>LR991064.1:22608554-23808554 GCA_905163555.1 Notocelia uddmanniana | reverse complement strand
GGATGCAAAGGGCATTAAAAGATTTTTGGGCATGTGTGGATGGTACAGACGTTTCATCAATAACTTCTCTAAAATAGCTCGCCCACTTTCGCGGTTGACTAGCAAAAAAGTAAAATTCGTGTGGTCGGATGAAGCGAATGAATCCTTCGATCAACTTAAAGCTGCATTGGTTTCCGCACCTATTTTAAAATGCCCGGATTTCAACGCTCCTTTCTACATCCATACAGACGCATCATCATACGCCATAGGAGCCGTACTGACTCAGAGGCATGACGATATCGATCATCCTATTGCTTATTGCAGTCGCACCCTCTCTAAACCCGAGACTAACTACTCCGCTACGGAGCGGGAACTTCTTGCGGTTCTATATGCTCTCGATCAGTACCGTGCCTACGTAGAGGGTAGGAAGTGCTACATCGTCACGGACCATGCTTCCCTCAAGTGGTTTTCTAATTTAAAAAATCCGTCAGGTCGGTTAAACAGATGGGCATGTCAGCTTAGTCAGTTTGAGTTTGAACTCATCCACCGAAAGGGTAAAGAACACATTATTCCCGATTGTTTATCGCGGATACAAATTTCCTCCATTGATGTACTCTCTACTCAGGATCCTTGGTATTTGGATATATACAAAAAGGTATCAGACAAACCTTCTCTTTTTCCTAATTTCAAAATTGAGAACAACAAACTCTTTCGACTCTCGAAGAATAAATATCGCTTAACAGCTCAATTCGACTGGAAGGTGGTAGTGCCTTATGAGGATCGTAAAGATATTCTTTCCAAATTTCATGACGATGTTACTGCAGGTCACTTTGGTGTCGCTAAAACCCATTCTAGAATTGCAACTTTATATTACTGGCCTACTTTATTCCAGGATGTTAAGGACTATGTTGATTCGTGCGAAATTTGCAAGTCGTACAAACCTGTAAATTTGGCGCGTCCTGGTTTAATGGGAAATCCCAAACTTATAACGCTTCCTGGGGAAGCCATATCTTGTGACATCCTGGGACCTCTCCCACCGTCCTACCTAAGAAACGCATTTCTGTTTGTATGTACAGACTACTTTAGTAAATACGTGACTTTGTTTCCTTTACGCAATATTACTGCTAAAACCATAGTCAGGTGCATGGAGAAGGGTATCTTTCTAGTTCACGGTGTACCTAAGTACATTTATGTTGATAACGGTGTTCAATTCACCTCTAAAGCTTTTCGAGACCTGGTGAGTAAATATAATGTTCCCCATCTTTTTTACAATCCGCGCTATCATCCGCAGACGTGCCACACGGAACGCGTGAATCGCGAACTGGTTAGGACCATCGCTTCGTACGTGCGTTCGGATCATCGAAACTGGGATAAGAACATAACCGAAGTGCAATGTGCTATAAACACAGCCGTTCATGAAGGAACCAAATTTACTCCTTATTTTCTTCACCATGGTCGAGAGATGATACTTGATGGATCATTCTATAATTCCGACGTCCCTGTCGATAAAACGCCCTTGAAATAGACAAAAATTACTCTTTCCCTGAAAAGCTTAAAGAGTTAAAAACTATATTTGATAAGGTGCGTAATTCTCTCCGTGTCTCACACGAGCGAAACGCGCGTTATTACAATATGCGTAAACGTCCAATCGAACTACAAGAGGGACAGTTCGTGTATAAGAAATGCTTCCATCTATCTAACGCCGCTAAGCATTTTTCTGCAAAGCTAGGCCCTAGATACGAGAAGTGTGTTATTCATAAAAAACTTGGACCCTTAGTATACACTCTAAAATCCTTACAAGGGAAAAACCTAGGTAACTTTCACATCAAAGATTTGGTCCGACCCGGTGATCCCGCGTCGCCTTCTTGATGTCCTATTTTTGTATCTTTATTAATGATTAGTAACTGTTCGTTGATAGCAGTTCAATTGAGCGAAGTATAGTGATTGGTTATCCTTCATTGGTCTTCCCTCAGACATTACATTTAAAAGTTTGCTATAGCACGATTATACAGACCTCGAATCTGCCTTCCCTTTTTTCAGACCTTGGAGTCTGCCTTTATTACTACATGTGTCGTCTGACCGTAGTCCGGATTATGTATGACCTGGCCAGTCATCAACCTCTAATCCAAAAATCACTCATGTTTCTTGATAATTTTTGTGGGAGTTCTGGTTGTGTGTCACACCCTCCTCGCAATAATTTTGTTTTCATTCCTGAAGGGTTTGAACTCTCCGGAGACAAATCTCTATAGGAAGCACTGGAAAATGTATTCCATGAAAAGGTTACTGATTAACCACTGATTGTTATTTCAGTCCCCAAACAATAATGCCAAGTGCTTAAGTACTCACCTCTAAATGGTGTATTACCAGCCCTAATCTTCGGGTATTTGTTAATAAAGTAAACTCTTGTTACCCCATAGTTAGAAATAAAACCTAATTTAGAACTAGCGTTTTTAGGATTTAAATAAAGTAGGATCTTTCACGTAGATAAATTCTGTGAAACATTAAGGCAGTTTGTCATTAAACCGTTCGCGAACGTATTTATTTAAGGTTTAGTTAAATAAATTCGGTACCGCATTATCATAATATTTGTAGTCGTTTAGTAATAGGTTTACCTTTCGTTTAAGTATATAGTTAAACGTTAGAGTAAAACTTCGTGTTAGTATTTTGGTTAAGCTTTCGTTTAAATCTCAGTTAAGCTTTGATTTAAGCATACATACATAGTTTAGCGCGCGCTTTAGGTCATAAGACAGCGCTTTAGGTCATAAGACATCGCTTTAGGTCATAAGACATCGCTTTAGGTCATGAGACATCGCTTTAGGTCATAAGACATCGCTTTAGGTCATGAGACATCGCTTTAGGTCATAAGACATCAATTTAGTTGTGTAATTTTAAGCCTTCACTGAGCCTCGAGCTCGTCCTTTTAAACTTTGCATGATAGATAGTCGTTGTTGCTTTAGTTTTAGCAGATCCGTCGTTTCGGAACCCTGTTTTTTTTTTTTGTGGTGCTAGGACCACCTTTGGTCTTTCTTTAACTCCTATAGTAGGAAGACGTTAACTAAAAAAAAAAAAAAAAAATAATTCCTAAATTTTTTTTTTTTTTTACCCAACGTGAGATGTATTGTAACACTTTTGAGTCTAGAATGGCTGAAATAAATGTAGAAATACCTGGTTGTTGGAACACTCCATTCGTTGACTTTAGTAGTTGGTTTTTATACCATTTTCCTGGTAGCATCTTTGTCACATGAATGCAATCCATGTCTAATTATCAGCACAATCCACTAGAATAGCACACAAATACACTCTCATGTTAATTTGGAAGATATTCAACATTGTTTTTCACCGGCAAGTGCGATTTACCTTGTTATTGTCATTTGTCAGTTTCGTTTCAGAGCGTTTCGATTCTGCTTTTGCGTTTCGTTTGACAGCTTCCTCTCAGTTGTGGGAATGACATTGGATATTTTATTCTGTCGTTTTAAACTATTTCCAAATTTGTAAAACGGGTGTTTGGTAATCCATAAATTACTGGCTATCTGTTCCACCAGTTGTTGTGAATTTGTACTATTAAAATTAGTACAAAGTTTCTTTGTTCTTGTCGATGGTGTTTTGTGTCGAACGAACAAAACGTATCGGTTCGTCAATTGGTCGTGTAGGGACGTTCAGATATATGGTTATGTATCTCGTTTGTCAAGGTAACCATGGCGTTTATTTATTTACTTTTTTCAGGGCTGTTAGTTGGAAATGATAGAGAAGTCATCGTTGTTATAATAATCCGCCGTAGATTACGTTGGCAGACGTTTAGTAAATATACAAAAATATTTATATCGTTAGTTTGTGGTTTTTTCATTGCCAGCTGGCGAAAGCCGTGACTCTGAACGTGCCGGGCTCAGAATGATTTTGCTGATTTGATCAAAAATCACTCTCACTTCCTTTGCCAATATGTGAGCAACTTTTTTGTAAATTTACTGGTGGAGAGTCAATCGCTTCGGGTGTACAGCCCAGCGTTGCGATAATTTAGAGTCATCGCCATGGCCTAGTCTGCCTGGTCTAGAAACTTCTAGATTTTCGATCATCACTACTCAGTTTAAGTGTCACGTTGACGATGCGGTCACAAAGCCGGCCTACCATTTAAAAATGTAGACAACCCACCTTATGTGGGTTGTTTTGTTTGTCTAGATATACTATGACGTTTGCTTAAGTCTGCTAAGCCAGTGGTCAGTCAACCACATATGTACTCAGTGTTAACTATGGCTGCCTTATTGGGTTGAGCCCAATCTACAAGCCGAGAACTTGGACGCTAAACTCGTGGTACTCTTTGTGGAGCCAGCAGCAGTCTAAAGTCCAACGGAGGCGAAGGTTTGGCTCGACGCACCATGCCGGTATTTATCCTTTATTACTATGGTTAACGTGTGTGAACATTTTAAAGTGAAGTTTAGACAAACATTAATCTAGACAGTTACTACCTTTAAAAATTTAAGTGATAGCAGTGTTGTTCCTCACAGACAGTTGTGTCAAACATACATCTTGGTGTAGTTAAATAAAATTGACTTTTATATAACAGTTGGTGCCTTTTATTTAGCTCATTCTCAATATTTGACGGTGGTCTCCCTGGCGCTCATTAAATATAAATTCTGGTGATACCTACCGCTCTGGCCATAGCCGAACACATGACCCCATGTCTTGCCCATCGCTAGCTTTAGCCGAGCATTAATGTAGACTCCACTATATTACATTTTTTTTTACTTAAAAGTATAAACAGTTATTACTATTGTAAATCCTACCGACAACTTGTTGCAAATGGACTGCTCGACAGCCAGCCGCGTGTCCTAAAATTTTTAGACGGGGTATGATTTTCTTTGGTACATATTTTCTCCTCGATGATATTCTGAGCTCTCTTTCTTCATAACTTTCATATGTATGAGGTAGATGATAATGAAATCAGTGAGAACTACTAGAACGTATAAACAAGGTACTATGAGTTTACCAAAATGGTCTCTGCAAGAAATCCATCCCGGGATTCTAAGCATTGTTCCAATCGCTCTTTTTTGCATTATAAATGCCGCTCCAGTGTTATATTTATAACCATTTCCCCACAAAGCTATACTGTACCTTAGTCAAGATTCGATGAGAGCATAATACACCATTTTTGGATGTCTTATCTGTGCCTCATCCCTCAAACTGCGTAGAGCTAATTGACTTGTTTACGGATTGTACCTCGAGGTTCAATAAGGACACAATCAATGACTCAATCAGAAATCGTTCTGATTGCCACAGTAGGGAAATGAGAACACATGTCCCTTTTTGCTTAAAAATTACCCATTTAATAGCAGTACGAGCAAAAAAGAATTTACATGCTCGAGTGTAAGGTAGTTTTTGGCTTGCGAGTTTTTTAGGAACTTAATCTTAGTTTCCAAATTACTGTCTAACAAGAAGAAAAATCAAATTGATCTATAATGACAGCTATCTCGTAAATATTCACGACTAGGTAGTTTTACTTCAACTCAAGGGAAGTCGCCATAGAAAACAAAGATGAAGGACTCAGGTCCATGTTACTAAAGTGATATGACGTGTTGAAGCTACTAATTGTAATACTGACTGATATTCAAACGAGCAACTTTTTAAGAAACATTTATAACTCTTGGTTAGTATGAATTTTGTAGGAAAATTGCAACAAGTGACGTCTCGATTTTTTATGATCAATTTCAGCGTACATTTTTTATTTATATTAATGCATAAATATAAATAAATGGACGCTGAAATTGATCATCAAAAATCGAGACGTCACTTGTTGCAATTTTCCTAAAAAATTCATACTAACGAAGGGTTATTTTTATGCATTTTTTATATTTATGCATTAATAAATCTTTGTAAACAAAAATATTTATGCATTAAAAAATCATTAATGCTCGCATTTGCCTATTTTATTGAGATACGGTTGATAAATGTGTACAATATGTGAACTCAACTGTACAACACTGATTGTGACCCAGCAATGGTCCCGCCGGAAAACCAACACTGACTTGAGTCAGCACCATGCTGAGACGGGACCATTTCGTGGAGAACCTTTCAATAACTATATGTCATCATCATCAGCTCGCAGTCGTCCACTGCTGGACGTAGGCCTTCCCCAATCGCACCACCACACCCGGTCCTCAGCTCTCCGCATCCAACCGCTTCCCGACACACTCTTCAGTCTACCTGGTAGGAGGTCGTCCCACAGGGCGAGTCGTTCGCGGTCTCCACTCCAGAACCCGTCTGCCCCATCGGCCATCCGCTCTACGACAAATATGCCCCGCCCATTGCCACTTCACCTAGCTTATCTTTAGCGCTATGTAGGTGGCCTTGGTTCTTCGCCGGATATACTGATTCCGGATTCTGTCCCTTACAGAAATTCTGAGCTTAGCCCTCTCCATAGCTCGCTGAGCTATCGCTCGAGAATTATATGTAATAATCTCGCATCGTAATTTTTCACGAAAAAATAATTTCTATTTTAGTTTGCGATGCAAGAAAAAAGTATTTTTACTGTTGTTTACGTACAGCTAATTCTAGTACCTATGAGTTATAACGACTGTGCATTGTCAATTGTTATACTGCGTGTTATTCACGTTCAGGTTTTACACAAGATTAGCATAATTTTCACGCCATTCTTATGCGAGCTTGTTGATAAACTGCGATACAATTGCAAAAACCAGTTTCAGAGTGCAATTTACCAGCGATACATTAATTTCAGGTGTGTCGTTAACATACATATGATACTTAGATGATAAAAAGTCGTTAGCAAAGGGCAAAAAATAACTTAATATTCAACGGTAGAAACCTCTTTAAGATAAGGCCGCTTTTGTATGTTTAAACCTGTTATTGTGAACAGTGAAGTGCTAACAAATAAACTTTTTTAAACAATGCTCTTTCAATTGCAATGCATGTTTAAATAAATTGATAAAAACAAGGGTTTTCTCTTAGACAAGCAAGTTTGAAAAATCTATTAATGTCGATTCTTTGTTCTGGTCGAAACCTCATGAGAGTTATGAGTACTCATGACTCGTGACCACCTAAGGCGCTTTAGTTTGTCTTTCTCAGCCTTGGAGTTTCACGTGCGTAATATTTAACTCACAATTGCATCTAACAAACGGGAGGGTATACTGCCTCTGCTTCTCTTGCCTTCACCTCAAAGTTTTTCTAAACTATTTGGCTCAAACCTAATGTCGATTGACGTAACTCAACAAGTTAGTCAAGACGCCTTTTCAGCCATTTCTATACACCCAACCCTGTCTTCCGGAGCAATTAAAGCCAGCACGTCAGCCGTTTCATTAGAGCTAGCTATTAATTGTCAATTAGTTGTCCTTTGTCTTGGGGAAAGGTCAAGCTCGTGACCTGACGGAAGGGCCCTTGAGCGGGAAGTGGCTTTATATCGGACAGGCTTTGTTGATATATGATGAAAATACAGATCAGATTAGCAACGTATTTTCTGTAGACTAGAGATGTACTTGGGACTTTAATTTAAACGAACATAATGTAGTACTTGAGTTAAGATAAGTTAACTTATTGTAAGGATTAGATGGAATTATTATAGTGATGGAATTATTATACGAATTCTTACCGGGGCGGTACGGCCATGAAACACTCATCCTGAAGAAGAACCCCGAAGGGCGCAAACATGACACCCGTTGTGACAATGAATGGATACCTCTGTTTAACGGTATACATTTAAACATGACTCACGAAATATTAAATTCAACTATTGTTTCTGTTGTGGGTTTTTTACGTGCTTCTTCAAAGAAAATGCAAGAGATCTAGTAAATTCCTGATGCTTAAGGCAGCGAAATGGCAAAATTTGGTACACTGTGTGGAGGTGAGGATGGAGCCCTCTACAGCGCTGATTCACATGTCGCCAGCGCCCACCCTCATATTGATCACCCTTCGACGGAGTCACCGGAACTCTCCCGGGTCCGAATGGAACAATACTGACCTCCTCCCAGGTGAGGATGGAGCCCTCTACAGCGCTGATCCACATGTCGCCAGCACCCACCCCCACGTTGATCAGATCACCTTTCAACGGAGTCACCGGAACTCTCCCGGGTCCGAATGAAACAATACTGACCTCCTCCCAGGTGAGGATGGAGCCCTCTACATCGCTGATCCACATTTCGCCAGTAGGCCAACACGTTGATCACCTTTCGAAGGAGTCACCGAAACTCTCCCGGGTCCGAATGAAACAATACTGACCTCCTCCCAGGTGAGGATGGAGCCCTCTACAGCGCTGATCCACATGTCACCGGCGCCGACCCCAACGTCGATCACGTTTCGCCGGGCTTCCCCCGGGTCCGAGTGCTGGAACAAAATGAAACGTTATAAAATACAAATTATAAGACGATATTAACTCTTAAGAACTTAAAAATACAGACTGATGAACTGCTGACAACGCATTTATTTATTGACCGAGCGAGCGAAGCGTCTCCGTTTCAGCTTTCGACAAAAAATATTTCGTACCTATGTCTGTCTGTCCGGATGTTCTCTTCCGCAGGTCGCATTTCTCAACCGATTCTCGTGAAATTTTGTGAGCAGGTTCGATAATTATATAGATTTTTTTGTCAAGTTAGTTTTTGGAAATTTTGAAATATGAAAAAAAAATCGAGGTCTACAGCTCACACAGCCACTAGTTTATAATTTATTTGACATCAATTCATTATCAGTTGATTAGTATTATGTCTCAAGCTACGAGCTAGTACCTACTCAGCTGTGAAGCTCTCATATGATCAAAAATTTATAAATTAATCTATTTAATGGCAACATTTGCGTCGTGTCCACAGGTCGATAGAATGAATGATATTATTACGGTCACAGACAATCAATAACATCCACGGAAGCGGCCTTCAGTTGTATTGATATTGGATGGCTAAATAGAAATAATATTTTCACTTCTTCTATAATTATCGAACCTGTTCACAAATTTTCACGATCGGTTGAGATATTTCTCATATATGCGACCTGTAGAGGAGAACAACCGGACATCAGGACATCCGGACTATTCCGGACATACGAAATCATTTTTGTCGAAGCTGAAACCATCGTTTCACTCGGTTGATATAACTCAGACTACCGAGGAATGGGCAGCAGCATTCCTAGAGTACGGTGGAGATACTGCGATCGCCAACCCGCATGCCAAGCGTGGCGATTATGGCATTTACCCCCTATGAAATTGGGGGAGGCCTATGTCCAGCAGTGGACGTCCTAGGGCTGATATGGTGGTGGTGGATATAACTCGGTTGATATATTTATGGCACAACCGGTTATCACTTCTTCAATCTTTTATCTACACTTGCAAGAACCGAATTTAAATAAAATTAATACATCCTTTCTTCTCACCTGTCACCGGGATCCGGCATATCTAGGTCGGAAATTAGTTTCTGTTGCTTGAAATTATAATGGAGAAAAAATACAGCGATTATTAAGGTTTTCTAGCGACAGAAACTAATTTCCGACCTAGATATGCCGGATCCCATTGTGTATACAAAGTTTCATGTTATTCTAGCATGGCGTTTTAAAATGAGAGGGTAAATACGTTTGTATGGAGAACCGAGCCAGACCGAGCGTACTGCGCCCTCTTAAGTGAGCTTTTTTCCGATGAAAGCAAATAGAGGATAAAAAAATTAATAGGATCAATTTTTTTTATTCTCGAATATATACCTAATGTGTATACGAAAATGTAAAACTTTGACGTGTAATGTATGCCCATTGCTAATAAATGAGTATGAGTATCCCATTTTCATATCAATTTCAAAAGTTCCTCATTCTAAAAGAGAGTAAGTCACAAGTAAGGCGTCACAGCCTAAAATATCATACAGAAGTACTATTGTTAAGGCGGATTTGCTAAAGAAAGTGTACTCCTGTCTTTTTTGTGCGTTGTGACTGTCACAATTCAGCCTCGTGACGTCATATAGACGATAGTAGGCTTTCTTCACATTTTCGTGAATATCTAGAAAACTAATAGCTATAAAAATGAAAACAAATTTGGGTTTCTTGATTTTTTTATTATTATTAAAAATGGGATTGCTCTTGGCCAGCATCTAGCGGGGGGGGCAAAGATAAGGCCGACGATGAAGCGAGCTCACCCAGAAGATGCCTATTCACTCGTGCCCTAAAAAGGTCTAGGTCCTCAAATTAACGAATTGACTTATGATTGCATATTGCTTGGAAATTTGAAATGTTGTCAGTTGGTAGAGGTACTCAACAGAGTGCAAAGTATCGCCCTATCATGTTATATGCCTAAATTTTTTTTTTTTTTTTTTTTTGAATGTTGGGGGACAATCTTGCACAAATCGACCTAGTCCCAAACTAGTCAAAGCTTGTACTATGGGTACTAGACGACGACATTCATACTTATATAGATAAATACATACTTAAATACATAGAAAACATCCAAGACCCAAGAACAAATATCCGTGAAAAATGCACAAATAAATGCCCTGGCCGGGATTCAAACCCGGGACCTCTAGCTTCGGAGGCAGAGTCACTACCAACTAGGCTAAACAGGCCGTCCAAATTGAAGAATAAATAACTTTTACTTTTTTAATTTTGACGCGCTCCAGTTAATCTCAAGATGCCCTCTTTGGCTCCCCTACTATTTACCACACACATCACACATACAACTGATCGACGTCTCATTAGACGCTAAAAGCGTGAAAAGATTTCCATTCGTTTATCGCCAATTAGTTCCGCCGGCGCGCGTCATTATCGCCAATCAGTATGGAGCTATCTAAGGAAAATGAAAGGAAATTCGCTGTTTTATTAAGACCCAATCAGCCTCATTCACTGATAAATTGAATGTTGATAATATCTACATTTAGTCAAGAGGAATGAAAATCGGTACATACTTAATGTTGTATAAAATTAAATACATTACAATATTAATTTATATTGACGTGTCTTACGTTTGTTTGCAGCACGTTTAACCCTTTTGACGCCTACTTAGAACGCCTAAAGGCGTAGCGTGTTGTCGTGCCCACGGCGCCAATAACGACTATACGTGTTATGGCATACGATTTCAGTCACGTTTGTGCTTTTAAAAAAGGTTCCTTCAATTTCTTACGGAAAAAATTGGTGTGTAGGTGTCACTGTCGTATGCGCAGAAAGGCGTCAAAGGGTCAACATTTAATTGGCATTTAAAAATATATATACTTACACCAATACAATCCGTATAGGTATATTGTCAATTTACAGAATTACGTTAATATGTAATAGACTAAGGACCCGGACCCGGGTATGTCCTAAAACTACGACCAAGACCACCGTGGGATGGGCAGCAGCATCCCTGGAGTGCGGTGGAGATACTGCGATCGCCAACCCGCATGCCAAGCGTGGCGATTATGGCATATACCCTCCGTGAATTTGGGGGAGGCCCATGTCCAGCAGTGGACGTCTTTTGCCTGATATGGTGGTGGAGACTAAGTTAGAGATGCCTATTTTTAACCGACTTCAAAAAAGGAGGAGGATCTCAATTCAACATGCATTTTTTTTAATGTTTGTTACCTCAGAACTTTCGACTGGGTGAACCGATTTTGATGATTCTCTTTTAATTTGAATGCTGGTGCTTCACGCGTGGTCCCATATCAATTTAGTCTAGTTCTGACAATGGCATCCATGAGAAAAGCTTATAAGTCTTAAATTTGTATTAAGTATGTGCTCGACAAATGGACAAATAAACCGGTTGATCCCCTTTTGTTTTTGTTAAAATATTCAATTATTGTACATGTGAACATACTGTAAACCGCAATTGGTATCATGATAAATGGTTGTAAGACTATTTATTTAATTGAATGGTTGTGAATTCTAATTTGAACGCATTGTGAAGTTAATAAAGATTGAATTTAAGTGAACGAACGAAATTGAACACTAATAGAACTATTTTCTAACGCACACACTTTCGGTTTGAAAGCTTGATGTCCGTTGTAATTGATTTCTACTGAATGGATGTTTGAGTCCATTTTTATCTCTGATTTAAAGACAATGTTTAATTTCGTAATAATTTTTAAGAAAAAAAGCCGACTTCAATGGGGGAGGCCGGTGAGAATAAAATAAAAATGGCTATAATCCTCATGGAATCCTCTATCAGAACTTAAGCTTGACAAAAATGTGTCTTAAAAACCTAGCTTGCTTGACAAACAAAACGAAGAGAACAAATCGCCAAACGTGAACTACGCGTCGTTGAAGAGTTCCGTTCTAATCATCATCAGCAGATCCACTTCATCAAATGACACTTTTTTGAATGAAAATGCTTGATTAGTCCATGAAAATACTAAAATCACTATTTGTGTGCCTTTCACATTTGGGGAGTTCCCTCGATTCCTAATGGATCCTATCATCAGAACTCGAGCATGACAAAAATTAATCGTAAAAATAGAACTTGCTTAACAAACACAACTAAAAGGACAATTCGCCAAACGTGAACTTTTCGTCGTTGAAGAGTTCTGTTCTGATCATCATCAGCAGTTCAACTTCATCAAATGTCACGATTTGTTGATAAAAACACAAAAATCACTATATGTTTGCCTTTAAGATTTGAGGAGTTCCCTCAATTCCTCATGGATCCCATCATCAGAACTGCGTTTTGATAAAAACGGGACCAACTTGGATATATATACTTACAATCAAAAAAAGAATTTTCAGAATCGGTTAAGAAATGACGGAGTTATGGAGTAACAAACATTAAAGAAATAAAAAAAAACACAACCGAACTCTAGGTCCATGGGGTCCCAGCGCGCATAAGTTATTTGCAGAATTTGCGAAGCATGTGGTTGACGTAACTGGTGACCGAAGAGCTGGCGGTTTCCTCGCTCAACGTATCAGCATTGCGATACAGCGAGGAAATGCCGCCAGCATCCTCGGTACAATGCCTCAAGGGCCCGTTTTAGATTTAAGTTAGTTTTAATTTTCTTTATATTATTTTGGTTAAGTATTCTTGTATATATTTTCGTTGTACATAAATAAATGTTTTATTCACCGAATTGATAACCTCCTCTTTTGAAATCTTGAAGTCGGTTAAAAATATTTCGTGATCGTTAAAATTATTGTTTTTCAAATTTCCAAATTTTTGTGAATTTCTGCTGGCATGATTATGCGAGTAAATAACCTAATTAAATATTTTTTTAACTGCAAACAAGTATTTTCATGTACCTCCCTTTTTAGCCAGAGAGTTCGTTTAACATAATAAAAAAGTCAAAACAACTCTTCTAGTTTCTATTCTAATCAATTTTATATGCGTCTATTTATTGTATGCCTATAAAATTGAGGAGTTTCTCATAATTTGACATCAGGCCATAACCTAATTTATTTATGAGAATCGCATTTTTTTATCAAAAAAATACCTAAACAAAGTTATTCATCTTGGATAGTAACAATAAAATCATACGACGCATGGATACAAACTAGTTAAAAACTAAGAAATAAATTAATTTAGGGAGATCATTTTTTTTCTAGACGTACAATGAACATACCCAATATTGTCTTCGTTTATCCATATTTTAATCACAGTACAACACACATGGTATAACACAATACTATGGCGTTCGCCAATTACGTTTATTTTCCTCTATAATTCAGCAAGTACAGTCGATCAAACTGAATGTTTGTCACTTTGGACTCTGTGTCTATAGAAATAAAGTTCAAAATTGACAAATAATCAATTGCCACGACTAGCCACACACAAACAATATTCTTATATGACGTGCGCGACTCGACTGGCGATTACACGACTAATAATGTAATGAGTACCTATAGATATACAATAATGTATACAGGATGTCTGAAACTAACACTATTTTTGTGATCATTAGAATATTCACTCGTGCCTTTTTAAGGCACGAGTGAATAGGCATCTTCTGGGTGAGCTCGCTTCATCGTCGGCCTCATCTTTGCCCCCTGGCTAGATGCTGGCCAAGAGCAATCCCATTTTTAATAAAAAAAAAAAAAAAAACATTTTTGGGTAAACAAATGTTCAGTTGGTTACAGGTATTATCGCAAGTTTAGGTACCTATATCTTATAAGATTATAATAATTTCGTGAATACGTACATATAATGTGGACTTACATAAATAAATAAATAAATGTTGATATTTATGCAGTGACGTAATTTTTTACATGTTGTCCCTTAATATGGGCTGATGTTATGACGTAATGAGCGAACTTTTTTCGGGTATTATTCATTTTCCATTTTTCAGGACTTAAAAAATCTTCGTAGGTACCTATACAGCCCATTAAATAGACCTAACTTTTTTTGGAAACACGAGTAATTAAGACAATTAAAATATATAATGTAATTTAAAAAAAAAGACATCAGAATAATTAGGAAATACATTAGGTTTTTAAAAATACCTATGTGAAATAAAAATAAAACTTAGGCGAAATTAATGATTTGTTATGCCTAACGTTAGTACAGTCACCGGCAATAGTATCTTCTTACACGAAGGCTGCAAAAATATGTGACACGCTCTTATGACGCTACAAATATGAGCGTGTCACATATTTTTGCGGCCTTCGTGTAGGAAGATACTATTGCTGGTGACTGTACCTTTTCACATAATTCTTCCGTCCTCTGTTAATAATAGCTAATTAGAACAATGTGAGTACTTATTTATGAACGCGAATATCGCCACATTCGTTATCATCGCTCATCATCCATCAACATTCTCGTCAGTCACTCGTGCTTTCAACCGCGGAAGCAGATTATTTAAAGCACAAGAGACGTGTAACTTTATTTCCATATTTTTCGTAAAAAAGTACGTTTTCATTAACATTGAATTACATATACTCACGCCCACATTGGGGTAGGCAGAAACCAAAGAATGCCAAATACTGCGGTTCTTACATACTTCTTTCGCTTCAGTCACATCCATACATTTCCTCAACCAGGCCCGTCGGTTGCGGGTACTTCTGACCAGGGCTACCACCACGAAATGAAAACAAACGAAGTTCGAATATCTCTCCCTCTGCCGCTCGAATATGCAAGAGAGGGAGATATCCGAACTTCGTTCGTTTGCGTTTTGCGGTAGCAGCGCAGGCCTTTTGTCATTAATAATGGGCATATTTCATAAATTCGTTACCTGAAAACCTCTGACGCGTAATTAATTGGCAATTTCCTAATACAACGTATAAGGATAGGTTATCCTTAACACATTCACTGCCAGCCACGCCCGCCAGCAGCAGCAGAACAAAATTGCATAGAAGTGAACGCACATGTGCGTCGGTGTCGGTGGCAGGACGTGGCAGTGAATGCGTTAAAGGTGCGTTTCCACTAAGGCAGAGTGGTTCGGAGACGTGCAAATAATTGACCGATCAAATGAATGCATAAAATCAATGTGGAGAGAAGCGGAGCGGAGGAACTAATTTGATTGGTCAATTCTGCACGACTTCGCTACGCCTCCTTTTCCGTGAAACAAACTACGATTTGTAAGGTTGTTTTTTAGGGCCAAAGGAACATTAAAGTCAATGACTTTATACTGTTTTTCACGTAAGAAGAGTCCGGTGACAGCTGTCAACCCAGTACAAATTATGTCATTTTTGACGTATAATGACATAATTTGTACTGGGTTGACAGCTGTCACCGAACTCTTCTTACGTGAAAAACAGTATAAGAATTGATCATCATCATATAAGCCGAAGGACGCCCACTGCTGGACATAGGCATCCCACAAAGAGTGCCACAATGACCGGTCCTACGCCACCCGCATCCAGCGGACATACATAATAATACATAATTACATACATAATTGATACATTATTATTTCTCACAAGCTACAGACTTTCTTCTATATCTACACAGTTGAAATAAAAATCAAAACGTTCCGATAAGTATTTATGTTCATTATAATCGTCATGATAATTCTAATAAAAAAGTTATAATGTTCTCATGATGCCACTATAAAGTGTGCATTTTCTTTTTACAGCGCCGTTTTTGCTGGGTCGTTAACGACCGAGCTCGCTAACGTTTAAATGATCCAAGGCCTTCATTATTGCCATATACTGTAACTCATTATATTCACAAAAACTACTTTGTCAAGCCCGTCACATACGGAGCTATAATATATACAGTATGTAACCAAACGTAAGGTAAAGAAAAGTACCACATAATTTTAAGATCATTTATTTGAATTGTTTTGAAAATTTTCATGTGCAGAGTGAGATTTATGTTCTATTTACTCAGTCTCCAAATCCTCAAGTTAATAAAGGGTCGGCAACGCGCTTGCAAGCGTCCATAGGCGACGGTGTCAGGCAGGCCATAAGCTAGTCTGCCACCGTCGTGGTATAAAAAAAAACAAACTTATTTTTCCAGGGAAACATGTCAAAACAAACCGCAATATTTATTACAAAACCCTGTTCAGTTTCAGTTCATAAAGCTACCTACAAACTAACTACAAGATATATTTTGTCTAAATGTGAGCCAGAGCCAGTCTTTAGAGAAGATATTTTTTGAACAATTAGATAATGGGTGGAACAAAAAAAATGTAATCTGCTTCTGCTTTATTAACCGACTTCAAAAAAAGGAGGTAGTCAATTCGTCGGTTTTTTTTTTATGTATGTTCACCGATTACTCGGAGACTATTGGACCGATTTCAAAAATTCTTTTTTTGTTTGAAAGGGTGTGTTTTCTAGTTGGTCCCATTGTCACCAAGTCTGGATCTGATGACGGGAACTTGGAAAAATCGAGGGAACTCCTCAAATTATATACCAAGAGGATGGGGTAAGTAAGGCTACATCGAAGGAACTCCTCAAATTATATAGCAGGAGGATGGGGTCTGGCAAAGTTTGGAGTCGGTGTTTTTTTGTTAAAAATTTACTTGTTTATTGAAATTGCGAAGCGTCTGGTTGACGTAACTGGTGACCGAACAGCTGGCGACTTCCTCGCACAACGTATCAGCATTACGATTTGCGATACAGCGAGGAAAATCAGCATTACGATACAGCGAGGAATTGCCGCCAGCATCCTCATATGTTTTTTGACTAATTATTCTTGTATGTATAAATAATCTTGGTACATAATAGTACATTACTACAGAGGCCGGGACGAAAGGGGTTGCCGGCCAAAGACATATAGACGGCCGAGCGAAGCGAGGTCGGATAGGTCTCAGGCGGGCAACCCCATATTTCCCGCCGAGGTATGTATAGTGCTTTTCTCAAACATGCAATGAAACAAACAACAAGAAAAATCATAGTTTTATTTTTAATACGCATAGTGGCAGAATGTCATGATGCCTGTGCCACAAATTTATTTGGAATGGAAATTAAAAAATGGGACTTTGCCGGCCTAGGCCTGTAACATTTGTATGAAATTGCATTAACCACCTCTTGTCCTAGCCGCACTTGAAACGTCATACTTCGCAGCCTATTATAAGGAACATAACATCAATATTTCATTGCATGTTTGAGAAAATATATGTATTTTTACCCTGGTAAATAAGTGATATCACGAGAAACATTTAGTCTTAACCTTTTTCTTTAAAGTAAAAGTATTTTGTAGGTGTATACTTCGTCTGTGTTAGAGAAATTGCCTTAGAGAAATAATTGCTAATAAATTATTTTAGGAGCAGGTTTCACTCCCATACAATTTTCCAACCCCTCAAACCTCTAACTCTAAACCCCACCAATCTCTATGAAATGAAAAAGCAGCCAGTGAAGTCTTGGGAAAGCTGTTTTGACCAGCCAAGTGTGTGCAGAAACTAAAAACGTTTACTTATGTCTTTGGGCAGATTCTAGCGTAAGAAAGTGATGACTTAAGATTTCAGCTATTGTACAATTATGACCAGACTATAGTATTACTCTACTATTATCTCTAGACTATAGTTTATTTATTTACTAGCAAACATAAGTTAAATTAGGCAAGTTTTTATGTGGTTTAGTTATCTTGCTACATAAGTTATATGAATATTCTCATTGAAGTACTTTTTTTAAAATTCAAGGATATTTTACTTCAGCATAGAAAAAATATATATAGGCAGTAATAAAGCAATTAAGTCATTTTTTATTTATAATAAATAAAAATACTTAAAAATAAATGATCTACAGTTTTTGTTATTTCCACAGAGTCATATTTTTAGTGATATTTGCTGTTGTAGGTATGTTACTATGATGAAAAAAACACACATAAATATGAGAGTTTGGTAGTTTGTCTGTCTGGCCCTCCGTCTGTCACATTCAATTTGCTCCAAAACCACTGGACTTAGATTAGTTGAAATTTGGTACACATTATTGAATTCCCTTATTTATTACACTGTAGTAGGTTGCACGGTCCCAGTTGAAACTTAACCACATATAGATTTTACTAACATCTAAACATAAGTCATACTAAGAACATATAAGTGTAATTAACTCGAATTAAATGCTTATTATTATTATAACTATTATGTAGGTTGATCACCCCAAGGCAGACATGGAACATAAATAAATGAATTTTAAATGTAGTGGCCACTTTTGGTAAAAAAATTATGGCTTAAAAGCCAAAAATGGGAAAAAAAAAAGCTTAAGGAATAAATTCCTTGCTGATTTTAGCAAGGTGGATTTGCCAAGATCAAGACTTTGATTTATCACACACAAGGAGAATGTACAAACAGTTCAAAGAAATCAACTTCAGAGATCTATTGCCCTCTAAAATAAGGCTGCTAGCGGCGGGTCGAACACGAAAAAACCGTTCAATTACTTAATTATGAAGTCTAGCAATCTATTGACCTGTGGGAAAAGCCGAGTCTCCAAATAGCAAGGGACATTACACTGATAAACTGTGACCTTATACAGTATAAATGTTTTCATAATACAAGATAACAATATAATATAATCAACCTATTCAACCTCTATACAAGAAATTGTCTACACTGCACAAAGAAAGTGATTTCTCTGCAAGGTCATTGTTGAATTGTTGTCTTACTTGTTGAATTCAATTTGCAAAGTAAAAGTGATTCTCATTACAGAGAAAGTGCAAAAAATAAACATGTTGACTGACTCATGAGAAATTATGTTTGCTCAGTTGGAGAAAGAAGTGTACATACTTACATTTAAGTCAGTAAGTACTTAAAATCAATAGTTAGTGCATTGCGTCCAAGTAGAAAGATCTAGGTCGCTAAAAATCGGCAACGTAAACTGTGCCGAATTTCCACCCAACGACGTAGGTGGGTACCGGACCCTGGCTGTAACTTATGCCGCTCCACCTCAAAAGATAATATAATAGTTGCTACGTAAGGTCACCGCTACGGCTAACCCTAAACATAACTAGTCAACTAAATCAATAACATCTCAAAAGGTACACAATACGAAATCAATAATTTCAACAGTACTAACCAGACTGGCGGTATCTTGGCTGTCTAACGAATATTTGTCCGTTTCCTTCCCTTGCTGCTCGTTGGTGAAACTTTCATATTTACGACTGGGACTACTTTTCATTGTTGACACAACGTATTAAGGCTCAGGCCTCGAAATACATTTTTAAGCACCGATAACCACAACACCATCCACCGACGACAGACAAAAACTGACACAAACTGACAGGTGGTGCTGGTGAGTGAATGGCATTGACAAAGCACTACAAGCAGTGAAGGGAAGTGAGTGAACGAAATGAAGGAAAATAAACGAACTGACAAGTCTGACAAGTTGACACTGCAATAAAAATGCTGCCAGGCCTGAAATACGGAAACACCAGGAATTTTATAAACTTTTTGTCGGAGGATTCATATAGCTATTTCATACTCCAGTGACATTCTTCAAAATGAACATCTTGATTTACTAGTAAATGTAGTAGGTATTTACCTTTTTATTTTTATTTTGAGGAGAGTCCACTTCCCCCATCGGTATTTGGATGTATTCTTTCTCAACATCGTTACTTTTGTTGCGACGGAACATTTCATAGCACTATTCATAATTGTACACACATTATTAAATTCACAAATCTTACATTTGATTTATATACACACCCACACTTTAAAAAATATAAACTTCTATTTTTCGTCTAGAAAAGAACCGAATCAGTTTCAACTGTGTCAGTTTACATTATAGGTAACAACAGTACTGGATCACATAACTCAAGACTCGTTAATTTATCAGCACCTTATCAGTAATTGTATGTATAGGGCTTCGTGCTAACATGTTGCTATTGAATTCATTCAGTAGATAAAACCCCGAAAGCGTGGCTTATCTACTGTCATAAATAATCAGCTGAGATGAAACTTTTAACTTTCATGCAATTTAATAGATTAATTAAATGAATCGTTAGTCGTGCGTAACTAGGCACTTACCATTTGTAATAGAACACTAATTGTTTTTTAATTCAATTATACTACATAACGATACAAATGCAGAGAACAGGAAGTTCGCAACGAGGGGCGATAAATTAAAACACGACCGAAGGGAGTTGCGAATTACCTGTTCGCACGTGTATCGTACGTTTTACAGTACAAATGGCGCTTTAAAGTTTCGACATATGCACGTAATCTGCTGATTACCGCACTCGTGCGGTAACGTAGCACCATATGCATATGTACTGTAAAAGTACTTACCTTTTTGATTACTGATTCCTATTTTTTTTGTAAAGATCTGTTTACTTTCTATAATTAAGTTTGTTGATAGTTATAAACAGTTGACTGCCATTTTACTTCGAGTTTAGATTAAGTACATTGGAAATAATAATATATGAAGTAACATGATTTTGGCAATTCGCTTTTACTCAGCTATAACCACGTTACCTTTTTAATCCCACTTCCCACGTGTAAATCACGTGTTAGTTTACCAGTTTCCATGGTACACCATATCAGCCCTAGGACGTCCACTGCTGGACATAGGCCTCCCCCAATTTCATGGGGGGTAAATGCCATAATCGCCACGCTTGGCATGCGGGTTGGCGATCGCAGTATCTCCACCGCAGTCTAGGAATGCTGCTGCCCATTCCCCGGTGGTCTTGGTCGTAGTTTAAGGACATACCCGGGTCCATGGTACAGTCAACAGCAAATGTAGATGATCATTTTTATACTTTGTCGTACTAACGTACGTAACAATACTGCGACATTTGGGATGCGTCTAATTGGTGAAAGTGACAAGGTACTAAAATGATTATCTACTTTTGCTGTTGACTGTACTTGCTTTTAGCGCTGTCATTGTCGAGCGCTTATTGTCAAAATCATCGACAGCGCATATGACCATTATATGCCCTACAGGCACTTTAATCCCAAGACCCTCCCAAAATCGTATCACAGAACTGAGTAGTATTACCAGCATAAAAAAAACAACAATTGTTTGAACTAACATGATTTTTATTTAGAATACCTATTAAATAAAATTTACAAAATCACCGAGTTGCCTACGCCTTCAGGGCGTCCTGGACGCCGTAGCCGGGGCCCGTGGGTTCTTCAGTGAGGGACGTTAGGCCTCCAAGGGGCTCTGATGCGAAACGGCCGCTCCTGTGGAACAAATAGGGTTGCATCAATATGAAAATTATGTCGTAGTTGTTGCTGTTGGAGTTGTGTTTACATACAGCATGCAGTTGTGTGGATCTGTCACGCAACTCATTTTTTATCAGGAACAACAGAAAACCAGCGTCAGGACACCTTTTGTGGACCGATACGATACATGCCGAGTGGACTCCATTTCGCCACTGTTTAGTATTAAGTAATTTATTAAAAGAGAAATTATACTAACTTAAAAATAATGAAAAATAACTTACTAAATTATACTAACTTAAAAATAATAATAAGAATCAATATTTGCATGATGGGCACCCTGCCTAAGGGGCCAAATTTAGATTTTTTATAGGTTATTTTTAATTATTTTTAAATTAGTGTAATTTCTATTTTTTTTTCACATGTTTTTTTTCTGAATTAATATGTATTTATTTTGTATGTAACTTCAAACATTAGTAATTTAATTGTAATTATAATTCTAGCATATTGTCGAGATATTTTTTTTATTATCTATCTATATAATATGATGGAGGTGAATGAAGTATTTGAATAAGTTTATGTGATATTACTATATACGTATGTTTTGACTGGGTTCAATGTATAATGGATTTCCAGCCTGGCTAGCACAATCGTGCTAGCTAGGCAGGACATTACAAGTAAGATTTGTTTCGAGTTTTGTAATACGCGGGTGGAGCCACGCAAAGTGTAGGAGTTTGAATATTTAACAGGGAGTGCTAGTTTAAATACACGGCAATTTTTTATCAACAGAAATCTGTCAAACTTTTCAAAAATTGATTGATTGAAGATAACTGTCAGTCAAATTATGTTCTACCCAATGTCGCTATCAATGCTTGTATGATATTGGTGAAATCATATAACTTTATGAAAAGCCGATAAATATTATGTATGTAATGTTCTATACAAAAAGAAGCATAATATTCTACGGTCCCTGAGCACGAAAAACTGCTTTCGGGTTTGTAGGTATTACAAAGAATGTTCTAAGAACTTTTGTGAGAAAGTACTGTATATTATGGATTCGTGGTATTTGTGCATGGCAAGTGCAAGATTTTTCAGATTAGACCTTACGTTTGAAGTGCATGTAAGTGATAGTGGCGTAGAGCCTGCCTTTTGTAGCACTTATACCATTTCCAGTGTTCTTGAAGAAAGCCGCGTCTTGTTTACGGATACGTTTGAAGCCAAGAAGCAGGTAAGTGACAACTATTGTATTTGACGGTGCGATTAAAGTGTTTATCTACACCCACATAAAAATCGTCTTTAATGTGTTCTAAAACCATCACAGGACAGATATGATCCTTCGCGCGGGGGGACATATATAATATAGAAGAGTAGTACAACACATGATGATTTAGTACACGAGGATTTAATATAAGGATGTAGAGTTCTAGACACGGGTAATGTCTAGCAGCAATATGCAGCCATGTCCATATCGATATAATCCTCTTTTTGAATTCACGCACGCTTAGTTCGGCACAAATACAAGCTACACTACCCTAACCACTACGAGCTCGACTCTATTACTTATTGAGTTTCAGTACTTCAAAAAGCAACAACAATCCAGTGTTTTGAGATCTAAGAGTATATGATGTTGAAACCTAAGACAGTAAGGAAGTGTGCCACCGATGAACCACGTACAACAGTTAGCTGCGTCCCCTTAATAAATAGTTTTTTTTTTTATAAGTCCTATCATTAAGCCTATGAGCGTCAGGAGAATACCGATTGAAGGATGGCATACGGCTGCATGTTAGTAACTCAATTTATTTTCTACTGATAAGAAAGAGAAACGTTACCTTGGTCCTGGCAGTGGCTTTTCATCTTTTTTCAACTTCTGGATAATTTCTTTGGTTTCCTCTACACTAAGATCTTCCTGTAAAGCAAACAATAAAAAAATTGTAAAATAAAGTATTTTCATAGTCAAGTTAAGTATTTATACAAAAGTCTTGCATTTTATACAGATATTTAAAACATTTGTTTACGGGTGTAACGCCATATTTATTTCATCATCGTCACCCAATTATATGTCGACTGTTGGTCATAGGCCGCAACAAAACAACCGGCCATGGCCTGCCCGAGTTCACGCGACATTAACCAGGTCATCAGCCAGTGGCGGATACATATGGGGGGCGACCCCCCCCCCCCCAACGGTACGCGAGGGGGGGGGTATGTACGCTGTATGCGCTCCCCCCTTGAGTTTTTAACCGACTTCAAAAAAGGAGGAGGTTTTCCATTCGTCGGAATTTTTTTTTTTTGTATGTTCATCGAGAGATCATCGGAGACTAGTGGACCGATTTCAAGATATCTTTTTTTGTTTGAAAGGGTGTGTTATCTTGTTGGTCCAAGTCTGGATCTGATGACGGGATCTTGGAAAAATCGAGGGAACTCCTCAAATTATATACCAAGAGGATGGGGTAAGTAAGGCTACATCGAAGGAACTCAAATTATACTAGATGAAAGCTCGGCTTCGCTCGGGTGAAATAAACAAAACATTTATTCGTGACAGTTATGCAAACGACGAAAGAAATAGTGTACAAAAATGTATAAAATAAAAACATTGCAACAACGGATTATGATGAAACTTCGAATCGTATAGAAATATAGTCTGTAGTCTGGATTGGGAATAAAAGTATGGAATGGAATTATATGGAATTGGGAGTAAAAGATTACGCAAACGACGTCACGGGCAAAGGCTAGTATCTTTGCAAGTTAATCCTAAGCATTTTTATAAGGGTAGTATTTAAAGGCACATAAAAAATTTGACACCGTAATCAGTACTGATTTGTATAGCTAAAATACTAATCGTTCATTAAAATTCAATTCAGACGTGCATTGTTAAATATTGATGTGCCAGTCAGTATTTTTGGTGCGAAGTCAGAGCTGCTAACGCGAACGAAAACAAATGAAGTTCGTGTATCTCCCTCTCTGTCGCACTTGCATATTCGAGCGACACAGAGGGAAATACATACACGATGTTCGTTCGTTTTCGTTTCGCGATAGCAGCTCTCTATTCTCCGCCAAATTCTATTCAGTGGGGCCGTTTACACTCAATATTATCGCGATTTTTAAAATTGTATGGGGTCTGTTAATCGCTTAATACTATCACAATACTGGTGTGTCAATATTATCGTGGTTTTCAAAATCGTATGGATATTTCTTCAATATTCATTGCACGTGATACGGATCGTGATATGAGTATATCGCGTGATAATAATAACCATGTAACAGGCCCCTATGGATATTGCTTCAATATTCAGTGTTTCACGTGATAATAATAACAGTTGGTACTATTTTCTCCAATTAATGGAAGCTATTTAACAACTTGTTCCGTTTTGCCAAAGGTATTTCACATTCCGATACGCGCACCATCCAGGAATAGGAGCCGTCAGACCAGAGGGCCTACCACGATCTGAAAACGAAGTATGTATTTCCCTCTCCGCGCTCGAATATGCAAGTGCGACAGAGAGGCATATATATTTAGTTTTCGGTTGGTAGCACCTTAGTCCGAGCGTCGCGGACAATCGAAGAAAGTCAAAGAACATTCCGTGTGTTGTCTGTCACACATATAATTTTTTAGCTTCCCATCGACCTATGAACTTGAAATTAAGTGATAATGTTTATTATGAAGTATATTTTACCAAAAATATCAATATATTGATAAATCACATTTGTTTTTTAGTTGTACGGAACCCTCAGTGTGCGACTCCGACGCACTTGGCTGGTTTTTATTACATTTTGAATTTTATTTCTCTTATAGTAAAATACCCTATTCGTTTTAAAGTTGACGCCTGAGGGCCTACCGCGAACCAAAAACGAACTATATTCCTCTCTGTCGTTCGAATATACATGTGCGAGAGAGGCAGATACTTCGTTTTCGGTTCGAAGTAGCGCCTCTAACGTCCGAGCGCGGCGAACGGCATGAGCTGAGGGTCTACTCCGAAATTAAAAATCCTAACTTCGTATGGTGCCGTCCCTTTCACTCTCCTGTCATTGACTATATGAGTGAAAGGGACGGCACCATACGAAGTTCGGATTTCGAATTTCGGAGTAGTCCCCCAGTACCACTAAGTTATAAGATAAAGCGAGATAGGGATAGAATTTTGCTAGACGTTTAAAAGCCATAAGTCACCTAGTAGTTTGTCACAAACAAAATAGAGACGCAGCTTTAAGATGGCGGACAGACTCAGCAAACATTCAAGTGGTGTCCTTTACACGATTAATATTATCACAATACTGGGGTGTCAATATTATCGCAGTTTTCAAATTTGTATGGATTCTGCTTTAATATTCACGTGATACTTATCGTGATAGGAATCCATGTAACAGGCCCCATACATTCGCTTTGAAGGCGGTTGTTGTGACAATCAGTCTAGCTAGCACGATAGATTATACCGTTACGTTTTATGTGACGTTTTAATACATTTCGCCCATATAACGTGACGGTATAAGTTATCGTGCTAGCTAGGCTGATAGGTGTATAGAACGCTTGAAAACTACAAAAACAAAACGCTGCAGACGCGGCTAGCCGAATCCACACAATGGGTGATGATGGCCCATCACCCAGAACGCAGCCCAGCAACCTGGCCAACATACCGGACGCAAAAATAGTTCACGATTTTCGAACGTAGCCGACACTGTCAACCAACAAATTTAATATAGCAATATAGTCTGTGGGCAATATGGCCGACGTTTTGTCATCAAATTAACACTTTTAAATGCAAAATACGCGACAATCCGAATTTTGCGGGGATACATATGTTCAACTCAAAAATCGTTATTTTTATACGTTCTTCAATTTGAGACAGGTCTCGTTCGGGTCTACCGTACCCCTGCACGAAATTATTAATATAGATATATAACAGGAGGATGGGATCTGGCAAAGTTTGGAGTCGGTGTTTTTTTGTTAAAAATTTACTTGTTTCTGTATCCGCCACTGTCATCAGCCCGCCAACGCTGCGTCGTCCGGTACGTCCGGTACGCCACTCGAGAACTCGCTACCCCCACCGACCATCGGATATTTATTAACCTACGTTTATTACTAACATTTCGACACGGGTTGCACCGGTGTCATTTTCGCGGCATAAACTGACGTCCCAGCAAGCTATCAACGGAGATATGGGTACCACCACCACCATATCAGCCGAAGGACGTCCACTGCTGGACATATACCTCTCCCAATTTATTGGGGGGTAAATGTCATAATCGCTACGCTTGGCATGCGGGTACACAACATAAGTAAAAGTAGTTTATTCTTCGAATTAGCCATATTACATGCACCTATGAACGTCAATAAATAACGGAGGGCAATAAAGGTAATTAATAGGTATCGCGTTAGACCCCTTGAAGTAATCTTTTATAATATACACCACGTTTTCTTTGATAATATTAAAGTTAAAGCCCCTTAAAAATATTTGAACCAACTCTTATCTGGTAAGAGTTTGCTAAGAGCCGTGGAGATCTTGGGTTCGAACCCCAGCTCAAACCACTGAGTACGAAACATTTGATACTAGCTTTTGCCCGCGACTCAGTCCACGTGCAACTCGTTATATTATAGAAACAATTGCTATTAAATTAAATATCACTCGCCCATACAAAATTTGACCCCCCCTTTTTACCCCCTAAGGAAGTTTTTTTTGTCAGCGGTCGGCAACCTTTTAGGGGCCAAGGGCTAAGCCAAGGCCAGCTAAGGGTGGTATTCCACTCGTCCGATATCTTTGATCAAAGTTCTTTGACAGAGGCCCATTCGACTCATCCAATATCTTTGTCCAAGTTTTTTTTTTCATGCATAGCCATATTAGAAATAGAAAATCATTTATTCGTGACAATAACAAATAGGAAGAAGCATAAAATAACAACAAAAAAGAAAAAGACATGTCACGAAATTTTTTTTTTTTTTTGGAATATTGATTTAACTGTCATCGGAATCTTTGATCAAATGTCGGGGTCCCATCCAAGTTTGATGAAATCATCCAATTTCTTTGATCAAAGATATTGGATGAGTTTAATATGGGGTGGTATTCTACTCATCCAATATCTTTGTCCAATTTCTTTGTCAAATCTTTGATCTAAGTTCTTTGACGGAGGCCCATTCCACTCATCCAATATCTATGTCCAAGTTTAATTTTTTTTCATGCGTAGCCATATTAATTTAAATGTCATCAGAATCTTTGATCAAATGTCGGGGTCCCTTCCAAGTTGGATGAAATCATCCAATTTCTTTGATCAAATGTATATTGGACAAAGATATTGGATGAGTGGAATACCTCCCTAAGGAAATTGACGCGGGCCGCACTTATTAATAATTTGTGGCTATCAGACAAAAGGTTTTCGTTACATACAAAACAGCGGGGAGGCTTGCCGGCCGTGAAGAAAGGGCTCACGGGCCGCATTAATGCAAGTCCGGTCTTTTGTCTCTCTGGTTAATGGCATTTAGGGCCAAAATTCGCACTTACTTATTTAAAAAAGAGTATTATAAACTTACATAATAATCGTCATTGATTTGAACCATAGGCGCGTTCACGCAAGCTCCGAGGCATTCCACCTGAAAAAGTTATTCAACACTTTAATAGTCGGCTAACATGAAAAAAAAGAGCATTAAACAGTGCTAACACAACCAGATGTATGTGGTGCTACGCACAAACAAGTTCGTTAAGTTAAGTAAGTACGTGAAGTTAGGTTTAGGTACCTAACTTATATTCTATAGAATCACGCCTGTTTCCCAGAAGGGTAGGCAGAGATCGCGGATTTCCATTTGCTACGATCCTGACATACAACTTTCTTTTCATGAACTCTCATAACATTCTTCATGCATGCGCGCCGATTTAGATACGATATAAAAAAATATGTAATCGTTATTCATTCAATAAAAAAAAGTAAACAGCGACTCCACTCTTCTGGATCCTTTTGGCAACTTAGGTCTATCAGGAAAGGTATAAAAATGTCTAAACACGCTTTATAAAAATGACGATATGGAAAAATGACAAAGTATTATAGGGCCGAGGAATAAAAATGTCGAAATATAATTTAGTCAAAGTATTGAAATGACTTATGCCACTCTGCCGTAAAATTGACGGAGCCCCGCTGCGCGGGGCGCCTATTTCTGCCCAGTTTGCCCTTCGGGCATCTGAAGATACCTAACGAGCCTAACTCACCTAGACCTGGGGCCGTTGTAGATCACTTATAGTAGGACTTTTTTTAGAATTACAAATCTGGACCTTTTTACTTTCGGACCATTGTCAATTCGTCTTTTCTACTTCTCGACATTTTTATACTCCGTCAATTATCAATTTCGACTTTTTTATTTCTTGACAACAAACATCTTTTCGACATTTTTAAACCTCGTCATTTTTCCTTTCCCAAAAATAGTGGCCAAATCGCTCTCGATGTTTAAAATGTCATGAACTGTCTGGTCCCTAATAATAATAATGCTGTCTCTCAAAGTGGTACAGGCACACTTGGCCCAGAGGGCCTATCTCGAACCGAAAACGAAGTGTCTTCCTCTCTGTCGCCCGAATATGCAAGTACGACAGAGAGGCAGATATTTAGTTTTTGGTTCGTGGTAGCGTCTCAGGCCAGTCATCATAAAAATTAAAAAATAGAGGATAGTGGTTTCACCTTGTTCTTTGCTACTTTGATGCTATTATTCAGAGTCAGCTACTAACCTCGGAAAGCGAGAACTTGCCGCAAGGGCTGTTCCCTCCGACCTCACAGCCAGTTTCCTCCTTGAGCACCTTCATGATGGCGTCGGAGCCCCGCAGCCAGCAGGGCGTCGTCGTGCAGATTTGCAGGTGGTACTTGCCTATTGGTCGTCTGAAACATTAGGTATACAAGTTGTACAAGTACTATTATGAATGTAAATACTTCATTGTTCACAAACCACAGGTAAAAATACAGACAAATTTTATAGTCTTATTTATAAGGGATTAAAGGGACTAAATAGGTATACATTTTTATTGTATTTGCCAAGTTTAGGGTTGATGGTGGTCATAACTAGCGTTTTTAACAAATAATTTTAGTGACAATGTAGACATTAAATAGAGCTTGGCTAAGCTTTTAAGACGGCCTGTTTAGCCTAGTTGGTAGTGACACTACCTCCGAAGCTAGAGGTCCCGGGTTCGAATCCCAGCCACGGTATTATTTTTGCATTTAGCATGGATATTTGTTCTTGGGTCTTGGATGTTTTCTATGTATTTAAGTATGTATTTTTCTATATAAGTATGTATATCGTCGTCTAGTACCCATAGTACAAGCTTTGCTTAGTTTGGGACTAGGTCTATTTGTGGAAGATTGTTCCCCAATATTTATTTATTTATAGATTTTCTTTATCATTATTTATTTTCATCAGGTGAGAATGTCAGCTCCAGTAAGCCTTTAAACTACTACAGTCTTCTTAAATTTAAATAAATAAGATATGCACATTTATACCCTAAAAACAAAAACAACATAATTTGTATACTTTAAAATTGTTTTTGCTTTGTCCCATTCAATTTAGGAATGAAAGGAATTCAAGTCTATGTACTAATTAACATGAATCAAATTTTTGTGCAGATTAGTGTAACTGAAAAGATGCAGACAAATAACAATCCATTACATGCTTCGTCAACTTACCTCAAATATCACCTGCACAAGCATCGTCAAAACATAGCCACCCCACCCTGCATCCTGCCCAAAAGTCCCCATTACGCTGGCAGCATTTCCAGTTGGATCACTATGGTCTGGATCGAATTTTGCTGACCTACATTTATTTTGGTGAGTGTTACAAGGGTATAAGCAATTTTCTTACTCACCTAATAAACATGGTATAGAAAGTAGCCACCTCATACACCCTCATCTTTGGCAGATTGAGTACTTCAGCCACCTTGTGCATGGCAGAGATGGGCAGCCAGCCACCTGCCTGGCGCTGCGCTAGGTCGAGCAAGGGAATCATGGCTGCCCGCTTGTGACCTTCCGGGTAGATGGCCAGGAGTGCTTCCATGCGCTGGAAGTTAACGTGAATGGGGTTGTAAACATTTAATATATTACAAAAGATAGAAGCTTTGAACTATTTCTTTTTCCAACCAACAGGCAAAAATGAGGGAGTTACCAGTTTAGACTACTTTTTTGTAGTTTAGAACTCATTGTATTGATTTAAACTTGCTAGTAATTATTAACTCTGTCATCTATGGACCAATTTTGAAAATTCTTAATGGATTTGAAGGCGGAAACCCTCCACTGGTCAAAACTGATGAGAACCCGATGATTGGCTCCATAATGAATTAATATAATTAATTAATATAAACTATTGTTGTAGATGTAATTAAGTAGAGCACCCTGTTGTCAAAATATTGAAACCACATACATATATGTGGTTTCAATATTTTGACAACAGGGTGCTGTAAATATAGAATTATGTACAATTCTATCGAATGCTTTTGCATAATCTACAAAGCCTAGATAGAGGGGTATACGGGTATGTATTGTGCTTGATTAAGGGTATGTAGGTGGTCAGTGATAGAGAGGCCGGGAAGGAACCCGGCTTGCTTGGGAGGTTGATGTTTATCTAGTCGTCCAGTGTCCAACAATGTGACACTATCACTTTGATGAATATCTTTATATACAAGTCAGTCCTATCCTAAGCTATGAACAAAACACTAGGGCACAATAAGAAGGAGTGGCACTACCTCTTCATAGGTTAATGGGATATTTATTTACTAACAATTTAAAACAATACTACATCCAACTATTTGTCTATGTTTGTCAGTGATGTGACAAACACAAATCAGAAGACCAGAAGGGTATCTCTACTGAAACTTCTTGTACTGCTGCGTTACTTTGAAATATTAAGGAAGATATAATAAGCCCTTAAACAAGTCTGCACAGACATTTCCACACTAATGGTAATGAGGTTACATTTAAATTAATTAGTGATATAGGCCATCAAGAAACTGTATTGAGAGAAACAAAAGAGTTCTTATTCTATCACCAATAAACACGCGAAAATATAGGATTTTTTAATGAAAACAATTGAAGGTTACCTACCTTTTGATTTTCCGGCGTAAATTCGAAGGGGATGCTTGGATTGTCTTCGGGAGTGTCGCGATGAACGAACAAGTTGTCACTTTGCAGGGTCGAAGTCGTCTGCAGAGCCCTGGACGATGCACGCCACTGAAAAATACATTTTTATCTCAACCATCGCGATGGTGTCCTATAGGAGCAAGTGTCAAACCCATATTATATAATTTAATTATCTATCACAACAACCCTTTTGATAAGTAAAAGACTTATGGATATAACGTACTAGGCCCTGAACTCCAGTTCTGAGGCTGGACAACATGTTTATTTTCGCTGGTTTACGTAATTTTAAAGTGCACAGTTGCGAAGCACTGTTCGCGAACAAACTTCTTTTGCTGATAGCTTCACTCGAAATACTTTTTCGTGTTTTGACAACAACGTTTAAAAACCATAGTTTGGATTTAAAATAATTTAAACATTAATAACATATTCTCTTACTTTTGCTTTAAGTTGTGTATTTTCAACATAAAATATCAAATTTAACACTAGGTTAACGTAATACTATTATACTTATTTATATTACTTATAATACTTCCTTTTTATAAATATTGTACTTTTTTTAAACGAATCTAATTTGATTTTTGAACGATCTTCAATATTCTTGCTGCTAACTTCAGACGAGAGGGCTGATTCCACTTGGACTTTTGTATAGCTGTATTTTACTTTTTTATTCCTTCTAAATTGGAAAGGAAAACACGGTGACGGACTGTCATGACCTTTCATTATAATAACAATAGATGTCGCTGCGTGACACTTTCTACTAGTTATTTTTAAATCATTAGGTACAGTCACCGAAGGAAGTTTTATATACAACTTTTAGACTCTATTAAGGGGTTTCTTACAAAAAGTGGTTTCTTGGCTGACTATACAGTCAATTTTAAATGTCGTAGTGAGTAAACTCATGTCAACTGTAACCATACTTCTTCTTTTCAGGCACGAATTAATAAATAATCCTCCTACAGGGCTCTATTTTCTTTGTAATAAGATTGAAAGTTTTTTTGGAGTGTCCTTAAGTTTAAAGCACGTATAATTCATAGATAAGCATAGGCGAGTTGGTTATTGATTTTGATATTGATTTATTTATAATAATTCATATTACATGTCAATACTTAAGTAGTTAAACAATGAGAAAATCGGGTTATCTAATTTATAACAGACCGTAACAAAATATGAAGCAACTAAATAAAATATCTACTTACTTGACGTTTGCATTTTAAATATGATGAAATGTATAATAAACTCTACAATAATGCTCAAGTTAGCTGCCAGACAGGCCAGCAACGGTTTGACCTTTAGCTTTTTATGGTCTGGGCGCAATCCTGAGCATGCGACCTACAGACGTTCTTGGAACCGACTACCTAGAGCTTTAACAGCCAAATTATTGCTATAACTTAATCCGAAATACATTTAAAAAAAATACAATGGTCCACAGTAATCTGAATTTAGACTAAGTTTACCTTATACTAAGGATCTAGTTCGAAGGACCATTATGTTTTTCTTTTATACGTCAAGTCTCTGACACGCGGTCAGTTGAAACTGGCATGCTAGAAAAACGCATAATAACTAGACGTCGTCTATACGGACCGAGGAACAGAGGGCGTGCGGAGATGGAAAGACGCGGCGTGGTCCAGTTAAATAGTTTACAATTTTTATAAATGTCTGATTTAAAAAAAACAGGGATAAGTTTTTGCAAAACGCTCGAATAAGATATAGCTAGAACTGCCGGAAATAGTACCTACGCTGTGTTAAATAAATAAATAGTAAATAAACATAGGTACCTAATGACATTTTGTTGATACTAATTCTCAATACATTTCGCCTTAGTCTAGCGAATTAGAAAAATATTCATTGATTGAGGGCCATGTATTAGCTGTCGATGCAACAAATTCTCAAATCAATAAAATCCCTCTCGAGTCACTAGTGTCCATGGGCTGTGGCATCTGCTCACCAGCCTAGCTAACCCTCTCGTACTTAAGTACATACTTTTTTTAAATTAAAAATGGGATTTCTCTTGGCCAGCATCTAACCAGGGAGTATCTATATATCCCGACATATAGGTAAAGGCGATCATACTACTTTAGCGGCCTGTTTAGCCTAGTTGGTAGTGACACTGCCTCCGAAGCTCTAGGTCCCGGGTTCGAATCCTGGTAAGGGCATTAGTTTATGTGGTGAGCAGAAACATTTGTTCCTGAGACTTGGATGTTTTCTATGTATTTAAGTTTATATCTATTCAATATATCGTCGTCTAAGACCCATAACATATCTCAAGCCTTATTGAGCTTAATATGGGACTAGTTCTATTTGTGTAAGAAATTGTCCTCGAATAACATTTATTATATATTGATTTAAATATTTATATTTAAATAATATTTATACACTAACTAGGCAACAAACACCTGCATATGGTTGTTTGCCACCTTCGGGGTAAAAATCAGCACCTCATAATATTCAGTTCTAGTTGGCTCTGCCTGTCTGCCTACCCCGCAGCGGTCGTGAGCGTGATATAGCTGTATCTACAAAGTTGTTCATCAGTTTCATCACGCCATAGGCGCATTTGGCTCTAGTTAGAGTAACCAGCCTCAAATTATAGGGCTTCCACACGTAATTGTTTTTTATTGCTCTCTATCATGCCCGCGGCGCGTGCCGTCGCTTCTTTATAAATAGTGTCTTTGATTGAAACGTGCTTAATTTAGATAAACAAATAATTGATAGACACTCGTAGTACAGTCCAGTGCAAAAATATATATCAATTGCTTACTCTTTAGAATATACATAAATAGACTCACGTCAATATTCCCAATAGGGATAGGCAGAGCGCACAAAAATTAATTTCAGTGCCTTTTTTAGCAGTTATAGGTTTATAGATGGAGGAAATGTTATATTGCAGTGGCAGGTTGCTAGCCCATCGCTCACAACACACTTAAACCTTGTTCCCATAGTCGACTCTTACGACACCCAAGGGAAGAAGGGTGCTATTCTAACTCTGCACCTCACGGAGGATGAATATAAATATAAATAAATATTTGGGGTCAATTTTTACACAAATCGAAGTAAGTATAGTCCCATAGTACCTAAGCTCAATAAGGCTTGTGTTATGGGTACTAGGCGACGATATATTTAATAGATAATATACTTAACTACATAGAAAACATCCATGTCTCATGAATAAATGCTTTGCTCACCACAGAAACAAATGCCCTTACCGGGATTCGAACCCGGGACTTCTAGCTCTTGGCTCTTTCTCTTCTTCTTCTTTCTTTTTAGAATATGTACCGAAACCTTAATTCATAGATATAAGAGCTTTGGGAAATATTTTTGAGTAAGTTGTATGTACCCATATTATTACAAATAATTACCTACTCTTCCATAGATCCTGGGTAAAACTATAGGTAAACGGCTAAAATTTTTAAAATGTTTTGAATTCATATTATGATAACAAGTGTTGATAATTCCAATTAACTGATTTTTTTATGACATAGGAGGCAAACGAGCAGACGAATCGCCTGATGGTAAGCGATTAGCGCCGCCCATGGATAATTTAAGTATTAAAGGATAAAATGATAATGATGATAATTTAAGGATACAATGCTTTAATTAAAGTTTTAGATAGTAACTAGGAGCCATTTTTGCTTTTACTGTGTTTACTACAATTGAAACGAAAATAATTAGACTTGACTTGTCGATTTGGAGTGATATTTGAAACGATATCACCGGAAAGACGTCCACTGCTGGGCATAGGCCTCTTCTCAACAGTGGCACAATTACCGGTCCTGCGCCACCCGCATCCACCGGACTCCCGCGACCTTCAACAGGTCATAAGTCCACCTTGTGGGGGGCCTACCCACGCTGCGCCTTTCAGTACGTGGTCGCCACTCGAGAACCTTTCCGCCCCAACGGCCATCGTTTCTACGTGAAATGTGCCCCGCTCACTGCCACTTAAGTTTAGCGATTCGGAGGGCTATATCGGTTCCTTTGGTCATACTGCGAATGGCCTCATTTCTGATAATATATGATCGAGCAGAGATGCTCCCGGCATATCCCACTCCATTGCTCTTTGGCTTACTTTGAGCCTTGAAATGATATATCCTAATGAAAAACCCAAAAAATTAAAACCTACCACTACCACGACCACTTAGGTCGTGGTGTTGGTGGTTAAATATATTAACGACAAAAGAAGAACCCTATCAAAACTATAATTTAATAGGCACCTAAGTAGTGCGCCAGTTAACAGTTTTTTACTATGAACGATACGATTCAAATCTAAAAGCCAATTTCACTTGCATTGTCGCGAAACGCCGCCCAGTTGTTCCGTGTTTAATGTTCCCAATTTAATTTCTTATCTGTGGTGTCGGACCGTTATTTAATTTTAACGGAAAGAATGGCGCCATGTTTGTGGTTAGTTCCGCGTGCTATTAAAACTACTTGTTTTAATTATTAAATATAGGAAAGTTTTAAATCATTTAATGAAATAACTTCATTGTGTAGCTTTATTTGGTAGGTTGATTTTAGTTAAGTTAAGCTGCATTTCCATTCGAGAGATACGTACTTAACTTCAATAATTTTTATGATTACAGTGATGCTCTGTCTAGCTAGCACGATATAACTTATACCGTCACGTTATCATCCTAGCGTTATTCCCAGTACAGATGCATCCTGAAGGATGCCTGGGGTCCGCTACGAGTACTTAATCCCAAGAATTGGCGTAGGCACTAGTTTTTAAGGAAGCGACTGCCATCTGACCTTCCAACCCGAGGGAGAAACGTACCGTTACGTTATATGGCCGCAATATACTAAAATGAAATGTCACATTAAACGTAACTGTATACGAGGGTAGACAAAAAGACATGCTAGCATACTAGCTAGGCTGGTAGACAGACAGATATTGGCATATTATGTTACTAAATCGGATAATATTCGAAATAGTTAACCCTTTGAACGCCAAAAACGCGTCTGAGTGATCACTTATTAAAATATGAAAGCGTTCAAAGGGTTAAATAGTTATCGAGTTGTAGCAGTAATAGCAGTATTGCCCGGTTTTCTTTTTGTTTGCGCTGAAGTTACTTGAATTACCTAGTTTGTATTTTATTTTATTTTATTTATGAAACAGTTACAACTAACAAACAAAAATGATACTTTATATAACACAAAGTTGTCTATTGTTATTCCTAAATTATCATACACAATGTCAACCATGTAAATTTCGAAAAACGTATGTTAACCCAAAAACAGACATCTCCCCCCTGAAACACAGCTATATTATTACAGCTAAACCTAGCATATCATTGCCAAGCATCGCCCATTGTCTGCCCGTGCCATGTGCCTATGCTTCCGTTTAAAAAAGAAAAAAGTGGATGAATAGACAGAACGCGCGATCGGCAAAACAACGACATGGTTGCCATGACGACTGCCGCACTTCCATGTATCTATAAAGCCTACATAGTCTATGGTCTGGCCCGGTGTACAGTTAAATGAAACCTTACCGAAATAATACGAGTTGTCTTCGATATTTTTGTGAGTAACACGAATTAATAAGAGAATACGAGGGCTGTTCCGAAAGTTTTTAGCTGCTCTCACTCTATTCATGCGATATATGTTTTAATGATACCATTATGCGGGTAATTTCGATACATATGTGTTGGGGTGAAACTGTTGATGAAAGTCGCTTGGGTTTTTTTTATTGTGTTTTAAGTACGACGTGTCAACAGCCCTATCGAATATGCGATGAACGGGTCACAATACCAATTTTGTGTTGCGGGCCAATATTAATTAATACGTCACCACAACTAAACGAAATTTTATACACCACAAACTATGAATCTTCCCTGTCTCTACCCACGTAATCTGTTTCGATTGCATGAAAATCAGCGACATGCAGGTGTGTCGAATATTAGTCTAGGTCGCGAGACTAGGGACTGGTCATCATCACAAAAAAACTTAAATTAAATAAAATCATTTAGTGATTTTACATTAAAATCAGCAAAACTAAGTTAGGAAGTCATCATCCCGGGCATTTTCCACCACAGTTGTTAGGGATTTAGATGTGAAAACTATTTTTAGGTATCAAAAATGGTACTATTTGCGCAAATTTTTAAAAGCCCATTCAATAGGCCTTTTGGTAAAAAAAATGTTGTAAAAAAATACTTGCTGCTTACTAACGATTTTATCCCAGCTCATAACTATTGAAATTACCCACATAATGGTATAAATAAAAAATATATCGCATGAATAGAGTGAGAGCAGCTAAAAACTTTCGGAACAGCCCTCGTACCTAGCTCATCATCATTAATAACCTATATATTAATAAATATTAGGGGACATTTTATATACAAATCAAACTAGTCTCATAGTAAGCTTTAAAGGCTTACTTGTATTATGGGACTAGAGGACTTGGTATAATTTGGGTATACATAATATATTCTATGTATTTAAGTATATTAAATAAATAAAATAATAATAAATAGAATAAAAATATTAGGGGACAATTTTTACACAAATCGAACTAGTCCCATAGTAAGCTCAATAAGGCTTGTGTTATGGGTACTAGTCGACGATATATTTAATAGATATATACTTACATACATAGAAAACATCCAAGTCTCAGGAATAAAAATGTCTCTGCTCACCACAGAATCAAATGCCCTTACCGGTATTCGAACCCGGGACCTCTAGCTTTGGAGGCAGTGACACTACCAACTAGGCTAAATATTATTTATTTAATCCCGCCGACAAATATTATTTATTTAATCTTTATTGCACAATAAGAAATCTTAACGTACAAAAGGCGGACTTAATGCCATGAGGCATTCTCTACCAGTCAACCTTCAGGCAAAATAGAAAGATTGTAATAAAATTGAAATATTAATTATTAAACACTGATACAGCATATATACAAATTGTATCATTTTTATTAACCGACTTGAAAAAAAAGAGGAGGTTCTCAATTCGTCGGAATATTTTTTTTGCACTTGACTATACAGTTCGCGATATCTAATTTTCTTTCTCCGAATGGAGCATAAAATATTCAACGTCATAAATTTTTTAACCGACTTCAAAAAAAGGAGGAGGTTCTCAATTCGTCGGAATAATTTTATTTTTATATATTTTTATGTATGTCCACCGATTACTCGGAGACTAGCGGACCGATTTCAAAAATTCTTTTTATGTTTGAAAGGGTGTGTTTTCTAGTTGGTCCCATTGTCACCAAGTCTGGATCTGATCAAAACTCCTCAAATTATATACCAAGAGGATGGGGTAAGGCAAAAAATAAGGAACTCCTCAAATTATACACCAAGAGGATGCAATGGGGTCTGGCAAAGTTTGGAGTCGGTGTTTTTATGTTAAAAATTTACTTGTTAAAAAGCAATATCCAGCCCGTTTTGAGCATTAGGTTATTGACCTTAGCTGGACGAAAAGTAACTAACTGCCACAAAAAAAGAAAAAATAGATTAACTATTATTTATTCTGTGGTCTAACGAATTTTGCTGTCCAAAAAATCGATTAAAAAAGTTTCACGGTCCAAATTGCTTAAAATCGCGCCCATGAAAATGTTTATCGTCACGTCTGGTTGGTATTAAATAAAACAACCGCTGATTATAGTTAAAACGAGTTAAGTTTGGTTAGTGGCATTTATGAGAGAATGAGAGAGCATAGACTAACAAAATGGATGGCCACGCATTTAGAAATGAAATAGTTAACTTAAAACTAACAACATTTTTTTTGTTATATATTTATTTTTTCTTGAATAGTCATTTATTAAATAACTAACAATATATAAACAAAAAACAACCTAAGCTAAAATTTACAAATAAAAAACAAGAGGAGAGGAGTGGGAGAGGTTCAAGCTCTGAGCTCGGCGGTAGGGTGCCCAACACGGCTAGCACAAGACGGCGAGCGAGATAGACTATCCGTCTCCATCGAATGGGTACACGCGGAAAGAGACGATAGTGTATTTCGCGCGCCGTCTTGTGCTAGACGTGCTAAAGGCCTGCCGCATTGCCACGCTGAACAGCAATGCTGATGCGCTGAGCGAGGTACGCGCCTGCCTTTTGGTCACCCGTCTCTTATTTACTTTATCATTTCTATGATCACAAATAAACATATGTCCGCTTGGTAATACGCGGTCACCAACGTTTTGTTTCTTTTATACTACGACGGTGGCAAATAAGCTTACGGTCCGCCTGATGGTAAGCAAACACCGCAGCCATATGTTGGAGATAGCATTCGTCCCTTACTAGAAATTATAAGTGCGAAATGGACGAATGGTTTATATGCGACGAACACGTGATCGTGCCAGCTAGGCATGTCACGCGTTGCTGACACCTAACTTCTTGAAATCTACCACTGTTGTTCCTTGGGTGGGTGCAGAAAGAAAATCCTGCTTAATTCTTGCAGTTTGGTTATGAAAAGTTGACAAAGATAAGTGTTCGGTGTCTTCTAAGAAGACGTACAAAAGTCACAGTCTCAAGTAAAAGTTCAGAGATCCTAATTATTTTGAATTCACTGTTAACGACTTGCACAACGAGTCAAAGACTTATTTACAGTTGGTTACTTATCTTTTTATTAACATATTCTGCAATAGATCTAAACTAAGTACTGAGTCCATAAGACTAATGTCTTTGGTTAAAAATAGGTAGGTACCTATAACGCGATTCTGCGCGTATTTTAATAATTATCTATTTACGTAAAAAAATATTTTTTCTGCTATTTTCTTAGGGAAAAGGAACCCCTTAGGTCGCATGGTCCGATTGACTAGTCCGATCAATCGGAATACGAATATTTTTTTTTCCTCTATTTGCGTATAGAAAAAGAAGAAGTATTTTACTTCTGATATGCCTGAAGCAGGCTATTACAGGCGTTTTATCCATAATATTAAGAGCTTGATTTCTGATTTTGCTGTCATTTTATTAAGGCATGGATTAAGAGGCGACTTTTTTAATTACCGGAGCTAAAAAGTTATAATTGATGAAGGTTTTTTAACGTTTAATTAGGTAAGAGCGGTTTCTACTTTCTTTTTGGCAACGAGAATCGTTCGGAAATAAGGCTGCCGGTACCTACTAAAATAGTCGCACTTGTAGGTTAATAATACGTTACGTAATATTTCTCATTAACTGGACAAAATATAGGTTCGATATCTGCTAGATCTACATATCCACGTGCCCAAGCCCTCACTTTTGATTTGAATTTTATTCCCTTGTAATAAGGGTGACGCCCGGCAACCAGAGTTGCCAAAAGCAAGTGAGTAGATAATGTAATTTTGATATCAAACCAATACGTTGAGTGATACTCGTACTTCCCGAATTGACCGATTCTTGAAAAGGCCTTTTGCGATTTGTTCGAATACCGAATCTTTTCGTTAGGCATAATTTCATTTGCTATAATCGATATTTGCTAGGGTTTGCAGTCCCGGTCCCGATTTGTATGAAATTTCCCGGGAATTCCCGGGATTTCCCGGGAAATTTACATACCCTAATATTTGCCTTAACCTCTTCACCGCCGCAGTCATCTAATCGTGACAGCCAATGGAATGCCTCACACGCCACGGGATAGATTGTCAGTTCCTTGGCATAAAGAGCACGTCACTTCATTCGTAGTGTGGCGGTCATGAGGTTAAAAATGTTTTTTTCTGGAACTACTTTATATTAATGTTCGGGACTCGTGTCCCTGTAACTGAACTTAAGACCAGTTAATAACCCTCATATTACCCTCCACCGATTAAGCTGAAAATTGGCATACTTATGAAAGCTCGGTGACAATGCAATTTTATGGTACAACTGAGCTGATCTGATGATGGAGACAGAATGTGGCTATAGCAACTCCTAAACTACACAAGATAAACCCGTTGCGTTTGAGCTCATGGAACCCTCTCTAAGAGCAGTTGATGGGTGTGGAAGAAAAAGTACAGTCAGCAATAGAAAATAGTATCAAAAGGGAATTTTTTGACAGAAACTTATTTAAGATAATTTTAATAAGCTTTTCTCAAACATGCAATGAAATATTGATGCTATGTTCCTTATAATAGGCTGCGAAGTATGACGTTTCAGGCGCGGCTAGGACAAGAGGTCGTTAATGCAATTTCATACAAATGTTGCAGGCCTAGGCCGGCAAAGTCCTCTTTTTTAATTTCCATTCCACATAAATTTGTGGCACAGGCATCATGACATTCTGCCACTATGCGTATTAAAAATAAAACTTTGATTTTTTTGTTGTTTATTTCATTGCATGTTTGAGAAAAGCACTATACATACCTCGGCGGGAAATATGGGGTTGCCCGCCTGAGACCTATCCGACCTCGCTTCGCTCGGCCGTCTATATGTCTTCGGCCGGCAACCCCTTTCGTCCCGGCCTCTGTAGTAATGTAGTATTGTATAGAGTACCAGTAGATTATATTTATTTAAAAAAAACCTGAAGATTTTATAGTTGCTGAGGAAAACGCCTTATGGCAAGTGATGATTATGGGAAACGTTACATTTATGTTAAATATATATTTGCGGATAATTTTTACACAAATCGAACTAGTCCATAGTAAGCTCAGTAAGGCTTGTGTTATTGGGTACTAGACGACGATATATTTCATAAATATACACATAAATGCATAGAAAACATCCAAATCTCAGGAACAAATGTTTTTGCTCACCACGGCAACAAATGCCCTTACCGGGATTCGTACCCGGGACCTCTAGCTTCGTAGGCAGTGTCACTACCAACTAGGCTAAGCAGGTCATCAACTAAAAAACAAACTAAACTAATTAGCTATGGAAGTAATAAGTACCTAACTTCGTATACATGTGAACTACAATAGACTGACGTGATTCGGATGCTATTGCTATTAACAAATCCTCTACCTCGAATGTTTAAGCCTAGCAATAATTAGCCACGTATCAATGATCTTTTTGCTGGGAATCGAACCACGATCGGCTAACGGTCCCATCGAGTCGTCATTACATGCAGCTTTTTGTTGCCATTCTTGCGGGTAAAAAATCAACTCTAGTTAGGTCGGCGCGAATTGGCCCTTGCAGATGACAATATCACTCGTGTCGTACATATTTGTGCTGGTTGAGTTGATGCCGCAGTGGTGTGGAATTGATATAGTGTGCGAAGACCTTAAGGGGTTGTGTGAGAAGGAACTAGGGAAAGATTTCGTGCCTGAGCTTGATTGTTCCGATAGCCCAGATGGATAGAGCGATTGGCCGCATATGACAGGATGTCGCAGGTTCGAGTGCACATCTGTATTTTAGCCGTTTTTCATGGCTACCACTCGCCGAGCCGAATTTCTCAAGAACCGTAATAGCTAGACAGTTGAAATTTGCACAGATTATGTAAGTTTATTGTGGATACAACAACAAATACTAAAATCATAATAATAATAATAATTAAGGGAGGCTCCCATACAACAGAGTAATTGCCGCTAAAGCAACAAATACCAAAAAAACTCAATAAAACAAGTGTTTAATGGCACCAGCTTTTAGCCTTTTTCTGGAACCCTTCGTGCGCGAGTCCGACTCGCACTTGGCCGGTTTTTTAGTAGACGTTACTGCTTAATAAAAATTACCCTTTTGGGTAAATTAAAAACCGGCCAAATGCGTGCCGGTCTTGGCACTTTTAGGGTTCCGTACATTATATTTGTATTTGTTGGTAAAATATACGTGATAATAAATATTATTACCAAATTTCAAGCTCATAGTGCAAAAGGAATAAAAAAAACTTCGGAGCGAAATTCGATCCAAAAACTGGTTAAATAGCTTCTTTAAACTCTAAACAACGATACCCCACTCAATAAGGTAAGTAAAAAAAATACATGACGTGCAAAATTTTAAACGCTATATAATTATATTATTTGTTGCCATGAAATTTATAATAATATCTTTAGTTGCTACGCGGTTAATGGTCAACTATAGATGGTCTATTTAATTAAACTTATTGAAGTAGTAAAAGCGTGCCAAATCGCCAATTAAACATGACAGAAAAAGCTCACGTGGGTTGACATATACCAAAGCAATTCCTGTTCTATGCGTTCAGTGAAATAGAGCACTAGTACAAGTGTTGTTAGGTGCTTTTTATTATTTATATTTATTAAACATTATTGCACAAAACAAATAAGTAAAAATGGCGGAATCAATGCTTTTTGTTAATGGGTTACTAGCCAGTTGGATCTTCATTCCAATTTTTTAATCAACCACACATATATAGTTAGCAGTGATGTGATGTCTCGACAACTTTAATTCATTTCGATGATTATACCAACGTATGTAAATCGACAAGTATATTTCATAATTATACCTACGTAGAATCGAAGTCAAAATATTTTTGAGCTATTTAACAGTAGAGTAGATATTTTTGCAGTTATCTGTACTTTCGTGTAATTATTACAGTTTGCGAGTTATTTTAACAACCAATTCAAGACAACCTCACTACACGAAGGCGCCACAACGCGACAAGTGTTAAATTAGAGTCGAGGCGCGAAGACAGGGACAAAAACCAAAAAAAGAAGCTGGACAGAGCGGGACGGAGAGAAAAATAAACAATTGCATCGCGATATTGCCTAGTTCTAGACACTTCCTAGGTCTCTCTGAAGAATGCTTCAGAGCTGAGATGAAATGCAAGGTAAAGTATTTTTGTAAAGCTGACGGAGTAGGTATGGGTGAAAAACTTAAGAAAATGATCTGTTGTATGTAGTTGTGATGTGTACGAATAGACATTACATATTTAAAATCTAATACCTAAATAGTGTTGCAAACAAAACAAATGTCTGTTCAAACACGTCACCACTACGTAAAACAGGTCATTTTCTTAAGTTTTGTTACCTATTTTTGTGCACCTTCTGAAATAAGGTGTGTGAGTGAATAATATCATCATAAATTCATCACAAAATTAAGAGTTAGGGTGGTATTCCACTCGTCCAATTTCTTTGTCAAATCTTTGATCAAAGTTCTTTGACTTAGGCCCATTCCACTCATCCAATATCTTTGTCCAAGTTTTTTTTTCATGCGTAGCCATATTGATTTAACTGTCATCGGAATCTTTGATCAAATGTCGGGGTCCCATCCAAGTATGATGAAATCATCCAATTTCTTTGAGAAAGATATCGGACAAAGATATTGGATGAATTTAATACGGCGTGGTATTCTACTCATCCATTATCTTTGTCCAATTTCTTTGTCAAATCTTTGATCAAAGTTCTTTGACGGAGGCCCATTCCACTCATCCAATATCTTAGTCCAAGTTTTTTTTTTCATGCGTAGCCATATTGATTTAACTGTCATCAGAATCTTTGATCGAATGTCGGGGTCCCATCCAAGTTGAATGAAATCATCCAATTTCTTTGATCAAATGTATATTGGACAAAGATATTGGATGAGTGGAATACCTCCCACAGGCTAGACTATTGTCGATGTAACTCTCTCCACCTGGCTTTATCTATGGCATGACTGCATTTTTTTCCCTTTTTTTGTTTAATAGCTTATACAATATTATATAGGTCTTGAACTTCAACAATATATATCCTCCTGTCCTGAGGCCTAGCTTTGTATATCTCTGCCTTGTTAGCACGATATATTATAAGTTAATTTTGTAGTAAGCAGTAACGCTGCTAAAGAAAATTCCAAATTTCAAATTAAAGGGAAAAATTGAAAAATTTAATGCTCCGAGCAGGATTCCCTTTAATTTGAAATTTGGATATATTATAAGGTCGCTAGGCCGGTTACGCGACCAGCAATCAGTTTGCGACCACCTGAGGACGAGGTTTTTTGTATTAAAGATATTAATATTTTATAGACCCCAAAGAAACAGTGTGCTGTATGCATAGAAATACTATAATAAGAGCTCAATGGTTGTATGCAACAAACAGTGCGTTGCGTCCGTGCATTAAGAAACAGTGCGTTATTTGGTAGGTATTGAACGGGAATCCAGTTAAAAACGAGAAGATATCCTTTTAGTTCATCAACTCAGTGGATCTATATATACTATCGACCGTACCGGGACTTTTTATGTGACGTTTTAGTACATTTCCGCCATGTAACCTGACTGTATAAGCTATCATGCTCGCTAAGCAGGTTGTTATTTACCCTATTAAGGCGATAAATGTATACATATCTTCGATTCTGTCCTCCTATCATCATCATATCAGCCGGAGGACGTCCACTGCTGAACATAGGCTTGGTACAAAGAGTGCCACAATGTCCTCCTATACTTCGACGTATTATCATCAGAGAAGTATAGGGTACAAGTACATCATTATTTTGTATAATATATTGTATTAATTATGTGGCTTACTATGTAATTATATTTAACAATAATTGTTTATCGTCTGTTTAGAAAAAAAAAAGTCAATTGTTAAGTTTGGGGTTTTTGGGACTAATTATTGACGGGAAGAAAATTAAGTAAGGCATTAAGTTGACTGTTAATAAATATTCTTATTAGTAATTAAATCATTAATAAATCGTAACGCAATAATAGTGAGAAGAAAATAGTCGCAACATCGCTATCTTTAACTATGAAAAATGAAAAAGCAGGCATCAATGTTACTGCTATTTCCGCTAACAAGATTCCTCAGTAAGGCAACACTTACTATGTTGACTCGAGCGACACAAGAAAATAAAGACACACGACAAAATTATCCAAATAAACGACCCCAAGGCCGCTCACTGTCGCATCACAGGTTTAACGCACTTAACAAAAACGCGCGCGTAATTGTCTCAAACAGTTCAGGGTTACCAGGCGGAAATATTAAACAATTGACGAAGGCACAACACTAGCTGTTGAGGAAGTTTGTGTTTTTAATTACCATAGAGATCATAGAGATTATGGTTGTGAGATGATTGATTATGGCAAAATCTTATTTAGCAATGAAAGTTAATTGTTTTAACCAAAAAATAAAGCAGAAACGACTGGATAGATGAAATTTTATATAAACATAGGATCATTTTTGTTCCGAAAATCATCCCCTAAAAGAAGTTTATACGCAAATTCAGACTTCGTTGCAGACAAATAGGTACTAATAGTAGGATTTGGGTACGAGTATTATTAGTAATATGGTAACATATCGGAGACATATCCTTCCACCTGGTAACCCTACTCGCGCATGAATGGCGTCGAAACCGGGAAAACGATAAAAACGACGCCCCATATTCGAGAAATGATTAAAAAAGAAAGATGGAAATAAAAGAAATGAAGCGCACGTACCGGGTTAAAAAGTAAAAAGAAAACTATTCTACCAGAGCGTGAATGAAAAACGCTACGCTCGCCACCGTAATCTTGTGATTATTATTTTTATTTTCGTGTCTTTTATTTCTTATTTTTGTTTTATTCTTTATCGTGTGTAGTATGTAGGTCAGTTCTTTTTGGTTTGCAAGGTCGGTGCTTGTTTTGTGGTAATTACGTGGCAGTACGTTGAACTGTTTGGACGGAGTGTTGACTTGATGGGATGGGGTCTAGTTACATTTGGCTTTTTTGCGGATCGTGGATACCTACCTAATGCGGCTCCGATTGTTAAGTAGACCGGCAAATATCAATGCATTGTTGATATCTATGTTATAGGTAGATGTTATTTGATAGATATACAAATAACATTGAAGCGCGATTGATGCAGCTTTAACCATTTTCAATGAAACAAAGTCAAAACGATTGACAATGATACGCTGCTCATCAATCTCCTTCAATCGCGCGATTGAGAACCACTTAGAATTGACAACTGATCGGTACTGGTTTACTATCCTTGTAGATAAGTCCTTTGTTTACGGGACTTACGAGGCTATAGGAGTACCGTCTTACAAAGAGGTGATGATTTTGCTGAGGTTTGTTCAACTAGTGATTAGATGTACAAACCTAGATTCTAGTCGGAGACCGACCGCGCGAGTTATTTTCTTCTACGCCTTAAATTATACAGATATTTTATAATCTGATTTAATGGGATGTTTGTATATACTGGTTTACCAGTTCATCAAATGTGGTCGACGCAAGTTCCTCATGAGGCAAATAAGTGTTTGAGTTTTTCTCTTCTTGTATGCAGTTATATTCTGGAATTACTACACCGTCTACAAATTTACATGGTGTTTTGCAAAATATATAAGGTAATTCCTGTGATATAAAAGGATCCCTCGGATGTCGTCAGTTCTTACTTGGTGTAACTTACACAATTCATGATGGGTCGTTGGGATTGTTTTTTTTTTTGCTAGGAACTATAAGGGCTGCCACAATACTCGTAGATCAATGTCTGGTCGAGCCAGCATAGAAAAGGCCCACAACAAACCAAAACCTATGAACGTGTGGACATTCTATGAGTAAAACTCGGAAACGGGAGAAATTGAATTTGTTTTCAGTGATTATTCCTCCGTGGTCACTCCGATTTTTATGATTTTGCAAAATTTGAAGCAGATCGATTAAGAGTGCGCAGTACGCTCGGTTCTTCATACAAACGTATTTATGCTCTCATTTTAAAACGCCATGCTAGAATAACATGAAACTTTGTATACACAATGGGATCCGGCATATCAAGGTCGGAACATAGTTTCTGTTGCTTGAAATTATAATGGAGAAAAAATACAGCGATTATTAAGGTTTTCATACAAGCCGTAAAAAACTAAAAAAACCGCTGTATTTTTTTTCTTTTACAATTCCAAGCAACATAAACTAATTTCTGACCTAGATATGCCGGATCCCATTGTGTATACAAATTTTCATGTTATTCTAGCATGGCGTTTTAAAATGAGAGGGTAAATACGTTTGTATGGAGAACCGAGCCAAACCGAGCGTACTGCGCCCTCTTAAGCCGTTTCGGAGGAGTAGACCCACAAGCGATTTACATTTGTGGTCTAAGATTGAGCTCCACTGCACTCCGCTCAATAATAGGTTTGCGATACTTTGGCAGATTTCTCAGTGATATAACCTTGCGTTAACGTGGCTGAAGTTAATGTGTCAAATCGTTGATAGTGATGTCATAAGAGGGCTTGCATTCAATTTTCATTAAGCTGCAGGTCTTGATCGTCCTTGTCTTGCCTCTGCTACCGCAGCCCCGTAATGTAATGATAAGTTTCTGTTTAATATTCATTTTTGTTACAAGCTTTTATTACCGACTGTACTTTTCTACAATCATCAACTACTCGTTGAGACGGTTCGAATGAGCCCAAACACGATGGGTTTGTCTTATGTAGTTTAGGAGTTGCTTTGGCCGTCTGTCTCCATCACCAGATCAGCTCCGTGGTACCATATTATTGTATTGCCACTGAACTTACGTAAGTATGCCAAATTTCAGCTCAACAGGAAATCGGCAAGTGACAGAAAAACTGATTGTAAATTTTGATGACAACTTACAAACTTACTTACATACAAACTGTGAAAACAGAAATCAGAAAATTTTATTTGTCGGAATACAGTTATAAAACATTTTACAGGTGCAAGTTAAATAAACGCTTGTAAAAATAGCATGCAAGTTTTTGCAAATGTAAATGGACATTTATCTCTTAAAGAACACCAGACCCCGGATCCATCATAACTTGTGCAAGTTATAGAAGGTACCTAAATTATATATTCTTGTATTATTGAAAAGTAGGAATAAGTAAAGCACAAGCACAGAGCTACTTAGAATCGCCATTTCCTCTGTACGAGACGAACATACACAAATATGTATATCTCGGCGTTTCTTAAGAAGCAAGGCGTTTTTAATAAACAATTCCGACCTTCTTTTTAGCTTTTTACAGGACAAAACAAGGGATATGAGCAGTCGCTCTATTCATAACATAATGTATTGCACTCGTTAGTTAGCTTTCCTAGTCAGACCCGTCAAGAGTTGGAAATTCACCCGAACGCTGACACTTCGGGACAGTGAGAGCGTAGTTCAACTGAGTACGAGTAGGTTGTGTAGACACGCTAGTAGCTAACTAGACAACTGAGTATGTGCTATGCGAAAGAGCGGGATAGCATGATTCGGTGTTTTTTAGCTGTCTAACATTGGTTTTGTTCGATAGATAACCTTCTGTGCAAAACTACTATTAGTGGCACTGTGAGCTGCAGACCCAGCAAGTTTTTTTTTTTATTTTCACATTTGTCTTGAAAAAAATTATATCATTATCGAACCTGCACACATATAAGTAATTTCACGAGCATCGGTTGAGAAATGCGACCTGTAGAGAAGAACAACCGGAAATCTGGACATCTTGGCATCTGGACATCCGGACATACGAAATCATTTTTGTCGAAGCTGAAGCGGAGACCTTCGTTTCACTCGGTCGATTAATTGACCGAGCGAGCGAAGCGTCTCCGTTTTAGCTTTCGACAAAAATTCTTTCGTATGTCTGTTCGGATGTTCTCCTCTACAGGTCGCATTTCTCAACCGATTCTCATGAAACTTTGTGAGCAGGTTCGATACTTATATAAGATTTTTTGTCGAAGCAGTTTTTGGAAATTTTGAAATTTGAAAAAAAAAAATTTTTTTCGTGTGTCCAGATGTTCTCCTCTACAGGTCGCATTTCTTATCAGAAATGTTATATAGATTTTTTTTGTCAAGTCAGTACTTGGAAATATCGAAATTTGAAAAAAAAAATTGCGTGGTCGAGAGCCACTAGTTATTCTGTGTCAGGTCCGACTTTACTGGTCCTCCTGAAGCGGAAACGGCAAATTTTGTGATTAACCCAGAGCACAAATTAAAAACAAACAAATTACAATGTCTACTTTGTTATTATTCGTGTTAAGAATCAGGTTTCAGGGTTGTAGACTCTTTTATGAAGTGAAAAAAAGATAAGGAATGCAAGGGGCAGTCTTTTGTTTGGTGAATTGAAATTGAAGGTATTTCACTCTTCTTTCATCGCAGATGCGCGATGTACACATAGTTTTTCGGTAACCAAAGTCAAAACTTGCAGGTTTCAGGCTTTTCAGATATTTTTTTCTTCGTAGCGAATTTACTTTTTGCATATTTTTCCAATCTCTTATTATAGTAGCGAATTCTAGCAGAGTCATTTTTTGTATTCGCTAAGGTAGCTGTAAATTCAATCTGATAGGACGCACAGTCGCCATCATATAATATCGGAGCGAGCAAACTGCCCAAAAATATCTGAACACGACTCTATTATCAAGGCGTTAGAGTGCATTGTTCAAATATTTTTGAGTACCTGAGTATAAAAAAACCTTGGATTTGTAACTTAAAAATGTTTTATCCAGCTATATCGATTAGGCAAGAATTATAATATTATATGCGTAATACTCGTACTTTATGTTACTCGTAGTTGCGTTATCTTAAAGTTTTCTCTGCGTATATCAAAACGATGGCCGCCCAATTTTGATAAATAGGACACATTTTACTTTGAAATTAATCGTAAAAAAATGTGTTCAAAAAAAATGTGTTCAATAAGCGTTCCTTTTCGCGATCATGAACTTTAAATACTTAACATTTTTAATTTCTCCGCAAGGTCTACTTATAGAAAATGCTTTATGACATTAAGGCTGGGTTGCACCAAACCGTCTGTAACCGTAAGCTGTGTTCGTTAAAATTTGAATGTATGGAAAGTTTGACAAGTTTCTATGGGATGACAGCTGCCGGTGCCATATTTAACGTTGATCGGTCTGTGATCGTAAGTCGGTGCAACCCAGCCTAAGTCCACCCTTTGTGCAATAAAGGTTAAATAAAGACATACAAAAAATGCATAGAAAAATGTGTTCCTGAAAAATGTGTAGAAAATGTAATATGTTCAAAAAGCATTCCTTTTCGCGATCATGAACTTTAAATACTTACATTTTTAATTTCTCCGCAAGGTCTACTGATAGAAAATGCTTTATGACATTAAGTCCACCCTTTGTGCAATAAAGGTTAAATAAAGACATACAATATGTAACTGAGCTTTACTTGCTACTTATTCGTTTGTATAATCGTACACCACTATATAATTAATAAGTTACTTTTGCATTCATTCATATAGGTACATACACTACCGCTCATAATTATTTAGGCACCCATACCTTTTCCATACATCTGTATACAAAAATTACTTTCTGAAATACACTGCCAAGTCAGAGTCCCTTGACAGTTTACGTGCATTTTGCATTTTTTATTTAGCTGACTTATTGAGCCTTAAATCAGTGCCAGAACTACTAGGTAGTTTTCTTTTTGCAATGACTTAAATAACTACTAATTGCTGGTTAATACAAAAGTGTAGTGTGTTTGTATGAACCAGCAATTAACCTACCTTTATTTTTGCACACGTAAGCGATTGCCATGAAAACTATTTGTTACACGAATAAAACTATATACTCGTAAGACTTGTATTGTATGTCTTTAGAACAGTCAATATTGCTAGCATACAGACATTCTTACTTATTTAAGGGATGTAGTTGTTCTATCTTCACTATTATCAGATGAAACCATGATGTCACGCAACTATACTCAAAATTATATTGCTAGTGACTATCTCGCATTTTTTTTAAATTTCCAAAAACTGACTCGAGAAAAAAAATCTATATAATTATCAAAGCTGCTCATAAATTTTCACGAGAATCGGTTGAGAAATGCGACCTGTATAGTAGAGGAGAACATCCGGACAGACAGACAGACAGACAGACATACGAAATATTTTTTGTCGAAAGCTGAAACGGAGAAGCTTCGCTCGCTAGGTCGATTAAGTAATAAACCTTACATATATCTAGCGTAAGACAAAATATGTACCAATAACTATAATAAACATGATCTTATAGCATTGACACTAAGTGACAAAACTCTGTCCTTATTCGAATAAAGGTAAAAAAACCTATCCAAAATACTACAAGTACGGTCCACAAAAAGATATACGACTCCACCGCTAAAACTACCAACATATCGGTAGTTATACAGATAATATGAAACCGCTCGCCACTGGCACAACGCATTTAGTCATCGCCTTAAAAAGTAAAAATAACTCTGACCAGAGTCTGCATCTCAAGTCTCAAGGCCAAATCCTGAATCCTGTCACACGAAACACAACATACTAAACACCGTGCGTGGGAGCAGAACGCCTGATATCGTGTCTTCGTCCTTTGAAAAGGGAAAGTGGTAGTTAATGCGTTAGCAAGAGTGAGATGAAAAAATGGACGAAGGGTAGACGAGGAGGGGTGTAGGGTTAATGCGTGGGTGGGACAGAGAGGGAAGGGAACCGGTTAATTTTGAAGGGCTTGGACTACACTACGGCTATAGATGATTTTCTTTATGGTTAACCGAGTTAAGTTTTCTTTGTTTGTCGTAATACTCAATGGTTTCGAAAAAAAAGGATATCTGCGAGTTGCGGAAATAATTGACAGCTATTTTGTGCTCTTGCGCATGTAGGACTTATATGACTTGTTACTTACTGGATTAAGTAAATAGTTTAGTTAAAACCCAGTAGACTGTCTAAATAGCTAACTCAAAAGTTTAAGTGTTGCCTTTACAGTTCAGAAATTCAGGAGTGTGCAGGTTTTCAGAGAGTCGGTAACGCGCATCAGAGTCCCCTGGAGTTATTTGTTTATTTAAAATTTATTACAGAGATGTAAAAAAAGTAAAATCCGCGGCTTAATACTTTAAGGCATTCTCTACCAGTCCTCCATTGGGCTAAACAGAAATTATAGTGGTGCAGGATAGACATAGGACTGAGGACTGAGGGGTGTTGAGGAGGCTGGTTTGCGCAGGAGTTGCAGAACTTGCAGACATGCATACGCTACGTTAATCGTTTACTTCCAGACGCTTGTTTGCTAACTGTTGTATAAAACAACATGTTTATATGGTAACTCCCTCTCCTTGTAAAATTTCAAAAAAATGCTGTTTAGAGGTTTAAGCGTGAAAAGGTATCAGACAGACAGTTACTTTAGCATTTAAAGGGTGCAACATCAGAAGCAAAGATACAGGTTTTAGATGCCGTACTGGTTGAAAATAATACCCATTTAAAAAGTATCATTCATAGTTCGTTTTTTCCGTGTACTAAAAATGCAGTTTAGGCGGGTGTTACCCATTTAACCAATTATTCATTTTCTATAGTAAAATCATCAGGACTTAATTCGAGAATAAGGGTTATTCAAGGTAGCGAGTGTTCCGGTAAAATAATCCTTGTATAACATTTTTCTTAAAGGGGAACAGTAAAAAAACGAAGTAGGAAAGCATGGTTTAAAAACTAATTTTGTATTAACAATTAACGCTGCTAACGAAAACCCTAAATTTCAAACTAAAGGGAAAAATTGTAAAATACGCCTACCTTAGACGTTGTAAGAGGGAACTAGTGAGGGATTTCGTTTTCATACCCGAGCCTGATTGTTCCGATAGCTCAGTGGCTAGGGCGATTAGCCACGTATGCGAGATGTCGCAGGTTCAAATCCTGCTCGGAGCGCTAAATAAAAAAAAATCCCTTTACTTTGAAATTTGTGATGGTTTAAAATATTCCGGGTAAATTAATACAGTTCTAACCTGGTTCTAACGGCTCAAATAAAAAAAGCTAGGTCTACATACTACTACAACTTTTTTTAGGAAAGACTTTCATTGTATCTGTATATATCAGAGGTTTCCATATTGGAACGGATGAATTGATAATAACTATAAATAATGTATAATTAAGCACTATAACTAAAAAAAACAATGTTATAATTATAACAACTGGTACTGTATGTACATCTTCCACTGACCAGAAGTTGCGCGATAATGTGAAGATGTGGAAAAAACAAGACAACACAAAAGACTGTAAAAATATACGTAATGGAAAATCAGACTTAGTACCTGCTCAAATGTTCCCTATGCTCGAGGAATTGAAATGTTTTGGTTACACATTTGTTGAGCTGTTATACACACTACCAAGAATTATAGATATTACGAGTATGTCCAAGTCATTCATTGCTTTGTTTTTTTTTTATCTCACGTCGGTGGCAAACAAGCGTACGGCCCGCCTGCAACTCCAGGGGTGTCACATGCGCGTTGCCGACCCTTTAAAAATGTATACGCTCTTTTCTTGAAGAATCCCATAGTGTAGTTCCTCGGGAAAACCTCTTTTTCCTTGTTTATGCATCACTAAACCAAATTTAACCAAAATTCAGTTCGATATTTCTGAAAACCCGTTAATAGACAAGCTGGAATCAGCCTCACAACAAATGGATTCTCGACATCATTGTCGCAAATCCAATATGCAGGATGTTTTTTTTATAAATTCCTTTAATTGCGACATGAGGGATGAGATGAAATAAAGTAATCTTCTCTAAGACACTAGTATCTCAATTTGTACCATTTCGAAGAAATTCAAGAATTCATTCTCGTTAATAAACATTCCTAATATACTCGTAGTATAAAAGATCCTTAACAACTTATTTAATGTTAATGTTTTTAACAACTAAACAATTTGTACCGAAATGTTTTCTTGAATTTTGAAAAACTAAATATGCCACGTCGTTTCTATGAGTATCTTATCTTATTAATTATTATCTGTTTAAGTATTTAGTTGTGGTTTAACTTTCATTGTGTTATCCGGAACATATTTTAGAAAGGGTCAAATGGGACCAAGTACAATTAGAGCACAACAAAAGGTGGTGGAGATAGGGGACACAATTAGCTCCTCACTTCTAGCGAACGCAGAAACGGCTCCTAGTAATTCACATAGCTTTATGTGGGAAAATTAAGTAGATATACTCTTAGAGGATAAAAAAACGTCGTATTTTTTCGAATGCTTGACTTTTTATAACTTTAATAATCTTTTGTAATCTACAATTTATTGTAATAATTTGATGGTTTTTATTTAATTTAATCGTATGGCATTTATTTACGAACCGTGAGATCTTCGGGAAGACAAGTATGGTTGCCAGTTTTTGTTGCACTTTTAGCACCTCCCAGGGGTCACGTGTAGGGTAACGGTGGGTACTCCCTACGGACGTGGTGCAACTTCGACCCCCCTTTGTCAAGTGAGTGGGCAACTTGACTGTTAGAAGTTCTCAAGCCGCCCGAAGGCCTCTAACTTGGCTTAACGACTGCTGTCGTAGACAGCAGCCGGGATCAACGGCTTAACGTGCCTTCCAAAGCACCAGAGCGCTCAGTTAGTAACCACTCAAAGCGGTCACCCATCCAAGAACTGACCTGCGCCCACATTGCTTAACCTCGCATACCGCACGCGGTAGGCGGGTGCCGCTGGGCCACGAGCGCTCTATTTTATCTGAAGCGCTCTATCTTATTTGATGGTTTATTATGATTTTAAGTATAAATTTTATTGTGTTAAAAAGTATCCAATTATGTACGAAGTTTTTCGTTTCAACCAGCTACTGACGCACGGAGCTACTGGCATTTCTGCATATAATGATTTAACCTGACTCACTATGATTGGAAATGGCTCATCAAAACTGGTTTTTGTCGAGATGAAAACCGAGCTCTACTCTTAATTCACGAAACCCTTACAACATGTAGACCATTATAAGTGTGACCTCCGAAAACGTACTGTTTTAGCCAATAGTAAGGTCTGCATATACTAGACATAATGGTCAAGTGTAATTTTGAATATTGCTGAACGCTTGAGGATAAAATTTGCGTGAGTCATTTGTAGGTAAAAGTCACTGAACTCAGGAGTGAGTGTGAGAGTGAAATGAGTTTGTACTGTCATAAATATGTATATATTCTAGCACTTTATCGCTTAGACTTAAGGTCAAAAACTGTATACAGTTTTGTGATGCTGTATGAAAAGATGGGACTTGGTTTGGAATTAGTTAATTTGTGCAAAACGTGACGTGTGCGCAGGTTATATTTAAACTAGCTGCCTTGGTTGTTTGATCTATTTATTTAAACTTTATTACATTGAGTTACAGTAAGTTAAAGCTTGAATCGCACAGAGAGCGGCACAGCGTCGTTTCGTTGCGAAGCGGAGGCGGTTTCGCGATAAAACTAATTGCCCCGACGTCGCACCAAAAATTCACGCGGTCTTCGGTAACGCGGTGGAGCGGAGGCAGCGTGTGTGACATATGCAGCAACAATCGACAGTTTGGAAAGATCTAAAATGCAAAACCGCTTCCGCCCCGCACCACGCCGCGCCCGCTCTATGCGTTTCGAGCTTACAAATACGTTTATTTCGTCATCACAGGTAATAATAATAATATAGGTGTTATATTGGTGTTTACAGTACGAAGACCATGATGAGATTGATGAGCCCATTAGGCATACGAAAATAAAATCACAAAGGCAGGTCAAGATGATGGTATGGAAAGTTTGTTAAACAGTGTGTTTTATTTAATGTTGATCGGTCTGTGAAGACTGTAGTAACTCAGGGCAAACGGTAGGTACGGATGGATATCAGGCATTACTTAACACTAAGGCCTCTATTATATATAAGTATGTTAATATTTTATGTGGGACCCGGGTATGTCCTAAAACTATGACCAATACCACCGGGGGAGGGGTAGCAGCCTTCCTGGGGTGCGGTGGAGATACTGCATAAAATTGGGGGAGGACTTTGTTCAGCAGTGCACGTCCTTCGGCTGATATGGTGGTGGTGGTAAATATCTGCCAAAATTGTAATGGTTTCAGTTGCTATTTCACGGGCCGGCGATTGGACTAATGAAGCAGCTTTTCCACTCTTCCATAGATCTATGTCACACCTTACAAAAATCTGTCTCATCATCTATGTCACATATTGCAAAATGTACGTCACATCTTGCGCAAATATATGTCTCATCTTGCGCAAATCTTTGTCACATCTGGTTTTTTTTTTCTTATGTTGCAAAAATCTATATTATCATTCCTAATTCAACAGATTTTCACATTAATCACCAAGGAGGTCGCAAAAGCTTCCGAAGAAGCGCGTGGGTCAAAGTGAGAGACCCTTTTTCAGTTTGATTTTCGCGTAGTTTTTTTAGTGTAAATCTGTCCTTAGCTGTCAACTATTCCACAAATCAGTATAGGTTCGGTAACAGTAAGGGTCTCGTAATTCCTCGGAAATTCTGGAGCCGTAAACGTCCAGATAGGATATCGTGAAGGCTTATCGTCAGACAGGCCGTACGCTTGTTTACCATCGTCGTGGTATATCTAGTTACTGTCAGCGCTTCTCAGAAGAGTTATCCTTCTGATTTTATCCCGATTGTATCTACTTTGGCAGCATCGTACGTAATAATTTTGCATTGGATAACGCATCGTTACTGACGACCAAGGTATAGGTATTCTCAAGATTTGGCATAAGCATTAGATTTTACGAAAGCGACTGCCATCTGACCTTCCAACCCTGAGGGAATACTAGACCTTGTTGGCCGGTTTTCTCACTATGTTTCCCTTCACTGCAATAGTTTTCTTTTGTTAAACCCAGTGGTAAGGCCACGGTTTGAACCCACGGCCTCCAGCTTGAAACCCGCGTACCTTACCACTCGACTACAGTGGCTTCTTAGCGTTCAGAAGAGTAAGATTCAGTAATGAGTGATGCTGGTTACAGACGCGCGGATTCGCGAACGGGTCAGCCGAGCCCAAGGTCAAGGGAAGGAGCGCAAGCGAGCCGTGGAGTCGAGACATTGTAAAAAAATAGTAGCAATCAAACATAAGACAAAGTTCTCGAGCAGTACCCCTCCGAAGAGCTGGTGATCTTAGGAGACTTTAACGCCCACCATATTTAGTGGCTGGGTTCTCGATCCACAGACTACACGTGTAGGTCTGCTCACGAATTTTCTGTGGCCTATTGACTCTCGCAATTGGTACGTTCTCCCACGAGAATACCTGACGTCGAGGGCCATACTAGCTCTCTACTGGACCTTCTGCTGACTTCACGTCCGGACGGGTATTCCATCTCAGTGAATGCACCACTCGGCACGTCCGATCCTCGTCCGGACACAGGCACCATGTATGCGGCCGAAACCGCCACGGCCAACCAGCCTACGGAGTAGTACGGAGCATGTGGCAGTATATATAGTTTAGCAGACTGGGATGGACTGCGTGAATTTTACGCATCGTACCCATGGAATACTTTATTCGCAAATCGCTGGTAGCTGCAGGAGGGAAAAAGGGACCTTGGTTTAATCGGCCCTGCAAGTATGCTAGAGCCGCATACAGGGCTTGGACCAAGGCTGAAGCTAGTAAGGATCCAAACGGATCTGATGTAAAAACGCAAGTTAAACGCCAGGCACGAGCTAAATTCAATTTAATCGGCAGAATTGGCGAGAAGCTAAGGATATCCCTCCGGAAGTCGCGCCTTCTGGTCGCTCGCCAAAGCTGCCGAGGGAAACTTTTGTCAGTCGTCTTTACCACCACTGCGAACTACTGTTGGAGACCTGGCCCACAGCGCAAAAGAGAAAGCCGATCTATTGGGCACCCTCTTTGCTTCGAATTCTACTCTGGACGATGACGGCAGCGCAGTACCTCCTGCTATCCCTAGGTGTGGGTATTCTACGCCGGAAATTAGATTTTGGCAAAGGAATCTCCGGAGGGAGCTGCTGTCCCTAAACATACACAAGTCGAGCCGGGCGGACGGCGGATCAGCGGCGAGAACATATAACGCAGAGGAATAGTGATAGAGAGAATAAAGTAACTTTAAACTATCCTTCGATATGAAAAATTAAAAAGTAAGTTTTTTTCAAACTCGCAGAGCAAAATTGCATTTTGCTCACTGGTTTCAAGCTGGAAAAGTCGTTTTCACGCTCGCAGCAAAATTGCATTTTGCTCACTGGTTTCAAGCAGCAAAACCGTCGTTTTTGGGCCGCTGAGGTGAAAACATATTTGTCAACTCTAACGCATCAACGACAACGTGGTGGTAGTGTGAAGTAGTCTGTGTTGATATGTTTTTTCTTTGTATGAGCCAGTATTAAGGAGTCACGTAAGTCACCTTATGATTCTTGGTACTCTGTACTTGGCATACGTAGTGTTTATGTAATGTGCGAGTTTATTATAGGTTCGGATATGTTACATGAACTTTTTACGAGATAACCAGTATAATTTTCCGCTCCGCCGCGCTGTTCGCCCTGCCCGCCTGCACCAGTCACGCCGGGGCCCGGGCGCCCCTGCACCGCATGTGCAAATCTTACAATAAGTACCTCGTCTCAGTCGATATATTCAATACGTCAAATAGCCAATTTAGAAAAGAAATTCTCAGTGTGCTTTCTGAAGGTGAATAAGTGTCGTAAATTGTCTAATATTTGTATCCATCTGCTTTTATTTTCGACTGAATGTTCCCAAAATTGTTTATCTTTTTTTATTATTATTATCTCTTGAAAGTAGTATCCTCTTTTTGTGTGGAAATAGTATTACTTTTGGTGTCATCATTTAAGATATTCCAACCTGGCAACACCTAATATTGTGTGTACTTAGTGGGAACTAGTAAGGAGGTCGATGCATGTTTAGTATAAGTTTATATAGTTTTTAAGTGTCTTATGTACATCCATCTCTGTTTGTTCTCCAAATAAATAAATAAAATAAAATAAAATTCTGTAGCATTTTATTCCATATTAACCAGTGTTCTATAATCGGAACTGTATAACACACGAATCTGGAGAATGAACGGGGGTGATCATTCACTAGAATTACGGAAATATTAATTTTAAGCGATTCCTAAAATTATACTGGTTTAAATAAGATTGCAATCACAGAAATGAAACCACAAACAGATAATAAATCTTGTAGCCAGTGTTCGAACAGCACTTAAAAATACTTAATAACGTGAACTATGGGCAATAATTAAAGTTCATTCACTGGTTTCTTAATTCCAGTGAACGAACAGTTGAAATCTTAAAACTAAATACCGGAAAAACTGGAATAGGTATAAAAAATATAAATAATTATTAAATTGGAGCAATTTGTACTCAAAGTTAATTCTTAATATATTTTTGTTTCAGCTATATGGAATTAGATACTTAGAAGACTTAAAAAATACTGCTGTGATAAATAGTCATCCGGAATCTTGGCTCTTAGGATATTCAAACAGTGGTTAGAACTTATCATAAACCTTTTGCGCTTACATCATCATCAGCCTGTGTCAGTCAACTGCTGGACATAGGCCTCTCCCATGGCACGCCACTGAGCAGTCTGCCCCAACGGCCGTCGGTTCTGCGACATACCACTGCCACTTCAGCTTGATAATTCGTCCAGCTATATCGTTCCGGGTGTTGAAACTCTTCGAGTCTTCGTGCAAGACGTGTCGTGAAGACCCTCAAAGGTCATCACTCGGACGAAGAGGAAATTCGATTCATTGTAGTACTATTATCGAACCAACAGGAATAAAATTGTCCAGATAGACCGACCAGTCGGACTAGTCGGACCAACAGAAAACAAATGTCCAAGTCGTCCGATCAGTCGGACAAAGCAGTCAGAACACGTAGCCTCAGCGGTAGATTTAACATCAACAGTAAATTTTTTGTTAAAATAACGAATTTATTCGTAAATTAATGTTATCTACCTAAGTAACATACAATAACTGTGAACCATTTGTTATGAAATAGGTAGGTACTTATTTTATTTTGATTGCAAATATAAATGTGATGATTCTACTTTGAAGTTTACATGCTAAACAAGTTTTTATAATTACTTTTGATTTAATAAAACAAGACATTAAGGTAGTTAATTCACTGATTATTATATTTCGTTCATAGATAATTGAGTTAATTCACTGGGGTTTTTGGCTAATTTCCCATTTTTTCACATAAAAGGTAAATTTTGGTGAAATTGTGCAAATAAGCCACAAATCTCAAAGTGTGTATACGAAGCTAAATAGTTCCTTGAGTGATACTGATAGTCATCACCTGTATTCAAAAATGTTTTCATAGCAAATTTATTTTTTGAATATGAAATATGCTTAACCGTTCATTTACTAGAGCCACTACCCCAGCACTGGTAGCGGAGAGTTACGGGATTGAAAAGAATACTATATAGAAAGTCGAAAACGAATAGAAAGCCACTTAGGCTGACAGCGGACCGAGGAGTCATGGTCATATTTGCGTAACCCATCAAATATGAACGGTATCAACCGTATGCGGATATTTTGAATATTGCACTAGTCGCACAAAATATCACTCTCATATCATTCACAGTCAAAACGCCTCCACAGCATTGCTGTTCACAAGACTACCAATAAGTATTTGTGTCCACACCCACACAAGCGCACGCAAGTGTGCGTGTGTCGTGTCGAACACACTGCACAAGAATGCAACGCGTTGTTGACACAACCAACTTCGATATTCCTTTATTTATTGCTATAAAAACCCATTGATACAACTGCGGAGCAATTTCAACTTAAATAGACAGGATATAGAGTTGAAGATATGATTAATTTAATTGAGACTTACAACAGTTTTCGATTGAAAAGTTACAGCTAAATCCATGCGGTTATGATGTCCATTCCAATAATATTGAAGCGCAAAATTGCTTGCGGTTTCTGCGACGCTTAAGCCTTCCTGGGTTTTGGACGTAAATGGTATTTATTTAAATAACGATTTATAGTTTGCGTCTGGCATTTTGGCAAGATTGGCGGATAAGGGGGTAAATTTAAAAGGCGATTTCGGGATTTAAATTCGGGCAGAATGAGATATCACTGCCTTGACCTATTGTTTAGAAGAAGTTCGGAAGAGATAAAAGGCTGACCTGATTTCTGGCTCGTTAAAGTTCTTTCCTTTAGATGCAGATTCTTAATGAGTTCGCTCATAAATTATTATTATTAGACGCTGTTCCATATCTTTTCTTGGGCATCTTTTAAATATAGTTTCTCAAGTGACTGGATTTCTTGTCAACTGCAACATGTTTCTTGCAATGAAAATACCACATTAAGTACACAGATTTTTGATTTTAAAAACTGGTAAATGGATTATTTAGCACAAGCTATACAGGCATTTCGTTGAAAAGCCACGGGTAAGGCACGGGATTTTTAATGTGGATGTCGGGATGAAAAACAAAAATTAGCAGTAGCTTTTCGCTGAAGGAAAACTTTACGAAGAAACCGGTCTAATCTCAACGAGGTCTAGTTTTCCTTCAGATGACAGTCGCTTGTAAAACTAGTGCTTACGCAAAGGCTTTGGGATACAACCTGGAAAAGATGGAAAGGGCGATCGCCGGGAAGCGCGGCGTGCTCTCATTTGCGGAGCGAGGAATGCGTTTGCTAAGACCCAAAAGCATCACCCAATGAAGTAATTTTATTGGTTCTTAACAAACACATCCCTCGCTACGCATTCTCTGACATCTGTGGTGGAAACCCAGCCTTAGATACGTAAAACTACAATACAATACAAAAATACAAAATTTATTTATTTACCAAACAGAATTACAATAATGGATAGTACATCTTATAAAGTTAAATATTAGATAATTACAGTGGTTTCATTTGAACAGACAGTAGTCCTCACACTTTAGTAGTTGGCGGTTAAAAAGTCAATCCTGGCACCTGTCATTCCCATACAGTTTAAAACCTAAAAGTCACTTTGAGGTTATAAATTGTATGGAAATGACAGGTGTCAGGATTGACTTCTTAACCGCCGACCACTATAGGTCATGTGACGTGAGGACTTTAGGGCTTTAACAAACAAATTAATCAAACAAAGCAAGATGCGTATACAGATGAGAGAGATTTTAAGACTTTTAAGACCAATAATAACATAAATAACGAAACGATTACGAATAATTTTTAAGAAAAAAAAACCGACTTCAATGGGGAGGCCGGTGAAAGTTATACTTAGATGGTGCACTCTTAGATTCCATAAAATAAAATAAAAATGGCTATAAGTATGTTTATAATGGTAGAAGACTAAGTACCCTCAATTCCTCATGGAATCATGGAAAACCTTGTTTGCTTGACAAACAAAACGAAGAGAACAAATCGCCAAACGTGAACTACGCGTCGTTGAAGAGTTCCGTTCTGATCATCATCAGCAGTTCCACTTCATCAAATGTCACTTTTATGAATGAAAATGCTTGATTAGTTCATGAAAATACTAAAATCACTATTCGTGTGCCTTTCACATTTGAGGAGTTCCCTCGATTCCTAATGGATCCCATCATCAGAACTCGAGCATGACAAAAATCAATCGTGAAAATAGAACTTGCTTAACAAACACAGCTAGAAGGACAAATCTCCAAACGTGAACTTTTCGTCGTTGAAGAGTTCTGTTCTGATCATCATCAGCAGTTCCACTTCATCCAATGTCACATTTTTGTATGATAATGCTCGATTTGTTGATAAAAACACAAAAATTACTATATGTTTGCCTTTAAGATTTGAGGAGTTCCCTCAATTCCTCATGGATCCCATCATCAGAAATCAAGCATGACAAAAATTAATCGTCAAAATAGAAATTGCTTAATAAACACAGCTAGGAGGACAAATCGCCAAACGTGAACTTTTCGTGGTTGAAGAGTTCTGTTCTGATCATCATCAGCAGTTCCACTTCATCCAATGTCACATTTTTGGATGAAAATGCTTGACTTATTAATAAAAACACTAAAATCACTATATGTTTGCCTTAAAGATTTGAGGAGTTCCCTCAATTCCTCATGGATCCCATCATCAGAACTGCGTTTTGATAAAAACGGGACCAACTTGGATATATATACTTACAATGAAAAAAAGAATTTTCCAAATCGGTTAAGAAATGACGGAGTTATGGAATAACAAACATTAAAAAAAAAACACAACCGAATTGATAACCTCCTCTTTCGAAATCTTGAAATCGGTTAAAAATAGGGGTTACCCGTGATATTGAATTAGCCGTAGTTCTGTACTTCAAAGGACCAGAGTTTATGACCGCTTTTTGGTCGTTATCAGACCTTCTATTGGTGTTACTGTAGTACACAGATACTTTTACTAAGGGCCATTTAAGACATGCTTTTATTCATCGGCCCTTTCCCCTTCGGCCTCTCAGAAATGTTATGTATGATAATAGTTTTCGATCCTTATATTTGCCAAAATCAAATGCAATTCAACAGTTTGCCGGTTCTCAGAATGTATACTAACTTTTCATCTGTTCATCTGTTAATGAATCACAATCACCAAACATCGTATACCGAAACCCCCAGAATGAAACTACTACTTTTCTGGAAACCGCATCTAAATCGGTTCAGCAAAACGCGAGATAATCGTGGACAAACATACATACATACATACATACGGGTCAAACAGAAAACCTCTTTTTTGTAGACGCGGGCGAAGCCGCGGGCAAACGCTAGTATAATATAAAGAAGGATATAAAATTATCTATACAAGGTGTTCCGAGAAAATATCAGTGTGTTTGTAATGAGAAATAATAAACCAGTAGACAGAAAAACTGAGCGTGCGACTAAAATACTACGAGTACCAAATTATTCGCTCATGGAGTGGAGTATTGTCACAGTTAGTATTTCAGTCAGTACGTTTAGTTTTTCGTAGTATAGGTTAGATTCAGATTCATATTCAGATTCAAATATTTATTCACAACAAGCACTGTAACAAAAGTAAACAAAAACATACACAACAAAGGCTAAGGTTGGGTTGCACCAAATTACGATCACAGACCGATCAACGTTAAATATGGCGCCGGCAGCTGTCATCCCATAGAAACTTGTCAAACTTTTCATAGATTAAAATTTAACGAACACAGCTTACAATTACAGGCGGTTTGGTGCAACCCAGCCTAAGTTGCGAAAAGGTACCCACTCAGCATATGCAGGCTTTACAGCCGGCGCTGATCTTCCGTAGGTCCCTTAGGGGCCCGTTACACGTCGATTACCATCACTTGATACACTCTTACTACAATACAATACGTATCACGTCAACATTTATGAACATTGAAGCATTATCCACACTATTTTATAATCCGCGATAATATTGACATCCGAGTATTGTATAACCACAGTGTAAAGGGCCCCATAACGTGATGAAACGGCGGGCAACACATCAAAAAATAAAATGAAAAAAATAAAAAGGTAATAATAAAAATGGATACAAAATGGTTAGTAACCTAACCATGTTTATGTTTGGAGCTTTTATTACTAGCTGTTTGTAATTTTTAAGTTGGTATTGTGGAGCATTATTGCACGGTGTGGTGCAAATTGTAACTTGTAATGGGCCCCAGGAGATGTAGAGCCATTGCTACTTAATGATCTCATCAGCATACCTTGGAAACCTGTCCATCTATCCCTTGACGTTGCAGCCACGATCTTTGAAAACAGGTATATAATATATGGATAGCTAAAGCTCACATGCTTGGAATTGAACAAGTAGGCACTCTTTATTTAAATTTATTATGTGAGAAATAAAGTTCTTTAAAAAGAGAGACTATAGGAGGGCCAATAATCATTTGATCATCGGAGCAAGAAGTACAGTCAACTAATTTGATTTCTGGGCCACTTCGTCCTTTGTCACAGTGACAATAATATGAGATCTCTAGCAGCTTTCATATTTATTTTCACTGTGACAAGGTACGAATTGGCCCAAAAATCAAATAGGTTGACCGTACCTAATTGTCTTCTTGCTAGCGATATATTTATTTGCCCCTGCTGGTAACTCCGCCAGAACTTTCATCAAAAACGACTTCCTGATTTGTCGATGCAGAGGCGGTACGATATGAGAAAACTGTCAGCTGTCAGTGTCAACCGATACGAATGCAGTACTGCCCCACTTCCGCGCATGGTATTACTACTGCGCAAACGTAATACGAGTACTGACAGTATTTCATAAAGTGAGGAAATCTCACATCGGTGAGCTCACGTCAAAGAACAAAATAACTACCACATATCGATCTCGCCGCGCCAAGTTATGAAGCTGCCTAAGGCCTAGACTTGATATTATTTTACATTTTTAACAAATGTTAACGCTGAGTATTATTCACTTTTAGCAATAAATAAGACGACAATAACCAAACGCTGTAAAAACACTGAAATAAAAACACTGTCTTATAACTTATAATGTTAGGTATGTAAATTTATACTATTTCTAGCAATCCGATTAATATAGCTATACCGATTACAACTCCGAGCCCTACCGTCAGTTAATTAATGACAGTCAGGATCAGGATCTTCGCGTTCGTGTGTCTGCGCAGGGTGTCTGGCATTGGAATGGTAATGAATTGATCACTCTTCAGACTACAAAACAAAAGCAACTCTAGCTTATACAACATAATGTTCAATATTTTAAAAAGCGTTATCAAGAGATACGAGACCGGCTAAGTTATCAGTCTAATATTGTTTTATGTAGTGAACTTTATCTGAAGGTGTTAGTGTTTAAATTGAAAGTGCTGGTCTACCTGTTGAGCACAGATTTTCGTCAGAATAATGTATTGTACCAAACATAATCTTATTAGATCCTAAAATTTTTTGTTAATTTGATTTTTAAAGTTTAAACACACAAAATTATACCCGCCTTTTGTAAATCTCATGACGACCTCTAAAAAAATGTATACAAATTTGGTCCTTAATCCCTATAACACGAATTCTGATATGTATACAATATTCATAGCTGTGACGGTTGTATGTATGTATGTATGTAAGAACTTTATTGTACACAATAACAGTTTAAAACATATACATGTCACACAAGATTATAGTACAAAGGTGAACTTATCCTTATAAGGGATCTCTTTCAGCTAACCTCTTTCTTTTATCGTTCTGTTGTCTTGCTTTTATCGTTCAGATTAGATTTTAAGTAAGTTTGTTGTTGTTGAGTCATCAGGTAGACCGAGTACTTATTTGCCACCGCCATTGTACAAAAAAAGATAACGTCATAGATAAAAGCAACCAAGACCAAGCGTGACCTAACAAAAAATATATTTAAATCCAACAGAAATCGAAAGTGGCACGGTATATGACCCAAACACTTTCTTCCCACAGAACAGGTTCACTATCACGCAACAAAAACATTATATTAATTTGGGATCCCCACAAAAAACCCGATCGGCAGACGGAGCAAAAAAACTAATGGCCAAGGAAAAAGGATTGGATAAAAAGTGAATAAAAAAGATGGGCATGGAAAGGGTTTGACTGATACAGGTTGATGCAGATTGTATTGACGTGAATAAGATTCTGGGTCTCAATAAGGTTCATCTCATTTATATCACAATCGTATTTATTTAGAGGGGTGTTAGCTGACATATGATTTTTTAATGAAATACGAGGCAAACGAGCAGATTAATCGCCTGATGGTAAGCGATTAGCGCCGCCCGTGGACACCCGCAACACCAGGGGTTATAAGTACGTTGCCGGCCTTTAAGATGGGAGTACGCCCTTTTCTTGAAGGTTTGAAGGTCGTATTAGGCCGGAAACACCACAGGCGACAGTTCATTACACAGTTTAGCTGTGCGAGGCAGGAAGTTTCTAGAGAAACGCAAGTTGAGGACTGCCAACCATCTAAGTGGTGAGGACGGAAATGTTGTCATGTTGTTGGGGAATTTCGCTCATATTCAGATCAACCCAACTGAGGATTTCCAACTTACAGAAAACCAAAGTCATAACACCAATACCGATAGCCGAAGTAACTGATATAGCCCTCCGAATCGTTAAACTTAAGTGGCAGTGGGCGGGGCACATTGCACGTAGAACCGATGGCCATTGGGGGGAAAGGTTCTCGAGTGGTGACCGCGTACTGGAAGGTGTTACGTGGGTAGGCCCCCCCACAAGGTGGACTGATGACCTGGTAAAGGTCGCGGGAGTCCGCTGGATACGGGTGACGCAGCACCCGTCGTTGTGACACTGTTTAGGGGAGGCCTATGTCCAGCAGTGGACGTCCATCGGCTGATATGATGATGCAGATGATGAACACCATTACTCGCTCTGAAGATATGTGGTTTAGTGTTCCTGGCGGTGAATAAGGTCGCTAGGGCTTCTGAGGGTGTGCTGTGGTAACAGTGAGGGACCTCCATATGTTATCCCTTGCGTCAACACAACGTCGGATACGTTGTGGGGGTTCCTCTAAGGTTGTAGGCGTAAGCGTTACCATAGATCCCAGGGATGTCCTCTACTGTCTTTAAGACCACTATGATACTTAACTCTTAATTAATTTACACCGAAAAATCTGGTAGCGGTCCCTCAAAGAAAGGACGTTTGGATTAAAAAAAAACAAATGTAAAAAGGTTAATACGCAGATATTATTTTTCAGGTGGGGGAGTTTTTTGTTAATTTTATATTTATTTAAAAATCTATCTTCTTGTCGCTTTTGTCCTTCCAATTCCGACTCCTCCTGTATAGTGTTTGACATATTTTTAGAGTCAGTGCTAGAGGTCAGAAATTCTTCGCGCCACAAGCCGGTTGGAGACAGTAGAATGCCCACTGATTTAATTGGTTAGTGTTTATTAACTTACCTCTAGGATAGCGGTAGGATTTTATTTTTGTTCGCATTCGATTAGAATATCATCTTTTTTCGCGACTTTGGCGCTCTCAATTCCATTTAGCCAGCCAAAATAATGTGTTTAAGTTTTTAAGAATATTTTGTATTGATATGTATATTTACATTTTTGTATTGATATGACGACCTGTTTAGCCTAGTTGGTAGTGACTCTGCCTCCGAAGCTAGAGGTCCCCCCGGGTTCGAATCCCGGCCAGGGCATTTATTTGTGCATGTTTCACGGATATTTGTTCTTGGGTCTTCGATGTTTTCTATGTATTTAAGTATATATTTATCTATATAAGTATGTATATCGTCGTCTGGTACCCATCCATAGTACAAACTTTGCTTAGTTTGGGACTAGGTCGACAGTCGAGTTGTGTGAAAATAGCGCCAGTATATTACTCGTAGTAAGTATCTCACCTACCTATGTATGATATTGATGATATAATATTACCTACGATAATTATATAGGCCTTACCTAGGCATGCAATGCACAAATTCTATTATTTAATTATTGCTCTAATTTCATGCGTTACCAATTCAACTTATGTGTCGGCAGAGCTTCCGAGGATGCTGTGTAGAGGTGGGAGTGGGACCTACATTTGTCTAGATCTCAATACGACGAATCCTCGTAACAAAAAAGGGTCGGTAACGCATTTGTGATTATTCTGGAGTCTCAAGCGTCCGTAAGCTACGGTGTCTGCTTACCCTCGTAGTATAAAAAATACTAACTGTAAACAATGTATTATGAATTTATGAATATGCATACCCACACAATATATTTTATATAGAAAACTCCCGTGAGTTTGAGACATATTAAATATAATGAAACGGGTCACTCACGTTTTAAAGGTCGAATATCGCTCGACATGTTTCAGACCGGTTCGCGGTCCTTAATCATGAGCACCTATCGCGGCGGCGGTTTTCTTAGCACTTTATTAGCACACAATATATATCAAAAATCTTATACGATCCGAACTATAACCATAAACCTTAGTTTAATACGAAGAGATAAAAATCTTATAAATATTCCCACGTTTCCACCCCCTCAGTTTACTGCTCCTAAACCGTAAAAACATCTGAAAACATATCTTATTGCATTGCAGTAAGAGTGTTTACAACTGAAAGAGCAAACTTGTCAAAGCTGAAACGATTACACGATCCTCATGCACGGGAATCAAACTAAAATCTACCTTAAATGTAGGTGATAAGAGTGTTGGGAAGTGAAAGATATTGATTGGTATTGCTGGAAGGGTTAAGCCGACGGTCGGCGGAGATTGCCGAGTGTGCCCGATCGCCGTCGGCGCAAACAGGTGCTCAATCCATCTTCTGATGACCGGACGCTAGGACAATGGCACATTCTTGATACTTTTAGTCTACCAAATTTGATCATCGCCATCATACGACAGAAAAACTTGGTTATTCAGCAAAAGATATCTAGAACCATTATTGTCCTAGATTATATAATTTCCCCTTTTTTTCCGAAGTTCTTATCGTGGCAATTTTAGTACCTAATCTAAACCTATGATTGAATGCAATTTTTCGCACCTTTTGTATAAGGCTAAGACTAGACATTTTGTCTGCGCACGAGCTTTAATAAGTAATTGCAGTTTGCTATGACCCATATCCACTCCAACTACCACCATATAGTGGAGTGGATAGAAACAAAATCATCTTTTCAAATAGCAATCGCATACTGTTAGAAAGTCAGAACATAAGACTATTAATAAATATCTCAAAATTTAATAATACTAATCAATAATCATGAATATTAAGATGCTTTAAATAACTTCTTTGATTATGTCGTAGTTATAGATCAAAGGGTTAAGATCAAAGATTTTATTTTTGTATCATACTCATTCATTTCACGCTCACGCTCAAAAAAGGAACTTTATCTTCTTCAGTTTCTCGCGGTCGTGAGTGAACGCTATATATGTATGTATATATGCTATTATATGTCATCATCATCATCATCATCCTAGCTTTATTCCAGTACAGTTGCATCCTGAAGGATGCCCGGCGTTTCCTACCTAATTCCGAGAATTGGCGCAGGCACGATTATATGAAATACTAAGATTGTCCGCAATTTGGGCTTTAAAAGAAGCAGTAGGTTTTTATATATATTATATATATGAAGTTTGAACGGAAATATGGCTAATGACGTCAAACTTTGCTATGGTCAAACTGCGTCCTCTTTTTCATATTCAGGTAATTAATGGCATAAATGAGCGGGTGTTTGATTCTATCCGAGTATTTTCGTAAGATTTTTATTGGTAACGTAAAAAGTATGTTGTAGTGCTGTAAAATATCATATTTTGCCAAATTTTGACGATATTTGTACACTTGTGTTGCGTTTATGGACTTGTATAGATTTTTGGACGAGATTTTTTGCGAATACTTATTCTGTATATTGAAAGAAATCTGTCTTCTAGATTTAATAATTGAGTATCTGTGGCTTTGAGTAAATATTTAAATATTCATTTAGTCGATTCCTAGATAGAAATTAAGATAAAGTATCAAGTAATACGGATCGCGGTGTAAGATCTCACCTGGACGGATAACGTTTACGAAGAATGCGTGTTTTGCCCCACTGCTGGTACTCTAATTAAGATGTGCGGCAAAAACTAGGATCTAGGCACATCCTTAATGAGACGATGTTAAATTAAAGGATTAGCCCCGATTATGACATTAAGATAATAAATAGAATAATCTAAGTGATCAAGCGGGTGGCGTTATATATTTTATAAATAAGTAATAATATTTTAGTCATTTAAAAACCCTAAGCATTACACAGAATAGTTTGTTGGCAGAGGGACTCCCTTACAAAACTAGATGGGTAAGATTAGCTTTATTTACCTTGGTACAAACATAGGTATGATTTATGGTGGTTCACTTTAATTAAATTAAATTATTGTTTATATTTTTTATTTACAACGGCGTTGGCGAACATGTTTACGGCTTCGTTGATGGTAAGATGATACCGCAGCCCATGGAAGTTTGTCATTCCAAAAGAATCTCAAGCACGTTGCCAACCCTTTATTAATTTGAATGTCAAAATCACAACATTTCTGCAAATAGTACAAGGGCACTTTTGCCAGTCAAACATGAATTATACATTAAAAAAAATTGACAATAATAATAATGATTTCAAAACTATAATGATTAACAAACTTATGTCATTCAATGAAAATAAACTTACGGACACTTACTGTCTCTTTTATGTCTCTGCAATCTACATATGCAAGTCTCTTACTCTCAACAGAGTGCATTTTCAGCCGTTGATGCTATGAGATTTGAATTCACGACCAACCAGCCTTTTTGATGGTGTCAGACAACTTTGTTAGAGGTAGAATCCGATCGTTTGCTCTTGAGCCTACGGTATAACACATCAAAAAGACGAAACATGGACATGAATCGCGTGAACGGTGAGTGACCAAGTCTCTTCCTCAAGATGCCCTCTCATTCGCAGAGCTGGCACATCGTTTGAAGCTAATAAAATATGACCGTGATTCCATACACGAAATATTGCGGAAGCAACATTGTAGGCCGCACTGTTCAATTTCAATTTATTAATAGTAAAATAATGTGTGTAATGTATGTATGTAATGTGTATGTGTGACATGTATATGTTTTAAAATATTATTGTGTACAATAAAGTTCTTACATACATACATACATTTATTGCAACCTCACATAAACATAGCTTATCGGGATGATGTAAGGATTCGTGCAATTAATGGTTAAAGTATTTCTCTCCTCTTTGGTGTGACATGCCCTTTAGGATCTGACACGGATCATAGTTAGCTCCCGTCAGCAATTACTCGGGCTAGTTAACGCCGTGACCAGTGGGTCAATTTAACACTTAGATTTCGCATTCTAATTTTATATCAACGTGTTGCGTGATGATTCTTACGGCTTGTTGCTAGGCCTATTTGAATAAAGAATATTTTGACTTTGACTTTGGTTTAGTAACCCCAAGAGATTCGTACACCATTTTAAATACTCACACTCAAATCCATACAGATGCGTATCCACAATCCCATGCTATACTCGACCGTTAACTGGGAGAAGTGACCAGTTGCTATTCCCAATTCACTCCGAGCAGCTCGATACTCTCTCCTCTGCTTTTCTTAGTAGATGAGCAAACTGGCGAAATTTTGATTCATTAAAGATGAGCCTAAAGCCTAAAGGCTCGACTGTCACCGCTAGTGCATCGGAGTAGATTGCTATTAGCCTGCCCATTTGGTTTTTTGATGCTAGTTTTTTATACTATGACGGTGGTTGACCAGGTGAGTCCAGAAGAGTTATAAGTGCTTTGCTGACCCTCTCTCACTTGTGTCGATCGTCTCTCTGTGTCGATAGCTAGAAACAGCAGCAGTGAATGCAGTACTCTCAAACCAGCGCATCCTTGGAAGCTCTGCCGACCTGACTTGCCACTAGGCACACCACATAACAATTAGTGTAATGATGAAATTGGCAAGCCAAATGCAAGTGTCGCATTGACCAGCAGATCCAATCGGGCCGTTAGACAAGAAGACAATGGCAGTGACGTCACGCTGCGCGCGCGCATTGGTCACGCTGGGCGCTGACGACCTGCTGGAGATGGCAATTAAGAAGGTTTGGGTACGTTATAGATTATGCCCAATTTGTGAGCTCTGAGATTCGTGTTAGGTCAAAATCGCTATACCACAAGTATGAGCAAACGGGTGAGAAATACAGATTCAAGGCTGTTTCAAGATTCAAGGCAGACCAGCGCTGGCTGTAAAGCCAGCAATATGCTGAGTTAGGTCCATTTCGTGGCACGGCCCTTTTTTGTTTGTCTTTCCTTCTTTTTATTATTATGTACCGTGTGTGTCACGAATAAACGCTTTTGAATTTAAATTTGAAAATTTGAATTTGTGAAACCTTACTCGTACGAATAATGCGAAGTATAAGTATTGTTTTTGTTTATGTTGATGCGAGTGCGATCATGGCGTCACGGCGCCGTGTCTTCACCAAATGCTCACAACGGAAGATCAGCGCTGGCTCTGCCAGCATCACGCTGAGTTCGTGATAAAATTAATTATATGTCTCGGTCTCTGTTTTTTGTTAATTCATTGTTTTTTTTTGTCACGAATAAACGATTTCTTTCTTTCTTTCAAGTATAGTCACAGTAAATATATTAACCAAAACGGTCTCTTGAAAACCGTCTCTTAACTAGAGTTTTAGACCTAGACCTTTTTAGACCTGTTCTTCATTGAAAACCAGTTCTTCGCACATTATGACTGATGTTCCTGTGAAGTCTCATCATCATCAGCCCACAGTCCTCCACTGCTGGACATAGGCCTTCCCCAATTCGCGCCACCACACCCGGTCCTCAGCTCTCCGCATCCAACCGCTTCCCGCTACTCTCTTTAGGTCGTCGGTCCACCTGGCGGGAGGTCGTCCAACAGGGCGAGACGTGCGCGGTCTCCACTCCAGAACTCGTCTGCCCCATCGGCCATCGGCTCTTCGACAAATATGACCCGCCCATTGCCACTTCAGCTTACTTATCCTGAGCGCTATGTCGGTGACCTTGGTTTTCCGTTGGATATCCTGATTCCGGATTCTGTCTTTCAGAGAAACTCCGAGCATAGCCCTCTCCATAGCACGCTGACTGACTTGGAATTTATGGACGAGGCCTTTTGTAAGCGTCCACGTCTCGGCCCCGTAGGTAAGGACCGGAAGTACGCACTGGTCGAAGATTTTCGACTTGAGGGACTGAGGCAGTGGCGATTCAAATATGTGACGAAGCTTGCCATATGCTGCCCAGCCCATCTGTATTCTTCTATTAGCTTCCTTGTCGAAGTTGTTTCTCCCTAGCTGGACTATCTGTCCTAGATAAAGATCTGAGATCTGTCCTTCCTGTGAAGTCTGCTAAGTGTAAATTGTAGCGTGTCTGTGTGAGTGCGTCACATCGGACGGTTATTCGGATTTGTTTGACTACTTTATGCTATATATGTGGTATAGTTGACGAAATACGAAATCTATTAAACAACTTGTAGGCATGTATGTAGATCACAACAATGTAGGCTCGGGCAAGAATAGGTCAACGATCTCCCCCGCCTGTCGTAAAAGGCGACTAAAGGAGGGTCATCGGCGTTGCGAGTGCACCAAGTGGCGGGGGCCTCAGCACCTGGCTATCAACCCCAGTGTAGGTGAAATAGATCACTTTAAGATGAGCCAAAAGGAGTAAAGCGTGGGGGGAGCTCCAGTGCGTTCAGCATTGAGATCCTGGAGTCCTCCGCATTAGAGCGCAGATGGCGGTCACCGTGGAGTTTTAGTGAATAGAAATACCACATATGGGTTATGTGGTGCCCGATGACAGGCTCGCAGGTTTCCTTCCACGCAAACAAAGGTATGTAGATCATTCAAACAACGAACGCGCTACTCCTCATTGCGCATGTTTACTCCGTAGGGAGCAGTGGAACGTCTGTTCATAGATGTTATATATATGTATTACACTGATACAATACGAGTACAATACAATACTGCTCACCCAGAAAACAATACATGCAATAAATTATCGTAGACAACCGGCGAAAATAATAGTTAAGGATTTGAGAGAATTGAACCATCGTAATTTATTTATGATTGACTGTTCAGCGATTGACCTTGGTCTTACCTGATGGAAAGCGATGACAAGGCCTAAAGGATGATTCACAGTAAGCCGTTCCGTGTCCGGGCCGGCCCGTTTTCTTCTAGAGAAATACGCCGGCCGTTGCGTTTGCTGTCATAGAAAACGGGCCGGCCCGGACACGGAACGGTCTACTGTGAATCATCCTTAAGATGTTGCTCACTGGTTCAGTAACAGCCTATTCACTGTTATCATTGGCCATCTACAACTGTGAAATAATAATAATAATAATAAATCCCGGAGAGTCACTCAGGCATATCATTTCCGGTTGTGGTCATCTTGCTAACGGCGAGTACTTGCACAGGCATAACTTGGTAGCCAGAATTATTCACCAGCAACTTGCTCTTTCATACGGTCTTGTGGACTTCGAAGTGCCGTACTATAAATACTTACCTGCGCCAGTTCTCGAAAATGGTCGTGCTACGCTCTATTGGGATCGATCTATCATCACGGATCGGACTATTGTAGCCAATAAGCCCGACATCGTGCTGATAGATCGATCGAAGCGCCAGGCAGTGCTCGTCGACATCACCATCCCCCATGACGAGAACCTCGTGAAGGCCGAGAAGGACAAAGTCAGCAAGTACCTAGACTTGGCACACGAGGTAACCGCCATGTGGGATGTTGATTCGACGATCATTGTCCCGATAGTCGTTTCTGCGAACGGTCTAATAGCGAAGAGTCTCGACCAACATCTCAAGAGACTCTCGCTAGATGGCTGGGTCAAGGGTCAAATACAGAAGGCGGTACTCCTGGACACGGCGCGGATAGTCCGGAGGTTCCTCTCTCTGTCGCCCTAACCACCGGTGGCTTAGGCCCTGCCTCGCTGCCGGCGGCACCCTAGGTTAGGTTTTTATAATGTTTTTATATTTTGTAAGTGTATTTTTATATTTTACCTTTTGTAAATCCATTGTACAAACCTAACCTAAGACGAAAAATAAATAAAGGAATAATAATAATAATAATTTATTTGCCAAAAAGTTTCTACAATTTTTGAATATCTATCAGACACCAAACTAGGCTGAGCCTGTGTCTTGGTAGTCTGCGAGTGCGATTTACGGATTAACAAGATATACTACAAGATTAATTTTACAAACTTATAGATCTTAAAACGATGGTTATAGCTATGTAATTACTTAAATTTCACTACGCAATTATTTAATTAAATGTACACTTGCCCAGTAGATTTATTGTTAGTTTGTTAGGGTGGGTAAGTCGTGTGGGTAAGTGTGCGAGAATTGTGTATGTTTATAAATGGTTGTAGTGGGTGAGGTGCGTTTGTGTGTGTGTGTGTGTGTGTGTGTGTGTGTGTGTGTGTGTGTGTGTGTGTGTGTGTGTGTGTGTGTGTGTGTGTGTGTGTGTGTGTGTGTGTGTGCGTGTGTGTGTATGCGTTTGTGTGTGCGTGCGCTTGTTTAAAATCATGAGAGTGTATTTGGAACCAATAAGGACACATCAGTTTGGTCGAGTATCAGTTCATATGTGGCATTTTGATCAGGTATTCAGTTTCATCGTACGACAAGGTTAAAAGCCAGTTTTTGGCAGTCCTTTTAGCTTTAAGAAAATACAGCAATTTAATGTTTTGGTGAATGCCGATTTTATTATAGACGTAAGGGTGAGAGTAAGCAGGGGATTTTCTTGCCAGAGCTGAACGAAACGGTGGAAGGGGCGCTTTTAAGGTCCGCCTGCTAAGCATTTCCCTGTAACGTGCAGATCCATAGAAGCTGGCATGAGTCCTACAGACTGCACTTAAAATATACAATTGTCGCACTCTTAGTAGGCTACACTCACGGTAAAGTGCATCAGTCGGATGCCGAAAGGGTTTCTTTAACATAACCTTTATTACCGCTCTTTGCGCACGTTCTAACTCCAGCATGTGGCTCTTAGCGGCGCAGCCCCAGACGGCCACTCCGTACTGCAAGATGGACTGACATAATGCGTAATACACTAAACGAAGCACGTCTGGGGCAGCGCAATCGCGTAGTCTCTTCATTACATAAATTAGCCTTCTGGCTCTAGTTGCTAGATTAGAAATATGCTGCTTGAAAGTGAGATGCTGGTCGAAAAGCACCCCAAGGTATTTCACGAAGTTCTGCCTCTTAATATTCTGACAAGTACATGTATTAGTGGAGCAGGACGAGATTTCTGAGGCCTTATAAGTGCAGGTGTGGAACTTAATAGTTTTGTTCGTTGGAGGGGAAGAGGCTATAGTTTTCGAGAAAGCTACAAAATTGGTCTTGTCTACATTTATCGTGAGAAGGTTACTATTCAACCAGGCTGCCACATCAGCCAGTGCACTCTCTGCACGGCAGTATGCTTCCTCCCACGATTTCCCACTTATGACCAACGCCGTGTCATCGGCATAACAGAGAAGGTTAACATTAAGAATGGTCATTTCTAAAATGTCATTGATATACAAGGAGAACAACGTTGGTCCCAGTACACTCCCTTGTGGGACGCCAAAGGTTACTGCAAGCTGATCACTCCGATGTTCACCTATTTTCACCACCTGGTGACGACCAGACAAATAAGTCGTAAACCAATCAAGAGCCAGCCCTCTGATCCCCATACATTCAAGTTTTTTCAGAAGTATGGCCACCGAAACCGTGTCAAAAGCCTTGGCTAAGTCTAAGAATATACCTATACACTTGTTTCCACAGTCAAGGTGACCAGAAATCTGATTGGTAAGGAGGATAGCAGCATCTTCTGACGACTTACCTGTCCTGAAACCGAATTGCTGGTCTGATACGAGGTGGTTTCTCTCAATATATTTGGCTAACCTGCTATTTACAATTTTTTCCAGTATTTTTGAGAATACACACAGTAAGGAAATTGGCCTATAATTACTTGGACTGACCTTAGAACCACTTTTGAATATAGGAGCCACTGAAGCAATTTTCCAGCAATCCGGGAAGCAGCCAGTCTCGATGCTCAGATTGCAGATGTAAGTGAGAGGTTCCAATATAACATCTCTCACCTCTTTTATTAAGAAAGGTTTTACTAGGTCCGGACCAGGTGAACTGAGCGGTTTGAGCTGGGAAATAATTCTATCGACTTCATGAACGTCAGTAGGATGTAAGAAAAATGAATTAATAGTCGTTCGCAAAGGTTTATATTTAGCTGCAAGGGTAGATTGTGTCTCTTGAATTTTCTGTAATATATTATCTGCGAGTCTCTTGCCACTTGTTGCGAAATATTTATTACAATCATTCAATGAACCTTGTAAAATTGTACCGTTTATATTTAAAAGTTCCTCAGCTTCGTTTTTGCGCGTGGGGTTATGACATATATTTTTAATCACTTTCCAGAGCTTATTAGGATTTTTGTTGCATTCAGTCAATTGTTTATTTTGGTATTCTTTTTTAAGGGAGTATAACAGATTATTGCAGAAATTTCTGTATCTAGTATACGTAAGGCGAAGTATTTGGTTATGCGGTTCCGATCTCACTCGCGAGTGCAGCCTATCTCTATGCCTCACGCAGCGTATCAGTCCAGGAGTCATCCACGGCTGGATATTAAACTTAGTCCGGCTCACTTTTAAGGAACGCGTGTTGTTATCAATTGCATTAGTGAACAATTGGGTAAACTTGGCCGCTGCCACATTTACGTCTTTTTCACCAGCAATCGATGTCCAATCAGATGACCTTAATTCCTCAACTACTTTTGGATGATTTGTTTTTAAAACATATCGGTTCTGTTTTACTGGGATGCGGGTTAAAAGTCCCGCCAAGGCTATATCATGGTCAGTGACAGAAAATGGACAAACTGCTCCAATTGATGCACAGTTATGTTTGATAAAAATATGATCAAGACACGCTTCTTTTCTTGTGGGTTTCGTAATTGCTGGAAGTAACCCATGTGACGAAAGAAGGCACAAATATTCAGAAGAATTATGTGTAGAGCTACCAAGTAGATCTATATTTATGTCCCCAGCTACGACGATACTCAGATTAGGTTTCACTTGGCTCAGGATACAATCAAGAGAGTCCAGAAACCGATCAACGTTTGCGAACGATGGGGACCGATATATACCATAGAGCATTATTTCATTAGATATACACACAGAGAGACAATTAGCATCATCTATCGATGGCTCTGCTGAAGTAGCTACAAGGCCATCCTTAACATAGATCACGACTCCTCCACTTTTATTTATAACCTTTGTTGTGTTAAACGAGTGGTACCCTGGTAGTTGGTCTATGACCGAGCCATCAAATAACCAACACTCCGTTAGGATCATGACGTCAAACTCGATGTTTGCGATTTTTAAGGCTACCATGAAAGAATCGAGATTACGCTGCAAACTTCGTATATTAAATGTGAGTAGCTTTAGTTTGTAGTTATGGGTAAGAATGTTTTTACATTGGTTGAGGTTGTTAAGCATATGACAGTCGATGGCTATTGATTGGTCTAAGTCATCAGCAAGGTCAGGTAAAGCCATCTTTATAGCAATAAAAGTATGATATCTTTGTATTGAGTTGAGAAGTCATAGCTTTTGTAAGGGAAAGATGAAACCTGATACCTGGAAACACACCCAGCTGATATGTCGTGATTCTCACTCTCAATGCGTCAAAGTGATTGAAGAGTGTGATAATGTGTTTGTGAGGTGTATGGTGTGTGATGAGTAAATGCGATCTGCTTGTTTTTAAAATAAAATAATAGTGAAAATATAAGGATAGCTGGACACAAAACATAAATTGCCAGAAATAACTAGCAAATTGCTTATTCTTGGGGGGCCTCTGGGTCCCGGGAAAGCTACACCTGTGCCTGGTCGGTAGTTTCGGTGTCCGGGAACTGCTTGCTGGCATTTGGTGACTCAAGGCTGGAGTTGAGATAGCGTTCAAGGTCTGCAACACTTCTAATGGCGATTTCGGGGCAACCCTGTCTTCGGCGGACGTATATGATGCCATTTCTAGTCCAACAAAACTTGAACCCGACGTTGCTGGACTGTGCTCTGGTTTCACGAAATAACAGACGGTTAACTTTTGTTAGTCTTTCATTAAAGAACAGCTTCCGCGTGGGGCCAGCAACTTCGATCGCCGTGGTTGTCATGTTGCGTCTGATTTTGGCGGCTTTTAGAAATTCATTCCGTTTGGCTCGACGAATAAATTTAACAACCACAGGTCGTGGCAAATTACTCTGCAGTGAAGGCTTAGCAGATGGTGTTTCAGGCCTTTTGGGTCCAGTCCGCGTGACGTGATCCAAATCCGCTTCTGTCAACGTTACACCCATCTTTAAAGCGGTGGTAAGCACGATATGAGTCACGTTTTCGTTCGGGCACTCATTCACCCCTATTATTTCAATCACATTACCCAGCCGGGCTTGAGCTTGATTGTTGAGTTCCATCTCGAGCTGGGTAACTTTCTGACGTAGGTATTCATTTTCTATTTCACGATCTTCCAAGGTACGGATACGCGTGTCATGCAGAGTTAAATGATTTTCTATTTCGTCTAAGCGTGCGTTACATAATGTGTACGACGAAGTGAGGTTCTGTAGGTGTTCATTAAATTTACACATGTCCTGTCGCAACAGCTTAATTTCAGTGGTGAGCAAAGATAACGCGTCCGAGTCCACACTCGCTCCCTGGCACACTTGTGGTGAGGCATTTTTTCGGTTTTGTGGACGTAGTGTAACATTAATATTCGCACTAGAATCGTCCGACATAAGCGTAACGGACGAACGCACCGGGGTATTAGAATTACCATTTTTGGGGAGCTTACTTTGGCATGCCGGACATATCCATTCATCTTTGCAATGATCTGGTACATTACGGAGATCCTGAATATTTACACAAATAGGGTGATATGCACTAACGCATTTCGTGCACTGAATGCGTTGTGAAGTTGTAAGTCCCTTGCAGCAGGCCGCACATACCTTATTCATTTTTGTCAAGTCCTTTTTAATATTTGCAATTGCAGTCGAAGAGATGAGGGTATGCTTCGCGTAATAACCAATCGTGCGAGACACTGACAGCGCGTACTTTTAGCCGTAAGCGATGGGTCTTGCAATACTGGATATTCACTACGCACTACGTGGACGCGGCTGTTCTTAATGGAGTTTAACTCCGCACCGAAAAGATGATTTAAGGAGCGTCCAATTTAGGAGTGTTGCACTTACGTAAGAGGCTGGTAAGGCCGATATGGAGGTGATAGCCACGACCGAATAATGGGCAATTAATATGCTGTCCGCAGATAGAGGAAGAGCAGCGAAGCTGGTGTCTTTTATAGTTTAAACCAAAATTTATCGCGTGCCATCAATCCGTTGCTCAGGGTCTTCCTCCAACTGTGTCGATCTTGAGATTCTTGTTCCTAGATTGTGGGGTCGATCCTAAACGACTCACAACCGCCTCCATATTAGCCCAAGGACGTCCACTGCTAGACATAGGCCTCCCCCAATTTCATGGGGGGTAAATGCCATAATCGCCCCGCTTGGCATGCGGATTGGCGACCGTAGTATCTCCACCGCACTCCAAGGATGCTGCTGCCCATTCCCCGGTGGTCAAACGACTCGAATATACGTCAAAATTCTGACATTACGACTTCGACTGAGATCGATCGAGATTCGACTGAGTCTTTAACTATCGGAGGTAATTTTGTGAGTAAACATTGTACCTGTAACAAATATATGTAAAAACACTTCTTTTACTAAAACATTCACTAAAACTTCTGCAACACAACCTCCCAAAGCAAATATTGGTCTAGACGTCAAACTCAAGCGGTACCTAAATTGCTTACAGCTTAAACACAATATAGCCGCCGTAGAACGAAAAAATTTACGTTTGATGGAGTGTAGTTTATCTTTCGCTGGGAAAACAGTGTGGAAAAATATCGTGTTCCAAGGAAAATATTCGAAAATGAAAAAACAGCAGTCCGCCCCGCGCGTACTAGGGCTGCCTGCCGCGCTTGAAAAAATATTGCGGAGAAAAATTAAATGTGTGCGAAATTATAGTACTTACATATTTTTTTCCTATTATGAGAGTGGTTTGAAGTGTTTTTTTTTGTTTTAATGGTTTTTAACCATTTAGCACCCCATTTCACAATTTTCTATAGTTATTGATGTATACTCACTCGTATAGTAATATCTATAGAAATTTAGGAAGTTCTGTACATGGGGTGTAATCTAATTCACGATTATTTTAAGATCTGTCTTTTGTGATTCGCTCGCAATATCAGTTTATGACACGGCTGTTCCTAGCACCTTCAACACCTCGAACTGTCTTATATCTCACTGTTCCAAGTTATTACAAATTACGCGTCATTGAAATGTCTCACAATCAACAGCCATGACAATAACATTCTACGTATGGATACCACAAAACTTGATTGAGTGTAGGTACAAATTAGGTGCGCCCTGTAGCCCGGGCATAGGATACGGCTACGATATCCCCTGCCTGTCGCACAAGGCGACTAAAAGGGGGTTATTCGGGTCGAATATGGTCGCAGTTGGGATCTACCGCACGAGTAGTAGTCTATGAAAACAGACGGCGGGCACACAGAGGTGTGACTCTACACAGGGGCGGCACTGGTGCGTTCCGAAGGAGATCCCAGAACCGTCCGAAATGAGTTGAGGAGGACGATCGGGGGGTTTTAGTCGGTGCAAGTCCGACATAACCTCCGCACTGTTCCCGCGGTGCGATGGTATACATGACGGATTTTCCCCCCGGAGAAAAACATAGGTACAAATTAGGTATACATGTCAACTTTAGAGTTGCAAGACGTTACATTTATTTGCCACGGTTATTATATAAAAAAATATTAATATAGCCCTAATTCCTGTTTTAGAACAATTTGACCTAGCACGAGAAACATGTTAAAGTATGATGAAAAGTGAAAAAAAACGACATGAGCCCAGACATTGGCAACCCTAGCGTAAACCCACACTCACACAAAGCGTTGTTTTTGATTCCTATAAGCGCCCTCAGACGATCGAGTGGGCTTTGAGCTCCACAATTTGGAGCCTATTACCAGAGTAATTACTTTAAAAACCGTTTCATTGGTTTTTCAAAGCTTTACATACATCTTTTTAGTACCTAACTTTTTCAAAAATGAAAATTATGCTTTTCTTTTTATGAGGTAGACAAATGAGCAGAGGCAATTGGCCGAAGGCACAGTTCGGCTTGTACAGTCGACAGCAAAAGTAGATGATCATTTTAGTACCTTGTCACTTTCACTACTTTGACGCATCCCAACTGTCGCAGTATTGTTATGTTAGTGCGACAAAGTACTAAAATGATCATCTACATTTGCTATTGACTGTACGTAAAAACTCGCGACATCGCCACTGTAACATGCGAGAGTACTTTTTTTATGTGACGTAACACATTTTGAACCGCAAAACTCGATAGTTCGCTGGAGCATTCGGCCCTTCATAATAATGTCGATATTTTCACTACTTGTAACATTTGAACTAGTCGAATTTTGCCACTATTAAAAAAACTATTCTAATACACGACGGTGGCAAACAAGCATACATCCTACCTGATGAAAGCCACGACTTCAAGCGGCGGCAGCAGCAGCGGTTTTCCTAATACATTGCGTGTGATCCCAACTCAGCGCAGTGCGTTGCGCGTCTCGACCGTGCAATGAACAGCCAAAACGCTTCCCGCGCCGCAGTTCGCACTAGCTCGTGGCCGGGCTGTAGACTCCAAAGAAAACACTACAAATCTAAAACTCCAAAGAAAAAGGCGCGTTGCCAAGCCTTTATTGATTGGAGCATTCGTTGTTTTGTCAACAAGAGACAGTTTCAGGATTCTCAACACAGTATGTATATCCTCGGAAGCTCTGGTGACCTTTAGACTTTTCGACTGTGGTTCTTGATCCTTTAGATGTCACTGATTTGAATTGATTGAATTGAAACGTTACAAACGCGTTGTAACGTTTCAACCCTCTTATTCTGAAACCGACTCGTCCTCACCTGTCACCTCACACCTCACCCGTTTTTATGTGAAAACTGTCGAATATCACTTGTAAAATTTTGACAGTTTCCATATAAATACAGGTGAGGTGTGAGGACGAGTCGGTATAATACCCCAGTTCAGCGGCTATTCATTTGTTTGAGGTGTGCAATAATAGTACATTACTACAGAGGCCGGGACGAAAGGGGTTGCCGGCCGAAGACATATAGACGGCCGAGTGAAGCGAGGTCGGATAGGTCTCAGGCGGGCAACCCCATATTTCCCGCCGAGGTATATATAGTGCTTTTCTCAAACATGCAATGAAATAAACAACAAAAAAATCAAAGTTTTATTTTTAATACGCATAGTGGCAGAATGTCATGATGCCTGTGCCACAAATTTATGAGAAATGGAAATTTAAAAAAGAGGACTTTGCCGGCCTAGTCCTGCAACATTTGTATGAAATTGCATTAACAACCTCTTGTCCTAACCGCACCTGAAGCGTCATACTTCGCAGCCTATTATAAGGAACATAACATCAATATTTCATTGCATGTTTGAGAAAAGTGTATTTATATTGTGTTGAGGCATTTCACTGGCAGAATGTCATGATGCCTGTGCCACAAATTTATGAGAAATGGAAATTTAAAAAAGAGGACTTTGCCGGCCTAGTCCTGCAACATTTGTATGAAATTGCATTAACAACCTCTTGTCCTAACCGCACCTGAAGCGTCATACTTCGCAGCCTATTATAAGGAACATAACATCAATATTTCATTGCATGTTTGAGAAAAGTGTATTTATATTGTGTTGAGGCATTTCACGTGCGTTTGAGGCTTATTTGACCAGTGTCGGCGAGTTAACTTGTAAAGAGGGCCCCTGGTCCTATGCCTCTTCAGTTTCATTCCATGGGACATTGGAATCCAAATTCTTTCAAACAGTAATTCAGTTATCCCCAGCACTGGGCACGTGTGTTATTCTTCGCTTATGGAGACTAATATTTTCGGAGCCTAAACCAACAGGCGCCATATTTGCTGTTTTTCCGTACTTCATTTGGCAAATCTACTCGTATTATGTGGGGACGTGGGACCTTTGCGGAATTAATGGAAAAGGATTTATTTATGGATACTAATTTGACAAAAAAGGATCGCTGTCGTACCGCGTGTGATAGGCGTGTGGTCAACTCTTGGATGGGTGGTCAGCGGTCGCTTTGAGTGGTTACTAACTGAGCGCTCCCGTGCTTTGAAAGGCACGCCAAGCTGTTGATTCGAGCGGCTTGGGAATTTCTAACAGTGAAGTTGTCCTTTCACTTGATAAGCCTAATCCCAATGAGGTCCCAATAAGTTTTTCCCCCTTGGGTTGGAAGGTCAGATGGCCGTGGATTAGGCAGCGGAGCCCGAAGATCCTTCAGAATGCAACTGTACTGGTATAACTGCACTTACAACCCCTTTGGTGTTGCGGGTGTCCATGGGCGGTGCTAAAGGTCGCAACGCACAGAGCGGGCGCGGCGCGGTGCGGCGGGGAGGCGGTTTTGCATTTTTGATCTTTCCGAAACTATCGACTGTCACTACTGCTTCATATGTTACACACACCGCCTCCGCTCTATCGTGTTACCGACTACTAAGCGGAGTTTTTGGTACGACGTTCCGACGCCCGAGCTCGCTTAACTAAAAAACCACCTCCGCCCCGAAAAGACGCTGCTCTGCGCTCCGTGCGTTTCAAGCTTAAGACTGCGCAGTACGTTCGGTTCTCCATACAAACGTATTTATGAAAAAGAAAAAAAATACAGCGGCTTTTTGAGTTTTTTACGGCTTGTATGAAAACCTTAATAATCGCTGTATTTTTTCTCCATTATAATTTCAAGCAACAGAAATTATGGTCCGACCTAGATATGCCGGATCCCATTGTGTATACAAATTTTCATGTTATTCTAGCATGGCGTTTTAAAATGAGAGGGTAAATACGTTTGTATGGAGAACCGTGCCAGACCGAGCGTACTGCGCCCTCTTAACCCATATATGCCCCTTGATTCGAAAACGATACATACCTTCATATGCCTGCATATAATCAATATTTTTTACCCAAATGATATATTTTTAAAGGGGTAGGTAGAAATTAAGCGAGTCGACGGAGCCTCGCTAGGCGGGGCTCCTATTTCTGGGCGGTTTACCTTTCGGTCATCTGAAGCTACCTAACGAACCAAACCTACCTACTTATTGACTAAGTGTTATATCCATCCTAGTAAAAAATAAGTAGGTTGGACTTGCTAGGTAGCTTCAGATGCCCGAAGGGTAAACCGCCCAGAAGTTGGAGCCCCGCTACGCGGGGCTTCGTCGCCTCTAAGAAGGAATGTTTTCGGATTGACTATGTATATAATAAATAACATTCTACAATAAAATTCCTAAACACATTACTGAACTTAGTAATTCTAAATTCAAATCTGTAGTAAAACAAACACTTATTTCAAAAGCATATTATAAGATAAACGATTACATCATGGATAGGGATGTTTGGCAGTGATAGCGTCCTGCACGGGTAATCTATCGCGAAAATATGTTTTCTACTGTAGCATTGTTATTTCAGTTATTTTGTAGTAGCTGACACTGTAATTTATATTTAACTATACAATGTATATTGTTTTGAAAAAATGACACCTCGCCGAGTTTCTTACGCCGGTTCTTCTCGTGGCAGAGGTTTATTTTTCCGAACCGGTGGTAGTTTATTGACGTTCATAGGTGCATGTAATATGCCTAATTTGAAGAATAAACTACTTTTACTTTTACTTTTATTAGCAGACGCTTGTTTCCATTTCTTTGGTTATGAAAATGGAAAAAAAAAAGTCTTGTTTCATAACTAGTTATACAACAGTGAAAAAAATCCTTATTCATAACCAGTTATGAAACCTTATTTATTATGAACGTGGGATGAGAACCAGGTGTTTTGATATAGTGATGCTATGAGAAACGGGTGTTTGACAAACTTATGAGAGGCTAATGATAAACTGTCATGAGAGGCGGATCTTTTGGCATATAGATGCTATGAGAACCGGATCTTTTGACATAGTGATGTGATGAGAAACGGGTATTTAGGCCTAAGTTCATTTAAAAAAACTGATATTTTGGATAGGGTGTTTTGCAAAATAATATTTTGGGAAACGGACAGAACGTTCCGAAAGGACTATTACGTTAGTTGATAACGGTTTGCTCCTTCTAAATCCTCCCTGATTTATCAGTAATAAAGAAACATCCATTATGAAGCTACCTTGTAATGTACATTCGACAAAGCTATGTAAGCACTCAAAAGTAATAAAAAAACATGTATACATGATCTTAAAATTGAGATTGGAAGGAGATTGTATACATATTTTTGTTGCTTTGCCCGTTTACATATCTTTGGAGTCAATTATGTAAGAAATAAACACAAAACTAAAAGAAGGTAGTAGGTTATCGAGTATTCATGAGTCATGACTCATATTTGCCCAATGTATCGTTCTCGAAACACTGTGTGAATAGGCAAGTTTTAAATAACTTAATGTAACATTTCATCACTAAAAAATACACAAACATACGTGAAAGTTATGTAACTTTATTCTAAGATACAAAAAACCACGCAATTAAAGTGATTTTGTATAATTAGTAACTTTCTTTTGATAGACGCCATAATTTATGCACGCCGAAAACAGGTCACTACTTGCACCGACCCATAATGCGCAAACTAATTTCAAATTGTCAAATATTTCAATCACTACTTGCTACTGCTTGACATAGATGGTGCTAAAATGCACTTCTCAAAAGAAAGACGTCGCAAAGGTCACTTGAACGAAAGACTATTTTCGTTGCGTTTTCGAATCAATGGGCATATAGAAAACCAATAAAAGACCTAGTTCTGGGCATAAGGGCTGTTGATCGTTTTCGAAACAAAGGGCAAATGAGATACCGAAAACAAGCATAATTCTGGGCATATATGGGTTAATGGCTTACCATCGGGCGGTTCGTCTGCTCGTTTGCCTCCAATTTCATAATCTAATCTAATCAAAAAAACTTCGATGCCTTTTTTATTTTTATTTATTTATTTACAATGAAAATTTATACATTGGTTTGACAGAAAAGTGGCGTTAAACCCTATCGGGTTTGTATCGACACCGAAATCGTGATATACTTATATTGTTAATAAACTTACTTACGAGCTAATTGTATGACACATTGGAAAAATTATACTGTTACAGTGTAAGGCTGGGTTGCACCAAACCGCCTGTAATCGTAAGCTGTATTCGTTAAATTTGAATGTATGAAAAGTTTGACAAGTTTCTATGGGATGACAGCTGCCGGCGCCATATTTAACGTTGATCGGTCTGTGATCGTAAGTTGGTGCAACCCAACCTAAGTGATTTTAATTGCGTTGGGACGTAGTGTTACGTAGATATAAATAACTCTTGTTTATGAAGCTTGAGTCTTCTAGGTTGATGTCGCTGTACGCCTCCCTAAGACGTTGTAAGAGGGAACTAATGTGAAGTTTGGTGTGCCACTATAGTCCCGCAACTTTCTACCTGGGGGTCGTGGGTTCGAACCCCGGTTCATACAGTCAGCTTCAAAAGTAGGAACACACATGGAGACGTCAAGTCTTTATTAAGTATAAAGGAGTAAATACCTCATGCTGACATTGCTGACTGTACCACTTGGTTTTTCAAAGTAACTTATGTACGAAATATTAATTGATTGATTGGTTTAGTTTTCCTTCTGCGTTGGAAGGTCAGATGGCAGTCGCTTGCTAAATGTTCGGATTAGATGTCAAAGCGGTCCGGGCTACTTCAGGATGCCACCGAGAAAAACGCTATACTTAGCGTTTTTCCTCCTCCTATAGGATACTTTTTTTTATACGACGTCAACGTCGTTCAGTGTTTCTAAACTCCACTCGGATTTCTTGCAATTGGTTAATCGCATGACAGTCACTCCTGAAAATAAATAACAATCTTACACACCTTTTACTCAATAAGGCTTGTGTTATTAGACGACGATATATTTAGTGCGTTTAGAATGCTGTTGGGCTTGCCCAGTAGGTGACACCCCTGGAGTTGCAGGCGTCCATAGGCTGCGGTGACCCCTTACCATCAGGCTGGCCGTACGCTAGTTTGCCACCGACGGATATAAAAAAAATGAAGCGCCTCCGGTAAGTTTTGAGAGGCTCGCACTGACGGGCTTCCAGCAATCATGAGGAAGAGGATAGTGTCTCTACTTAGACGAATTAGACATACTCGTAGTTCCAACAGCATTTTAAGCGTCATTGCCAGGGATCGGGAATTCGGATACTTTTATACCTATACTTCGGCCTCAGTACCTACACCGCGTTGTTGTTGAGTAGCATGGAGGCTGACTCAATTTAATTTAACTAATAAATTTGCAGGGATTTCCCGGAATACCGACATTAGGATTACATAAACACATACATATTCCGTAATCAATACACAATGACAATACCTATCACGCTCTTAAACGGACCACCACAATTTTTTTTGTTACAACCTGTATGTCGATAAAACTGTTTACCAACGTGAATGTTGCTAAAATCTACTGAAAATAGTCACAAGTTCATAACCTAAAAAAATATTTTGTTTTGCTTTAAGTATTTATACAATCCCGGAATCCTGAAAACTGAATAATAGAAATATTAATTATAAGAAGCCGACTCCATACTTGCTTAGCTTTTTCCGGGATTTTGCTAGTTGTAGGTATAAAAGTATCCGAATTTTCGATGCCTGGTCATAGCTGAAAAGTATGACTGCTACATATTTAAGTGCTGGATAAGACAGGTACAGGATACAGGAGATACAGGTGTGGATGGTGGCATGATTTTTAGATTAGGTTAACCTTGTATCTTATTTATTTAATTTAATTTGCTATATCTCTGCTTAATGTCTAATTCTAACCTAACCGTAAGTCTGTTTAATATAATGGAGTCCAAGTATTCCGAAATAAATAATATATTATGGTTAATAATTATAAATACATAGAAAAAAATCAGATATTCAAGCTAATCAAATACTTACCCTGACTGGGATTCGGATTCAGGACCGTCAGCTTCGTAGGATACACACTGGGTCGTAAAAATATTCAAAGCGTACATAGGCTACGGTGTCTGCTTACTATCAGGCAAGTAAGTTGTATACTTGAATCGTTCCTCATCTAGGCTTCCGGTTGAGTCTAGACTCACCGAGGTCACCAATCGATTATGAAATCGATTATTGCATTGATGAATCGATTTTCGCATCGGCCCACGCGCCGATCGATTCTCTGCGCTGTCACGCACGTCCTACCGGCAATTCGAATCGTCACTGATTCAGTTTTTTGACTTTACTAACGCTTTAGGGTTCCGCGGTGTAGTAAAAAAGCAATGTTAGGATAAAAACTGTAATAACAACAAAAGCCTTGGCAGAAGAACGGTGGTTTAAGACATTAACAAGTTTAATCAGGTCGTTCTAACAACTTCTAGCTTCTAGTGATCAAGTTGCCACCCTTACTTAGCCGAATCTCAAGACAAGGAAAACCTTCCGGGTTGTAATTTCAGTTGGCAATCGTATTTACAAAAAAAATGAAATTCCCAACTCGCTCTGAGCCAGCGAGAGGATAGCCTATGCTTGACGTCCATGATAGGAGGCATTGTTCAGCTGTGGAACGATTAGCTATAATTTTATATAAACGTTAGTAGATTTGACATGTAGGTAATACTTGCAGGATAAAGTTTATTTAATGGATTTACACCTATCTATCTCTGACCGTCATAATGATCTGTCTCATGGTCTCAACGACGATATCGCAACAAAATGTGCCCAATTAGAGTCGCAAAAGTTCTCTCATACACATCTCAAAACAAAAATTGATTTAACCTTAGATAGCAAAGTAAAAACAATCCCTTCAAACTTCGCCGTGGGTGCAAATAAAGTTGATAATAAGAACAAAAAGAAGACAGAAATCCATTTGAAGATAGTGAATATCTACCGAACCCTCAAGCATTAGCTATTGGAACTACCAGATTTCTCACTTATACATTTTTTCAGGTCGTTTTTTGGCGCGTGCTGGCCCCGGGCAATCTCGGAGTAATATCTTTTTTTTTACCGGGTCCATTGTGCTGGACAACGGCACTGTGTATCGGCCGTGTTTTTATTTAAATGCTTACGGTAGCGTACCTTTAGTACTAAATATTTTTTGTCTATAAACCCATTATTGGCGCTTGGCTGGTGGATCGGCATCTGGTATTTTAATTTTCACACAATCGGTGTTTTGTAAACAACGATGGGATTATGAGTTTTAATTGGGTGGCATGATTTTTATTGTCTTATTTTTTATCGCATGACAACTTTCCGACAAATAATGTATTGGCTATGTGCGAAGTAGGTGGTGGGGGTAAGCTAGGCGATCGTAGCGCACACCATGGCAGAAATGTGCACTTACCGGGGACCACTGTCAAATTTACTTTCACGTTTTCTATTGGTTTCTTAACGGTTTCCTACGATTCGTTTCGTTTGTATGTATTTACTTATTCTCTTATTTATTTCAGTAATATTTCCAATACGGGGTCTTTCTCGTTTACTAAAGTAAATAAAATATTCATGTGTCATTATTTGACATCTCTGAGTTTTGAAATTGTCTCGGGACCTTTGACGTTTGACGTTTCAGCCGTGCACATAGCCAATAGCATAATAATTGTTGTGCCTAATATTATTTCTTCAAAATTGTTCCGCACCGTATCATATCGATTGTTAAAATTATTGTTATGAGTAAAATTTATTTTGACGAATATCGAACTGTCGTAAGCATTATTTAACACATTCAAATATACATTTTTAAAGTGCATTTTTGCAGAAGTATGCCTTCTAGAACATGGCTACATTTTTGGCCCCTTATTAGTGGAAACTGCGGGCTGCTGGGCAGCGGATGCAAAACAGTTTTCGCACGACATCTTAGGCCGTCGGCTTAGGCAAAAGGAAGTTATCGTCATGGGCACTTTTGCACCGGGAACGGTAAGGGGTGGATTATTTTAGTTATAATTGTGTAGTTAGTTGACAATTAGTTTGTATGTTTTATCTGAATTGTTTTTAAATATTTTTATAAATAACAGTCATCATCATCATTATCATGTCAGCCGAAAGACGTCCACCGCTGGATATAGACCTCCCCTAAAGACTTCTACAATGACCGGTCCTGCGCCACCCGCATCCAGCGGACACCCGCGACCCTTACCAGGTCATCAGTCCACCGTGTGGGGGGCCTGCCCAGGTCACGCTACGCCTGCCGGTACGTGGTCGCCACTCGAGAACCTTTCCGCCCCAACGGCCATTGGTTCTACGTGCTATGTGTCCTGCCCACTGACACTTAAGTTTAGCGATTCAAAGGGCTATATCGGTCACCTTGGTTCTGCTGCGGATAACTTCATTCCTGATGCGATCACGCAGAGATACTCCCAGGATAGCCCTCTCCATTGCTCTTTGGGTGACTTTGAGCCTTCTTATGAGGCCCATAGTAAATACCAGTAGTTATTGTTAAATTTTGTACAAAATTTAACAATATAGAGTTCCTTCGATTCCTCAGAGATCTTGTCATCAGATCTTAACCAAAATTATATGGGGTCAACTAAAAGATACCTCCTCTCAAACAAAAAATAAACTCCGTCAGTTCTGGAGTAACAAACATAAAAAAACAACTGAATTAAGAACCTCCTTCTTTTTTGCGATCAGCTAAAAATAAAACTAAACTACCATTATAAAGAAATTATTCATAACTAAGACATGGTTTAGAATAAAATGGTTTTATGCCAGATTTAGTATGAATACTTTTTCTTCTTCCATACAAATTTTCCATTAAGAGTGCGCAGTACGCTCGGTTCTCCATACAAACGTATTTATGCTCTTATTTTAAAACGCCATTCTAGAATAACATGAAACTTTGTATACACAATGGGATCCGGCATATCTAGGTCGGAACATAGTTTCTGTTGCTTGAAATTATAATGGAGAAAAAATACAGCGATTATTAAGGTTTTCATACAAGCCGTAAAAAACGAAAAAAACCGCTGCATTTTTTTTCTTCTACAATTTCTAGCAACAGAAACTTATTTCCGACCTAGATATGCCGGATTCCATTGTGTATACAAATTTTCATGCTATTCTAGCATGGCGTTTTAAAATGAGAGGGTAAATACGTTTGTATGGAGAATCGAACCAAACCGCGCGTACTGCGCCCTCTGAAACGATATGAATATATTTTTTTATATACAAAAGAATAAGGAGACTAATTTGTATTAAATATCAATGCTTTTCAGAATTATACTATGTAATGTTACATATTATTACGCTTTTTCAAGAGCAACGAAAGCAGTATATCCATTTTCACAATTTTTCAATACATGCAATTTTAAATATAAAGGTCGTTTTTTTGCCAGGTTGGTTTTTTCCGTCAGTTCAGCAGTACATCATGAGCGTCTCGATGGAGCAGGACTGGTCGCAACAGTCCTCGATGATGCCTCGCTTGCCGCGGTCCATCTCGCGCGCGAGACCTTTCTCCGGTACGTGTCTCTGCAGGCCTCGGCTCAGCCAGGGCCAGCTGTATTCTGACCCGTAACCCAGGTGGATGGAATTGTGGCCGGACCTGAAGAATGGTTGGTGTTAGCATCATCATCAATAAGTTACTTGTCAATTTTCTATGGTATTATTCGAACCTGCTGTGCTACCGCGAACTTCGTATCGTACCGTCCCTTTCCGTCATATAGAGTATAACACGAGAGTGAAAGGGACAGCACGACACGAAGTTCGATTTTCGAAGTTCGCGGTAGCACAGCTGTTTCTAGAATGGTTCAAATATCTTTAAGGGACAAACTACGGGTACAATTAGAGCACAACAGGAGGAAAATAAGGTACAAACAAACTCAAGCAAGCTAGTGAAGAACTAGCGTCCTCAAAAACACTATGTTTTGACGTCACAAATAAATTCCATCTAACTAATTATATAAGGAAATAAGTAAATTGCTGTTTTGGTCGTGAAATGCTGAGTTTCGGCACATAATTGTACCACCACCAGCACCATCCACCACATCAGCCCTAGGACGTCCACTGTTGGACATAGGCCTCCCCCAATTTCATGGGGGGTAAATGCCATAATCACCATGCTTGGCATGCGGGTTGGCGATCGCAGTATCTCCACCGCACTCTGGGAATGCTGCTGCCCATTCCCCATAATTGTACCGGTAACTTTTAATTTACTTTTGAACGATAAGTAATGAATAATAATAACATAATTTGTCAAATCTATGTAATTTAATGTCTTCCTACGATTTTGATAAAGGGATTTGTAAAATACCCAATTTAGTAATTAGTCGAATGTCATTTCATTTTACGTTTGGAGCAGCTCAACTGGAAAGTATAGTCGCGGAATGAAAAGAAATGACTATACTTTCCAGTTGAGCTGCTCCAAACGTAAAATGAAATGACATTCGACTAATCTTATTTTTTTTTCTATCTCAAAATCGTATGATTATATATGAGATTACATAGATTTGACAAATTATGTTTATTATTATTCATTACTTATCGTCACTTTTCTATCTTAACGGCATTAAATTAGATTTGTAAAGTGACGAACGTATTGATTCCGCGACTGTACATGCATCTTACAAAAGAGCACATACACAGTTTTTAGCTTTTCCTGTTAGTTATTACGTTTGTGTATGCTTTACTTTTCTATTCTATAATAAGAATTTTCCGTAAATAGGTGCGGTGTTGAAATCAATAAAGAGTCTGTAACGCGTCCCAAAAGTCCGAAACTTAGCAAAGCTAGTACTATTTATTATTTATAAAATGTAAGAAACTGGTGACTGAAGAGTGGCGACTTCCTCGCTCAACGTATCAGCATTGCGATACAGCGAGGAAATGCCGCCAGCATCCTATGTAGGTACAATGCCTCAAGGGCCTCTTTTAGTTTTAATTTTATTTATATTATTTTGGTTATATAACCTTGTATATATTTTCTTTGTACATACCACCACCACCACCACCATATCAGCCCTAGGACGTCCACTGCTGGACATAGGCCTCCCCCAATTCCATGGGGGGTAAATGCCATAATCGCCACGCTTGGCATGCGGGTTGGCGATCGCAGTATCTCCACGGCACTCTAGGAATGCTGCTGCCCATTCCCCGGTGGTCTTGGTCGTAGTTTAAGGACATACCCGGGTCCCCCCGTACATACACTTAAATGTAAGTACATCCTTAGATTGATATAAGTAAATGAGATTAATACCTCCTTGAATTCATAGAAAATATTCCTTGAACAATAAGTAACTGTGACAAAGAATTTGATAACCCTAGTTATTTAGTTAATGATTTTAGAATTTAGTGTTGGTGATATTTCTCTGTTATTTTTCTCTGTCGCAACTCGGGTTCTGGTAGAATACCAATTTTCGTTCTAAAGTGTGGACTGAATAATCTGATCCTTTTCTTTTGCTGTAATGCAATATTTTAAGTTTTTGTTGTGTTCAACTTATTTATTGTATTACATGAGAGTTCTGTTTTTTTTTAAAGTTATGTCTGTAGCAATAATCCCCCTAATGTTTTATCTATATAACTATTCCTGTTTTATTAAGGAATCTTGAATGTAGTAATAAGGCATATTAAAAAAGAAGGCAATACTATAAAAGAATCTTTGTCCTACGGTTCAGGCCCTATTTAACCAATTCAACGATTGTCACCCAACAATAAGAATCCACGGTAAATATCAGGTTGACAATAAACTATAGTAGTTGGGTTACATTGTCAATAATTTAGTCAGAATTATTAGAATGATTACAAATTGTAAGTCAAGTGAAAAAAAAATTGTAATGGCAATTGTATTAAACTTAAAGTGTCAGTTTAATAGAATATGTAGATATTTTTTACATCTGATGCAACCAAAAGTTTTGAAGAGGCTTGTAAGAGAAGAGGCCTTATGGCCAGGTACAGTGCCAGTGATGAGATGACGACCGATACGAAAGAAAGAATTTACTCCTCCGACCTTAAATTAATGGAATAAAGGTAAACGAATGATGATGATGAACCAATTTTAGAGTCTGAGTAACACACCTAGAATAATAAAAGTCTTACCTCTTCTCGTAGTTCGTGTAACACAGTGCCGCCATCATGTTCGCCAGGCTTCGGCCGCAGTACACCTTAGAAGAATCCCCAGACTGGCCGTACGCAGCCATAAACAACACAACTGCAGCGAAGAAGAGAGACAATTGAGCCTTCATATTGGACGAGTAGTTAGGTCTCCGAGGAAGTTCCTTGTTGGGCCGAAGTCGATGGAATGTGCTGAAGACTTCAAATCCTCCCTATTTATACCAATATTTTAATTAAGACTCAACCTATTGAACATAATTTATGTTACCTTAATGGAAGCTGAATACGTGAAAATAATGTGCGTAGGTTAAATGTTCGCTAATGTGGGGTGACGGACTGTGAAAGACTTTCGGCGTCACGCGCTTTCTGAGTCTAAAACTATTAATACAAATCGTCTATCATATCATATGATATCATTTAAAATTATGATTATGTTCTAAATTTCTAATAAAGGGAATCTTTTTGAAACGTTGCTGTCGTTAAAAAGATGCCTGAGTCTTCTAGGTAGATGTCACTGTACGCCTCCCAATAATAGTATTAAAGTTATTTAAGAAAATAGACGAAAATTTACCATTCCCGCCTTATCTCCAAAACTACAAAGCTTAAAATTTTGAAAAATCATCGGATTATTTCTTAACGGAGGTTAAATAGGGGACAGAAGTTTCTATGGATGTACGACATAAACGAGTCACACGCAGATGAAGTCGCGGGCATAGGCTAGTCACCTTAGACAGTTAAATATTAGGCGTAAGGTGTTATAAATTTTAATTATTTAGAATTTTGAGTATTTTATATTAGGATCAATGTGAATTCAAATTTCGGGCGTGAAATAATGTCGCTGCGGCTCCTTGTACTATATAGGGAGATAGGAACGCACCCCGTTTTTTAGCTGCCAAATCAGCTCGGTTATAAGTTATTATGTTACTAAAGGTACTTGAAATAATTTCTAATCTATAAATACTGGAGTGGAGAGGTAGGACAGAGCGAAATAACCTCTCGCTCATATTTGGGGCAGTCCAACCGAAGAAGTTGTTCCATGTTCCCCCTTACTGAAAACCGCAGCCCTGTCGGTATACTAGGTGTATGATGTTGCGTTTCTGTCAGAAATGTCATAAAAGGATCGGCAGCGCGCTTTTGCAGTCGCAGGCTACAACGTCTGCTTAGCAACAAGCAGGCCGTACGCCTTTCGCCATCGGCATAGTATTAAAAAAATCTTTACAGATTTTTTACATCCTGTCTCTGCCAAAAATTCATCAAATTACAAACAATGGCGCCCGACGCCGAAGGCGCAGCACCTGTCGACTCTTGCGCATTAAAGGCACGCGAGAGATAAGTGCCGTTTGCGCATGCAAAGCAGCTGTCAAAAGTGACACGTGTTTTTCGTTGGCAGACACGTTTCTTTTCGGCTACTGGTTACGTCCGGGGGTGGACGACTATACTTGGGTTGAAACCAAGTTGGTAATTGTTGTAAACATTTGTTTTTAGGGTTTCGTAGCCGAAAGGGCGAAATCGGAAACCTTATTATAGTTTATACTCTGGTCCATATGTGTTCGGTTATGGGTCTGGGACAGTCAACATCAAAAATAGCTACGCATTTGAAAATTTCAAAAGTCTAGTCTTTATTACAAAGAAAATAAGAGCTATGGGACCCTTCACATGCGTAGCAACTTTTGATGCTGACTGGACGCTGCGACGAGATGCGTCACTCATAACAGTCATAACGAAGGTAACGGTCCGTTAACTGGTAAAGTAACCAGTCGATATGACAGCCAAGATAGACGGTTTTCAACTGTTGAATCTCTTAAACGCTTGGTCTTATCTTATATCCCTGACACCTTATATCGGTATGTTAAGTAAAAAAAAACATGAATTACCAAAACTTTATGTGACATTCGGCCTAACGGATCCATATGAAACCCGGACAAAGTCTGCCAGACAAACTACTCATTATATTGATTTAAACTTGCACGATTTTTATACATTATATTTTTTTTTCTAGGCTTGGATTTTTTTTAACTACACATTAATTGAAAGTATATCCTTGGTGGGAGTGGCCAGTGCGCACAACAAATATCAATATGATTTCAATACAAATACGTTTAAATTAATTTTGTACTAAAGCAGTAACGCTGCTAACGAAAATTTCAAATTAAAGGGAAAAATTAAAAAAAGTAATGCCCCGAGCAGGATTTGGTTACTGCTTTAGTACAAAATTAATTTAGTATGGGATGGCGCATCGTTACTGGCGATTTCTCAATGTATTTTGAGACGTTGGTGCCGTTAATAGAAGCTTAAGTCTTCTACGGTAGATGTCACTGTACGACTCCCTAAGGCGTTGTAAGAGGGAACTATTGAAGGATTTCGTGAACGAGCTTGGTTGTTCCGATAGCTCAGAGGCTAGAGCGATTGGCCGCGTATGCCAGATGTCGCAGCTTCGAATCCTGCTCGGGGCATAAAAATTTTCAATTTTTCCCTTTAATTTCAAATACGTTTAGTCAAATAGACCCCCGGCAAGTATGTCTAATTCGTCAGCCACATGAATGCTACGCCTTAAGATACACGAAAAAACTGGTATGAAGTATAATTTATAAGTTTCTTCATCAGGTATTATTTTAAAAGAGAGGAGGGCAGAAGGCGTACCGCGAACTTCGAAAATCGAACTTCGTGTCGTGCCGTCCCTTTCACTCTCGTGTTATGAACTAGCCTAATGAAAACAAGTATTGTAACAATGGGTCCAAAGCTATTTAATAAATTACCAGGTGATATAAAAAATAAGAACTCGAGTCAATTAAAATCTTTGCTGTTTAAATTTCTTGTGGAATAATGTTATTATAGTGTTCAAGATTACCTTAATATTAATTAAATCTGATTAGACATAATAATTATTGGGTATATTGTTACATCTGACATATCGCAGTTTTATTCAATGTTATATCTATTTGCTTATTATTTTACATCATTATTATTTTTAGGATTAAGTTTGTGACATTTTATTTGTAATTTATCGTACGCCGAAAGGTATATCATGGTTGTTCCACTTTGTAATACATATCACCTGTACAGAACCTACCTATGATGAAGAAATAAATGATTATGATTATGACAGAAAGGGACGGTACGATGCGAAGTACGATTTTCGAAGTTCGCGGTACGCCCTCTGGGCTTCGAAAGATAAGCCGTTGGACTCAGACCGGAAACCAACGATTTACTAATGGCGATACATTTGGTATCAACTAGCTGACATACACAAATGGTATTAGAAGTACGACTGGGTACTTTCCACATGTTAAAATTCATAACATGATCTCATTAATCAGAGTATCAAAATATCGCAATAGTATTCAAATGATTAAAGTTTATCAAAATCATATTAAGTTCACTTGAAAGCTTCGAAAAATACTTCTTTTTATTGAAGAAGTGTTTATTGGATATCATGTGATCCTTACGAAAAAAATGTATCACATCAATATACATACTTAAATTTAATTAAACAAAGATTTCACAACTAAAACAGCAATTTGCTTATTTTTTATTATGTGACGTCACAATACAATGTTAATTTGTAGCGGCGAGCTACGTTTGTCTTAATTTATTGGAGTTGGTCAAGTAGCCAATTTCGAGAATTACAGATGTAAAAACGTCCCGATGTTTGACACCTTAATACCCACCACCACCACCATATCAGCCCAAAGACGTCCACTGCTGGGCGTCCACATAGGCCTCCCCCATCTTTATGGGGCGGGGGGTAAATGCCATAATCGCCACGCTTGGAATGCGGGTTGACGATCGCAGTATCTCCACCGCACTCCTGGGATGCTGCTGCCCATCCGTAAAACGATACAGTGACGTAAACCTATAAGGCACACAAAACAATACGATTGCAAATCATTTATCTTAGCACTAACGCAGGCGCATCAATAAATATAATTTTTATCTGCTCCAGTATGACAATATGCGTCAATATGTCAATATATGCTCCAGTTTTACACGTGTCACTGCACCCTGAAGGAGTTTGAATAAACCGGACCATGGGGCCCATGATTGGTATGGGTTTTTGCGGAAGCACCCGCCATTTCATCTAACCGATCCTAGAGGGTACACCTCATTATGTTTAGAGTATAATATTCATAAATAAGCCCCATGTTTCAATTTAGGCATATTACATGCACTTATTAATAGAATAGAACCACTCCCTTTCTTCCCTTGGGTGTTGCTAAAGTCGATTATAGGAACTGGGTTCAAGTGAATTGTCAATGACGGTGATCACGTTTTCTTCACCTTTAAACCTAGGGTTTCTAAAAGTGGCTCTGAAATTAAATATCATGTGCTTTGCCTATCCCTATTACACGTGAGAGTGTAAGTAATGAAACTCTTAATCTATTTTCAGAAAAAGAAACCTCACCTGAATCTGCTAAAGTCCTGGTCACGGCATCACATTGTAATTTCCATGACAAGAACGTTAAGTGAAATGTTTCTATGAGCCTTGTAATTTTTTACCACATTACAGGTCAGTGGGACGGGTTTAGCAGACGTTTTGGCACAAATTGAGTAATGGTCGATTGTCAGCGGACGTTGAACTGAAACGACAATTACAGACACTGGTACTTTTTAATACACTTGCAATTTGCTACCACTAATGTCATAATTAGGAACAACTGTTCAGGTGTAGTGAAAAAACTTTTTGCACGTTTCAAGTGAAATTGGGTCTTTTGACATTGTGATAAGGTCTTTGAATCGAAAATTTTCTGATTTTATCTGCGTATGCGCACTTAATGACGCGCGAAATTCGCTTGCCTGCTTTTACACGCATTTCATAGAATAACCGCGACTTGAAAAATAGAACTTCTGACTAGGCAATAAGAATAATGATGGGAATTAAGTTATCGTAGTAATTTATGTCTCAAACATTGTCGGTGGATGCACACTGTATGTTTATTAAGTATACTGTATGTTTATTAAGTATATTGACTGGTTGGTTGTCTGCATTTAGTGACACGAATTAATTGAAATACAATTTAATTATTTCTATGTCACGTTCTCGCATACTTTGCAAGGTGCAAGTGAGGGATCATCCACCCATAAAAAGTGAAGGAAAAGCATAATGAGCACAATTAAAACCAGAACAGGAAAAATGATTGGCCACCTGATAAGAAGAATAAGAGGAATAAGACGACCAGGAACAAGTTATATTGACCGGATAAAGAAGGTCGTGTCGTACCAGAACGTCAAGAATCTGGCCTCAAACCGGCAGAGATAGAGAGCACTGCATCGAGCTGCACCGACAAGAGCCTAGCTCTTGAGAGAATGATGATGATGAGTTTACTGAGAGTAAAGTCAATTACTAGAGTCCTAATCATCTCTAAAATGTTAGCCATTAAATTTCTAGCGCAGGTTTTTGTTCCGCCAATTATTTGACCGTCAATTACCAATACTACCTATTAGTGAGCTTAGTAACTGTCTGTTTAGCGGCTGCTCAGTTACTGGAGAATGCGTGTAATTTCCGATTTGTAGCAATTATCCCTAATTGATTGGGTGAAAAGTACAGCTTCTACATTGTTTTTACAATGCCTGTACGTACATTGAAGCGGTCACCTAAGTCAGGGGTCGGTGAACTTTTTCACCAAAGAGTATTCAGTAAAAATATCACCTTTTGGGAACCTCGCCATCCAAAAATACCCGTTTCAGTTTTTCACTATATTTTTGAGAGACCTCGAAGAGCCGCATGCGGCTTGCGAGCCGTGGTTTGCGGACCCCTGAACTTGGTGAAGCAACGTCAATTAAGCCTCTCATCGTCTCTCCTCGTCCACACCTGTCACTTAACACCTCACCCGTTTAAATATGGAAACTGTCAAATGTCATTTGTCAAATCTTTACAGTTTCCATATAAAAACAGGTGAAGTGTGAGGTGAGAGGCGCGGACGAGTCAATTTGTGAATAATATCCCAGGTGGGTAGGAAACCGCTTTGAAACATACAACCACCTTGTTGACTATGAAAGTCGTTAAGCTGCTAGATAAATATGGTATTTTCCTACATCGCCATCACACCTAGTACGAATCTGTATGTCGATTCTTGAGACCTTGTCCCTGTGACCTCTGTCTTCATCTTTGAATTGCTGCCACACTTCACCCTAGTGTTGCGTTGCCTAGAGGCAACCAAAGGCTGAGGTGCGAGCATACACTGCTACAATAAAAACGCGATTGGTCAATTCTGTAAGATAAACAAAACAAAACTTAAATCTCCCCCTACTCTTCCTTGCTGAAAGTAATTAGCCTTTACTTTTAGCAAGGAAGCGTGCTGCGATCTTCCTACTAATGAGTGCCAATACATAATCAAAATATGATAATAAAACGTTTACTTTGATATTCCTTGAAAGAACGTGCTGATGTCTTAGTGATAACGAGAACTGCTTTCGTACAGTCAATATTCCCACCCTCTCTCCGCACGCGCAAACAGGTAACAAAAAACCATCAATAATGAATTAATGAAAAACCTCGATCCGTTTTTTATATGTATAAAAGGCATCATCAGGAAATACTGGCATCATAACTGCAAATTGTACCTACTGAACTGACGCGTGTGACGTTTTTTTTATACCACGTCGGTGGCAAACCAGCATACAGCCCGCCTGATGGTAAGCGGTCACCGCAGCCTATGGACGCCTGCAACTCCAGGGGTGTACATGCGCGTTGCCGACCCTTTAAGAATTGATACACTCCTTTCTATAGATTATATATATGGGTTTATATGGAATTTGACATTTTGGTGTGCTTTTAAATAGAGATAATTCGTTAACAGCTGAAAATTATAGTACTATCTGTCTCGTTCTACACAACTATATGAAAAATCATCTTAACACTACGAATCTGTTGGTATTATTAATCTAAGCGCCAAGTCCACCGAGCAAAAAACATGTTCTCAAATAACGGTTAATTAGCGTACACACAATGCGATCAAGAACTTCCTCTTCATTAGAAATCGTTCGGTTAAAAATAGCCCTTTCTCCTAAGTACCTATTTTAAGACATCAAGTAAGAAATAGCCGATTACGATCTCACGTAGATGATAATCGATTAGGTATTCGAATGGTATTAGGCAGAGGAGTGGGCTTATTCACCGGTAGCTTTGTGAAGCTTGAAGCACAGTGGGAGCTTTAGAGTTGCTGTACTACCATACTTTTACTGTTCAGACTAAATGTATTAATTAAAATATTTTGTTCTCATAAGTGTCAGATTCGATGCTGACCTGGGTCGCGATTCCAGTTTTCTTAGCGACAAAAGGCGACGTCACTATGATATTATGTCGCTGACATTTCGATTTTTAAAGACAGACATGAAAGTGACGAATATTCGTGATAAACCTGGAAGTTGCATTTTGAATCTCCGGGGACGTTATATGTTTTATCATATTTTCTCCACTTAAAACCTACATATGCTGGAAGTGGTACTAAAATTAAATTTCTTGTGCTCTGCCAACCACTTAGAAATGTACAGGTGTGAGTTACGTGTACTCAATGCTTGAACCACTAACTAAACCTCACCTTTGGACGCCGGCGGGCAGCGGAGCTTCTAGCGGGCGCCCATACTTTGAACCCGCTCAAACGTATGAGCGCCCGCTCGCCCCCCGTTGCCCGCTGGGTTCCAAGCCCTGAGAAACACAATCCATCGCTTACAGTGTGCTATCGGCCTAAAGCCGTCACGACTGCCGGACGGAAGCTCGTGCACGTACGAATCAGATGTTAAGTGCTTTCAATCACTGGTAGCAACAGGGTCGCGGGTCACTGGGAAGCCGTCAAATAACTTAACTATGCTGTGTTTTTTTATACAACGACGGTGGCAAACTAGCATACGGCCTGTGTAACGGGACGTTTTCACTGAAAATAGTACATTTTACATACTTTCTACTGGTTTATTTGCCTCAAACTATTGTTCTTCACAAATAGAAACAAAACACTAAAATTAAACATGAATAAATTAATAGGTACTAAGAAACTAAGTACTTTCTACTTTCTATCACATAATTTGGATTTTTTTAGATTTTTCTGTCTGAATCGTAACTCCACACCATTCTGTTGTGCACTTTTGATCCTATTAAAAAATTTGACGTGAACTGTTGCGATAATTTATTATAAGTAATGTAATATATTGTGTACTCTACTAATACCTAGGTTAAGCAAAATACTAACAAGTATGGATGATGTAATGTCCGAAATAAAGATTTATTATTATTATTTGTATGGACCGTCATACAGTGGAAACCTGAAAGATACTTATATAGAAAATTGGGACTTTTTTTACAACAGAATCCGTGATATATTTCCAAATTCTAATCAGGAGATACCAAAAGTACGCTGGCGAATCCTGACGAATCACAAGTTCGTTCATCCTCACCATCATATCAGTCGATGGAAGTCCACTGCTGGACATATGCCCTCAAAGCTCGTTGCCGACCCTTTATTGACTTTACGGTTTGTTTTGACAGCTGGAGACATATGCAGGTCCCTCAACCTCAAATCTCGAAACAGCGCTTCCTCGGGAACTCTGGCGACTTTACTCACAACCGGGATCTCAACACAACCACCACCACCACCACCATATCAGCCCTAGGACGTCCACTACTGGACATAGGCCTCCCCCAATTTCATGGGGGTAAATGCCATAATCGCCACACTTGGCATGCGGCTTGGCGATCGCAGTATCACCACCGCACTCTAGGAATGCCGCTGCCCATTCCCCGGTGGTCTTGGTCGTAGTTTTAGGACATACCCGGGTCCACAACAAACAGAGCAAAATAACCTAAAGAGTAAGTAGTGGTGTTGTATGTTTTTTTAAAGTAGTGAAGGTGTTGTTGTTGTGTTAGGTAAGACTAGTTCGATTTGGATATGATTCCCTTATACAGGGTGGAAAAGAATGTGGGCCCTGCAAGGAAACTACCTTAAAACGTTGAGATAGCTAAATTTGCTGAAGGGAAACATTATTTTACTTCTCCTAAACATTAAAACTGCAATCTAAGATTTAAACAAAATGTACAAACACATTTTTTATAATTTTTGTTAAAAAGACGTTTGATGCCCCATGATGCCAATCGATCCTATTTCTGTCAAGGAACAAAAACTTAGTAGATACCGACCTAGTCTAGGATACAAGAGAGGCCAAAAATATAAAAAAAAAGATTGTAAATGTAGTTTTATTGCTTAGGAAATAAGATAATGTTTCTAGAAATAAAATAATGTTTCTTTTCAGCAAATTGAGCTATCTCAACGTTTCAAGGTAGTTTCCCCCGGGCCCATATTTTTTTCCCATCCTGTATATATTTGATTTGCAATTCATTTGTCATTATATTTTCAAAGTTCCTCCACATTGCTGAAAACTGCAGTTATAATAACAACACCAATACTTCCTCCATATGCTGTGTGTGTGATCTGTCAGTGTTGGTGATTTCAGTACCTACGCCAGAGCTTTCAAGCCTGTGCTGTGTTGAAAGCAACGTGGGCCCAGGTCAGTTCTTGGATGGGTGACCGCTTTGATTGGCTAAGTACTAACTGAACACTCCCGTGCTTTGGACAGCACGTTAAGCCGTTGATACCGGCTGTTATCTATGACAGCAGTCGTTTAACCAAGTTAGAGGCCTTCGGGCGGCTTGAGAACTTCTAACAGTCAAGTTGCCCACTCACTTGACCAGGGGGTCGAAGTTGCACGACGTCCGTAGTGAGTACCCACCGTTACCCTACACGTGACCCGGGGTGGTGCTAAAAGGCAACCGTAGTCTTCGCGAAGGTCTCACGTAATTGTGTTTCTTGCTGTCAACACAACAAATCTTGCATCAATAAGCAACACGCATCTGACTCCCCGAGGTTTTGTATTAAGAATGGAAGGAGGATTTGGATACATAGAGACAATATTGGTAAGTTTCACGAATATTATGAAGTTATGCATCATCCACCATCAAAATTACTTGTTAGAAGGTAAACAATATTAATTAGATTCAAAACCTCAAAAGTCAACTGCCTCTGACCTATTATGGCAACTTGTGTAATGACAAGATATTTCCGTAGGTCACCTTAAGCTGACTTTTACCAAAGGCATTGCAACCATTATTTGAAATCAGGTTTTCTAGTGATGGCTTTTAGACAAATGTTTGTTGAATGAAATGTTTTATCAAAATCGGTTCAGCCGTTTTTCACATATTGAGTTTTGAAATGAAAATGTTTTGTTTGAAATGAATGTTTTTGTTCGTTGAAAATTTGAAATGAAATGTAAATGCTTTGCAATGAAATGAAAAATTAAAAACCCTTAGGTTTTTAATTTTTTTTATAGTGTAAATCTTAAATATTTTTAACCGACTTCAAACAAGGAGGAGATTCTCAATTCAACTGTTTTTTTATATCTGTTACCTCAGAACTTTCGACTGGGTGAACCGATTTTGATGAATCTTTTTTTATTTGAAAGCTGGTGCTTTTTATGTGGTCCTATATTAATTTGGCCTACTTCTGACAAATGCCATCCATGAGAAAACCATATAATCTTAAATTTGCATTAAGTATGTGCACGATAAATGGACGAATAACTCGGTTGTTTTTTTTTTATTATAATATTAGACGATCTATAAACTAAATATGATAAATCCACGAACTTGTAACAAAACCTTGAATATCGTGGTTAGCACGATCTATAAAAACTAAGTTAAATTAAAAATCGGTTAGTGTGCGATTCAACGCGCACGCGCGTGACAGTTACGACGATTAGGGTCACCGCGCAGGTGCTAGGATTAAGACGACAACTGGGCCTCTATTCTCGCACCACTAAATTTAAATTGCATATGAATTATATTGGCACATCTTAACGTCCTCCGTAACTCGAGTGGCGACCACGTACCGGAAGGCGTAGCGTGGGCAGGCCCCCACACGGTGGACTGATGACCTGGTAAGGGTCGCGGGTGTCCGCTGGATGCGGGTGGCGCAGGACCGGTCATTGTGGAAGTCTTTGGGGGAGGCCTATGTCCAGCAGTGGACGTCATTCGGCTGAAATGATGATGATGATGATGATCTTAACGTCCAATATTCCGCAGTGTCTCAAGACGAAAGTCTTTGACCAGTGTGTGTTGCCAGTGATGACATATCGTACTGAAACGTGGTCGCTTACTATGGGTCTCATAAGAAAGCTCAAAGTCACCCAAAGAGCAATGGGGAGGGCTATGCTGGGAGTTTCTCTGCGTGATCGCATCAGAAATGAGGCCATCCGCAGCAGAACCAAAGCCCTTCGAATCGCTAAACTTAAGTGGCAGTGGGCGGGGCACATAGCACGCAGAACCGATGGCCGTTGGATCGGAAAGGTTCTCGAGTGGCGACCACGTACCGGAAGGCGTAGCGTGGGCAAGCCCCCCACACGGTGGACTGATGACCTGGTAAGGATCGCGGGTGTCCGCTGGATGCGGGTGGCGCAGGACCGGTCATTGTGGAGGTCTTTGGGGGAGGCCTATGTCCTGCAGTGGACGTCATTCGGCTGAAATGATGATGATGATGATGATGATGAATTATAAGGGCTACCGACCGATCACTGCAATATTTTGTATCAGTGGCACTGTAGTTGAATTTCATGTGTTTTGCCTACCCGTTTTGGTAAAACAGGCATGTTTTTAGGTGATATTGGTATCCGGTCTCGCTTCCGTTGCGCGTAACTAAGTTAAGTTCGTAGCTTACAAATAACAGATTGAATATACCTTGCTTGTAAAGAAACCATCGCGGGGTTTATTGGTTTTACTCCTGTCCTGAAATTCTGTACTATATATGAAACTACCAATATTTGAAAATTTATTTGTAAATAGCTTTTGCCTGCAACTTCGCTTGTTTGTAATTCGTTTAAATCTTATCTCCATATATAAACTTCCCCCTCTCTCCTTTCGCCCTCTTAAGTGAGGCCATCGAGAAACACGGTGAGGCTCTTGCCGTGTCTCTTGACATCTCGAAGGCTTTTAACAGGGTTTGGCATGCTAGTCTGCTTCGCAAGCTTCCTGCATACGCTATCCCTTCTGGCCTCTGTAGCTGGATATCTGATTTCCTGAGTGTAGCTGGATATCGATCCGAGTAGTCATTGATGGCTGCTCGTTGGACCTCATGGCCATTGATGCCGGTGTTCCTCAGGGATCTGTTCTCTCCGCGACCCTTTTCCTGCTTCATATTAACGACCTTCTTCTGCCAGGCGTGGTCGCATACGCAGATGACAGTACGGTCATGGAGAGATATTCGTCCAGCGCGGGGGCTGGTCGTGATGAAATTTAGTCTGAGAGAGAGAGAATGGTAGAGCGAATTAACTCAACCTTAAGTCTTGTCTCCCAATGGGGTGATAACAATCTGGTTAGTTTCAACGCCACCAAAACGCAAGCGTGTCTGTTTACCGCAAAAAGGAGCTCATTCAATCTGGCTCCTACTTTTCGGGGTGCAACCGTGTCTGTAGCCAATGATCTCGAGCTGCTTGGCATGACGTTAAGCTCAAACCTTAACTTCGGCACTACCATCGAGTCCAAAGCCGAAACAGCGGCCAAAAAGCTGAGCATCCTAAATAAGGTCAAGCGATACTTCACCCCTGGGCAGCTTCTATCTTTATATAAACCCCAAGTCCGGTCTTGCATGGAGTATTGTAGTCACCTTTGGGATGGCTCGGCTAAGTACCAACTTGCCGCACTCGACTCGGTGGACCGCAGAGCCAGGAGGCTCATTGGCGGCAGTATGGTAGTGGGAAATAAGCTGCAGAGCTTAGCACATTGACGCAAAGTAGCATGTCTGTGCGTCTTCTACAAACTGTACTTCGGTGAGTGTGCTCAGGAGCTCCATGAGCTCATACCGCCTTCCCCCTTCTTCCATCGGACATCCAGACGTACGGCTGGCTACCATCCTTACCTGGTCAAAATTCCTCTAATTTCCGCGAAAAAACTATCCTATGTCCTTTCCCGGAACTCAAAGTATCTCCATACTAAATTTCATCTAAATCGGTTCAGTGGTGTAAGCGTGAAGACAAGAATTACAAGAACAGTTGAAATTTGTACAAAGGCGAGCATATACTTATAACAGTTAGTTTTCTTCCAGCTTACTTTTGAGCAATTGGGTGGAGATAAAGATTTATATGCAAACCGAGAACTAAAGATGTACATAACGCATACAATTGTATCTTAATAATATCACAAGCCATCATCAGCCATCCGTTTAAATTCGTTCTGAATACTCGCTGAAATTCGTATTTGTATTTTAGTCATGTGTTTACTCAAATCTCGGTTTGTAACTTACTCAAGTATATTGTTAAGTATGTAGATATTTAGCGTAGTTTTAGGATAGTTTCCGCTCGCTGTTATTTTGTAATCATGCTGTGCATACAAATTTATTGGTGGCATTCTAATCCATTATTATTATTATTGGCTGGTTGTTGGCCATTTTATGCTGCTTCGACCAGTAGTAGATCTATTGTGGCAGCCCTTTTAGTTCGTTGCTTATTAATTATGTATACTCACTGCTTCCAAGAATTTACAGACTCTTTGATTTCTTTCAGATTTCTAATCCATACATCCGATCTTCTTTTTCTGTGCCATAAATGAATTCCCATGACCGGTGGAAAAGGTATTTTCAATATACTGGGTCGTTCGTTGAAGTTTTAATCTAGATGATATCACTAGTACTAATGCTTGATGCCGCCGCGGCAGACAAGCGGGTTAATCGCGGACGGCTAATGCTCTTGCCTTGCCGCAAGACAGGTCATCTCACAGTGCTACTATACTTTGTACAAATTAAGCTCGAAACACACAGAGCAGGGGCAACGCGGTGCGGGGCGGTGGCGTTTTGCATATTTGATATTTCCGAAACTGTAGACTGCCGATTACTGCTTATATTATGTCACACACGGCACCTCCAATATATCGCGCTACTGAATACAGCGCGGTTTTTTAGTGCGACGTGCCCAGTACCGCGTTCGCTTTGCCGCAAAACGGCCTCCGCGTCGCCACGACGCTGCGCCGCGCTCTGTGCATTCCAGCTGATATTTAGCATTACATCTTTTCGGGAAAAAATAATTTCGTCTAAGTATTATTCATTCTATTTTTAAAGATTTTTTTCAAAGTTTTAAAAATAAATGTTATCAAAAATAGAAAAATATGAGAAAAATAGTTAAGCTATATGAAGTGAGGCAAAAATGTAAACGCCCCATACACACCGAAAAACGACACACTGTACATTTATTTCTGGAATCAGTAACAAAAAGCAAAATGATGATGGGTCATTAACGAAGTAGGTTCTAATTAGTCGTCCGTAGATCTGTCAGTTAGAAGGTCTTTATAACTTTACTTTCGTCGGGACTTCTATAGTTATGTAAATAAACTTCAATGACGAAATATAAGCTGCGATGCCTCTAATTTTATCACTGAGAGCGGGGATATATTTTTATATTGATTCAATCGTTTATTTATACTCCCTTTTATACCTCATCAATTGTTCAAAAATTTAAATTGTGCCTTGCCCAAAGCGAACCAACCATTTCAATCCAATCTGGGTGTAAAGACAACCGGATTGAAATGGTTGTGGGCTCTGAATTACATTAAAATTTCATTTTTATTAACTAGTGTCATTAAAATACATTTTAATTTGTCTCAATCGCAATTTCTCGGGGGTAAAGGTTTACATGATTTTAATATGAAAATTTAACAACAAAAGATAATATTAAATGAATTTTCATTATATAAACGTGTGTTTATTACACCCAAAAATATCCAACACGTTTCGTTTGACCTATATTTTTTAAGGAACACTTGATTTCCAAAACTAAATACTTAACTCTAAAATTCGCCAAGCTGTTAATATTAGATTGTATTACAAGGGAGCAAAGTGCAATATTTCACCGAGGGTTAGTGCGTTGAATGCCGAACGAAACGAATGATTCCTGAATAGAAACGGAATCCTGAGCGTAGTGATTCAAAGCGCCACGCCCGAGTAAGAAATAATTTTGGTACCTGTAATACACTCTTCTTTTCACTTCTCCTATGACAAACAATATTCAATCAATAAGTAAGTTAAATACCACACAGCCATATTAAGCATTTTAAGCAATATATTCATATCTACGAATATATAGATACCTATAGTTATTATACATATTTGAAAAGGACACAATTTGTCTCAGTAAATTGAGTCTCTTGAGAGCTGAGCTCCCTCTCAACGGGTTAGGAATAGCGAATTCAGACATCATTGGCTCCGAAAAACATTGTTATATTAACGATTTTGTAATAATGTCATTATTATAGGTTTTCTTGACATTATTTTGTTGCTAGTATTAGTATTCACAATTAAGTATTTAATCAATATATTTACAATTGTTATATTTCTATGCTTGTCTGCCTTGTGGCTTTTTCGTGGTTTAATGTATTTTAGTAAATTAACAAAAAAAACGCACGCAATTAATAAAAAAAACATATAATCAATTTGTAAAATGTTCTTTTGAGAAATAAAATTCTTCAACACGAAGTGTATTTTTTGCCATTACGGCAGCAATGTGAGCATACCGCCCGATACTTCATGACCGTAATTTGGTTAGGTTTTACGGATCAACGGTGTAGTGTGGTTTCAGCCGTCGTAATGACTGTCTGATCCCAAATCTGCGGATTTCATCCTCCATCGAACTAAGATCATTAGTTCGATACGCAGTGCATGGCAATAATGGCAAAATTAAGTTAAAAGACCCATTGCTTTACACTATGTCGGCTTTTTAGCTTAGTTGGTAGTGACACTGCTTCCGAAGAAAGAGGTCCCGGGCTTGAATCCCGGGCATTTGTTTCTGTGGTGAGCAGAAACATATTTTCCTGAGACTTGGATGTTTTCTATGTATTTATAGGTGAAAAACTTGAGTAAGTCACCTGTTGTATGTAGTTGTGACGTGTTCGAATAGATATTACGTATTTAAAATGTGCAACACAAACAAAACAAACGCCTATTTGAACACGTCACAACTACATACAACAGGTGACTCACTTAAGTTTTTTACCTATAAGTACTTATATAAATCTATTAAATATATCATCGTCCAGTACCCGTAACACAAGCCTCATTGAGCTTCGAATGGGACTAGTTCGGTTTGTGTAAAAAATGGTCCTCTAATATTTATTTATTTATTATTATTCACACAGTAAAACCAATAATTGTTTTTTTCTTTTTTAATAAATTTTCGTTTTTGAAAACAAGTTGTAATAGAATTATTAGGAGGAGGAGGGTTAATTACCTCTTATTCTATGATAAAATGTGGATTATGGATTTTGGACAATTTTACATTAGTCGACCTAGTCCCACCAAACGGGCCCAAGTAAACCTTGTACTATGTATAGGTATTTAATAGGTGAAGCTATACACTTATATTGACAGATATTTTTTTATTTGACGGCCTGATTAGCCTAGTTGGTAGTGACACTGCTTCCGAAGCTAGAGGTCCCGGGTTCGAATCCCGGCCAGGGCATTATTTGTGCATTTAGCACGGATTTTGTTCTTGGGTCTTGGATGTTCTCTATGTATTTAAGTATGTATTTATCTATATAAGTATGTATATCGTCGTCTAGTACCCATAGTACAAGCTCTGCTTAGTTTGGGACTAGGTCGATTTGTGTAAGATTGTCCCCCAATATTTATTATTTATTATTATTCACTTTATTTATCTTTGATCTTAAGTTAGGTTTTCTACAACACATTTACAAAAGTAAAATATAAAAATATACATACAAAATTAATTATTATTATTATTCATCTTATTTATTTCTTTTACTTAGGTTACATTTTTTACAATAAATTTATCAAATGTAAAATATAAAAATACACGTACAAAGTATAAAAGCATTATAAAAAAACCTAACCTAGAGTGCCGCCGGCAGCGAGGCGGGCCTAAGCTACCGGTGGTTAGGGCGACAGAGAGAGGAACCTCCGGACTATCCGCGCCGTGTCCAGGAGTACCGCCTTCTGTATTTGACCCTTGACCCAGCCATCTAACGAGAGTCTCTTGAGATGTTGGTCGAGACTCTTCGCTATTAGACAGTTCACAGAGACGACTATCGGGACAATAATCGTTGAATCAACATCCCACATGGCGGTTACCCCATGTGCCAAGTCTAGGTACTTGCTGACTTTGTCCTTCTCAGCTTTCACGAGGTTCTCGTCATGGGGGATGGTGATGTCAACGAGCACTGCCTGGCGCTTCAATCGATCTGTCAGCACGATATCAGGCTTGTTGGCTACAATAGTCCTGTCCGTGATGACAGATCGATCCCAATAGAGCGTTGCACGACCATTTTCGAGAACTGGCGCAGGTGTGTACTTATAATACGGCACTCCGAAGTCCACAAGACCGTATAAAAGAGCAAGCTGCTGGTGAATAATCCTGGCCACCAAGTTATGTCTGTGCAAGTACTCGCCGTTAGCAAGATGACTACAACCAGAAATAATATGCCTGAGTGACTCTCCGGGACGGCGGCATGCCCGACAAATGTCGACCGTACCGTCCTTCAGGATATATTTCCGGTAGTTGTTCGTCATGATAACCTCGTCCGCAATTGCACAGACAAAACCTTCAGTTTCCCCAAAAAGATCCCCAAAACGTAGCCAGTTCACCGATGCGAGCAGGTCTACGTCGGGCCCCGTAAGGGCCTTGTAGAACCGCCCATGTAGCTCCTTACTCTTCCATACCGCCCTGCGGTCGTCGATGCTTAGTACTTTAAATCTGCGCCAGTTCTCGTTTGCCATGGAGAGCGGGGTGAAAGATGCGTCTGCTGCCACTACGTCACGATGCATCCCACACTCACTGTTTAGAAAGTAATCCCTGAGACTGCACACCTCGCGGTTGTGGAGGTCTTTGGCATTTAAGATTATTTATTATTATTATTATTATTTTATTATACCATGTCGGTGGCAAACAAGCTGACCGCCCACCTGGTGGTAAGTGGTCACCGTCGCCTATGGACGCTTGCTATACCAGAGGCGTCACTCGCGCGTTGCCATCCCATAAGAAACCTTTTCACGCCTTTTTTTGAGGAGTCCCATGCTTGTAGCCCATTGGGCCTCTATATTCTCATTTCTGGTTGTGGAATACCTCTTCAGAGAGCTCATTCCACAACCAGAAATACTTACATACATACGTACATACGTCGTACTTTGTTAAACCAGTTGTCATTAGGGGTGAACTGAAAACCAGCGCTGTGTGCAGCTAGTCTGTATCGCAGCAAACGCGGAGTTCACTCCTATTGTCAAATTAATGTGCGTGGTTTTATTTTGTGAAGTAAATTAAGTATTTAAGTATGTTTAGTTTTAACTATTTTTAAAGTACGTTATGTGACAATAATTTGTATTCTATTCTATTCCATTCTATTCTATTATATTCTACATACATACGTCGTAGAAAACATCCAAAACTGAGGAACAATTATTCGTACTCATCGCACAAATAAATGCCCTGGGACTCGAACCCAGGACCACTTAGTAGGCAGGGTCACTACCAACTAGGCTAAAGTGGTCAATCCTTAATTATTAGAAATGGTCCTTATTCACATTGACAAAGAGAGCCTTTTGGCTTGAGAACGGAATAAATGTATTTCTTTTTTTATTCATTATATTATGCAGGTCGCTTTCTCATTAAATTTATCTGATTTTGTTTGTTTTCTTGCTCTGATTTGATTAACTATCCAAGGGCGTGGAAGTGTTATATCGAACATAAGGTTAGCCACATACAAGTTGAATTACATACTTACTTACTGCTGTGGCGTAACGACCCGAAGTCGATCTTGGCCTCTGATACCAAAGACCGAAAGGCTTCTCTATCCATGTTTTCGTCCAGTCGACGACGGCTTGGCTCAGTCAGTTCCCTCTGCAGTTCGTCGCCCCATCGAAACCTAGGACGCCCAACAGGTCTCGACCAACTGGACGGCCCGAGTACGCTCTCCGGACTGCGCCATCGTCACCCATTCGGACTACATGCCCGAGCCATCGGAGTCTTGCGGATTTCGTTTCTCCTATGATGTTCGGCTCGGACACTAGATCTTCGACCTCTTGATTTCTAAGGAGAATATCAGCGATGTGGTCTCACTATGCTGAGCTGGCGGCCATTATCTGCAACGACATATGGCTCACATGTTGGTTGGTGGTTGGTACTTGGTTTTAATTTGTTGTAACTATTATTTTAGTCCTTAAGTTGCATGTTCCCTCGCAGGGTAATCTAATCACGTAACTTTTCGAACTTACGATAGGTAAATCTAGCTGTCATTTTTACTATTGAAAATGACATTTATATTTTCCTAAGCACGATCGAAGACGTCGCTTACCGAATCACCCCGCTTTTCATATTAATACCGTGTATATTTTTATTTATTTATCCATAAAAAGTAGAAATACATTAAAAAAACAAATACACACTTAACATCTATAGTCCTAGGCTAAGAGGCATAATAATATATCTTAATATACATTGTGGGTACTTAATTATTAAAGTGTTTACTCGTATATCTATTTATCTATCAATTCAGCCGGGCTGATTCCCCTCGCAGTTACTCCATACACAATCTATAGCTTTGCCACTGAGAATGAACGATGCCAGAGACAGGCCGCTGAATTCCGTCGTCGAATTCAGCGGCCTGTCTCTGGCAGTGCCATATATTTTATATGGAGCAGTTATGGGCGGAATCAGCCGGGCTGAATGCGGACGCGGAATTCGGCCCGTATGTGGCGGCCCTAATAGATAATGAAATTGTCGATAGACGGTCCAAATGTAGTTGTAGAATAAATTGCATGCTCTTACGGCGCCGTATCGCGGCATCTGTGGCTGTACCGCTATAATTATTATCTTACGATGGAATAGATTCGGCAAAGAGTTCGGGGCTAGTAGCGTTAGTAAATAAACAAAGCATCCATAGCAAGGGGAAATTTTCTGTTATCTTATTTCTTATTGACAGCCACTTTGGCATAGTTGCATGTAGTTTAATGAAAGGGATAACTCACATGATGTAAAAGTACAAAAAAAGTAAAAGTAGTTTATTATTCAAACTAGGCATATTACATGCACCTATGATCAATAAACTACTACCGGTTCGGAAAAATAAACCTCTGCCACGAGAAGAACCGGCGTAAGAAACTCGGCGCGGTGTAATTTTTTCAAAACTATACATTGTATAGTTAAATATAAAATTACAGTGTCAGCTACTGCAAAATAACAATGCTACAGTAGAAAACCTATTTTTAGTAAAATTTGAAAGTAATCTCTTGTGGTTTGGATCATTTGACCTAAATTACGTCCAATTGATAGTGACGAAGCCGATCGTCCAGGTTTCGAATCCCGTTAAGGGCATTTATTTTTTTGATGTCGTGATCATGTTTATTCATGAATCTTGGATGTTTCCTACATATTTAAATAAATAAATAAATATTGGGGGACAATCTTACACAAATCGACCTAGTCCCAAACTACGCAAACCTTGTACTATGGGTTAGACGACGATATACATACATAGATACATACATAGAGAACATCCGAGACCCAAGAACAAAATACTTGCTAAATACAGAAATAATGCCCTGGCCGGGATTCGAATATAGTTTTGAAGAAAGCATAGAAAAGAAAATTTATATTTTTTATATTAATTTTATATTAAGCAGTAACGCTGCTATCGAAAATTCCAAATGTCAAATTAAAGGGAAATAATTTAATCAATTGCTATTTTAGGAATTTCAATCCGGAACCATCGTAAGCAGCGTCATTCGCAACCAGATTAAAGTGGTCGTCAAAAATGTTAAATCGATTATTTTAAAAAGTTAATTATTACTTCAAGAGCTTAAAGAAACATTCCTATCTCAAACATCCAATCCTGCATTTTCCACAAAACCGCTCCAGTTTTTCTGCCGATCGTACCACGCATGCGTAAGGAGAAGAGCATGACATGCACAACCTGCGGCCTGACATTACTTCATTAAGATTCTATTAACGGAAGCATTCTACTCCAACCATCGTTCGAAACCGCCTAAAAACCAAAGTGGATCACGCTAAAAGCAATCTTAAAGTCAGAAGAGAAGATTCACTATTCAATGACGAATAACATGGCGCTTACGCTACAGGTCGTATAGATCGCGACGTAATGCTAACATCAAGGTAATTTGAATCGTTTAGCTAAGGTGTTAAGGTTGGATTTAGCTTGCAATTTTAATGGTCAATCGTGAAAAGCTTGACGAAAGAGATGGACAGATTTTCTTTTTTTTCCGTCGCGAAATTGGAGATCGGAAGGCAATTATCGGTAAAAAAACAACGCAAGGTCCGGGGTCCAACGCGCAAGGAAAATGGTTCGAAAGTTGCTTTCAAATTGTTTTCAATGGGGGGTATTGTACCTGGTTGTTATAAGATTTTCGCATACAAAAAATATTGATAAGTATAAACACTTGTTCTCGTAATCTGACGTAATTTACCACTTTTTAAATTTTGTTAGTGTTCTCTTTTTGCTCAGCTCAGTAATATCACGTAATACCTGTAGAAAATGACAGCAATAGGTCTCCGTTTGGACGCTTCGGTTACAGAACCCTAAAAAATCAACTCATTTTATACCTATTAGGGGCTCTGTCAGCTATAAACCTCGCGAATTTTCCATTTTTTTTATGAACGTGACTCTTAAGACCAAGGTCCAAGGCTGGAAAAGTAGAAAACGACCCTACCAGTACCCAAAAAAAATTTACCGGTTCATCATGTATAATTGTATATGTAATTTTCGTACCTGCTCACAAAGTGTCACGAGAATCTGTTGAGAAATGCGATCTGTAGAGGCGAACAACAGGATATCCGGACATACGAATGCATTTGCGCTCCGCTCGCTCGGCCAATAAAGACAAAGACTATTATTTTACTTTTATTCTACCTTGATAGATTAAGTCGTACTTCAGGGGACTAGTCAGAGTGTCAAGTTAATTACTGCAAAGAGGGACAGTCAAGTTAATTACTGCATGGACAGATGTCGACCGTATTGCTGTAGTGTTATGGTTGAAACATGTCCATGTACTTTTGAACCCCACTGTACAGCGCTACTTTTCAAACGTGATTTTTTGTGAATAATTATCATAACAAAAACGTTGAAAGGGAAATGCTTTTCCCACTTTATCGGTATTTCCATTAGTCACACGATGTCCTGAGCATAAAACCACTGTTGAGTTTATGTAGCAACAAAAGCGGCATCATCGGCGAACAGATAATAAACAACGTAAAAATCCTTCCGATATTTTTGATTTTAGTAGTGATATCTTAAATAGTTTTTCTTAGTACCGTCAGATCTTGCGTGGAGGTGAAAACCTTTTACTTATTCTGTTTTCAATATCGTATATTTCCATTACACAGCCAATATGACTGCAAAAAGCATTCCGCAGCATAAATCTCAGTCGAAATTCAAATACGCATGAAGAGAGGCTTCGGCATAAATCTCCCGTTGGCTCGCAGCCGACATCCGGCCAGCGGTCGGCGAAAACACTCCAACTGAAGAAAAGACTGGAAAAGTTGAAAATACAAGTTTCTAGAACAATATTCTTCGCTATTCCGCTAAAGAACGTGCGGGCAGTGTTCAATCATGATTTTAGTTTGAGTTTGAGTCAATATGCTTCTACCCTCCCTCCGCACGCGCAACATTTAAATACCTAAAGGGTCCGGTTAATGTACGACCAAAATAATGCTCGACAACAGTAATGTACGGCTCAGGAATCCGCGTCTCAATGTACTTCCGTGTACACTTTCGATGGTCACTTTGGCTTAGTTGGTAGTGACCCTGCCTACGAAGCCGGATGTCCCGGGTTCGAATCCTGGTCAGGGCATTATTTGTGCATTTATCACGAATATTGTTCCTGGGTCTTGAATGTTTTCTGTGTATTTAAGTATGTATTTATCTATATAAGTAATATGTATGTATATCGTCGTCTAGTATCCAGTATCCATAGTACAAGCGTTGCTTAGTTTGGGACTAGGTCGATTTGTGTAAGATTATCCCCCAAATATTATTATTACATATATTATACTGGGCTGTGTATTACTGGTTACAATGTACGATGCATTAGGAACCAATAATGCACGATCAATATTGAGAAAATCTTGACACGTGTTTCACCACTGTACGAGGCATCATCAGAATCCTGGCGAGAGACTTTGCTTGCGCCACATCCACTGAGCCACAGACCACTTAATGGTCAGTGCACTGAGCAAATGGGCCGTCGACGGAGTATCAGCGCGAAACATATGAAATGCAAGGTGAAAAAGGGATGAACCGAAGAACCCTCTGAGATATTTGAGAACCCGCGCATCCGCCTTCGTACAGTCGAGTGCAAAAATATGTATCCATTTAATTTTCTGATAAATATGACCCGAAACCTTACCTAGCCGAAATAAGAGCTAATGTGGGACATATTTTGAGTAAATTTTATGCAGCCATATTTTTGCATTTCTGCTAGAAAGCGGTTAGCACCTCGGCAAGTGTTGGTTATAAATGTTATAATAATTCCTGAATTTATGGCGAGGCACCTTTATTTGTCCTTTAAGCTGTCAACACATCTACCTAGTATCTACCCTATGGTATGGCAATGGAAATGAGCATATATCATTCTGCACTTGCAGACGTCCATGGACTATTGTATCCGCTTACAATCAGGCAGGTCGTTCCGATCTTGTGCTCTTAAAAATACTTCGCTTTTGTAGTTTTCTGTCGCTTGCTCTTACACTACATATTTTTATATTGACCAGTGACTAAAATGCCATACGCTAAATAAATAAATGACACTACACGTTTTTATGCTAAAATAATATTTTTCTTGCACCCGTCGATTGATTCACGGATTGTACTTTTGTTTACTATCATAAAATAAACCGGCCAAGTGCGAGTCGAGCTTTGTTGTTATAGCGGCAACAGAAATTCATAATTTGTGAAAATTTCAAGTGTTCAAGCTAGCTATGGCAGTCCTTGAGATACAGCCTGGTGACATACAGACGGACGGACAGACGGATGGACAGACAGCGAAGTCTTAGTAATAGGGTCCCGTTTTTACCCTTTGGGTACGGAACCATAAAAATTAGCCTCGAGACTGCGCGTATTAAATTAAGTACTCGTACCTATGTCCCATATCTGACCGACAAAGAACGCAGACACTAAACGCTTTTTTGCTGATTTCCCTGTCATTAATTCGCGATTATGAGTGTAGAGATCTAGCTTGTACTGGCAGCAAAAAAGTGAAACGTGGAATAGAAATGTCGACACTTAAGGTGAAACTGACGGACAATTTGCATTGTACACTCAAGAAATCTATAAAACAACTGAAGGTAAACTTCAAGGTTCAATAACTGACAACTTAAAAAAGTTGAAAAATCCCATAACATTTTCATTTCAAAGTTCAATATCTCAAACACGGCTGAACCGATTTTGATAAACATGTCCTAGAACGTTCGCTGGTAAACCTGCTTTAAAAAAAAACATCCAAACCGGTTCACCTGTGTAAGAGCTACGATGCCGCAGATAGGCACACACATACACTTGTTAAACTTATAACACCCCTTAAAAAATAAGGGAAGGGGAAGTTAGGCTTATTTGATACAAAAATCAGGTAAAAATAATCATTTTCAGTTATGTTGATTAGTTCAAACTGAACTATAAAATTATCTTTGCATAAATTATTCAGTAACAGATATATACTTATAAGTACGATAGTACGGTCACGGAGTTTAATTGTTGAGCCATTTAGAGCTCACTTTACACTGGATACTTTATAGCTATCTATCATAATACCCAGTATGAAGGGAGCTCTAAATGGCTCGTACATATTCTGTCACCCACATGCGATAAACGACATAAACGCGTTTAACAAATTTAATTGCCTCCTATGTTCAACATAGAACATTTGAGGGGTAAATGCTTTATACGACTTCTATATAGGAGTCTATATAACATTTTCCTCCGTCATAGTTTAAAAGAATGCATCATATGCACGAAAATGTAAAGCTTAGATCTCGTGTAGACTGTTGTGCAAATGCTGCAGCAACAGTTACACGTTACAAGCGTCACGTTGTAACGTGTATTGCGACGCGCGGCTAGACTATAGAACTAAGACACCATGGCGATACCTATGTAAACTAGACAACCCAAAACGACATACCTACTTCGAAAAGTCTTCAACGAATCTCTCTGATCGCTAAAAGTCGGCAAGTCGCTTATGACGTCTGGAACCGCAAGTGTCTATGGACTACAGTGTGATCACCATCACCATCTTTGCTCCCTGGCTAGATGCTGGCGAAGAGCAATCCCATTTTTAATTTAAAAAAAAACAGCCCAACGTACTATCGGCCAACGCTACTACGGCTGTGCTACCGCGAACTTCGAACTTCGTGTCGTGCCGTCCCTTTCACTCTCGTGTTATTACGTATACGACGGAAAGGGACGGTTCGATACGAAGTTCGATTTTCGAAGTTCGCGGTAGCACCCCGGGTTCTACTTCACACTTTCTCAACAAAATCGACTACAGGCTGGCCGTTTCTGTTGGTAGATAATTCAAATACTTAGAAAACGCTGCGAAGTGCATTCGAAAATAATCCTAATGGTGTGAATCCTAGCGGTGGCCAATATTATTTTGTACTTATGGTTTATTTATAGAGAATGCCTCATGGCATTAAGTCCGTCCCTTGTACTTATGTGATTTGGGCAATAAAGTTTAAAATAAATAAACAAACAGACTGTGTATTTGTTTTCCATCACCGTGGTGTATAAATAACTAACCTATGTTTTTTTCTGCTCAATTTAGCTTGTCTGTTCTGCGGACGCTACAGCAACAGTTACACGTTACAAGCGTCACGCTCGGCGCGCGCGGCACTAATGCGCGCGCAATGGGTCACTCGTGCGCAGGAACGGCTGAAACTAGCACTCCAGAACTAGGAGACCAATTATGAATCTAACAAAGACACCAGGGACTCGTTTCACAAAGCTGCATGCTTTTACAATGGCTGTGGTAAAAAACAGCTTACGGCCTGCCCGATGGTATGCAGACACCGTAGCCTATGACTTGCGATTCTCGCAGAATCTCAGAATAGACATTTTATTTTTTCAAGCGGGCTATTTTCCGATGAAATCAAATAGAGGATAAAACATTAAGTATAGCCAAATATTTCAAAAGTTCCTCATTCTAAAATACAGTAAGTGACAAGTAAGGCGTTACAGCGTACAAAATAACCAGAGGAAGATTCATTGTCACTAAGGGTAAAGGGTTGTATCGAACTCTTCATAGGCTAGGTTGCCTAATAGTTTTAGCTTATAATTTACTACAAAGTATTATATAAAAAGCAGTTCAAAATATGTATGAACATAGCATAGGAGTACTATATTATAGTACTCCTATGCTATATCACGTTCGAAACGTGCGCTGGCGTCGATCCGCTCGACCAATCAGAGCGCAGATAAAAACAAGCAGCCAATCAGAAGCGGACTGGTATCTGTCATCGCCATTGAGCGGGAAATAAACACACCTACCTACTGTAGTCAAATATTGTCCATATTGTTTTAGATGACATGTAAATGACTGAACGACCAATATCAGTATGCCAACAAAGTGCGCATAAAATCTGACAGGACTCTATTTCTAGACATAACTCAAAAACTGTTTGATCTATTTTGTTCAAACCAAGAATCGTTGAAAGTATTTATTAATGTAACATCACCAAATGTTTTTCAGAATTTTAAACTTCATATTTTGGAAATTAGAGGGGGTACACTCACAATTGTTACGACTTTGACAGCTAATATCTTTCCAACGATTGGTTTATATGCGTATAGTCTCCGAGTAAATCGGCTGTGACATACAGACGGATGGACAGACATGATGAAACTATAGGGGTTCCGTTTCCGCCATTTTGGCTGCGGAACCCTAAAAGCAACTTAATACTCACACATTATAATACTTACATAGAAAGGTAAAGGGCCGGTCACACTGGCGCCTCCCGGACGTCGTAATAGCGCTAATAACTGCCGGCGAGATATATGGCGCGCGGGTGCTCCGTAGATTACTATATTCCGATAGGAAATTTATTGAACGGGCTAGGTTATGAAGTGTTAATACCTACCACAGATTATGCAACTTTACATGGCGATTACGAAGTTTGTGTGTGTTTTTTTTTATCGTATGGCATTTATTTACGAACCGTGAGATCTTCGAGAAGACAAGTACGGTTGCCAGTTTTTGTGTAATAGGAGGCAAACGGGCAGACGAATCGCCTGATGGTAAGCGATTAGCAACGCCCATGGACACCCGCAATACCAGAGGGGTTGGAAGTGCGTTGCCGGCCTTTAAGATGGAAGTACATTCTTTTCCTGAAGGATTGAATATTTCAATGACAACATTTGTAACTTGTACAGAAAGCTACCAAGATTATTTCGCTAACTGACAGAGCGAGCGAAGCGTCTCCGTTTCAGTTTTCGACAAAAATTCTTTCGTGTGTCTGTCTGTCTTTTTGTCTGGATGTTCTCCTCTACAGGTCGCATTTCTCAACCGATTCTCGTGAATTTTTGTAAGCAGGTTCGATAATTACATATAATTTTTGTCGAGTCAGTTTTTTGAAATTATGAAATTTGAAAAAAAAAAATTTGCATGGTCCACAGCTCACGGAGCCACTAGTTTTATATTAACCACTGGTTGCACTCAGGCAGCTCGCAGCGCGATAGGTTTGGTCTGAGACATTGTTTTAATACAATAACTGCGGCAAACATGAATATACAGTCTACCCGCTGGCAAGCGCGCACCACAGCCTACTTATAGATGCCTACGACTCCAGAACAAACACAAGCGCGCTACCATACCTTTTAGGAATTGCAGATTCGTTGTATTGATAGCTAGAGACAAATGCACGTCCCTCTTAACATCTTCTCTAATCATCTTCGGGAGCTTTGGCAACCCCACAACACCGTACTCAATCCTCATGGCTCCGCCATTTTGAAAAAAAAACGAATCTACAATAAAATTCTATACAAATAACGAACAGACATACGAACATTTTTGCCGATGACACATCGCTCGCGCTTATCGCTCGCCAGGCTGCGGTTTTCTGTAAAGTTTTTTTTTGATGACATAGGAGGCAAACGAGCAAACGAATCTCCTGATGGTAAGTGATTAGCGCCGCCCATAGACACTCGCAACACCAGAGGGGTTGTAAGTGCGTTGCCGGCCTTTAAGATGGGAGTACGCTCTTTTCTTTAGGGGTTGAAGGTCGTATCGGTCCGGAAATACCGCAGGCGACAGTTCATTCCACAGTTTAGCTGTGCGAGGCAGGAAATTTCTGGAGAAACGAACAGTTGAGGACTGCCAACCATCTAAGTGGTGAGGATGGAAATGTTGTCGCGTTGGGCGATGGCGGAAAGAAGCGGCAGGGATTAATTCGAACAACTGCGTGCGGTCGCGCGGTTTAATTTGGGACCCATTTCGCAGTAAATTCTATGAATTTCTATACAGTTTGATAGCACGGTCAATGATTCTTTAATACAAACTTAGTTTGGTTATCATTTTAAAACGCCATGCTGAAATAACATGAAACATTGTATACACGATGGGATCCGGTATATCTAGGTCATATATTAATATAATAAGTACGGATTTAATTCCGACTAGCATTATGTGGCAATTTAAACAGGTCTCATTATCCCAAACAATGTTATTCCAAAAGTAGGGCATTCATTACAGTGTAAAAACATTTCTTAATTAAGTATTCTTTTAATTACGCCCTAAAACGTGCCTAATTATCCTCTTCTGTGATTGTAATGTGAGTACTCTCAAATATTGTTATTAAAGCTTGAAACGTTAAGTATTGTTATAAAAGCAGTCGTTAAGCCAAGTTAGAGGCCTTCGGGTGGCTTGAGAACTTCTAACAGTCAAGTTGCCCACTCACTTGACAAAGGGGGGTCCAAGTTGCACCACATCCGTAGGGAGTACCCACCGTTACCCTACACGTGACCCCTGGGTGGTGCTAAAAGTGCAACAAAAACTGGCAAGCGTACTTGTCTTCTCGAAGATCTCACGGTTCGTAAATAAATGCCATACGATTATTATCGACACTATCGACAGTCCACAGTTTCGGAAAAATCAAACATTGAAAGACAGATTGAGTGATGACATATGGCACTGAAACGTGGTCGCTTACTATGGGCCTCATAAGAAGGCTCAAAGTCACCGCAACCGCAACAGGAATGAGGCCATCCGCAGCAGAACCAAAGTGACCGATATAGCCCTCCGAATCGCTAAACTTAAGTGGCAGTGGGCGGGGCACATAGCACGTAGAACCGATGGCCGTTGGGGCGGAAAGGTTCTCGAGTGGCGACCACGTACCGGAAGGCGTAGCGTGGGCAGGCCCCCCACACGGTGGACTGATGATTTGGTGAAGATCGCGGGTGTCCGCTGGATGCGGGTGGCGCAGGACCGGTCATTGTGGAAGTCTTTGGGGGAGGCCTATGTCCAGCAGTTGCCTGTCCAGCCAGTCCGGCTGACATGATGATGATGATGATGATGATGAAACATTGAAAACCGCCTCCGCCCCGCACCGCGCCGCGTCCGCTCTGCGCGTGTAAAGTGAGTGAATGTATTGCCACGTATAGTAGGTACCTACATAAAATATAGGAGCGTTCATGGCCCAGCGGCGCCCGCGTACCGCGTGAGGTATGCGAGGTTAAGCAATGTCGGGCGAGGTCAGTCCTTGGATGGGTGACCGCTTTGAGTGGTTACTAACTAAGCGCTCCCGTGCTTTGGAAGGCACGTTAAGCCGTTGATCCCGGTTGCTGTCTATTATAGCAGTCGTTAAGCCAAGTTAGAGGCCTCCGGGAGGCTTGAGAACCTCTAACAGTCAAGTTGCCCACTCACTTGACAAGCCTAATCCCAATATGGTCTAGTTTCCCCCTCGGGTTGGAAGATCAGATGGCAGTCGCTTCCGTAAAAACTAGTGCCTACGCCAATTCTTGGGATTAGGTAGCGGACCCAACTGTACTGGGAATAACGCTAGGGGGATGATGAGTACCTACATAAAACACGACAAAATGGAAAACATACAAAATTATTCGTCGGCCAGTTTAGCCTAGTTGGTGGTGACACTGCCTCCAAAGCTAGAGGTCCCGGTTTCGAATCCCGGTAAGGGCTTTTGTTTCTGTGGTGAGCAGAAGCATTTGTTCCTGAGACTTGGATGTTTTCTATGTATTTAAGTATATATCTATTAAATATATCGTCGTCTAGTACCCATAACACAAGCCTTATTGCGCTTACTATGGGACTAGTTCGATTTGTGTCAAAATATTTATTTATGAAGTACAAAGGCGAGCTTATTCCTTTTCAGCTAACTTTCAAGCAAATGATTTTAAGAAAAATCAATGGAAGATGACGATAGATAAACTGTAAATTTTGCACTAAAACGGAAAATTAAAATTAGTGTGTTGTAAAATATTACAGGTTTCCTATTTTTACTCGAGGTTTATATTTTTGACATTCATACAGGATGTCCGTTCCGATGACCGCTCGTAACTACTCAACGGCACCACCCATTTTAGAATTTTCTTTATTTCTCAAGTGTCACTACGAGTTGGTACCTGCCTACACTGAGTACCTAAATGGTGGTAGTTTAATGGTATGGAACCCTTAAAAGCATTCGTGTTAAAAATCTTTTAAAATCAAGTGATTTTGACCGAGTGTAACAAAGGTCTGCGTTTCAGCTTCGGTTTATTTTTTTCGTATGCCCGGCCGGTGGATTTTCGATTCTCGTAAAAATTTGTGAGCAGGTTTGGTTATTTGATAGAATTTTCTTCTTGAGTAATTTTTTGGAAATTTTGATAATCCAAAAACCTTTTTTTGCGCGAGGTCTACAAGCGCACAGAGCCATTATTATATTATTAGTATTAGGTATTTGTCTGATTAAAACGAAGGTCTCCGTTTCAGCTTCGGCAAAAATGCTTTCGTGTGTCCGGATTTTCGGATTTCCAACTGTTCTCTTCTACAAGGTCGCTTTTCTCAACCGATTCTCATGAAACTCTGTAAGCAGATTTGAAAATTATATAAGAAATGTATGTCACGTAAGATTTTTATAATAAAAATAGCGATGTCTACAGCTCGCAGGACAACCAATAGGAAACATAGGGACATAACTTTGTCTAAATATACTTAAACGTTTTAAATCACAAACTTAAACAATATCTGGCAAGAACTTAAAGTGAAGTAACGTTAAAGTACCTCATCAGCGAAGTAACGAATTGTCTATGCCACATAAATTATCTCAACAACCATCTACTAACAAAAACGAACGGTTGTCTTTCCGTGTTACCGAGGTACTAACTATCTTTTTCAGATTGTTCGGAATAATTTATTGAATAGTTTGGACGGTTAGGGCGTTTGTCTTTTCTTTTTTCGTATTTTTGATGGTAAATTCGTATGCTTTGATTTAAGAAAGACGGGCCCTTGGCCCGTGACGGGCCAAGTTGCTTGGAATGGTTATAGTCGCCGTAGAAATTATTTATGGCTACGCTTAGACTAAGAGGCCGAAGCCCCAAGCGATGGCTCGATCAGGTGTCGGAGCACCTTAAAAAGCCGGTGAATGCCGCCCTCCAACAGGCAGCCGACCGAAACTCCAAATATTCATACTCATCACACAAATATTACCCCTGACCGGGATTCGAACCCGGGACTGTCAGCTTCGTAGGCAGGGTCACTAACCACTAGGCTAAACCGGTCGTCATACGGTTTGGTATTGACAACTTATTGAATGAAAAAACTTTAAGATTTCTTAATACATACACATTTCATCGTACTGACAGTACTGACATTCTTTATTTATTTTAAACAGCACCCAAACCCGAAGCACCTCACTAGTGTCGAAACAAAATCACGTCAGTCACTGGCCATCAGACAACCGTTACTCCGGACGGCTTTTTAGGCGTTCCTTATTTGAAAATTCGTTCCGCTACAGTTCTATTTTTAAAAAAACACCAACGGCCTTTTTTCTCCGCTTCTACAGTTTGACAGTTTGTGATGCTGGCCGGTTGCGATTTGGGTGGAAAATAAAAAAGTTTAATTAAGGTGAAAAACGCGTATTTCGGTAAAATCGTCGATCGATCGCTTCGCCTGATTTAGTAATGAAGCGAGATAAAAAGGGTGTAAGATTAGATCCTGGCGCGTATTTTCGCAAAGTTCCTCATAGTAAAAACTATAAGTACCTACTCGTATTAAATTTTACTTGGTTAACTGTAACTTTATACTGACACTGTAATTTTATATTAAACGGTACAATGTAGGTATATTGTTTTGCAAAAATGATAATTCGCCTAGTTTCTTACGCCAGTTCTTGTCGTGGCAGAGGTTATTTTTTCGAGTGGTAGTTTACTAACGTTTATAGGTGCATGTAATATGCCAAAATTGCAGAATAAATTACTTTTACTTATACTTTACTTTTAACTTACTTTAAAATTGTGTAGGATTTATTATTTTATTTACTGAAAATTTCATAACTTATCTTCTCCTTTAAGTGCCACCTGCAACCGGCAGCCGGCTATCATTAGGGCTATACATACAAACTTATGAGATGATTAGGTATTAAATAAGTTTAATTTACTTGCATAGACATGAAAGCACATTGACACTCGGTTCCAGTGTACGCATAAATTCATCAGTCGCACTGGCCTCGAGCCAGCGACACGCGCCAATAGAGGGAGGTCTATCTGACTCGGCATATTGTTGTCTAATATGATATCGACGTGTCGGACTAGTTGCAAAATATTAGCACCGGGCGCGTGGAAGCGAGTCAATGTGTTCGCGCTAGGATACGTGCGCAATTGAGTTTGCTCGTGTTACAATGCATAACAGAGTAGCTATATGGATGCTAAACCACAAAATTATCACAATAAAGTAAAACTTACATAATAGCTGAAAAATAGCGCTGTACAGCCGGCCAGGCTCGCAGCAAACACACAAACCCAGACCTTTGTGACAATTAGTTTTTGTTTAGCTTTTTTTAATACCACGTCGGTGGCAAACAAGCGTACGGCCCGCCTGATGGTAAGCGGTCACCGCAGCCTATGGACGCCTGCAACACCAGGGGAGTCACATGCGCGTTGCCGACCCTTTAAAAATATGCACTCCTATCTTGAAGAGCCCCGTCCCGTTTAATTCTTCTTTGTATATTCTATGATTTTGGTTTTGTGCAATCTTTTCTATGGCGACACTAAATCTCTTATTTTTATTTTTTTTATAGTAAAAATTATGAGACATTCACAATTTCTTTTTTTACGTTCGTTCACATTCTTGAATTCGTGAATCATGTCGCGATTTTTTTTCTTTGAATTTCCATACAGAGAGACAGGACTATCAACCAACAGTATCATCCTTAAGGGAGCCCCAATTTAAAGTTCGTGAATGAACCATCCATCCAAAACAAAACTAGTGGCTCTGCGAACTGTAGACACCGCGATTTTATTTTTTTTAATTTCAAAACTTCCAAACATTGACAAGACATAAAAAAATATATATAATTATCAAACCAGCTCACAAAATTTCACGAGAATCAGTTGAGAAGTGTGACCTCTAGAGGGTGGGAAATCCGGAAATCCGCCGGCCGGACATTCGAAAGCATTTTGCCGAAGCTGAAACGGAGACCTTCGTTTCACTCTGTCAAATATAATTATTATGTTTAAAATAGTAATCGTAAAAACAATATAAGTAGTAGAAAGTCGTTAGTTAAAATAAGTAAACTTATTGTAATGTATTGAATAAAGAATATTTTATTTATATGTCATACATGCTACCTCTAGCAGAGGTGTTACAATATTTGATAATCCACTAAAATTTGTATTAAATAAAATGATTTGAAAAAAAAAGTATAATTTATTTCAAAAACTTCTTTAGTTACTACGGCTACAAAAAAAAACAATAACCCAGAAAAAACAACCAGAACATTAAATGAAACATTTAATTGAATTTTATGGTAGTATGGAAAACGTGCAAATTTTAATTATTAGAAGAGCTGGCGAGTTCAACAACAACGTATCAACGTAGCATCCTCGATACAATGCATCAAGGGCATGTTTTACATTTAAATATTTAAAAATAGCTAAATTACTAGAGCTCTCAATTCTCAGACATCTAAATTACGTATAATAACATTGTGAACATGTTGAATGCTAGATTTCAGATTTAAGGTGTACATTTTGCACGCTGCAATGTGTGATCCTTTTTAATTGTAATACTGAAGACCTTTAAACTTTAGACTTTAACCACATTTAATGCAATAAAGAGCTTACTTACTAAGTTAGTTTTATAGTACATTACGATACAAGTGCAGAGATCAGGAAATTCGATTCGAATTACCTGTTCGCACGTGTATCGTACAACGTTTTACAGTACATATGGCTCTTTATAAGTTTCGACATATGCACGTAATCTGCTAATTACCGCACTCGTGCGGTAAAGTAGCACCATATGTACTGTAATAGTACATTACGATACAAGTGCAGAAAACAGGAAATTCGCAACGAGTGGTGATAAATTGAAACACGGCCGAAGGGAGTGTTTTAAATCGTCACGAGTTGCGAATTACCTGTTCGCACGTGTATCGTACAACGTTTTACAGTACATATGCCTCTTTAAAGTTTCGACATATGCACGTAATCTGCTGATTACCGCACTCGTGCGGTAATGTAGCACCATACATATGTACTGTAAATATTATTTATTTATGTCTTTTACGGGACAATGGTGCACGCGAGGCATACCCCATACTGGTACTCGGGAAAACCTCGGCAGGGTCATTCCACAACCGGAGCGCCCAAGGGAGGAATTTCCTCTGAAACCGTACCGTACGCCGACTATTCAGGTTCTAAGGTGTAAGTAAATGTACCTAATTCAAGACTAATTCCGACTATTAGCTCTCGCACGGACCACTTTTTTAACTAGACATTGTTTAAATGCTAGTAATGCTTTATTAGGCCCGATCTGACAATAGATGCTTACTCAGCGCTGTAAATCCGTCAGTCGTTGGCGACCGGCCAGGGGTTACTTAGAGCTCGGAGGTCGATCAGACAATTACGTATCGCATTCAAATTTGGTTTTAAGAGACATTTTAGAAATGCTCAGGCTCTTATTAAAATGTAATAATTTTGGTCGCTCACCTCCTTAAATTCGAATATCGCTCGACATGATAAACAGGTAAGTAGTGTAAGTACGCGGTTCTTTATCATGAGCGTTAAGGGTCTTAAATGAGGCAGTGAATATTTTTTTTAGAAAATATATGTCTTTTAATGTCCAAATAACCTAAACATGTCATACGCTATAATTTCTGGTAGAAAATTAAATGCTATGTCAAAAACTTTTGAAACAAGGCTGTGTCCAACTTTATATATTTTACTGCTTGGAAATCACAAATGTTGTTTTCATGATTCTTTAGAAAAAAATAGTTTGTAATTAAGTAAACGTTTGATATTCCAAAACAACCATAAAAATTGACAGTAATATACTGAGGAGCAATTATAACGGGACAGTCTGTAACAAAATTCCATACAAAGTTTACCCTTGCTCTTGAGTCTTGATCATATATAAAATAAATAAATATTAGGGGACATTTTTTTACACAAATCGAAATTGTCCCATACTAAGCTCAATAAGGCTTTTGTTATGGGTACTAGACGACGATATGTTTAATAGATATATACTTAAATACATAGAAAACATCCAAGTCTCTAGAACAAATGTTTCTGCTCACCACAGAAACAAATGTCCTTACCGGTAGTATCACTACCAACTAGGCTAAACAGGCCGACAATATAATTTTTATTTAAATTTCCATGTTGATCCGTGCGCGGGCGAAGAGCACAGCACATTGCGCTAACATTAATAAGCGAGCGAGACAAAATTCTGGAGACTAGATACACTAAGCCTATGTATTTCGCGCGCGGTCATTTCCACTCGCCTGTGAAAGCGAGTGAGTGAAACATACATTGACATCAAATTGGTATGCAGGATTTAAGCACCAAATTGACCTTTGAAGCTATGCTAAGGACAACAGGGATACATAATATAAGTGTATTGTTTTTTTCTTTTTCAGCTATTTTTCCCTACTCATCGTCCTAGCTGTTACGGACAGCCACGGAAATCTTCCAAATGGTGCTAAGTGAATAAATTGTGTGCGAGAATGGACGCGTTAGAAGTTGCGACAGAGACGCTGTAGTGTTAATCTTAATGTGCTAATTAGCTATAAGGAACGTATGATAATGTAAAGTGATCGTTTTGTACATCGGATAAGCAGCATAAGTCGGAGAAGAGTGTCCGGAACGAGCGCCGAGAACATAATGAGCTGACGCTACAGCGCGCCAGTCATATTTACAAGCTCTGTTAGAAAGAGACAGAAGACGTATCGAGGGTGCCGGAAACGGCGCATTTTCAGCTCTGCGCTCGAAACGGACACACCTGGAATGTTAAAAAGTATATTGAAAATTGAGACTTGGTAATATCTAACTTTTGTAAAGAAAATGAATATCCAGACCGTAGGGTTTAGTTGTAATGGGCGACCAACTTTTATTTTGCGTACGCGCAAAATCTTTGTCGACAGCTAAGCCGAGGAACCCCGGCGTAAATCGGACCACGATAAGGTCTGTCGAAAAGGGAAAACTAGTAACTCAAACTCGAACGCAAGTTTTAGAGAAATAAATTAAAACCGGAGCCCGCGAGAGTCGCGGATAGCGAGTAATGTAGAAGCAGGGAAGTTGGCAAAGTTTGTCGCCCAAGTAAATCCACCAATCAGGAAAGAGGGATTTTTCAAGAACTTTCTAGAAGGGTGTGAAAGGGATATTTTCAGTCTGTCTCGTTCTAAACCACGCCTATTCTCGTGAAGACATCCCCACTAATTGCGGGCCCAGATTGTGGCATAAAAACAGGCCTGGTTTGCAGCGAGAGGAGTGCCTACCTAAGTGCTGCGACACAGAAATACTTCGCCGCTCAGTTCGGCAGTCAGGGTCTCGGTGCTTATTAGTATGGATCGTACGGCCCTAAAGCTTAAACCTACTTCGCTTACCATTGGTATTTATAATGCCAATGGCTTGAGGGGTATGAAGGACGAGGTGATAAACTTCCTTCGCGATCACTCAGTAGATATATTCCTGGTCCAAGAGACCTTTTACAGATCCGGTACTAGAGCCTTTCGCGTCCCTGGATTCAATCAGATTAGAGATAATAGGCAAGATGGTAGGCCATTCGGGGGCACGCTCATTTTCTATAAACGTAGCTTACATTGCATAAGTCTTACTCCCCCACCCCTGACAAATATGGAAGTGTCAGTTTGCCGCATATCGATGGAGGGCCACCCCCCGATATCGATTGCGTCAACCTACCTTTCACCTCAACGTGACTTACTTAAGACCGACCTCGACTCGCTAGCCTCCCTAGGTCCTTCGGTCATCGTGGCCGGGGACCTAAACAGTAAGCACATTAACTGGGGTTGCACTGCAACCAATCCCAACGGCAATCGGCTTCATCACCTTTTGATCGACAGCCTCCCTTTCGATCTCCTCGCTCCCCTAGAACCGACTCATTTCCCTCATAACGTAGATCACCGACCTGACATACTCGACATTGCACTTCTAAAGAACGTAGCGTTAACTCTGCGTTCTATAGAAGTGATACACGAACTTGACTCGGACCATAGGCCAGTCCTTTTGAGACTAGGACCTCACCCCAATAGTACACCTCGTACCAGAACACTCGTGGACTGGGACAAGGTACAATCAGGTCTCCTACAGACAGATCCTCCCCTGCTTAGAGACATCCCCGACAATATAACCACTACTGAACAGACCGACCAAGCGATCGATTCCTTCACTAACTACCTCAACACTATTCGAAGTGAGGCCTCAAGGGAGGTATCGGCGGAGGATATCCAAAACCGACCCCTACCTAGGGAATTGAGAGAGTTAGTGACTAGGAAAAATCGTGCCATCAGGACCTACTCTAATCACCCTTCTGCCGAAAACCGTCAAATCCTGAGGGACTTGTGCAACGAGTCCAAACAGAGAATTGCCGAGTTTCGGGAGAACTCGTTCAGGGATCTGATGGGTGAGATCGCGCCTAGTCATCTGGCTTACTGGAAACTAGCGAGATCTCTCAAATCAGACACCTGTTGGACTATACCCCCCTTGGATCGTCCGGATCACCCTACCCCTGCGTTCGAGGATAGTGAGAAAGCCGAATGCCTTGCGAGTAGCTTAGAGTCCCAATGTTCGCCTAGTCTCCTGCACACCGACGAAGCCCATATTAGATGGGTCGATTCCGAGGTGGACAGGAGATCGCGTCTCCCCGTAACTTCACCCGTTTTACCGGTGTCGGTTAAGGAAGTCAGTGACCTCGTCAGGCGTCTTCGTGTTAGGAAGGCTCCGGGTGCGGATGGTATATCCAATCGTATCCTGAAACTTCTCCCCGAAACCCTCCTCCTCATTTTGGTTGGCATCTTCAATGCCGCGCTGACCAATGCTCACTTCCCAGCCGCGTGGAAAGGTGCATCGGTCATAGGGATAGCGAAGCCCGGCAAACCCCGGACTTCGCCTGCCTCTTACAGGCCGATCAGCTTGCTTAGCTCCCTTGGAAAGCTATATGAGCGGATCCTACTCACTAGAATTCTCAGATTTACGGCTGAGAATAACGTCATCATCGACGAGCAGTTTGGCTTTAGATCCGGGCACTCGTGTGTCCAACAAGTGCACCGCGTCACGGAGCACGTGCTGGACGGTTTCTCTCGTTTCCAGGGGCTCAAGACCGGTGCGATCTTTCTCGACGTAGCGAAAGCCTTCGACAAAGTTTGGCATAACGGGTTGATATACAAGTTATATCTGCTCGGCATGCCGGACAGACTCGTACTCACAATACGAGATTTTCTCAGGGATCGAAGCTTTCGTTACAGACTAGAGGGAACGTACTCGGACCCACACCCCATCCGAGCCGGAGTCCCGCAAGGCTCCGTGCTCTCTCCCACTCTGTACTCGTTATTCACGAATGACATTCCCAGGCACCCTAAAGTGCATCTGGGGTTGTTCGCGGACGACACCGCGCTCTTTACGACTCATTGTAAGTACGCTTTTATCCGGCGATATCTCCAGGAGGCAATCACCGACCTTGGTCGTTGGTTTAATCTTTGGCGTATCGAAGTCAATCCGGAAAAAAGCACTGCAATAGTCTTCCACCCTTCTGACTGCGTTAGCACAGAAAGGCGGGTGGCTCCGATCCAAATGTTTGACCGGCCTATCCCCTGGGCCAACGAGGTCAAATATCTTGGAGTGACCCTCGACAGGAAACTGACTTTCCGCAGCCACATCCGTAGGGTACGCAACCGTGCGTTGTTCGTGCTAGGAAGGCTTGGGCCGATGATCAACAAGTTTAGTAAAATGTCACTTAGAAATAAGCTGACACTTTACAAAACTTGTGTTCGTCCAATCATGTCTTATGCAAGTGTAGCTTTTGCTCACGTGCCTATGACATCGCTCAAGCCGCTTCAGGTCATTCAAAATCGTTTTCTCCGTAGGGCGACTGGTGCCCCGTGGTACCAGTCGAACCTCAGCCTGCACCACGACATGGGGATTAGCACCATGTATGGTTTCTTTAAGCAGACTGCCAGGCGTTATTTTGACAACGCTCCCCATCATAGGAATCCGTTAGTTAGGAAGGCTGTCGACTACGTTCCCATCCCTCCCCCCTCTGTCGTAACTCGGCGATCACTGATTAGGGGCCGCACGGTCCGGCGTCCTAGGCACACACTCACGGACCCGGACGACGTAATCACAGCGTCCATCGAAAGGTGGAACGCTGCGCTTACGGCGTCCAACTCAGACACGACGCGTACACTTAGGCTTTCCCGCCGGCGGGGACGTCCACCGCGCGATCGCGACAACACAGACACATATATCCCTATTCGTCCCGGTACCGCCGCATACCGGGTAGAGTCAGTCCGACGCAGGTCGGGCCTAGCTGAGTTTCTTGCTGGACTCTTCTCAGCTAGGCTAGGTTTAGTGAACCAGCGACAAAACTCCCAGTAGCTCACACCCCAGATTTGGTTGAAACCGTTCAACCAATCTCACTGGAGCGCAAACTCTTAGAGTATTCCAGTGTTTAAACCGCCCACGCGGTCGTGTCGGAGGTTTTCCCCTGGATTTTCCCCAGGCAACTCTCCCACCGCGTATTCCTATCGCTTTAATGGGCTCGGCCTATAAAGCCACAGTCAGGTCAAAAAAAAAAAAAAAAAAAACAGCGAGAGGAGTGTGTGTGTGTGTGTGTATTGAGTTCAGTATCCGAGTCCTAAATCCGGAAAAGGGAAGAGAAGAGAAGTGAACAGTGCAGTGGTGACCAGTAGTGCTCAGTGTACGTGTAGGCTTAGTTGTAACGCTTAGTTTAGTGCTTAGTGGTGTAAATAAATAAGTGTCGTGATCCGAGTTGTTTTCATTTCGAACGTTAGGCGAAATAGTGAACCGCGTAATCGCCGCACAAGGAGCGTTGCCCGCTATTCCTCACGCGCTCGCAGAACCTGTGACGCACCGCGACCCGCTGAGACGGGTGGGCAGGAACCTTACGCTCCTCGAGCTATCCAAGGGTACGGTGCTGTGGGAGGGCGTCGTCCACAGTTCGTTGGTCCTTCGAGCCGGATTTAGACTAGGATCACAGTTCGACTGGCTATTGTGTGAGTGCTTCGAATAAGGTGATCCAGAACCCCCGACGGGACTGTGAACCTCCGCGTGCGCGTGGAGGCTATGTTATAACCGTGTGAGACTGTTTAACTGTACTGTGAGTACACTGAGCGATTGACTCTGTGATAACTGACGTCTGAAACAGTGAGTGATTGACTTGTCCGTGTTTAAAGTAACAGTGAAGTGACTTAGTGCGCGATGTTTACCCGCAGCAAAACGAACAAAGCCGACGATCAAGAACGCCAACAGATGAATGAGCAGGCGCTGTCCCAGGCGAAGACTACGTCCAAAGGCGTTGCATGGACGTACGGTACAGAATCGCGTGTTGTCGACGATCGCAGAACTGGTGCGATTCCAAAGAACTCCGGTGATGGTAGAGTGGTTGAGAAGGACGCCACTACCATCCGTCACAAAACCGCCGGGACAGCAGCAGCGTCGCATTTAATTGCGAATCGAACACGAGTCCTCACTTACGGCCAGCCTGCCTCCCCGTCCGAAGAAGATGCGGACAGGCGACCAAGGCCGCGAACCGAAATGGCGGAGCAACGACCGGAGGGGGAGGGGCAGCGAACCGAAACAGAGGAACAGCCGTCCGACCGCGACAAACAACCGAAGCCTACTGAGGAGCGCGCGGCGGGCACTGGCAACGCTAACGCGCCCGCGGGGGGCGCGGCCACACGTGCGACCGGCCGGACGCCCGCGCTAGATGACGCGCCGCGAGTCGATACGGGTGCGAACTCGGGCGCGCGCGATCCGGGAAGGCCAGTACCGTCGGTCCGATCGCGTGCCAGCAGCACAGCAGCAAGGAAAAGGGAAGCGGAGTTACGCGCAGTAGAGGAGCTGGCAGCAATCGAAAGGGAGCTGATCAAGAAGAGGCTGGCGATTGAATTGAAAATGATCGACGAGGAAGAATCACTGCCATCATCACGAGCGCCTACTCCGCCGGTAACGTTTGTTGACCTTACGGATAAGGTTGATGAATGGTTCTCACGCATCGAGCCAGAACGGGAGGAGCTGGAAGAAGCCGCGGCTCGCCGACCCGACGTCAGAAGTCGACAAAGAGGCGCGGAAAAGACGCCTCTCGCACCGTTGCGAGCAGAGCGCGCCCTATCACCGCCACAAGGGCCGCGTGTACAGAGTAAGGCACCGTTGCCTGAGCGTCGTGAACGCGTCGAACGTACCCGATCGCCGCGCGGGTACCGCGAACCGTCACCCGAAGAGCCACGAGCCGGGTCACCGATCGGCCGATTTGAGTCAACGCCGCTGAGAAAGGGTGTAAGGTCATCGGTAGAGCCGCCCAGTGATGCCGCCACCGCTTTCAACCGTCTTGCCGAGCAGTTGAAGGAGACGATGCGACCTAAGCCGCCGAAACAAGTCTACGAGCTGCCGTATTACAGCGGGGATCCGAATGAGTGGTTACTCTTTTATAATGCATATAAAGAGACCACAGCGAGGTATGGTTTTAGCTCATATGAAAACATGGCTCGTCTTAGGAACTGCCTTAAGGGAGATGCAAAACAATGTGTACAACACTTGCTCGCGACATCAAAGCAACCAGAGTTAATAATTAGACTGTTAAAGAAGAACTTTGGTAGAACAGATCTTTTAATAGATAAGGCGTTGGATGAATTAAAGAAACTGCCGCATGTGGGACCAAGCGCAGTAGATTTAAATTCGTTTAGCACTAGAGTTGTAAATATAGTAGGTACTCTTGTCGATTTAGATAGCAAAAATTATGGTGATAATCCCCTTTTGATTAGAGAAATTACGGAGAGACTGAGCCCACACTTGAGGAGTAAGTGGTGTCAGTTTGCTAGAGAACAGATGGGCAGTCAGGGGGCCGGGGAACTGATGTTGCTAGCGAACTTCCTACTAGAGGAAAGTGAAGCCGAGTTGGAATATTCACATGCGAAGGCACCGGCTAAAAGGTATGTGGGTAATAGCGGTCCATCACGCCCTGAATATAAACCGAACGTGCCTGCCAGAGGGAAGCCACCGGTTTATAGAACTTATACGTTAGAAAAGCAGGATCAATGCCTATGCTGCGGGGGCAGCCACAGGACAACCGAGTGTAGAAGGATAGTAGGGATGAATCTGGGTGCCCGTTGGGATTGGGCGAGGAACAATAGAGTATGTTTTAAATGTTTGAGCAGGAAACACAGGAGAGATCAGTGCAGAGCAAGGGGGTGCGGCATACAGGGGTGCCCGCATGGTCACCATAAGCTGCTGCACGACTTTAAAGCGCAAATGAGCGCCCAAGCGCAGACTTCATCGACCCGAACCGAGTCGCCCCGCCAGAACCGACAAGATCCCGAACCTAGGGCGGAGCAAAGCTGCGCGTCAGATGTATATACGGAGCAAGTAGGTATGACGATTTTGTTAAAGGTTATTCCGGTCGTAATAACGGGCCCGAATCGAACGGTGAGCACTTACGCCCTTATGGATGAGGGTTCTACCGTATCACTCGCCGACGAGGATCTTATGAGGGAGATCGGAGCCGTGGGGGTGAAGGAGCCCCTACGAATTCAGGGAGTGGGATCAATGGCAACTGCGAACGACAAGAGCCAACGAGTGCAGATAATGATAAAGGGTAAAAATAACGAGACCCCACAACGAATGTCAGTAAGGACGGTACGCGCGTTGGGACTGCGCGGCCAGTACCTAAACGACATAACTAAATACACGCACCTATCTGACTTACAGGATGCCTGTTATGAAAAAGCGGTGCCAAGAATACTCATCGGAGCAGACAACTGGCACCTCATGATGCCCCTCGAGACAAGAATGGGCAAGAAGAGCGAGCCGGCAGCCGTCAAGACCCAGCTGGGCTGGGTGGTGTTCGGGACCGCGCCGAGTACGAGCGCGTGGAGAGGTAGCGAGGTCGCGCTTCATTGTCACCTCAAAGAGGACATAAACGGTATACTGAAAGAATATTTTGCTATAGACTCGCTGGGCGTGCGACATGTGGAGAAGAGAAAACCAGAGGACGAAAGGGCAGTGAGAATATTCGAAGACACCGTGAAAAAGGTAAATATGAATGGACCTAGGTACGAGGTGGGGCAAATGTGGCGAGACGACGACCCGAAGCTGCCGCCGAGTTACGGAACCGCATTAACGAGGCTTAGGGGCATCGAGCGGAAAATGGACCGAGATCCGGAGTTCGCAGAGAGTTATACAGCCCAGGTAGACAATTTATTAAATATGGGAATACTTTTTAGATTTAGAGAAGGCAAGTTCGCCGTAGTAGCCGATTTAAAAGAAATGTTCCTACATATAAAACTTAGAGCAGATGACCAGCCCTCACAGCTCTTCTTATGGCGAGGAACAGACAGGGAAGGGCCACCACAGATCTACAAAATGAGTAGCATTCTATTTGGGGCCTCCTCTTCGCCATTTATTGCACATAGCGTAAGAGATAAAAACGCGAGAGATAATGCGGAACGGTACCCGGCCGCAGTAGAGGAAATAACAAGAAATCACTATATGGATGATTTTGTATCAAGTTTTGATAATGAAAATATGTTAATAGACGTAGCCTTCCAGGTAGCCGCGTCGCATAAAAATGGGGGATTTCAACTTCGTGGATGGACGTCAAATAGTGAGAGGTTAATGCAACGTATCCCTAATGAGCTACGAGCAAACACGCCAGCTCAGCTAGGAAATAAAGAGAGTAAGATACTTGGGCTTATATGGAACCCGGTAGACGACACACTAGGGTTCAATACGAGAATGATAAGGGTCCCGCAGGATGTTAAAGACCTTAAAAGAGCACCGACCAAAAGGGAGATGTTATCCGCAGTAATGAGTATATATGACCCGTTAGGCTTGTTATCACACTATACTATAACAGCGAAACTACAATTGCAGAGAATTTGGAGCCTGAAATTGGACTGGGACACGCCTCTACCAGATGAAGAAAAGAAGAAGTTTGATCAATGGTTGAAAGCGTTGGAAGGTGTAGCGAAACTGCGGATCCCGCGACCGTACGCATGCAGCGCGACGGGATCAGAACCGGAGAGACAACTACACGTTTTCGTAGACTCGAGTCTAAAAGCATATGCATGTGTTGCATACTGGCGAGTGGAGTGTGAAGGTAACATAGATACATCACTAATCGCTGCTAAGGCAAAGGTAGCACCAGTAAAACAGCTGAGCGTCCCGAGGCTAGAACTGCAATCAGCGCTGATAGGAGCCCGACTGATGCACGAGATATTGAAGCAACATCGATACAAAGTAAGAAAGGTAGTTTTATGGACTGACAGTCGTACGGTTTTGCATTGGGTAAGAAATAATGCGAAAAGGTACAGCACGTACGTAGCACATCGACTGGGGGAGATTTCGGAGTTGACGAGAGTAGAAGATTGGAAATGGATACCCACAAAGTTAAACCCCGCAGATCAAGCTACACGACCCGACTTAAGCCGAGAAATCGCTTACGACAGAGCATGGTATGTAGGTCCGCAATTTTTAAGAAAACCAGAGACAGAATGGCCTGTGGAACGCATGCCTAACGAAGAGCAACCAGCGGAATTAGAGGAACAATCTTGCGCAATAGACATGGAGGTGAAAGTAAATACGGCACCGTTGCCAGACATAAGCCGATTTTCCAGTTACGAGAGGTTAATAAATGCGACGGGAAGAGTATTCCAATTTATAGACCGTATTAAAAGCAGAAAATATGTCGAATTCCAGGTGAAACACAGATCGGCCGCAGAACATATATGGTTCCAGTGGGCACAGCGTACCGACTTCGCGAACGAGTTGCTGAGCCTGAGCCGCGGAGAACCCATCCACAAGAAGAGCAAGATCTTTGGACTGGACCCGGTATTAGACACCGATGGGTTGCTGAGGATGCGCGGCCGGATCAACGCGGCTCCCGTACAAGGACTGGAGAAACGACCTGTCATTCTAGACGGGCATAACAGTTTGGTGAGGTTGTTAGTTTTACAAGCCCACCGGAAGGCGGCACATGCGAACAACGAGATGACTCAGCAATAATGGCTCTTCGGAGGCTGGCAGCAAGACGCGGCTGGCCAGCTGTGATGTACTCCGATAACGCAACAAACTTCCGGGGCGCCGACGTGGAACTGCGCAGCGCGTACGCCGAGTGGCTGCCGGCGCTGCAGGAATACGGGGTGCGACACAACATGCAGTGGCGCTTCATTCCACCGGGGGCTCCGAACCAGGGGGGAGCATGGGAGCGTTTAGTACGCTCAGTGAAGACCGCGCTTGCCGCAACACTACACACAAAGGCACCGCGAGAAGAAGTGTTGCAAACGCTACTTGCTGAAGCCGAGAACACCATAAACGCACGGCCTCTCACTCACGTCTCCGTGGACAGTCGCGACGAAGAAGCTATTACGCCGGCTCATTTTCTCCTGGGGGGATCCACGGGCCTACCACCTACGGGCCCATGTGACGAAGCCGACCGACGCACATGGCGAGCAAGTCAGGCGCTCGCTAATCATTTTTGGAGCCGATGGGTGCGCGAGTACCTACCTACGCTTGCGCCCCGCCAGTCGTCAACGAACCTAACCCGACCGCTCCAACCAAACGACTATGTGGTAATCGTCGACCCGAACTTGCCTCGCAACACATGGCCACGAGGCATAGTGAGAAGAGTATTCCCGGGGCCCGATGGCAACATACGTTCAGCAGACGTCGAGACGAGAGGTGGCATTTTCCGGCGACCTGTAACGCGACTGGCTGTCCTACCGGTGCAACGGAGCGACTCGACCGAGTCAGAGGGGGAGAGTGTTACGGACAGCCACGGAAATCTTCCAAATGGTGCTAAGTGAATAAATTGTGTGCGAGAATGGACGCGTTAGAAGTTGCGACAGAGACGCTGTAGTGTTAATCTTAATGTGCTAATTAGCTATAAGGAACGTATGATAATGTAAAGTGATCGTTTTGTACATCGGATAAGCAGCATAAGTCGGAGAAGAGTGTCCGGAACGAGCGCCGAGAACATAATGAGCTGACGCTACAGCGCGCCAGTCATATTTACAAGCTCTGTTAGAAAGAGACAGAAGACGTATCGAGGGTGCCGGAAACGGCGCATTTTCAGCTCTGCGCTCGAAACGGACACACCTGGAATGTTAAAAAGTATATTGAAAATTGAGACTTGGTAATATCTAACTTTTGTAAAGAAAATGAATATCCAGACCGTAGGGTTTAGTTGTAATGGGCGACCAACTTTTATTTTGCGTACGCGCAAAATCTTTGTCGACAGCTAAGCCGAGGAACCCCGGCGTAAATCGGACCACGATAAGGTCTGTCGAAAAGGGAAAACTAGTAACTCAAACTCGAACGCAAGTTTTAGAGAAATAAATTAAAACCGGAGCCCGCGAGAGTCGCGGATAGCGAGTAATGTAGAAGCAGGGAAGTTGGCAAAGTTTGTCGCCCAAGTAAATCCACCAATCAGGAAAGAGGGATTTTTCAAGAACTTTCTAGAAGGGTGTGAAAGGGATATTTTCAGTCTGTCTCGTTCTAAACCACGCCTATTCTCGTGAAGACATCCCCACTAATTGCGGGCCCAGATTGTGGCATAAAAACAGGCCTGGTTTGCAGCGAGAGGAGTGTGTGTGTGTGTGTGTATTGAGTTCAGTATCCGAGTCCTAAATCCGGAAAAGGGAAGAGAAGAGAAGTGAACAGTGCAGTGGTGACCAGTAGTGCTCAGTGTACGTGTAGGCTTAGTTGTAACGCTTAGTTTAGTGCTTAGTGGTGTAAATAAATAAGTGTCGTGATCCGAGTTGTTTTCATTTCGAACGTTAGGCGAAATAGTGAACCGCGTAATCGCCGCACAAGGAGCGTTGCCCGCTATTCCTCACGCGCTCGCAGAACCTGTGACGCACCGCGACCCGCTGAGACGGGTGGGCAGGAACCTTACGCTCCTCGAGCTATCCAAGGGTACGGTGCTGTGGGAGGGCGTCGTCCACACTAGCATTATTCCCAGTACAATTGCATCCTGAAGGATGCCTGGGGTCCGCTACCTAATCCCAAGACTTGACGTAGGCACTAGTTTTAACGGAAGAGACTGCCATCTGACCTTCCAAGCCAAGGGGGAAACTAGACCTTATTGGGATTAGACTTGTCAAGTGAGTGGGCAACTTAGAGATCCCTTATAAGCTCACCTTTGTACTTCAATCTTATGTGACATGTATATTTTTTAATAAACCTCTAATTGTGTACAATAAAGCGCTTACGTATTTACTTATGTGTGCATTATACAGGGTGTCCCAAGAATTAGTGATATACTGAAGCTGGGAGGTAGAGGACCTAGAGGGCTATCTGAATCACCCCCATGTATGTTCCGCGATTTTTAGTATTTTCGGAGTTATGATTTTTTTTTTAATTTTTCACCTATCGCCGCGTACGGTGAGATTTTTATTTATGGTGACGTGAATTATTGCGGTAGATGCATGATTTTTTTTGTGTGCTAAGCTGATAGATAGGCCAATTCAGCATGGTAACATTTACTATCGTTAGATCTTTGAATGGCATAAAAAAAAATTAAATGCCATGAAAGATAAAATTACCCAGTATGTTCACAACTTCAAAGGCCCTTAAAAAAATTAAATCACATAAAAAATAATTACCAATTGGCTTTTAAAAACTTGCTCTATCTATCAGGTAGCTACCCTGAAAATTTCATTTTATTATTAATAAGGCTTCAATCAAAAAATTGAAATCTAAATGTGGTAAGTGCACATTTTTAATTTACATAATGATTAATGCAAGCAAAGCAAAACCTTTCTAAATAAATTTCGTTCTAAATCACGCACTGGCCATCAATAGAAAAAGAACAAAAAACAAAAGACGGTTGACGCGCAAAGTACAATATATATACTGAGATAGAGATACCAGTGAAATACTCCACATAGAACGTAGCGCCGTTGTGTATTTAGTAAAAACTAACCGCACGACCGCTGCATCCCTGTCACTTCAATATGCAAGTGCGATAGAGACAGCACCCAGAGACATCTGGTGCAAACAAGTTAAACTAACATTTCCATAGAAAAATTCGTACTTCGAGCTGAAAGGCCCCTGGGTTGACGCATGAGAAAATTTTCACGTTGTTTGGTCATCGTTGTTATTTTTCAATAATTTAAAAATTGTGTTTTAATACTGCTAATTGTTCGTTTCCCTAATCATTTTGGCTATTCATATGGACTTTGACTTGCATTACGATTTGGATTAGTGTTATTACCTGGAATCGACGAGTTGGCATCATTTAACTGGACTTGAGTTTGCGTGTAAGTGATCATGTTTACTTCACGTGATTACGCCGAAATGCATTATTAAAATGCACTATTACGGTTATGCTAGGGGGAATGCGGCGGAAGCTTCAAGGCTGTACCGGGAACATGTGGAACGAAGAGGCGGGCCTCAACCTGAAACGTTTCCTGACTATCGCATGATCTTAAGAGTACATAATGCGTATTTGGAAGGTCACATACCGGGTACGAAATCAGGCCGTATGGCCACTATGCCGGATCCTGATGTAGTAGATGCAGTTGTTGAAGAAGTAGAAAGAGACCCGTCGACCAGTGTGAGAGTTACGGAACGTCGTACCGGACTTTCTAAATCTCAGGTACACCGTACACTACAGACCGTAGGATATCATCCGTTTCACATTAGAAAAGTGCAACAGTTGAAACCGGAAGATTACAATCGGCGAATTGAATTCTGTCAGGAAATGCTGAGGAGACAAGCTGAAAACGAAATTTTTTTTAACCAAATTTTGTGGACGTATGAATCCCACTTTAGACGCAATGGGATTTTTAATATGCACAATTCTCACTCCTGGGCAATTGAAAATCCGAATTTAAAAAGGGAATCGACATTCCAAGAACACTTTAGTGTTAACCTTTGGTCTGGCATACTTAACGGTAAGTTAATCGGGCCCTTTCAGCTGCCAGACCGCTTGGGCGGCAATCACTTTTTAAATTTTCTACGCGTCGATCTGCCCCTGCTGTTAGAAGATGTGGATTTGGAGACACGCAGAAACATAGTACTGCAGTGTGATGGTGCACCATGCCATTTTGCCTTGGACGTGAGAAACTATTTAAATCAAAGATACCCTGAAAGATGGATTGGTCGTTGCGGCCGGGGTGACGCCTGCCTTATAGCCTGGCCTCCACGTTCCCCCGACCTAAACCCCATAGATTTTTTTCTATGGGGATATTACAAAGACCTCGTCTACTCGAGAGAATGCCGCAATTTGGACGAGTTAACCCGGAAATTGAGAGTAGCAGAAGAAACCATTAAAAATAATAGAAGTGCATTCAGACGTTTAAAAGACAACTTTTTCCGGCGATGTCGCACTTGCATTGAGCAACAGGGGGGCCATTTTGAAAATTTAAAAAATATACATGTCACAAAAGATAGGACTTTGTTTTATTTATTTAGGTAAACTAAAAGTCACTACAAAGGGTACTTATACTTATCGGTAATAAATGGTATGTAAAGCATAACAAATACAAGCGCCCACAAGTTATTTGCAGAAATTGCGAGCCATCTGGTTGACGTAACTGGTGACCGAAGAGCTGGCGACTTCAGCATTGCGATACAGCGAGGAACCGGGTATGTCCTAAAACTACGACCAAGACCACCGGGGAATGGGCAGCAGCATTCCTTAAATGCGGTGGAGATACTGCGATCGCCAACCCGCATGCCAAGCGTGGCGATTATGGCATTTACCCCCCATGAAATTGGGGGAGGCCTATGTCCAGCAGTGGACGTCCTAGGGCTGATATGATGGTATGGTGGGTTAAGTGTTACTGTATATATTTTTTGGTACATACAAAAATGTTTTTATCGCATGTTTATACATATGTATGAAGTAGCTAAGGATTCGTCGGTAGCATATTGTGTAGAGCCAGCCTAGTATTAATCCCTAATTGGCCGAGAATCGACTTATTTGTGCGTCGTGCTGAACTAGGATACAATAGACAAATACATATGGGCACACATGTTCCGAAAGTTGTGCCTACAAAGTATCCAGACCCATTACGAAGCAATTAATGAATAACTTAAAGGTGTAAAGAGTATCGTGACATGGTGTTTAATATTGAACTTAATATTTTAGTTTCCAACATTCGCCACCCGATTATGCACACACGTTGCGATTTCTATGCCGTACGAGTACGATGCCCTGTAAGTATAAATTGAGCGTGGCATACGCAATGCAAGCCTCCTTGTGATTTTTTATCTACTTTATGTTTTTTTTTGTGGAAAAACAGTAACTTTTGGTTTTTTTTTTATAGGAAATTGGGATATTTTTGGGATACGTCTATGCTGTAAAAATATGATGACAACTCATTTGTTTTTAATTTTGTACTAAAGCAGTAACGCTGCTAACGAAAATTGCAAATTAAAGGAAAATTAAGGGGAACTCATTTGTTATCCTCTGTTTGATTTCATCGCAAAATAAACCCGCTTATAAAATTAAATGTTATCAGATTCAATAAGTCCATGATATTGGCCGATTATTCAATATATTTGTGAATAAAAAGCTTTCCCTACATTTTCTTAGTAACATCAAAAGGGTGCACATTTGCACATCTTAGAATGGATAGTGGAGTGCAGTCCAAGAATTGTGTAGGGTGCATATATCTTGAGTGGGAGAGGCGCTAACGCCGGCGGGCTGGCGGGATGCCAGTGACGAATTTATGGTCGTGTAGGGTGACCACGGGTTCGATACGAATTTAGGATAATGTAATACTGTTTTTTTTTAACACCATATTGTCTGGAGGTGATCTCTCTTTAACCGCCTGTTGTTAACTTGCCTGCTTATTTTTGGCTATGTTCTGTCCTGTTTTATAATCAGAAGAAGAAATCCTGGTTAAAATGTAGCTCTGTCAAATAATGTATTTATCTGCCGTATACACATGAATAACACCGCTGGACTATTACGCTCCCGTCCCCCTCTTTCCCTTGTCCCCCCGCAGTTAAACCTATAAATTCAAATTCAAATTTCTTTATTTCTTTAACAACTAATACAAATCTTATAGTGACCGGCGTCTCCTTGTAGGTTATTTGAAAAATAACCTATGCCAGGAGGCACCGCTCTTCCATATCTACAATTTATTATTTATTTATTTAATTTTTGTTTTAACAATTTTTATACTTAGTTTTGTACTATTCTTAAAACTATTCTGCTCAGTTATTATAATAGTGTCTTTATGTTAGTGAGTAAATGTGTATGTATGTGTGTCTATAACAGTTGTTTTTTAAATTATCCTGTAAATTTTCCCTGGAAGCGTGGTGGCAGTGACTGCGTGCATTGCCGCATGCGTCGTGGCTCCAATTGGGTCGTAAACAGCTCTTTGGAAAAGTACGAGTCATATGATCGGCTTCTAATTGATTTATTTATTTGTCGACCTGTTTAGCCTAGTTGGTAGTTACACTGCCTGCGAACCTAGAGGTCCCGGGTTCGAATCCCGGTATTGGCATGTGTTTCTGTGGTCAACAGAAACATTTGTTCCTGAGACTTGGGTGTTTTCTTAAATACATAGAAAACACCCAAGTCTCACAATCAGTGTATATACAGCGTATGGCCTGTAATAGGAGCAATATTTATAAGGTACTTATGGCTTCATTTGTACCCCTACTTTTTTGATAACCATACTGTCGCTTACTCAATATATCATTTTTGTAAAGGTGTCTTACAAGCCTATCCTTTATTGGTTACGTGTATTTTTTTACTCTTATCAATACCCATACCCATAACAATACCCATGTCGATTTTCAGAATTTGACACCACATTTACCCCTTTTAGGGGTTGATTTCTCAAAAAACCTGCAACACGTGTTTACTCATTCATCGTTAGAAATACTCCTGTGAAGTTTCGAATAAAATAGTCCAACTAATCTTGATTCCCCACACACACTTCGGACCCCCATTTAACCCCCTTAGGGGTTGTATTTTGAAAAATCCTTTCTTAATGCACCTCTAGACCTTATATGGAACCTACATACTAAATTTAGAATCTCTAGAACCAGCAGTTTGGGCTGTGCGATGATATGTCACTCGCTCAGTCAGTCAGTTATTTCTTGCAATTTGGCACAAACTTTCAAAAGTTTTCATGTCAGCTACATTAAATTTTAAAATCGATGCCATTTTCGTAATGAACGTTCCAAAAAACCATAAAAACGACACCCATATTAATATTTAGACATTTCATCCCCCTCGCACCCCAACAGGGGGGATGGTATTTTACGTCCTCCACGTGGGATTTTAAAATCATTGTTGTTTTCGTTATCAGCGACCTAATAAACCATAAAAACAATACCCATGTCGATTTTTAGAGTTTGTCACCACATTTCCCCCTTTTAGGGGTTGATTTTTCAGAAAACCTGAAACACGTGTTTACTCATTTATCGTTAGAAATACTTCTGTGAAGTTTCGAACAAAATAGTCCAGCCAATCTTGTTTCCCCATACAAACTTCGGACCCCCATTTCACCCCCTTAGGGGTTGAATTTTGAAAAATCCTTTCTTAGTGCACCTATATACCTTATAAGGAACCTACGTGCCAAATTTGGAATCTCTAGGACCAGCGGTTTGGGCTGTGCGTTGATATGTCAGTCAGTCAGTTTCTTCTTTTATATATTTAGATGTCAGGTCTCAGGAGGATATATCAATTTTCTCGAGGGATATTGGAAGAAAGGAGTGTACAGGTATTTAAAGCTTCGATAACGCGAATGTGAGATCCCTGGAGTTGCAGGCATCCTTAGGCTACGCCACTTAGCATCAAGCAGGCCGGACGTATGTTTGCTACCAACGTAGTATTTTAAAAAAATCTACAGGTTTATTTTAAGTATGACACTGACATATGCTCTCATTCCATTGGATATTCTACTTTACTGTTGCCCCATAACTTAATACTATAACGTATTTTTGACTCCATCAGAGCATGGTACACCATTTTTAGTCGAGTTAGTGCCAATTCATCCCTCAGGCTCCTTAATGCATAGCATGCTGAGCTGAGTGAGCTAGTAATCGAGGACAATTCTTCTTTCCAGCTCAGCCGGGAGTCAATATGCACACCTAGAAATTTCACAGAGTCTGCTTGAACTATCTTAGTACCTTCTAGATCTATTTCAAGTAAATCGTTGTTTCTTGCCGTTGTTTTGAAAAGTACAGCTTTTGTCTTTTGGCAATTCAATCTAAGATTATTTACCTTAAGCCATGTACTGAAAGATTCAAGAGCATTATTTACCCTCTCATTCAGTTCCGAGATGTTGTCAGCAGAGACAACAGCATTAGTGTCATCTGCAAAGACAACCAATTGGACATGGGACAAGATGTTATAGATGTAATTATCAAATCATTGGTAAATATAATAAACAGAATTGGGCCCAATATAGATCCCTGTGGGACACCTCTACTAACCGCAGCAGTTCTTGATTTAAAACTTTTTTCAGTTTGATTTTGCGTCCATTTAATCTCAACAAACTGCTTCCTATTCGTGAGATACGATCGAAGGAGATTCAACAATTTACCTCTTATTCCATAGTGCTGCAGTTTACCTAATGTATGCTGTGATTCACTGTATCAAACGCTGAACTGAGGTCAAGAAAAAGACCCGCCACTTTTCTTTTATTATTTAATTGTACAGTAGTCTTTGATTAAGGTACTTATGGCTTCATTTGTACCCCTACTTTTTTGATAACCATACTGTCGCTTACTCAATATATCATTTTTGTAAAGGTGTCTTACAAGCCTATCCTTTATTGGTTACGTGTATTTTTTTACTCTACTGGAGTGATATTAATAACTATTTATTTAAAAAAACTTAAAAGAAATATTAAAAAAAATTAATAAATCCCAAAAATATCCTTTTAAACCAAAAATCAATTATGAGTCATAACTTGAAGCAACCTCAAAATCAGCATTGACTGCCGCGCTATAATCTCTGGGTGCCAAGATCCTTTACTTGGAGGTCATATTTTAAGATCAAAATTTCTCCCAATTGAAAAATTATAATTTTTTTTGGACACTAGAGGATACTGCAGATGCTCTAAGGAAGCGTCCTTTAAATTTATTGCTCCTATTACAGGCTACACCCTGTATATCTATTAAATATATTGTCGTCTAGTACCCATAACAGAAGCCTTATCGAGCTTACTATGGGACTAGTTCGATTTGTGTAAAAAAAAATCCCTTAACATATTTATTATGTTCGTATTGTTCGTGTTGTTGTTTTATTATGTTCGTATTCCAATTTGGTTACAATCGGCTTCGCGCGCTCGTTTCCACGCGCATCGATATAACGTGGTAGAAAGAACTAGCGAAACATAAGTAACGCTTTGCAATGTAAATCATGAGTGTCTAATTGACGCATAGTTAATATAATACGTATTATACAGGCTGTAAAGTTCAAGTAAGATGTATGAACACGTGCAAAAATATAGGTGCATACAACTTGCCCAAAAATATGTCCCATAGTTCTTATGTCGGCGGATTAAAGGATGATTCACAGTAGACCGTTCCGTGTCCGGGCCGGCCCGTTTTCTATGACAGCAAACGCAACGGCCTGCGTATTTCTCTAGAAGAAAACGGGCCAGCCCGGACACGGAACGGCTTACTGTGAATCATCCTTAAGGTTGCGGTACGTATTTATGAGAGGATTAAATCGATACGTGTTTTTGCACTTGACCGTATATAAGTATATACTTGATGAATCTTGCTTCATTCAGTTCCATGACATTCTTGACATAAAATTTCGTCGGTTTTTGGGTTCATACTTTTGATCTGACGTTTCTTTAGAATTTCGCCGATTTGGCCGGAAACGGTTATCAATAAAAACATCGGAACCCAGAAAAAAACTAGAATTAAATTTCCAATTACTAGAAATTGATTATTCTACTAGGTAACCCGGTCAAATTAAAGATTGTGTTATTTAATGACAAACAATAACACACAGGATCGCCTATGCGAGTAACACGCATGTTTAAATTTAGATGGACTTCATTCTTTAAACAAATTAATCTTGCTAATCCTGTACTTTCAATATAAAATTTCAGCCCATTTGCGATATCTACCTTAAGCTAAACAAAACAAAAACGTTTCCATCGAATCCTAATTAGGCCTAAAATTAATTTCGCTAATTACCCAGTATAAAATAACGAATCAAATCCAACAGCGTCGCAACACAGCTCCAATTAAGGGTAAACAGAGGCAGCGTCAATGTCGGGGGAGGGTGGTGCAGTTTTTTAGGGGGGCAGCAGACTGGTTGGTGACGGTTGCACCGATGTAGTGCGGGCGGGGAGAATTGGCCCGTGTTCATTTCTTTCAAAGTTGCCATGCGGTCTATTGGCGAATTTAGACTTAACGTTAGGTCAGATTTTGTTCGTCACCCACCGTTTTGGTCGTGGGTTTGTTTGTACTCGCCTATTCTAGGGTTTAATATTTTTTTGACTCGTTAGCCTATTGGCTGCCAGGGTAGTTAGTAGAGTGCCCCTTCAAGACCCGACTGAAAGAGGGAAACACTTTGGTCTAAAAGAAAACGATAATAGACGGTTAAAATACTGTACCCTTAAACAGAAATAGGAGTAAAAGACGAAATCAGGTCTGAAACATTAAATTAGTATTAACTTATAAATGAAAGGTATTAGTTAAATTATAAGCAAGATAAATTAATCTTCTTACACGAAGCAACGTTGCCAGAAATCGCACGTATAAAAGAATAAAGAAAATCGAACAGATCTGAGTCACGTATTCCGATACACTTTTACTTAGTTTCTACAGGACTTTTAAGACAATTGAAATCTATTATCTGAATGACTAAGTTTAAATTTGATTGTATTTATTTTGTACTAGCATTTGCCCGCGGCTTCGCCCGCGTACTAAGCGTAATTTTTAACCGTCTACAAAAAAGAGGTTCACTGTTTGACCCGTATATATGTATGTAGGTCTGTATGTTTGTACACGATTATCTCGCGTTTGGCTGAACCGATTTAGATGCGGTTTCCAGAAAAGTAGTTGTTACATTCTGGGGGTTTCGGTATACGAAGTTTGGTGATTGTGATTCATTAAAAGGAGCATCCAAGAAGAAAATTTGGCTTCACTTTCATTCGCACTCCTTACTGTCAGTCCGTCTGTTACAACCGAGTTGCTTTTACTGGACCGATTGAATTGAAATTTGGCACAAACTATCAAGAATTCAGAGCGCTCGTGGCCCAGCGGCACCCGCCTACCGCGTGCGGTATGCGAGGTTAAGCAATGTGGGTGCAGGTCAGGTCTTGGATGGGTGACCGCTTTGAGTAGTTACTAACTGAGCGCTCTCGTGCTTTGGAAGGCACGTTAAGCCGTTGATCCCGGCTGCTGTTTACGACAGCAGTCGTTAAGCCAAGTTAGAGGCCTTCGGGCGGCTTGAGAACTTCTAACAGACAAGTTTCCCACTCACTTGACAAAGGGGGGTCGAAGTTGCACTACGTCCGTAGGGAGTACCCACCGTTACCCCTGGGTGGTGCTAAAAGTGCAACAAAAACTGGCAACCGTACTTGTCTTCCCGAAGATCTCACGTTTCGTAAATAAATGCCATACGATAAAAAAAAATCTAAAGTTTGATTTAAATGGAAAAAATATCGAAACCTCTATGTCGTTTTTAAAAGCCAATCCATAGATACCCCACATGCCTATATAGTTTGTTTGTTTGTTTGTTTAAACTCTTTATTGCATAAAACAAGTACATAAAAGAAAAATAAACTTAATTTTAGACTTTTGTACAAAGGCGAACTTATCCCTTTAAGGGATCTCTTCCACCTAACCTTATAGTAACATTAAACTTTTTTTTACAATCCCTGACATGCATGGAGTGCCAAATTTTACCTCAGATTCGTATTAAGAGACCTCTCGGACGCTCAGATCTCGATTTTGAAAGAAATCGGGACGAAAAAAAGAATCAATATGGCCGCCACTTTCACAAATATTACCTCGGATTCGTATTAAGAGACCTCTCCGGCAATCAGATATCGATTTTGAACGAAATCGGGACGGAAATGAAGAAAATCAATATGGCCGCCACTTTTTCCAAATTTTAACTCAAGTTCGTATTACGAGACCTGTCGGACGCTCAGATATCGATTTTGTACGAAATCAGGAAGGAAATGAAGAAAATCAATATGGCTGCGACTTTTTCCAAATTTTACCTCGGATTCGTAAAAAGAGACATCTCGGACACTCAGATATCTATTTTGAACGAAATTGGGACGGAAATTAAGAAAATCAATATGGCTGCCACTTATCCCAATTTTACCTCGGAGTCTAATTAGGGGACCTCTCGGACGCTCAGATATCAATTTTGAACGAAATCGCAACGGAAATGAAGAAAATTAATATGGCCGTTACTTTTTTCAAAGTTTACCTCGGATTCCTATTAAGAGTCCTCTCGGATGCTCAAATACCGATTTTTATCGAAATCGTATCGGACGGCACTGATTAATAAAACTTACTTACAATACATTGAATCAAAAAAGGTGGTCTCTTCATAGGGAATTCACGGCATTTCATGCACCTTAAGATTTTATAAGGAACCTACATGCCAAATTTGGTATCTCTCGAACCAGTAGTGTGGGCTGTGCGTTGATATGTCACTCACTCAGTCAGTCAGTTTCTTCTTGCAATTTGGCAAAAACTTTTAAAAGTTTTCATGTCCGCATTTACGAGTATATTTCAAAATCAATGCCATGTTCAAAATTAACGACCCACAAAACCATTAAAACGACACCCATATTAATATTTAGACATTCCAACCCCCTTGGAACCCAACAGAGGGGATGGTATTTCACGTCCGCCCCGTGGGATTTTAAAATCATTGTTATTTTCGTAATCAGCGACCCGATAAACCATAGAAAACATACCCATATCGATTTTCAGAATTTGTCACCACATTTCCCCCTTTCAGGGGTTGACTTCTCATAAAACCTGAAATACGTGTTTACTCATTTATCGTTAGAAATACTCCTGTGAAGTTTCGAATAAAATAGTCCAACTAATCTTGATTCCCCACACACACTTCGAACCCCCATTTTACCTCCTTAGGGTTTGAATTTTGAAAAATCCTTTCTTAATGCACCTCTAGACCTTATATGGAACCTATATACTAAATTTAGAATCTCTAGAACCAGCAGTTTGGGCTGTACGATGATATGTCACTCACTCAGTCAGTCAGTTATTTCTTGCAATTTGGCACAAACTTTCAAAGTTTTCATGTCCACAACATTAAATTTCAAAATCGATGCCATTTTCGTAATGAACGTCCCAAAAAACCATAAAAACGACACCCATAGATAGATAGATAGATTCATTTATTTCTCTTAGAAAAAAACATTATTATTTTACATCAAAAATAAAATGGATTCACTAAAAGATCGTCTATAGGTATAATAATTATATATATTAATATTCAGACATTTCATCCCCCTCGCACCCCAACAGGGGGGATGGTATTTCACGTCCTCCACGTGGGATTTTAAAATCATTGTTGTTTTCGTTATCAGCGACCCGATAAACCATAAAAACAATACCCATGTCGATTTTCAGAATTTGACACCACATTTACCCCTTTCAGGGGTTGATTTCTCAAAAAACCTGCAACACGTGTTTACTCATTCATCGTTAGAAATACTCCTGTGAAGTTTCGAATAAAATAGTCCAACTAATCTTGATTCCCCACACACACTTCGGACCCCCATTTAACCCCCTTAGGGGTTGAATTTGGAGAAATCCTTTCTTAATGCACCTCTAGACCTTATATGGAACCTACATACTAAATTTAGAATCTCTAGAACCAGCAGTTTGGGCTGTGCGATGATATGTCACTCGCTCAGTCAGTCAGTTATTTCTTGCAATTTGGCACAAACTTTCAAAAGTTTTCATGTCCACTACATTAAATTTCAAAATCGATGCCATTTTCGTAATGAACGTTCCAAAAAACCATAAAAACGACACCCATATTAATATTTAGACATTTCATCCCCCTCGCACCCCAACAGGGGGGATGGTATTTTACGTCCTCCACGTGGGATTTTAAAATCATTGTTGTTTTCGTTATCAGCGACCTAATAAACCATAAAAACAATACCCATGTCGATTTTTAGAGTTTGTCACCGCATTTCCCCCTTTTAGGGGTTGATTTTTCAGAAAACCTGAAACACGTGTTTACTCATTTATCGTTAGAAATACTTCTGTTAAGTTTCGAATAAAATAGTCCAGCCAATCTTGTTTCCCCATACAAACTTCGGACCCCCATTTCACCCCCTTAGGGGTTGAATTTTGAAAAATCCTTTCTTAGTGCACCCCTATACCTTATAAGGAACCTACGTGCCAAATTTGGAATCTCTAGGACCAGCGGTTTGGGCTGTGCGTTGATATGTCAGTCAGTCAGTCAGTCAGTCAGTCAGTCAGTCAGTCAGTTTCTTCTTTTATGTATTTAGATGTCAGGTCTCAGGAGGATATATCAATTTTCTCGAGGGATATTGGAAGAAAGGAGTGTACAGGTATTTAAAGCTTCGAAAACGCGAATGTGAGATCCCTGGAGTTGCAGGCATCCTTAGGCTACGCCACTTAGCATCAAGCAGGCCGGACGTATGTTTGCTACCAACGAAGTATAAAAAAAAATCTACAGGTTTATTTTAAGTATGACACTGACATATGCTCTCATTCCATTGGATATTCTACTTTAACACTAAATGTATGAGTTTCTACACTGTCTTGTCTGTTAATACTCTGTCTTAAAAATGTTTGTAATAGAAACTCTATAACATAAGCGTTAAATTAGACTATCCAATGGGATAAGAGCATATGTCAGTGTCAAACTCAAAGACGGTCCCTTCGGAAGACCAGCGCTGGCAGCAATGCCTTCATTTTGCTGAGATGGGACTGTTTCGTGACAATACAATATATGTACTTTGTACTATGATGCTATGTTGTTTTTTTGGTCACGAATAAACGGTTATTATCTTATCTTATCTTATCAAGGTAATCGTACTGTACTAACCCTTTAAAACCATCGTCTGCTGCACTTCCGGCACGCGCCAGTTCCCTCCGACCCGACTGCACTTGCGTCCATTTTGACGTGCGGATTTTTTCCCCACAGCATTCGTTTATTTCGGCACACACACACGATTGCCGATCGATCGCCGTCCGTCACTCCCTCCACCTGAACACTATAATTGCGAAACATCTGAAAAATTTTCCTCGTACGTTCGTTATTTCAACTTGAACTGTAGCGGAGCGGTAAGGCACACGACTTTCAATCTGGCGATCGGGGGTTTGAACCCCAGCTTTTACCACGGGGTTTTAAAAAAAACATATGTTTCAAAAGTAGTTCATATCTTGTTTCTATTGGTGAGTTTCTGTAATTGGCTCCATATTTCTATTTAAAATGTCAACATGTTTAAAAAGCTGTTGAAACTCCTTTAATAAATAAATAAATAAATAAAACTTTAAAAGCGAACGCTAACAAAAAAAACTATTTGCACATCCTTCTAAGATAGCTCTACATACACACATACATAAAATCACGCCTGTTTCCCAGAGCGGTAGGCAGAGATCACGGACTCATGAACTCTCATAACATTCTTCATGCATGCGCGCCGATTTAGGGTACTCTTGACCTGGCCGTTCTGCATAATGAGAGGAGTACGTTCGCCGAAGTCTTTTCCATCCACTCTACATCCATACACTCGTTTTGTCAATCTTCAACACAAGACAGCTCTCTTATCAAAAAAATATTGTAACAGTGACAAGATACGAAGAGGCCCAGAATTCAAATTGGTTGACTACATACACATGCGTTTGATTTGTCATTCCTACACAAAACCCTCCAGTCTACAGTTGTAATTAACTTTAAACTTTTTTATTGGTATTAAAAAACATACCGCCTTCCCCCTTCTTCCATCGGAAATCCAGACGTACGGCTGGCTACCATCCTTGCCTGGTTGAAATTCCTCTAATCGTCTTCGTTTTCGATTCGTCTGCACGTTTGCCTCTAATGTCATTAAAAAAATTCGAACCAAGCGCTTTGCATCATCCTTCATAATGCGCTGTATTTCCGAGTTCATATAACCTGCATCTTTTTAAGGCACGAGTGAATAGGCATCTTCTGGGTGAGCTCGCTTCATCGTCGGCCTCATCTTTGCCCCCTGACAAGATGCAGGCCAAGAGCAATCCCATTTTTAATAAAAAAAACATACAAAATACTCTTGACGCCTTAGGGAACTAAACAGATCCCTTTGAGCTGGGGTGTTATTCACAAAGCGACTCGTCCTCACCTCTCACCTCACCCGTTTGTTTATATGGAAACTGTCAAAATTTGACAAATGACATTTGTTAGTTTCCATATAAAAACGGGTGAGGTGTGAAGTGAAAGGTGAGGAGCAAGAATGAGATATTGTACAGGGTATCCCATAATGCAAGGATCAAATGAAGGGGATATATTTTTAATACCACGTCGGTGGCAAACCAGTGTACGGCCTGATGCTAAGGGGTCACCGCAGCCTATTGACGCCTGCAACTCCAGGGGACTCCAGGGGATATTTTGGACGCTAATAAGCAGTTTTATTTTAATGCAGTTTTTTTTTCAAGTGAAAAACACAATTTTTAATAATTACAAACTTTGCTTTAGTTCTACGGTTTTGGGGGATACCTACTATTATAATTTCAATAAACTGAATATTGTATTAAATTTATATCGTATGTGGGTACATACCCATAAATTTGTCTGTGAAGCACATTTTTTACACTACAAAACCCCATTTTTTACTTAAAGTTAAATAAACCTGGCGAGCAATTTTAAAAGTTTTCGGAGTGCCTTTTCGAGCGCACTTTTAAAACTCTTTTGTTACCAATCTGTATAGTTTTCCTACTTAACATATTTTACTATCGCAATTTCCAGCTACGTAATAAAGATAAAGAGTATTTCTTGTCTTTGTCTAACATCACCAGATAGAAAGAGATGATTTGTCTCTGTCTCTATAAAGTGATAAAGAAACAAGAGACAGGAAAATCGGGATTTAAAATCTCTTTTATCAACTGGTCTATGACAATTCCACGTTTATATACTCACCGTGATAAAAACACAATAAAGTATTTCATCGCTTTCTGACACGAAGAATCACACTATCTTAGCTATGGGCAAAACATACATATATTGCACCACGAATGAAGTTTGGTTGGTACACTTAGGAAATTGAACAGTCTTATTATGTCATATCGTGTCAACCTTATCATAGCATGACATCAACGACTCATTTATCGATATGACAAGTTATAGTAATTTGTTGTAATGTGTTATGGTACGCAATTAAAGTAGTGGGGCGCCTGTGAATTTATCGGTCTATTTTAATATTAAGTAAGTAAGTAAGTAAAATTTTATTTGCGAATCACAGGTTATACAAGATGGAAACATAAGATAAAATAAAGCACTCTGTGTTCTACCAATGTTGGTGTACAAATGTTTGGTTAAAAAAATAAAATAAAATAAAATAATAAATTTAAAAATTAATTAGTTAAGGAAATGTAGCAATAAAGATAATATTAGAATAATATATTAAAGCTTTTATTTCTAGCAATTTCTCGAGTAGGTAAAGATTCATATTTACATTAACTATATTATTATTTTGCTTGTGTACCTATTTACGGGCGAAGGCAAGAGGTTGAGCTCCATCATTTTCCACATTTCCCTATAAGTGTATATTTAGCCTTTCATGTCCATGTAGCGCCAGCTGCCTGCACGAAACCGTCGCAGCAGCAATGATAAAATTATTGGATTCAGAGAACAAGTACAAATCGGAATTAACCGTGATCTCGCTCGCAGCCTAAGACGGTAGTCGAACCCGCTCCAGGCGCCAGACCAGCGCCCTTACCACTAGGCAACACAGACTACTCGTACTAAGCCATCACAGCGAATATTTGCTTTGCATTGGAGCCGCTACTACTAGCGACCCACTGTATTTTATTAACAGGCTAACAGCCTGTCGCCATTCTAATAGGTAAACTATGCGCTTGAACACATTTGATTCGTGAAAAAGAGTCTTGCGATACGGATGTATCATTACTATTAACATGACACGCCTTATATTCATAGTTCACAATATATTCTTTATCGCTATCGTAATAAACTGTATTGGGAACGCATCTCATAAAACAGCCATACATTTGACCCGTGGGCTGTAAATTAGCAATTAATGAATGCAGCGAGGTCCGGGAGGGGTGGCGCTGTTTTTTGTTGCTATATAGGTAGCCTGCACTGGACTAGTGCGGTTCAGACGCGGGGAAGTCCTAAGGGACAGATCCGGGGATAAAAATCGAAATCTAGCATGAACGGATAGGTTCTTACTAACTTACTGCTGTGGCGCAACGACCCGAAGGATCTTGGTCTCCGGCACCAAAGACCATGCCAGGCTTCCCTATCCATGTTTCCGTCCAGTCGACGACGGGTTGGAGCTCAGTCAGAGACCTCTACCTTACTTATTTTAAGCCTTGCTTAAGGCCTGCCTCATGGTAAACAGACACCGTAGCATATGGCCACTTATTGCGACTCCAAAAGAATCACAAGCGCGTCACTGTCCCTTTAACTTGTGGACTTTTTGTGTTGACAGCAGCTAGAGACATGCAAGTAAGAAAAAATACAGTCCTTTAGGTTTTCATACAATACCTAAAAAACTCAAAAACACGCTGTATTTTTTCTCCATTATAATCTCAAGCAACTGATATAATTTCCAACCTATATATGCCGGATCCCATTGTGTATACAATGTTTCATTTTATTTCAGCATGGCGTTTTAAAATGAGAATCAAACCACGTTTGTATGGAGAATCGAGTTCAGTCGAGCGTGCGGGGGACTTTTATGGTCGCCAAAGTCGCCGAAGATGCACAGCTGCGTTGAGAATGAAAGACCTATACTTAGTTGTAAATTTCAAATAAAAGGGAAAAATTGAAAAAGTTAACGCTCCGAGCAGGATTTGAACCTGTTTTTTTTTCCCTTTAATTTGAAATTCGGAAATTTTGTTAGCAGCGTTACTGCTTAATACAAAATTGACCTATAGTTGTATCTCACTGTTAATACAACGGGAATATTATAATTGTGATTCCACTGAATTCACTAATGTCCAAAAGCTATGGAGTCTCCTTATCATCAGGCAGATCGTATACTTCTTGCCACCATCAATATTTTAAAGAAAACCTCAGCTACCCAAGTATCTTTAGTACCAGAGACTAGTAATCATATAGATTGCCAATGTCTATACATTGCGGCATTTCTTTTTGTTGTTGTTTTACGACCCGTGTTTTGTACACAATTTTACGTCAGCACTTGGCCAAAAAGTGGGTTTTTCCGAACGCGCAGCGTGCGGAAAGACGCGCTTTTTGGCAAGGTGTGGTGTAATAGCTGTTTACGATACAAGGGTTGTAAAACAAAGAAAGGCCGATATCGCAGATGTTTGAGGCCCGAGCCGCAGGCGAGGTCATAAATATGCGAGAGAGGGTTTTCTGTTTTACGAACCGTGTTTTGTACACAATTTTACGTCACCACTTGGCCAAAAAGTGGGTTTTAAATCGCGTTAATTGGCAAAGTGTGGTGTAATAGTAGATTATACACTAAGGGGATAAAGCACTGTTTTATGTCACGGGAGCGAATTGAATCCCGAACGTAACGAAGGACTCATAATTTAACTCTTGAGCGTAGCGAGGGAGTTATAAGTTAATTCCTGAGCGAAGCGAGGGAATTAAGACTAAGTCCTGAGTGCAGTGAGGGGTTCAACCGCCCAAGACTAAAACAGTCTTATCCCCGAGGTGTATACTCTACTTTTCACACCTTATGCGAGACAAAAAAACAGGCTCAGTAGATATACACCACAGGCTACTTGGCTTCTTTGTAGCTGACAAATATTCAAAATAGACCAGAAGCACTGATTCAGACACAGACCTTACGCCTTTTACAGCTTTCCATTTGTCAAAATCGTTGTAGGCTTTTAGGTATTTTTCCTTTGACTTCTCTGGCAGCAGATTGTTGACAATGCCTATGGCATCTAATTTGATAAACTCAGGAGTCAAAACACTTTCATCACTCGACATTTTCAATATTATTTTTGAAATTAAATCTTCTATAGGCACCTACAAGAACTCGATTTGTTCGTCACGCGTGAACAAATGAAGGCGCGCGACGTTCCAAATTCGAAAGCACAAGCCGTGGTCCTAGATTCGAAATTCGAATTTCGAACACCGCGCTCCTCCGGACCGGGGTTCACACGGAGGCAAACTTCATTTATTTTTACCCACGACGGAACGGAGAAGGTATATGCGTTTAGGGTGAGAGGTTGTTTGTTTGTTTGTTTGTTTGTGTGTGCACCTCAATATCTCCAAAACGGCTTGACCGAATTGGATACGGTTTTCTGCAATGGGTTTGTGGTTCATTCGGAACGAACCCCATAATAATTGTTACGACCATAACTCGCCAGGGGGCGCTGCAGTAAAAATTTTTTGCTTGAAAGTGCGTTTGTGCTGGTTTGAGCGCATTTTATCCGGAACAACTTCACCACCGTGGATGATTTCGATAGTGCTGGGTAAAGAGTACATGTACTTGAACTCTGAGGATCAGATGATGGAACAAAAAACATAGTAGGGAACTGTACAGGGGTTCGATTACTTACTGTTCGTTTTTGGGCCCTTTTGTTTATGTTTGCTTAGCAGCGATTGTAAATGAACTTCTGAGGATCTGATGATGGAGTAAAATAACATCACACAGAACCTTTCGAAGGCATATAGGTATTTGGCCGTGTTTGGGCTCTTTTCATTGAGTTTGCTGAGTAGTTTCTGCACATGGTATGTTAAGGGTCTGATGATGGATCAGAACAATATTGCAGGGAATCTTATTAAGGTGATCATTTAGTGAACCGTGTTTCGATTGTTTGGCTGGTATGAATTGAGAAACCTCTTCACATGAACTGCTGAAGGCCTGATTATGGAGCAAATCAGCACCATAGGGAAGTTTGCGAGAGCACATATATATGCATTAACGTGTCGTGTTTCTTTTGATAGTGAGTAGCTTCTGTGTATGAACTGCTGAGAGCTGTAGGTATGATGAAACAGAATAACATAGTAAGGAACTTTGTGAATCCTCATGGATAGAATACCGTGATATAGCTCTTTAAAAAGTGATGACTGAGTAAGTGATAGTAACTTCTCTACCTATAACTACTCATGAACTGCTAAGAATAGAATTTTTGCTCTTTATACCCGCCACGGAAGAGTAGGCGTAAGTCATATGTCCCCCAAACAGGTCTGCTTATCTAAATATTATGGTTTCGGTTAAAGTAGGTATTATTGTGTAGTTAGAACTTATCGGCGATACACGACGTGAATATGCCATGGGACACACTACGCATGGATAAAACTATCGTGTTATGTTATAAAACTGGCTTAGTGCGAGTGGCATAGCGGCAACAGAAATACATAATCTGTGAAAATTTCAACTGTCTAACTATCGCGGTTCTTGAGATACAGCCTGGTGACAGACAGCGAAGTCTTAGTAATAGGGTCTCGCTTTTACACGTTGTAAAAACGGGACCCTATTACTAAACGACCCGACGGGACCCGATTACGTTGTTTCGGGGCTACAGAACTCTGAAAAGCACATTTATTCCAAAACGGGTTCACTAAATTATATGCAGAGCAGAGCGCAATTAATATGGTGGTTGGTTACCCACGACGGAAAGGATAAGGTATAAAAATTTAGGGTAAATTAAGGGGGGGCGCTAGTCGGGTAACCTCCACGAGTGTCTGGGCTCTTCCCTCGCGGGTCTGGGGGAAGGGGAAGGGTTCTGGCCGGTGCGCCCTGGAGGCAACGGTAAGTGATTCATTTTCGGAGGGATCGTTTACCGGTGCTACCAATAACCCGGAGACGGGGTCGCTCTGGGTTTTCCTCTGTTTAGCGGAGGACACTCCAGATGCGATCAATGGGGGATGGGGGGTTCCGCATTCGCAAGACTCTCCAGGTGCGGCGAGAGGGACAGGCCATGCCGTATGCCTGTAAAAATAACTACGGACCCGTAACCCTAGCTTCGGCAGAGGGCCGCTATGGTCGGGAGCGGGGGCTGACACCGTCAGGCCGGGGCCGGGTGGTGACTGCGAGGGAGAAAACCTCTTTAAAAAGTCACAAGGGGACCTGAGGGGGTAAATCCGGGGTTTTTCACTCTCTCCCAGCGTGGAGGTCCTTTGGTCGGCAAGTGTGTGGTGTCGCCCTGCACGCTTGCCGACGGGTGGGAGACGCTTGCCTCAGCAGTGAGGGAACAGCTTCGGCTGTTGCAGCAGGCGGTGTTCGCAGTTGTGTGCCTTGGCGATCCCGTGTCACCGCCACTAATGCTGCGTGATGGGCATACCCTGGTGGTTTTTGACGGTAGTCCGGGTGGTTCCCGGGAGTCCGTCATACCCGTCCTAGTTCCCCGGCTAGGCGGGATGCGTAAATGCATTTCCCCAGGTAAAAAAAGGATAAATTAAGGGCAAATGGCGCAGATTCTCCAAATCGGCTAAACCGATTAAGATTTTTTGCTATATATTCGTAAAAAAGTAAAAGTTTGTCGAAATTTAGAATGAATGATCCAAGTTAGTGATATTAAATTTGATGTGCTTGTGATAGAGGAAGGAGGATGTGAGTGTCTACGTGGGCTCGCATATACTCGTAGTGCGCGGTCTGAAGAGAAGCTTAGGACCTTCGGCCCCACGCAGAACTCGGATCGGCTCTACTTTGAACATTTAGCGATAGGATAGTGCACGAGAGTCCCGTGTAGGCTCGCGTACAGAGCGTGACCCTTCGCGCTGAGGCTTTTAGGCACTTCGGGCCTTCTCACCTGCGCGGAGCTCAGCTTTTGGTCTTGCGTGCCTTGCCACTCACCTTTGCGCTTTTGGCCCTCAAATTTAATTGTAAAGACAAAGGTGGATACTCGTAGTGGTGGCTCGCCCTTTGGGTCTTCGGCCCTCTGGCTTGCGGAGAAAACTCTCTCAAAGGACGCTCCGAGCCTTCGTCTTCCAGGTTCTCTTGTAAAACACTCGATAGGAAGGATCTACTTGGGCTTGCCCTTCAGGTCTCGGGCTGGCGTCGCGAGTGCTTTCTAATGGGACACTTTGGGCATATGTCCCTACGCTGAGCTCTGCCTTCGGCCTACCGTGCTTGTTTCCGGAATATATAGCGTTAAGTGAGAAACAACCATTGTTTTTCTACCACGTCGATGGCATACAAGCATACAGTCCGCTTGATGATTAGCGGTTACCGCAGCCTATGGATGTTTGCAACTCCAGGGGTTTCAATGCGCGTTGCTGACTCTTTAAACATGTATACACTCCTTTCTTGAATACCCTATACTATAATATAATCCCTTGGGAAAACCTCAGGAGAGAGCTCATTCTACAACTGGAACGTTTGAGTGAGGAACGTATAGACATTGCTCTCTAAAAATAATAAAATAAAACAAAATTAAAAATTTTGAAAAACCCACGACGGATTAACTTAATTCAAAAATTATAAAATAAAGTAAATGTGAATCCCCCGACTGGGTATTTACGAAGTAAGTACATGGAGATAATAAATAGATTTCAAAAACGGTTGTATGGTCGCGAGGTACAGTTACAAAGCCAGAAAAATCCGTCGGGGGCTGCCATTGCCATGTCTGTTCCTAATTTCATTAAAATATTAATAATAGTAAAGCTCGAGGTACATTACATACAGCAACTTAAATTGAAGTACCTATAACACGGACTTCGTAATCTTACTTCATTTCAGGGCAGGCAATGGCAGCCCCCGACGGATTTTTCTGGCTTTGTAACTGTACCTCGCGACCATACAACCGTTTTTGAAATCTATTTATTATCTCCATGTACTTACTTCGTAAATACCCAGTCGGGGGATTCACATTTACTTTATTTTATAATTTTTGAATTAAGTTAATCCGTCGTGGGTTTTTCAAAATTTTTAATTTTGTTTTATGTCAAATCAAGTAGGCCATGGCCTAGGACAAATTGTGTTTAGCAAAATTAAACTTTATGCATATAGTAATAAGAATTATGAAAAGTGAAATCATATTATTAACCAGCGGGTTATAATGAAATTCAGTACAACATTATAACCCGGCTAATACCAAGGGATTTAATGTCTTGCTTTCGGTAGGGTTTACATGACCTATAATTCGGCATTGTCGAGCATGTGGTTTGAAAATGTATTAATTCACTACATGTTATATCAGGAACGAGCACAGACTAACAAGCTCCGCGAACAATTTGTTTAGTGTTTGTGACAGACCGAGGTCCAGAAAGGGACCAGTCTGAAAAATAGCGCCGGGCCTCTTTACCCAGCACATGCTGAGACTGGGACCCATTGCCCACTATAGTTCCATAAGTTAGTTATTATTATTATTGTACAATTTCTAGTTTATTATCTTTTTAATTATGGTTCTTTGTTATTTGATGATTTTTGTGTACATTGAAGGTTCTTTTTTTGTGGCAATAAATAGTTTTCTGATTCTGATTCTTTAAAATAATGAGCCTGCTGCATATAGCCCTCTTATTCACAAACCGCCTCGTCCCCACCTGTCACCTCACACCTCACCCGTTTCTATGTGGAAACTGTCAAAGGTCATTAGTAAAATTTTGACAGTTTCCATATAAACACGGGTGAGGTGTGGGGATGAGTCGGTTCGGAATAACACCCCTGCAGGGCTAGCACAAGACTGCGCGCGAGATAGACTATCCATCTAATTGGTACACACGGAAAGAGACGGATAATCTATCTCGCGCGCAATATAGCTCGCGCGCCGTCTTGTGCTAGCCGTGCTGTATGCTACACATTTGCTCCATCTATATAGCTTTTTGTTGTGAACGTTGTGATCATAGATAGCGCTAATAACAGAGGTCTAAGTGTCGTACAAATTGAATAGTACAGGGAGCTCTCCCTGTTAGTAATATTAGATGAATGTCCAGTCAGTTATTGCTATCTAGACTTGGGCAGGCGGGCACTTCAAGTGAGCGGACAAGTGACTGGCAGAGATTAGACTGTCACGAGATTAGATGCCGCTACAGGTGCAACCGTTGTTAAACAACTGTAGCTAAAATACATAAAAACATACATAAACTTACGCCTCTATTTACAAAAAGGATTAAGCTGAACACATAAAATTTAATTTTCAGTTCCGCGTCTAGTACAATTGCTGATTTAAATCGATTCACATTATCCTACACTATTAAACGACCAATATTTGTATATTTATTTGAGTTCTCGAAAATAACTCGAACGATTTTAATGCAATTTACGACATAGGGGTTTACGTGGGCGACAAATCGATCTAGTTAGGTCATATTACCAGGAAGACTGGTTTTCTTAGGAAAAACACCGAGCGAAGCACGGTCCCCCAGGTAATAGTATAATACTACCTATTTAAATATTACTAGCACCTCTTGTTGTGTTGCACGTTAAACAACATAAACCTAGGTCAACGGAGACCCGCTTCGTGGGGCTCCTTTTTTCGTTCTGAGGGACACAAGATATTATGCCTGCAATGACAGCCTACGTCGATTCAGGACCAAATTGCTGTCGATTATTAATTGAATTGCCTCTCTAACCACAGTCTTTTTCGTCTTACAGGCTCATTATTTTAAAGAAGTCAATCATTTTGGATCCTCTTATTTCTAGTTTAGGTTTAAGCATATTACTATTAACTAAATTGTACGTCTTCTCACTGTAATTATTTTTTAAAGTCGATTTATTCATTTAATCGTATGGCATTTATTTACGAACCGTGAGATCTTCGAGAAGACAAGTACGGTTGCCAGTTTTTGTTGTTTACAGTCGATGCTTTCTATATTGCATGCTGTGTTCACCTGTATATGGTGGCGCAATTATATTTAAACCATATGCATGGCCACCCATCTCATACAACGTATAATTAATACTTAGTAAAATCTCATAGATGGCGCTACAGGTATCACGTGAAATAATATTGCACGTAATCTTGAGAAAATAATGATTTTTACACCCCAATAAATTCACATAGCATATTTTAGTCTCAAACATTATTCTACACATAAAATAGATACTAAATTTTGTATTTTACTAAATACAATAAAATTTATACCTTACGTGTGAGCTTCCAAGCTTGCCACGTATTATTGAGTTTTTTCACTAGATGGTGCTATAACAGCTCTATGTATATTTGTCTCTGTCACACGCGCACAGTAATAGTGCCCTCACGCTCGCACAGTAACCGTAATTGCCAGCTGCAGAGATTGTAAACCTTAGGTTCGCAGGTATACGGACGGGATCTTAAGCACGTGTTATTTTGTTTGCAATGTTATTGGTCCCATGATCATAAGCTGTAATATTTTTTAAAGCGGTATTCTATAGTGGGATGCGTTTGTGGTCACATAGTTCTCGAACTCTTTACTTGTTAAATCGCTGTTTAAATTACGTTTGTTGTGTTTGTTATCTTTTTTGTTACTATTTGTTGAGTTTATTTGCGTTGTTAATTTTTTGTTATTAAAAGTTGATGTTATTAAAGACATGGAACCGACTCCATCTACCCCAAGTGGCCCACGCCCCTTCAAGGTGTTTGTGTCACCACGGAAGAAACGGAAAATGTCTCATTTAAGTGAAAATTTGTATAATCCATATAATAAATGATAATCCAGTAATCGTAGCGTTTTACCTTTCCTATTTTTTTGACGTAAGTAGTTATTTTATTGTGTTTGGTTCTTCACCGTATATACATATTGGCTATGTGCACGTCTGAAACGTCAAACGTCAGGGGTCCCGAGACAATGTCAAACTCGGAGATATCAAGTGGTGACACATTAATATTTTATTTATTTTAGTAAACAAGAAAATAAATAAATAAATACAAACGAAACAAATCGTAGGAAAACATAAGAAACCAATAGAAATCGTCAAAAGTAAATTTGACAGATGTCCCAGGTAAGTACACATTTCTGCCATGGTGTGCGCTGCGATCGCCTAGCTTACCCCCACCACGTACTTCGCACATAGCCAATAGGTACCTTAATTAGTTAGAATGGCAATGAGAACAATAAAATTCAACGGAAACAAGTAAAATGCCCTCTTGAAATGTAATAGATATTATTTTAAATTAATAATTACACATCCTTGCCATAATTCATTGAACACAGTATAAAAATGTTGTTGACCACTGCACTGGTTGTAGATGCAACGGTCAAGGTCGGTCAGCGAACTACAGCCCTACGCGCTTCGTTTTTGAATGTTCTTATGTGATGTGTGTAATATGGTCTCAAATATATTACTTGTATATTATAAGTATAAAATAGAGTATTAGGTAAAATAATGTGTTGCAAAATATAAACACTTAACACCGTTTTGTCTTCGTGTAAGTATTAAAATCTAAGCTCAAATAAGTAACGTAACGAACAACGTATTATCTTTAATAATGCAATGGAAGTAACAAAACTCACAGACGGTTTGTGTACAAACATTGATATTGCGTAGTTTTGCGTGTAGCTTCGTTTCGTTTGATTCCAAATAAGTTATAAGCGCTCTTTTAGTTTTTTACTCGACTGCACCAGAAGGAGGGTTATGTTTTTGGAGAGTATGTATGTATAAATGTATGTATGTATGACGTATGTATGTATAATTGTTGGCACGCTCTGCAGCCTGAACGGCTTAATGGATTTTAGCTTGAAAGGTGTCGTTAGATTAGTATTTACTGTGAGAGTGACACTAGATATATAAAAAAAAATATGGCGGCTTTTTGGCGCCAAATTCTAAATTACACTGAAACGCAGTCGGGTTTTAGGATTTAAAATGGAATCTTTATAGATTCGTCATGTCTGTCCGTCCGTCCGTCCGTATGTCACAGCTAGGGCTTGAATAACCGGTATTTTTGGAAACCGGTATTGTGACCTTGTAACAGGAACCGGTATCAGACATGGTACCGGTACTAGCTAAAGTACCAGTATTGCTAAAACCGGTATCCTAAATGATACCGGTACCGTGAGAACCGGTAAATTGATGAAATTTACCGGTTTTTAACAGTTAAAATACCGATACTCGAAAATGCGAGTGGAGTAAGTGAGAGAGATAGACCTACTGAGGTCACAAACACTCACATCGCGAGTAATGTATGGAGAATGTATGCAATTAACATTAGTGTCCGTGACTTTTTAAATTTGCTTACTAAAATCAACTGATAAAGGAAATATTACATAGAGCCAACCGCCACGATGTATATATATTTTTAATTTGTTATATAACTTGTTCTTTTTTGTTTTTCCGGGGTTTTTTATTGTTGTTGAATTTTTGTAGCATTTTTTGTTTTTTGTTGTTTTTTTTTCCGAATTTTTCGAGTATTTATGTATTTAGTTCGTGTCTTTTGATGTTTTTGGACTGTTTAAAAGTTTTGTCGTATTTTTTGGCTTTTTATAAGTTTATCCTATTTTTTTTTGTACTTTTCGTCAGGTTTTTTGTTTTTTTCATGTTTTTTTGGTATTTTTTTTAGTATTCACGTGTTACTTTTACATTTTTTAAATTCTTTCGTGTTTTTTAAATCGTGCTTGAATTTTGTAGCATTTTTCGTGTTTTTAGTTGTTTTTTTCGATTTTTTTTGATTTTCTTTTTAATTTTTATATGTTATTTTGTAGCGTTTTTCTGTTTTTTGATGTTTTTGGAATGTTAAAAAGTTTTGTTTGTACTTTTCGTCAGCTTTGTTTTGTGTTTTGGCTTTGTTTTACGTGTTTTTTTGTATTTTTTGTTCTTTTATATGTTTTTTAAGTCGTGTAATCAGTTTATGAGCTTTTGTTGTTTCTTTCGAATTTTTCGTGAATATAGGTATTTTTTTACTTTTTTCGTGTAATTTTGTAGCTTGTTTTTGATGTTTCTGGATTTTTTTAGTTTTTTCGTGTTTATGGACTTTGTTCAGTTTTTTTTTGTTTATTTTAATATGATTTTTGGTATTTTTTGTAGCATTATTGCTTTTAGTTTTTTTTTTGTGAATTGTGGTATTTTTTTCAAGTTTTTAATTGTTATTTTATAGCGCTTTTGCTGTTTTTTGATGTTATTGGAATGTTTAAATTTGTTTTAAACTTTTCGTCAGTTTTATTTAGTGTTTTGGCTTTGTTTTAGTTTTACGTGTTTTTTGGTATATATTTTTGTTCTTTTCTTTGTTTTTTTTAAGTCGTGCTTGTATTTTTGTATCATCTTGTGTGTTTTTTGTTGTTTCTTTCAAATTTTTCGTGAATTTTGGTATTTTTTTTAGTTTTTTTGTGTTATTTTGTAGCTTTATGTTTGTGTTTTTTGATATATTTTGACTTTTTAAAAGCTATTCGTATATTTTTGTACTTTCGTCATATTTTAAATGATTTTCCATGTTTTTTGGATTTTTTTTAGTTTATACGTGTTTTTGGTATTTTTTTAGTTCTTTCGTGTTTTTTTAAATGCTGCTTGTATTTTGTAGCATTTTTCGTGTTGTTAGTTGTTTATTACGATTTTTTTGTGGTTTTTGTTTTTTTTTTGTTTTTACTTGTTATTTTTTACGGTTTTTCGTGTTTTTTTGATGTTTTTGGACTGTTAAAAAGTTTTTTCGTATTTTTTGGCTTTTTATAAGTTATTTCCTACCTTTTTTTGTACTTTTCGTCAAGTTTTTTGTTTTTTTTTTTTATGTTTTTTTGGTATATCTTATAGTTTTTACGTGTATTTTGGTATTTTTTAATTCTTTTGTGTTTTTTTTAAATCTTGCTTAAATTTTGTAGCATTTTTCGTGTTTTTAGTTGTTTTCGTGGTTTTTTTGTGAATATTGGTATTTTCTAAAGTTTTTACGTGTTATTTTGTAGCGTTTTTTCTGTTTCTTGATGTTTAAAAGTTTTTTTTGTACTTTTCGTCAGTTTTGTTTTGTGTTTTGGCTTTGTTTTAGTTTTACGTGTTTTTTTTTAAGTCGTGCTTATATTTTTGTATCATTTTGTGTGTTTTTTGTTATTTCTTTCGAATTTTTCGTGAATTGCGGTATTTTTTTAGTTTTTTCGTGTTATTTTGTAGCGTTTTTTTGTTTTTTGATGTTTCTGGATTTGTTAAAGCATTATTCGTGTTCTTATGCTTTTATGTTTAATTATATTGACATTTTTGGTTTTTTTCGTGTTTTTTTGAGTTTTTTGTTGCATTTTTCGTGTTTTTATTTGCTATGCTTTGCTTTTTTTGGACATCTTGTATTTTTTAATTTTTTTACATTGCAGTTTTTTATTGTTTTTTTTTTCAAACATGTTTGAGAAAAGTACTGTACAATCCTCGGCCGGAACAGGGATTGCAGGACTCGTTTTATCCGGCCTCGTCTACGACTCGGCAGTTTATCCCAAACTCGTCCAGCAATCCTTACTTCACGGCCTCTGCATTAGGTACCTAAGTACCGCCGCCGCGCCGCGCATACGCACGAAATGGCAACATCGCATACAAGTGTAGGAACCTTTATAAAGAACCGGTAATTTTCGGTTCTAATACCGGTATTTTTTCTTAACCGGTTCTCTGGAACCGAAACGAAGAAAACCTATAAATACCGGTATGTTACAGGTATTTTCGGTACCGGTTTCAAGCCCTGGTCACAGCCGATTTACTCGGAGACTATGACCACTACATTTATGAAATTGTGTGTGTGAAGGTGTATGTTATGAACCGCTATAGAAATATGATGTGAAATTATAAAAAAGAAATATTAAACGAGGGGGGCACCCCATGCATGTCATAGGGGAGTAATTTTTTTTCCAATGCACATAGGTGTGTAGGGTGTCTAGGGATAGGCCTTCAAAAATGACATAGAGGTTTCTAGAAAACTTTTCCATTTAAGTCAACTGTTTGGTGAGATATTAGCTGTCAAAGTCGTAAAAAGTGTGTCCCCCCCTCTAATTTCCAAAATATGAAGTTTAAAATTCTGAAAAAATCAAGATGTTGTATTGTATAAGATGATTAATAAATCCTTTTAACGATTTTTAGTTTGAGCAAGATAGGTTTAACGCTTTTTGAGTTATTGATGAAAAACTGTCTCGCCAAAACAAAAGAGCGTAAGTGCCGTAAGTTTCCTATCCACTCACGTGCTCTCCGCAACTAGGGTTGCGACTTGGGAAAACGTACAGTGCTCTCGCAACACTAGTTGCGAGTTGGACTTCCAACGGTTTTTAAATTGTTGCTATGCGGAACATGCAAAGAACGCTTTTTAATTGAGTTATATAGGTAGAGTATGAATGTGGCAACATAAAAAAAAATTAAAACCGCAGTCTACGGAACAATTTTTATAAAATATAAAAGTTGTGTTCATGACCATCAAAGTTCGGTACGTCAGCGAGAGAGCTCGCGATTAAAAAATGCTGTGAGCAATCAATTATGCATTTTTTAATTGGTATTATATATCAAATTAATCCTGGTTTACTGCTTCATAAGACGAAGCATATATTTCGATACTAATTAAAATGGAATGTAATAAATTCTTCCAACAAAGTACGTTGAGTGATGAAAATTTTGCGAGGTTAATTTTAAATCGTACATTATTATGTGATTATGCCATATTTCTGTACTAGGCTATTAAAATCAATAAATGCGTCTATTAAAATCAACATAAATCCACTTTTAATGAACAATTAGGTATGTTCTATGCAGGATTAGGTGAATGAACTTGTGACGTCTATAAATACTATTGTACGCAACTGTGGTTGCACAAGGCAGGCGCCGATTCGCGTCGGATCCACGTATTATGTCATAAGGCGTGGTGCACACTGGGCTATTGTCGCAGAATGGTTTAATTTAGTTTATTCATTTTTGATAGGTTCTTTTACGTATACTAAGTGGCGGCCCATTACCAATGTAACTGCTTACCTTTTATTTATGAATGTCTGAAGTAGAGGTAGGGTTCACTTTTACTTATTCAACTGATCATATAAATTTATAAAATTCACATATTCCATGTAATGGTTCAAATAAGAATGTATGGTTTTCTTTTTTCAAAAAACCAGTTCTGATTTTGACTCGTATTGACCGTTATCTCAGTTATTTGTAGCTCGCATATAAACTATTGTATAGTCGTTTTAACTTACCACCCAAAAATTTGCAGTGAAAACCACGTACCAATAAAAAATACTTACCTCACAAAATAAGTGTATGAATTTTGTTGTTACTTGTGATGTATTTTTTTCAAATATTAATTTAATTTAATTTCTTAAATTTTCATTGTAATTTTACTCGTTAGTGGTTATGGGATGTGTCAGGCAAGGATTCAATAATTATTTGTGCAATAAGAGAGGAGTCGTTTTTTTACGACGAGTAATAATTTCGAATCCCGAGGTAGCGAAGGATGCCTTAGTCGAATCACTAGGGAGCGTGGCAAGTGATTCTATGATAGATTTTATAGCGTATCAAGAGATTCGAATACACGATATGCATATAGGTAACTTTGCTCTCGTGTACCACACACATACCACATCACATAAAACTTATCACCTCAGCAATGAGAACCTGTTAGAGTTAAAAAAAAACTTGTTGGGGTGCCAAATAAATATATGTCCTATGTCCAGCAGTGGACGTCCTTCGTCTGACATGATGAAATTACAATATAGTCAATTCTGGTACCGGTAGGTACGGTACCAGAATTACTAAACACTACTATACTACGCAACGCAAAAGAGGGGGGTTATAAGTTTAATATGTATATCTGTCTGTGGCATCGTAGCTTTTATTTAAACTGGTGAACTATTTGGTTGTCTTTTTTTCAGAGCAGGATTTCCAAGAGAAATTTAGTAGTATCTTATAGCCGTGGATCAATATGACTGAAGCAACTATAAATGCCCAGACACGTAAACACGAGGTCATTGAGATCTGATATGTCGAGCCAAAAAGTTGCAACTATTATGGTGTGTATGTAAAAAATACTGCATTTTTAACTCCTCGAATTTATTATAAGTTAATAACATAACTTTTCTCTCGGGAAACGATAATATTAGTAAAACATGTTTTATCAAAATCGGTTCAGCCATTGTTGAGATATATAACTTTGAAATGAAAATATCGGCGGTTTTCCAACTTTTCTACTTTGTCAGTTATTCTATATCACGACAGCCAATGATATTTAAAATAAAATGCCAATCGTTATTATTACTTCAAGAATATATAATTAAAGTCACCATGAGTGCACGGCTGTTAATTTCGTATTAGCATTGTATAAGTCATAAGTTAAGGATCTGTAACTATTCGTAATTGATTTAATAAGAAATGTAAATTTCGTAATTTCAATATTGACGATCACTGCGTGAACTGTGGTTTCGTTGCGCACCAGTGTATCCCGTCCTATATCGCCGCCATGATTAAATTTTGACAGCGCAGGTCCGCCGGAGTATGTCCGTTAGTTTGAGTCGGGACCTTTGCGTGGGTTTTTGTATACTTTTGAAATGAGAACAAAAATATAAATCAAGTTGTAATCGGTCGAATATCTATTAAGTTGTGAAGTGTAACATGTGTAGTATATGTGTTAAGAGTTTTATGTGGTTTGAAGTGTATGGAATTATTTTTAATCGGGCGTCAAAAGCGGCACTCATTACGTTAGGTATGTAAGGCTATTTTTTGTTATTGATAATTTGTGACAGAATTTGTTGCGATTTTGACAAAATTGGCACTTGTTATTTAAAGATTAATAGTGTCTCTATCTACGTCTGACAATATTTTTGTACTCGTTTGCCTAAATTATTCATACAAAAATCATAAACAAACTACACTGTTTTGCGGCGAATTGAAAAACTGACAATGTAAACATTGCAGATGAAAAAGGTTTTATGCATTTATTTCCCCGGGATCATATACTTTATTTGGTATCAATCGAAGCGTAAACTATTACAGTTTTAAATAAACATAACATTTACATATGTTATCGATTTAGATTATAAAATAAAAATATATTTATTGCAAAAGATCTCATTCGAAACGGTATGTAAAGTTTGTGACTTTTTTTTAAAATATTTTACTATGGTGACCCATGTAATTAATTATATAAACAAATTGCCTGTTCCTTTAGCTTTATAACATAAAAAGAATCATAGCATAAAGTTTAGACGAAGTCAGGCAACCGATTTATTAACAACACAAGACAATGCGCTGCTAATGCTCGGTGAATCTTGAGCACTTTAGACCACCTTTTTTTTTAACGCGAGCACTTGAGTGGCTATGAAGATACGACCTTTTTTACCCGACGACGCCAGAAGGAGGGTTATGTTTTTCGAGAGTATGTTTGTATGCATAATTGTTTGGCACGCTCAGGGGCCTAAACGGCTCGATGGATTTTAGCTTGAGAGGTGACGTTAGATTCGTATTTACTGTGAGAGTGACACTGGGAATATATATCAAAATGAAAATAAAAACAAAACGGCGGATTTTTGGCGCCAAATTACAAAGGAGCGCAGTCAGGTTTTTTTAGTTTTTTTAAATAATTAGTCTTGTTTATTAAATGTATTGTATAGTGGTTTTAAATGTAGATTATGAGAGGTGTCGGTAAGGAACCCTTCTTTGTGCATGGTCCGACACGCACTTGGTCGGGTTTTTTGTTTTTTATTTGATTAGTCTTGTTTCTAATAACGACGACCAGGCCTTCTAAACGGATATTGTGATTTGTGTTCTTCATCGTTCGCGACTGTTTATGTGTACGGATTCGGACGAATACAGCACTTACGACGACTTGGCACTGACTTCGGACCCTGGCAGATAAATCTACGCACGACGACGTGCCTTTTGAAGATTATAGAGTCACAATAATAATGTCTTGTTCAGTGGAAAAGATTACAAACACATTATTATAAGTAGCCGGAATTATTCGATTGTAATTAAATATATTCACGTTTTTTAAGGTTTACCCGACGTTTCGGATGTGTCACAACACAACATTCTTAATCGAGAGCTGACTGGAATGGGCATAAAATAAAACCCGTGCGGCTAGATGTTGATATCCGCTCACGCGAGTCAGGGGGTCTACTACGAAATTCGAAATCCGAACTTCGTATGGTGCCGTCCCTTTCACTCTCCTGTCATACACTATATGAGTGAAAAAGATTGCACCATACGAAGTTCCGATTTCGTATTTCGGAGTAGACGCCCAGTTCGTAACCAAGCTTGAAGTGACACATCCGAAACGCCGGGTGATTCTCAAAAAGGTAATTACATTTTAATGGTCGCGATTAAGTCTCATTTACGTACTAACGTAAAGGAGTGAAATCTTGCCAGTTTAGTAGTACCTAGTAGCACTTCAGCGAACGATTTCTACTAATAAGTCTACGAAAGAAACTGCATTAACACACTACAAAATACTACTGACATATTGAAAGGAGGCACATTCCAATGCCCCAAAATTGGTTTTATTGTAAAGCCAACCGCCTTCCGTAAGTAAGTTTTAAACACGTAGTACTACGATTAAATATCGAACTGTAAAGCAAACAGTGACTCAGGAGAAGCGAGCGCTCCCGAGCTTACGCATACAAGTATACTCAACCCGGTTTCGTATCAAAAAGTTTCAGAAACTAAAAACACGCTAACGTCAACATATAACGAACTGTAAGGCAACCAGTGACTCAGGAGAGGCGAGCGCTCCCGAGCTTACGCATACAAGTATGGCGAACCCAGTTTCGTAACCAAAAGTTTTAGAACCTAAAAAATACGCCGTCATCAATATATAATGAACTGTAAGGCGACCAGTGACTCAGGAGAGGCGAGCGCTCCCGAGCTTACGAATACAAGTATGGTGAACCCGGTTTCGTAACCAAAAGTTTTAGAACCTAAAAATACGCCACCATTAATATATAACGAACTGTAAGGCAACCAGTGACTCAGGAGAGGCAAGCGCTCCCGAGCTTACGCATACAAGTATACTCAACCCGGTTTCGTATCAAAAAGTTTCAGAAACTAAAAACACGCTAACGTCAACATATAACGAACTGTAAGGCAACCAGTGACTCAGGAGAGGCGAGCGCTCCCGAGCTTACGAATACAAGTATGGCAAACCCGGTTGCGTAAACAAAAGTTTTAGAACCTAAAAATACGCCGCCATCAATACATTACGAACTGTAAGGCGCCCAGTGACTCAGGAGAGGCGAGCGCTCCCGAGCTTACGCATACAAGTATGGCGAACCCGGTTTCGTATCTAAAAGTTTCAGAACCTAAAAACACGCTGCCGTCAATATATAACCAACTGTAAGGCAACCAGTGACTCAGGAGAGGCGAGCGCTCCCGTGCTTACGCATACAAGTATGTAAACCCGGTTTCGTATCTAAAAGTTTCAGAACCTAAAAACACGCTGCCGTCAATATATAACCAACTGTAAGGCAACCAGTGACTCAGGAGAGGCGAGCGCTCCCGAGGTTACGCATACAAGTATACTCAACCCGGTTTCGTATCAAAAAGTTTCAGAAACTAAAAACACGCTAAAGTCAACATATAACGAACTGTAAGGCAACCAGTGACTCAGGAGAGGCGAGCGCTCCCGAGCTTACGCATACAAGTATGGCGAACCCGGTTTTGTAACCAAAAGTTTTAGAACCTAAAAATATGCCGCCATCAATATATAACGAACTGTAAGGCAACCAGTGACTCGGGAGAGGCAAGCGCTCCCGAGCTTACGCATACAAGTATACTCAACCCGGTTTCGTATCAAAAAATTTAAGAAACTAAAAACACGCTAACGTCAATTTATAACAAACTGTAAGGCTACCTATGACTCAGGAGAGGCGAGCGCTCTCGAGCTTACGCATACAGGTATGGCAAACCCGGTTTCGTAACTAAAAGTTTTAAAACATAACTGTAAGGCAACTAGTGACTCAGGAGATGCGACCGCTCCTGAGCTTACACATACAAGTATGGTCAACCCGGTTACGTAACTGAAAGTTTTAGAACTTACACACGCATAACTATGACATACATAAAAAAATTTAGACGAACGGAGAACCTACTTTCTTCTATTGAAGTCGGGTAAAAAGTTAATATATTTATACAATTTATTAAACTATTAATAATTTATACCCAAAAAAACCTGACTCCAATTTTGTACTTCGCTATGCCCCACACATGACATTTTTGCATATTCTTCCCTCTTCACCACCTGTACTGCTTTCCGATAGCAAAGGAGGTGGTTACTGTTACTACAGATCCCAACCAAGTCAGTTTATATGGGCCGATGATATTTGAGGAGTTCCGTCGATTCCTCAGGGAACCCATACTGACGTTCAGTTACTCATCATAAGTTCCACTTTAAAATGTGTATGTTGACGAGCATTAGTGGCTACGTCAACGAAATTTTATCGTAATCTGTGAAATGCCCTAGATCATTGAGCAGTTCCATAAGTCATCTGTGGTCATCATCACCAGTTCCGCTTCACCAAAGTTGAGGTTTCGGAGAGCCAATGCTTGATTAATTACAGAAAATACCGAAATCGGCATAAGCATATCAAATCAATTCGAGGAGTTCCCTCGATTCCTCCTAGTTCCCATCGTCAGACCTTCACCAAATTTATATGGAACCTCGTTGAGGGTACCTACTTTGATACAAAAAAAGAATTATCAAAATCGCCTAATGTGATCAGGGAACATATCAATGTCAATACAAGAAATAAACATGTTATAGTTATAGTCTATAGGTAGGTATTAAACATTTGGAATCGCACACCGATGAAGGAATAAACTGAATGAATGCTTTAGGTATATTATTCATTTTGAATAAACACAACCTTAAAGAACCCCTGGACGTCGCGCGTCTCCACTCGCTGCCAGAGAAGTCACGCCATCTAGTGACATCTTAATACATTACTAAACTACTAGCCACGGCGACAGCGTCACAGTCGTGTTAACCCAGTTACTGCATCTAGTGTTGGAACTATGGAAATAAAAATTGCCTACCGAATAGCCTACCTTAGGAAGGCACACTTTTTCTCTATGGGATTGGGTATCTGTACTAGTATTCTTTGATCTGTGCCATATGTTATTTTGTTCCAATGTTAATAATTGTTATTGCCACTGTTAGTGACCCTAGATATAAATAAATAAATGAAGCATTCAGATAGTAAGATTTATTCTACCTTTCGTGTTATGGCAACTGATAATATGACAATCAACTTTGTGCGTTAAAGAGGGCACTCCTAATATTACGGCGTAGCATTATAGATTTTCCATGTATTTTTGGGTATTTTTAGTAAGGAAGTAAGCAGATACCGTAGCCTATGGACGGATCTGACTGCAGAACAATGACAAGCACGCTGCCGACCCATTGATTGTTATGATCGGGTCTAGCATAGCGCCGCTGCGACACGGCGCGCGACGAGAAAAATCTCCCCTTATCTTTCTAATTCACACAGTTTGAATGTTACAGGAACCGCTGAGTTGCGCGGAATGGCTGGCAGCTTGTGTTAGCCCACGACGATTAATTGATGAGGATTTTTAATCAATAACATATCTTTAGACCTAACCCCGCAAGCTCACCTCTCTCCCACCAGCCATTTTCAGCTTTTTTCGTTACGAGCCCGCAGCATTCGTTTTTCCCACCCCCACCCCCCCAGCTCCACCCCGGCCCCCCGATAGCCCCGTGCGGGGAATTTGATTAATGCAATGTTCACGATAATTATTCGTGTTACCCTGTTACTATTTTTTGACAGGCGAAAAAAAACTTTTTTACAGGCAAAAAAATCTTTAGCGACGTTGATGGACGTCGCAACGGATTTTTATTAAATGGCTTATGGAAGTTGAAATTGCGATTTTTTGAGATTTTATTTTGAAAGGTAGGCTGACGCTAGCTTTTGGTGGAAATCTTTTGAGCTAAGTAAATTCCTAGCCAATCTAATCCTGACGTAGAGTTATAATGCGAGGATGCCTGAAACTGTGTGAGACCAAGACCTAGGTTATTAAGTTTAACATTATTTTTGTCATATTTCTCTATTACTAACTTCTCTATTGTGTTTTTATTAGTTATGTAAAAAATGTAATGACAGGATGTTTCCTGTAATGTTACATGTTTTTCTTAAATAAATAAATAATAGCTAACGCTTAGAGATAGAACGATAAGCTCTTTCTAGTTTTAATCACGCGTTAAATAGACGACATCTGTATTTGTAAAAAACCCGGCCAAGTGCGAGTCGGAAACGCGCAGTAAGGGTTCCGTACATCTAAACAACATTAGACACTTTGTTATAACATTTTTAAATTTAATTTAACTAATAATATTTTTATCAGTAATAAGAGCGTTAAATAATATCAAGTAGAATTTTGGTTAGGTACGAGTCGGATTTTAGTTTTCCCATGCATTTTGACACCCAGCGCCTGATGAACAAAACGTGCAACTTTTAAGTCTTTGTATTCGAGCTCCCTTAAATTTTTTAATTTTGTTTTTTTTTTATTTGTTTGAAATACAAAATCTGTGAAAATTACAACTGTCTAACTATCACGGTTCATGAGATACAGCCTGGTGACAGACGGACAGATAGACAGACAGATAGACGGACGGACAGCGGAGTCTTAGTAATAGGTTACCGTTTTACCCTTTGGGTACGGAACCCTAAAAAATATCAGTAGCAGAGACCAATCTCGTAATTGTACACATACTACTGCTAGTATAATGTTTCCATACTTGCATGACCAAGCTTTGTTCGGGTTTTCTCGGAGAATACCAGTTTTCCCGAAGATGAGACCTAGCTACCCGTGTGGTGCCCGGATACCGTGTGGTGCCAGGACACCGTTTGGTTCCGGGACCCTGTGTGGTGCCGGGATACCGTGTGGTGCCGGGACACCGTGTGGTGCCGGGACACCGTTTGGTACTAGGATACCGTGTGGTGCCTCGACACCGATTGGTGCCGGGAAACCGTGTGGTGCCGGCTACACCGTGTGGTGCCGGGATACCGTGTGGTGCCGGGACACCGTGTGGTGCCGGGACACCGTGTGGTGCCGGGATACCGTGTGGTGCCGGGACACCGTGTGGTGCCGGGACACCGTTTGGTTCCGTGACCCCGTTTAGTTCCGGGACCCCGCGTGGTGCCGGGACACCGTGTGGTGCCGGGTTAGAATAGCACCACCCCCTTTCTTCCCATCGGTGTCGTAAGAGTCGGCTATTGTGTATTGAAGTGTGTTGTGGGCGATGGGCTAGTCACTGCAATATAACATTTGCTCTATCTATAAGCCCTACCTATACAAATGCTAAAAGTGGCACTGAAATTAATTTTGTCCAAATCGTTAGAACCGTTTCCGAGATCCCCGAAATAAGTAAGTAAATAAATATACAAGAGATGGTCGTTCAGAGATATTAAATTAAATAGATAGAGAATGAAGGCATCCAATATCTGCAGAGGTGTAGCCAGGAGCAGAGGTATCTAGACATAATAACATGAAGAGACAAGCATTCTTCTCCTGGTAATGTAGCACGAACACTTTATCCTTGTAGCTACTTCTGTGCTTGACTGTACACTGCGGTACAATATTTTGCCTCGATGTTTTAAAGCAATATTCTCGTGATATTAACTTCCACAATCCTTGCCCGTTTATAGCAGTTATTTCAATTTTTCAAAGGCTATTTCCTAAAAAGAACCACTGCACGCAAAACGGAACCAAATCGAAATTATTCAAATAAAAACTAAGGTGAATAAAGCTATCTAAAACAATCTCCGCTGACAATATCCGGTTCCTTCACTTTTGCATATTCCGCTCCGAGCTGTTTTAGAACAGGTTTAAGCTAAATTGCACTTTACTGATACGGGTTTAGAATTTAGAATGTATATTGAGAATAGCTCGCTCTTGCATACTCTGCTCCAAGGTATTGTGCAAAGGACATAATAAATAAACTCCTGCTCATGTCGAACGGTATACCGTATCCTTCAGGATTCAAGATTTTTAACAATACTAATTAAAACTAATACTAATCCCGATACAGTGAGGAAATTCCGCCAGCATCCTCGATACTATGCCTCAAGGGCCTATTTAGATTTAAGTTAGTTTTAATTTTATTTATACTATTTTGGTTATGTATTCTTGTGTATATAAACTGGCTCACATAGTCTGGATTCTAGACATGTCTTAAAATTCAGATTGATCAGTATTCTTTTGATTATCGCCCCGCAAACGTTTTTAGTTATATGCAAAATGCCGGTATAAACCATTACAGAAAATCATTTAACAAAACAGACATTAAAATACTGGCCATGATAATTACTAAGATAAAAAGTGAATTAAAAGAATTCTCTAATTAAACAGTATAAGCTTCTTTTTAATATTCATTATCATTTTCTAACAAACATAAATATCAGAGTGACGAATAAAGGGAGACGAATCTTACCGGCATTTAAGAAAATTTGTTTATGAATAAACTCATCATTAGACTATTGGCTATGTGCACGTCTGAAACGTCAAACGTCAAAGATCCCGAGACAATGTCAAAACTCAGAGATGTCAAATAATGACCCATGAATATTTGATTTACTTTAGTAAACGAGAAAGACCCCGTATTGGAAATTTTACTGAAATAAATAAGAGAATAAATAAATACATACAAACGAAATGAATCGTAGGAAACCGTTAAGGAACCAATAGAAAACGTGAAAGTAAATTTGACAGTGGTCCCCGGTAAGTACACATTTCTGCCATGGTGTGCGCTACGATCGCCTAGCTTACCCCCACCACCTACTTCGCACATAGCCAATAATGGCCGCTAAACCTTGATCAATTTATAATCCTGTTATATCGACTGGTCAGTAACAGACGCAATGACAATGTTTATATAATTGTTGGATCTCGCGTGTCTCAAATCTACAACCTATCAGGTTAGCCGTAAGCTTGTTTGCCACTGACGTGGTATTAAAAAAATAAACTGACCAAGCTATTAGGGACAGTTCACACCGAACGGCTAGAGTCGGCGAGCACCCCAGTTCAATTTCCTTTGATTCGGGTGGGGAGCGCAGTGACTCTGTACCTTTTTTCCACGTGCATTAGTTTAGTTGCTATGATCTCCTCCTCTCTCCATCATCAGATCAGTGGTCAGCATTGTCCCCGATCTCCACAAGTATGTCAAATTTCAGTCTAATCGGATTCCGGGAAGTGGCTGAAAAGAGGATTGCAAATTTTGAAACCAACTTACCAGTACGAACAGTAAAAAAAAAGTAAAGTTGACAATTTTCCTACTGTAATGGGAAACAAAGTACTAGGCGAGCATGACGCGTAAGGCGCTGCACTACTCTCATTACAAAAAAGTCTTACAAATAAAAGACTAACATCGTCACATACGCCTTTTTAAAATTGCAGATCGCCAATCGCTGGAACAACGCTCATCGAATCATTTCATGAGAACCATTTTAAGATCGTTCTTCGATCACGCATAGTTGTTATGCATCTCGCGGTCAAGATAAAGAGGACGTCAGTGGAGACGTGAGTCGAAACAATTTGCGAATCGCCTAGCTGCACAACGACTCAATTGAAAAGGTAATATAAACCGTATAGTGTTAGGTGTATAAGTCATTTTAGAATGGAAAAGTTTCAAAAGATTGATGCTAGCACCAGTGATGGATGGACATGATTGCACAGAAAAGCTTGCAATATGGTTTGTCCTTTTAACTCATTTAATTAATTATTAATGCGCTTGTAGTTTCTAAATAATTATGAAGTGCTTAAAGACATGTTCTACATCGCACGCTGTTCGTTGCCATAAAAGTAGTCATATCTGCCATTACTAACATCCAAATCAGTTAATTGTCAAAAAATAAAAGATTTTATTATTTGAGATTTACCACACCATGAAACAGGGTGGAGAAAATGCTTGGGCCTGATAGGGGTCTACCTCAAATCTTAAAGGTCATTTTGCTCAAAGGAAACAGTATGTGTAGGATTTTTGAATATATTTAAATGCTGTTAGTCATCTTTTAAAAATACATAAAAATTATTAAAAATATCAATCTTAAGAATTTGAAGTGGTTATTCCTCCAGGGTCCATTTTGTTTTTCCATTTGTATAGAAAACTAATTATGCAATTTTAACTATTTGAACCACAAACCGGACCCGGGTATGTCCTTAAACTACGACCAAGACCACCGGGGAATGGGCAGCAGCATTCCTAGAGTGCGGTGGAGATACTGCGATCGCCAACCCGCATGCCAAGCGTGGCGATTATGGCATTTACCCCCCATGAAATTGGGGGAGGCCTATGTCCAGCAGTGGACGTCCTAGGGCTGATGTGGTGTGGGAACCACAAACCATAATACGACGTCGGCCGGTACGCTCTTTTGTCATCCACGTGGTAAAAAAAAGAAAGTGTAATCTCATAAGTGGCGAAACACAATTACTTTCAGTTATAAATCAATTTAGTTACTATTCTAAAACTGTTACGCTCAACATACAATTTCGACCACCCGCTTCTCTTCTGTAATTTTCATACTAATGTGAAAATAATTGACAAACGCCACCACATGACGCGCGTCAACGAAATATAGTTTTTATTAAAATAACTACTTACAACGTCTAGTATAAGTGGGAATATAAATAGGTATCCGACATAGAGGGTTCCGTAAACTAAGATAAATAATTCATAATTCATTTATTGCAACCTGATATTACAAAATAAAATAAATAAATTAAATAAATTAAGCGTTTATTCACAAAAAACAGTACTCTTTAACAATTTCTTTAACTTCCGCCAAACTGTATAACAGTTTGTTGGCAGAAATAAGCTCCCTTTCCTTACATTACTGTTTTAAGCAAGCTATATTTAGTTAAGTGTATAAACTATTCTGACTACGTTAACTAATTAAGTATATTTTATTTTCTAATTCTTTTAACATAAACTTTTTTATTTTCGATTTAAAAACATTTTTGCTGGTGCTTTTCCTAATATCTAACGGTATATTGTTATAAGTTTTAGGAACGAGATAGGATCTGGTTCTCTTACCATAATAATTGACTACTCTAGGTACAATTAACACTTCTTTGGTCAACTTTCTACGCAGAAGTGTATTAGTCACAGGAACCTTAAACTCACTCAGATCATATTGTTCTAATGCAATTTGGAATGACACCCTCTCAAAGACTGGCAACAGATTACATTCAAGAAACAATTGATTGTAATCATTTCTACAAACTTGTTTTGTCTTTTTATCTACTAGAGCTTTCATAAACCTAATTTGTAGGTGTTTAATTTTATCAAGATAGGTTTTAAATGTTCTGCCGTACGTGCTTAGTCCATAGGAAAGTATCGAATCAGTGAGTGCATAATATACTGTATACAAGGTCGCTCTATCTGTGAAAAACTTAAGGTGGTGGAACTTCACAAGCACCGCCCGGAGCCTCTCACACACAATCGTGGTATATGGTGGATTACAGTCATAAAGTAATATAGATACACGGAAACACAGATATACAGATACACATATTAAACTTATAATTATAACACCACCCTGTTGCGTTGCGTCGGGGTTAAAAACGAAAATTGCCGATGGCAGTACATAACCTCAGCCTCAAAAAATCGCAATTATCAACTGTATTAATATAGGGTGTAATTTAATTAAAAAGTTAATTTAAAAAACAACATTGTCTCACATACAGGGTGTGGCCTGTGATATGAGCAAAAAATTCAACGGTACGCTATTGAGCTCTCCATTAATTATTCCCAAATTGTATAAATTAGAAAAAAAGTACTCCACTGGAGTTGATATTAATAACCATTTATTTTAAAAACATTAAAAATTAATTTAAAAAAAAAATTAAAAGATCCCAAACATATCCCTTCAAACCAAAAATTCTATAACGATTATGAGATGCTACCTCAAAATCAGCATTGTCTGCCGCGCTATAATGTCGTGGTGCCAAGATCCATTACTTGGAGATCATAACTTTAGATCGAAGTTTCTCCCAATTGAAAAAAATATAGATATAATTTTTGGACTCAAGAGGTTACTGTAGATGCTCTAAGGAAGCGTCCTTTAAATTTTTTGCTCATATTACAGCCCACACCCTGTATAAAACAATGGCGCCTAAACGGTTAAGAAACTTATCGGACATAATAGTAATTAATCGAATATTTATTCTGCAAGTAGGCTTTGAGGGCTCTTTTACATCTCCGAGTTTACAATTAGTAATTACTATGACATCATTAGGTGACAAGAACCAAGAGTCAACCTGGCACACGTGCCTCCGGGTCCACTAAATACTACTACTACTACTTCCTACCATAACAATAAGTCGGTGCTTCCAAGATTCTAGTTTACGGAACCCTAAAACGGTTCCAGTGCTGAAAGAAAAGGGTTCAAAAAGGACACGACTTAATGAGCCATAAACTAGCTGGGGAGAAACTTAACGCCTTGACATTATATAGCATTTTGTACTCGTATTTCGAACATGTGATAACTGAAAGCTTTTTCAGTTATCGTAAGAATAATATTATTATCGGGGGGACAATCTTACACAAATCGACCTAGTCCCAAACTACAACTAACACTAACAAATGTTCGTGTGAAACATACACAAATAATGGCTTGGCCGGGATTCGAACCCGGCATCTCCGGCTTCGTAGGCAGGCCAGGCAGGGTCACTACCAAACTAAGCCAAAGTGGTCGTCGGAGAACTCTCAGAATTACGAGAATTACGCAGAGACCTATCGCTGCGAGAATTCTCATCTGTGTAATCAAATAACTACAAAATTGGTGCAAAATTATGATAAACATAATATGTATTTTTCAATTACTCAAAGATACATTGGATGTGTATATGTTAGTGTATTGCCTGTTCTGTCTGTATTTTTAACTTTTTGTGTGTACATCGTAAACATACTTGTTTATTATTCTAGTCAGGTAGCTGCATTAGGGGCAAAGTATTTGAGAGCATTCACTGATCTCTTTATTACACTGTCACTGTAGCAGCTGTCTAACTAACTATATTAGTTAGACTATAGCTAAACATTATTTCGTATTTAATCCGAATGAAATGAACTCAATAATTTTCGCGTCGTTTAAAGTGAGAGTTTCTTAATATAAAGCAATATTACTAAATGTAGGAAGATAATTATATAAACTTAAGAGTGCGCAGTACGTTCGGTTCTCCATACAAACGTATTTATGCTCTCATTTTAAAACGCCATGCTAGAATAACATGAAACTTTGTATACACAATGAGATCCGGCAGCAACAGAAACTAATTTCCGACCTAGATGGTCGGAAATTAGTTTCTGTTGCTTGAAATTATAATGGAGAAAAAATACAACGATTATTAAGGTTTTCTTACAAGCCATAAAAAACTCAAAAAACCGCTGTATTCTTTTTCTTTTACAATTTCTAGCAACAGGAACTAATTTCCGACCTAGGTATGCCGGGTCCCATTGTGTATACAAAGTTTCATGTTATTCTAGCATGGCGTTTTAAAATGAGAGCATAAATACGTTTGTATGGAGAACCGAGCGTACTGCGCCCTCTTAAACAGTGTTGCAACTGAGACCCTACTATGGGCAGAAGATCACAAAGCCATACTATTCTTTATAAATGCAAAAGTAACTCTGTCTGTCTGTTCTTTTATTCCTACCCTCACGTACATAACTTGTCAAGGTAAAACCACTAAACCAATTACGATAAAATTTGTCACAAAGATAGTTCGAACCCCGAAGAAGAACATAAGATAGTTGTTATTTGGGAATTCATCTCCTAACGGGGATAAGGTGAGGGAAGTTTGTATGGATGCGACATAAACGAGTTCAAGACGTACAATATCGCGGGCAGAAGCCACAAGAACATAAATAAACTGACTGTACATAATCTGGCAAATAACTATTTTATCGCCTACCGAACATTCCCAGGACATTAGACATGACGGGTCAAGTGTACGATAAAAATCAAAGGAGTTATTCATCTCGAAAATCTTACCGCAAACCGAACTTTATTACATAACTATAAAATCGAAAATCAATCGGCAATTTTGAACATCCTTACAATATCCTTGCTGGCAGGTCGTGACTGTCAGAACTATACATAACCATTCAATTTTAAGTCTTAATGGCTAGTTTTAAGGATGTTTTTTGTGTTGGATGGTTGGTTAGGACGCAGCATGAGGGTGGAATCCAACAAAAAGCAGTCGGACCGGTTGGACCGGCGATTCCGAGAGTCATTCCGCTCAAAACGAATCAAATGGTCTAATAACATATTCATATTTTTTAGAGATTGACTTGGGACTCACCCTCAGCCTGGAAGAATGTCAAGTAATTTGATTTATTCAAAGATTCTAATGCTTACGATTAGGTTTATTCCCTGGAGGTATTTTTCTTATGGTGGCGACTGTGTCAATTGTTTTAGGAGCCATGAAGGTTTTAAAAAAAAAAAAGCGAAAGTCCTGTTTTGTAAAAGAAGATACAATCCAACACGAAACGAACATATATCAAAGATGACTTTGTCCTCCTTTGTTTAATACCTAAATAAATATTTAAAAATTGACTAGACTGAGTCTGTTATTTATTACATATAAATTAATCTAAACTTGCAAGATCTTCACACATTTTTTTAGCTGCTCACGATGGAGGAGGTTGGGACACATCCAAAACGTCGAGTGTACCTCAAAGAGGTAAACAACTTTGATTATTCGCGATTACATCCCGTTTACCAATAACGCGGCACGAACATGGCGGTTTTGCTGCTTGAAACCAGTGAGCAAAATGCTATTTTGCTGCAAGCGTAAAAAAAAACTTTTTCACATCGTAGGTTAGTTGCATCTTTTCATACTGCCGGGTGTAATACAAACTTGGAACATTTACACTTCATTTTCTCTGTCACTATTCATTTGCTTTATATGTTCTCGCCGCTGAGGTGAAAAGTTAAAACGACATATATCACACGAGAGCAAAGATATTTGCATCTCGTGTCTTTGAGTCCCTCGCTACGCTCAAGATACTAATTGTTTATAAAATCTTTCGCTTGCTCGGGACTCAACATCAACACTCGCAGCTAAAATCTACTTTGCTTTCTTGTTGAACAAATATCTATTTATTCTGTTAAGAATATTGGATGTTTATTCTATTCAGAATTTTGAGTTACAGGTGCTCCATAAAGAAAAAAGAAGTGGACAATATTTCAAATATACCTATACGAAAATAAGACCTTGAAATTAGCTATTGACTGATCTGCTATAAGTTTGATGCTGTGATCTATATTCGGTGTGGGCTGGGTTAACTATCGGGTATTATTTTTACGGGTACCTTAGTTGTGAATAAATTATCTAAGAGGCAAGTAATAATTATATGAAATATCAATATGCACACCTGTTTTTGCGTAACCGCTGTTTTAAGTGTCTTGTTTGTGTGTAGGCGTGATTGTATGGAGATTTATAGATCCTCAAAGCTTCATGGAATTAAAAAAAAACATATCATAATAAAACTTCTAATAATTTTATACACTCCTTTTTTTAAATGCTCCGTTTTTTACTTTCACTGTAGTCACATTGTAGGTAGTGTTTTGTATATTATATGATAATCAATCTATAATTTTTGGCATCTATGTCAATGATGTTGATTTTTTTATTAGAAGTAAGCTAAAAAAACTTTTCTTCTAATAAAAAATTCAACATAATTGATTGCATAAAGTTTTTCTTGCATGCAAAGCTTTAGAATTAATTACAAAGTCTTGTGGTTCAAGTTTCGAAAATAATATTAACTAAAATAGAATTTTGCATCAATTTGTACTTCACTTTCAATATTTCTACGGAACCTTAACCTCGCGACGGACGTCAGTGTTGCCAACATTCGAAAAGTCAACGGTCAGCACCGACCTTCGCGCGTTCAATATCAAGGAAGTTCAACCAGTGAATGTGCTGGCATTCCGCACTGGCCGTTCTAGACCGAAAACAAAGAAAAAAAAAGCATACGCTGACTATGTTGGCAGTACGGTGAAGGGGATAATAATAGTCACATTGCAGATTAATGCTCGTAAATACGTGATTTATTGTTAATCAAACTTAATCCCTTGTCTGTTTCCTTGTATTTATCAATTAGGTTATTAAGGAAACAATGCGCGAAACTTTCCTTCTTAATCATGAGAGGAAGCCTGTGCCCAGCAGTGGGAACATAGTGTACCTAATCATTAAGTTATTAGGGAAAAGTTTACAGCACCATATCGAATTTTTGTCATGGCTAAGGTTTGGATTAGATGCATCCGGAATCCGTGCCCTGTCAGTCCGAAATCCGAGCTATTCGGAAAGAGAGGTAGTTTTAAGATGTCGGTTTTGCTCCTACGGACTTTTTGATTTCATACTATAGTGATTTTATTATGGTGCCGAACAATGATATGGCCTGACTACTGATGGTTAGCAAACACCGAAGCCTATGGACGCGTACGACTGAATCTAAAGCGCGTTGCCGATCCGACGAATGTTATTTTCTCTCAACACAACTCATTCTATGTATGTATGTAGGTATGTTCTGGCAATCGAAGTCAAAAGTAGAGTGTATAACTCTAGTCTAAAAGCCATATTACTTACCCCTCGAACTATTTACCCTCACTTTGTTCGGAAAAATAACCATCTCTTAAATGAGTGTTTGCTTTATTAGTACTTAACACAGGACAGTTGTCCCTTTAAGGGATCTCTTCCAGCTAACACACGTTGTAATTTAAACATCACAGTTGACGAATAAAAAAGTAGGTATAGTAAAGACGCTATTAATAATCAAACTACTGATGATTATGATGAATCTGCGCACCACACCGATTAGTCCTCATTAAGTTATCTATAAGGTGTCCGAACATAATTGATGTTGTTTTGGCACTAGAGTCGTTCCGGACTTTAGGTCAGTGTCGCCGCCATAGAATATTTTTTTTTATCTGTTACATAAGCAGAAGCGATGTTTTGAACGAGAAGACATCACTATAAGTTTTATAATTTTGTAACAGTAACAGACAATTTATTTTGTAGTTTTGTTTTTTTAATGATAAATACAGTAATTATCATTATTGTGACCAAGCGGGCAGCGCAGCGTTCGTGGCCCATCGGCGCCCGCGTACCGCGTGCGGTATGCGAGGTTAAGCAATGTCGGGTGGGGTCGGTCCTTGGAAGGGTTGACCGCTTTGAGTAGTAGCTAACTGAAACATCGAAGACTCAGGAACAAATATTTGTGCTCACCACACAAATAATGCCCTGACGGGGATCGGAACCCAGGACCTCCAGCTTCGTAAGCAGCGTCACTACCATCTAAGCCAAAGTGGTCGTCATAAGATTGCTCTTGAGTGTATTATTTTGTTAATCTGTAAAGAAGTAACATGTCTACATAATAAACATAATTATAACATACTTACCACGGCTAGCCACTCAAGGACAACCACTGCTTGCACTCCAATGCACTAGGCAAGGTATGATGCCATTTCAGTTTATAGCCATATTTTATAGTTTTGTTTATAACAAATCCAAACTGATTTTGTGCGGAATCTCAAAAATTTGTGTTAAATTACGATTTTTATGTTTCTTTTTTTCAATGGCGCCATCTATCTTTAATAAACACGCAACTAAATTAGGTTACTTTTGAAATAGTGGGCTAAACTGCTTGCTTTGAATATTTAAATGACCCATTTCGGCCATTGACGCCTTTGTCCCGGTTGTTCTAATGACATTTTTTTTCTTATCTTTTAAACTTCTAACTAGCCTTTAACTTTTACTTCTTTTGCAATCTTACTGAAAACAATTAACTTAAAAAATCATAAACTCAAATTAAAAACGAACTGTCCTATAATACCACCAAACTGGTCAATATTGCTAATGGCAATTGCAATTGATCGTCTTGAGTCCCATTCAATCTCACAAAGTATTCCACACCGACGACCCGCCACGAAATGTCCAAATTATACGATGTAAAAGTAAGTAAATGACCCATTAACAATACAAGCATGGCACGGCACAGTAAGATGAGCAAAATGACCAAACCAACACGACACTTAACAAGTCACATGGTGCCCTATTTCGCCCTCCGGACGGGAACTATGTCAAGAGGTCTTACTTAACCTTTCGTGTCTTTATTTTACTGTTTATGTTATACAATAAAATCTTTAGGAAAACGAATATTGAATGAGATATGACCTCAAAAAGTTTAGCGAATTCAGCAAACGGCTATATACGGACTCTTAAGGCGCAGGGTAGGGCAAGCCATTCTCCATACAAAGGTTGTACAAGTTTTTTGCGTTAGTTTTGGCACAGCAGCATTTAATTATTTTTTTGTAGATATTGGATATACGCAGAACTTGATGTTGAAATTTTGCGTTATATCAAAAAAAAAACATACATAGCTAAGAAAAAAATAAGCATATGGACCAAAAATAGTAACTGGAGTGCAAACACAAACGAAGAAAAACTTGCAAAAAGTTTGTATGGAAAGAGCTTGCCCACCCCTTCGCCTTAAGCTTCTATTTTTCACTTTTACTTTTGGAGACTACACATTATGTCTGATAGCGTGCTGAATAACTTAGAAGGATAAAGAAGGAAGAACATTGGCTAATTGGCTACTGGGCTATTGTTCTCACGGTGCCCTTCGAACCAGTTGTTAGCCAGGATTGTCAGGAACCAGTAGGTATTGATATGATCATCAAATTTCTGTACAACTTGAACTACATTTATCGATAGCGCCCGTAGAAACGGCTCATACGATTGAGCGCAATTTGCCGAGCAGTTCCCAATAATGTCTTTTTTAGGGTTCCGTACCCAAAGGGTAAAAACGGTACCCTATTACTAAGACTTCGCTGTCTGTTCGTCCGTCTTTCCGTCCGTCTGTCTGTCACCAGGCTGTATCTCAAGAACCACGATAGTTAGACAGTTGAAATTTTCACAGATGAGATGATGTATTTCTGTTGCCGCTATAACAACAAATATTAAAAACCGGCCAAGTGCGAGTCGGACTCTGCCGTTTTTATAGATAATGGTATGGAACCCTTTGTGCGCGAGTCCTTTTTTGTCTTTTAATACCACGTTAGTGGCAAACAAGCGTACGGCCCGCCTAACGGTAAGCGGTCACCGGTAGGGTGTCACATGGTCGAAGCCAATCCTTTCTTTCAGCCTTTAAGAATCATATACGACCTGTTTAGCCTAGTTGGTAGTGACTCTGCCTCCGAAGCTAGAGGTCCCGGGTTCGAATCCCGGCCAGAGCATTTATTTGTGCTATTTTCACGGATATTTGTTCTTGGGTCTTGGATGTTTTCTATGTATTTAAGTATGTATTTATCTATATATGTATGTATATCGTCGTCTAGTACCCATAGTGCAAGCTTTGCTTAGTTTGGGACTAGGTCGATTTGTGTAAGATTGTCCCCCAATATTATTATTATTATATTGTACTCCCTTGGGAAGATTTTATAACCTGGACCTTTTAAAGGCACGAGTGAATAGGCATCTTCGGGGTGAGCTCGCTTCTTCGTCGGCCTCATCTTTGCCCCTTGGCTAGATGCTGGCCAAGAGCAACCCCATTTTTAATAAAAAAAATATTTTATAAAAGACCTCAGTAGAGCCCATTCCACAACCGAAGCGTTTGTTGGTAAGTAAATTTCTCGGAAACCGTACCGTACGTGATTTCAGGTTCATGAAAATGACATGCCTGCCCATGAATGTTCTAGAGCCTGTCGCAGACGAAGCCTAGGAAATCCCACGTCTGGCGGGGTCACTGACACGCCGTCCTCGCGAAGGTCGTGACACTAGTCACTTGGTAAAGGTACGACTATACCTGTGAGTACTTAATGTTTTCTTTGGACACGTGTCCTGACGCGACGGAACGTCCATAGAACGTCTTGTTGTCCAAGGAAGAGTAGAAGGCACCAGGCCTAGGGGAAGGTCTCCAATGAGATGGACAGACCAGATAAAAGCCAGTACGTCAAGTACGTTAAACGAATGCTCCTGGAAGGCAGCTTTACAGTTTTACGGGAGGAATGGCGGCGTGTCGTAAAACGGGTTACAAAGATCTTGGGGTTGAAAAGAGCGAACCGACTAAGATGATGACTTAGTAAGTGTAGTTTTTTATACGACGACGGTAGTAAACCAGCTTACGGCCTGCCTGATGGTAAGCAGACAGCGTAGCCTATGGACGATTGCGGCTCCAGAAGAACAACAAGCGTATTGACTTGAGGATTAATTGTGTTGAGAGCTAGAGTCATTTGCAGGTCCCTCACTCACACCGCATCCTAAGGAACTCTGGCGCCCTTGCTCACCGGCGACTTGACCAACTATGTTTATATTATGTCAAAATTATATTATGTCAAAATAGGATAACGTCTCACGAAAGCTTTATCTTATGTCAGTTCGAACTGGTTCATAAACCATTAAACTAGTGGCTCCGTGAGTTGTAGACCTCGCAAATTTCCAAAAACTGACTCGACAAAAAATTCTATATAATTATCAAACCTGCTCACAAAATTTCACGAGAATCAGTTGAGAAATGCGACCTGTAGAGGAGAACAGGACATACATACGATAATTTTTTGGATATTTTTTCAAATCTCTAAATATCATAAAACTGCCTCGACAAAAAAATCTATATAACATTTCTGATGAAAAATGCGATCTGTAGGGGAGAACATCCGGACAGACATACGAAAAAAAATTTTTTTTTTCAAATCACAAAACTTCTAAAATCTGACTTGACAAAAAAATTCTATATAATTATCGAACCTGCTCACTAAATTTCACGAGAATCGGTTTAGAAATGCGACCTGTAGAGGAGAACCATCCAGATACACAGACAGACATACGAAAGAATTTTTGTCGAAACCTGAAACGGAGACGCTTCGCTCGATCGGTCAATAATTTAAGGACAAACAATAAATAAATGTCCCGCGAGTTCCGGACGGTGATTTTGTGGCCAAAATTTCGAAATTAACGAAAAATACAGATTTATATCGGTAATATTTTTAAAGAGACAGGTAAAGGTTAAACCCATGACTCTGGCTTTCTGGAGTCTACATACAAACGTATTTATGCTCTCATTTTAAAACGCCATGTTAGAATAACATGAAACTTTGTATACACAATGGGATCCGGCATATCTAGGTCGGAAATTAGTTTTTGTTGCTAGAAATTGTAAAACAAAAAAGATACAGCGGTTTTTTGAGTTTTTTACGGCTTGTATGAAAACCTTAATAATCATTGTATGTTTTCACCATTATAATTTTAAGCAACAGAAACTAATTTTCGACCTAGATATGCCGGATCACATTGTGTATACAAAGTTTCATGTTATTCTAGCATGGCTTTTTATAATGAGAGCATAAATACGTTTGTATGGAGAACCGAGCGTACTGCGCACTCTTAAGTATAGTTGACTGCTGGTGAATGTCTATGGCATTAGAGCCGCATTTGTACGATGCGTTCTACTTTTTTATAATGAATATTAAATAAATAAATAAAGAGACAGGTAAAGGTTAAACCCATGACTCCGGCTTTCCGGAGTAACCGTTAACCAAATACTTGAGCCAGACCGAAGGATCTTGCGAAACTCGGTGCAGTACAGGATCAATCGAGTACTTGAAGACACCAATCTTGACCAATCTCAATCTTTACTTTAATTATATTTTTCCGACTTAACTTAGTTTATGTATAGTGACTGTAATCATCATCCACCTAGCGTTATTCCCAGTACAGTTGCATCCTGAAGGATGCCTGGGGTCCGCTACCTAATCCCAAGAGTTGGCGTAGGCACTAATTTTTACGGAAGCGACTGCCATCTGACCTTCCAAACCGAGGGGAAAACTAGGCCTTATTGAGATTACGCTTGCCAAGTGAGTGGGCAACTTGACTGTTAGAAGTTCTCAAGCCGCCCGGAGGCCTCTAACTTGGCTTAACGACTGCTATCATAGACAGCAACCGGGATCAACGGCTTAACGTGCCTTCCAAAGCACGGGAGCGCTCAGTTAGTAACCACTCAAAGCGGTCACCCATCCAAGGACTGACCTCGCCCGACATTGCTTAACCTCGCATACCGCACGTGGTACGCGGGCGCCACTGGGCCACGAACGCTCCTTGTATAGTGACTGTAATACGATAAATAAAATAAATAAATATATATATATATATATATATATACCCTGCTAGCATGTTTTGTAGTCGTGTGTAACGTGATGTTTTGGCCTGGGCCATTTGGACCGTAAAACAAGACCACAAAAGTGGCACTGTCGCCAGCTCAGCTTATGTGTTCGCACCCTTACCTCCACGTGATAGTTGACGTAAACGACTGTTATAAAACTCGACTATGTATCCATATTAATGGATGTTACAGACTGGCACAGCTGCCTCACAAACACGAATGGCTAGATTCCATAAAACTAAATCAAACAATAATAATAAACGTTTATTTTCAGACCGGATTGATCCATAACCCTTTATTTGACAAAAAAATGATAATGCTCCATATTCAAGCCTCGGTGGCACTAAATAGTCCAAACAATTTCAGTCAGAAAAAAAAAGATAGTCGAATAGTTTGTTTATCCTGATATACATTGCCAAATAAAGGGATAAGTACGTATACAATGCGAACGTGACAAAATAATAATAAAATAACATATGACACAAATAAAATAAAAATACAATACACAAAATGAGTTTGGATAGCCATTGACAGGGGCAAGCAAGGCAAACAATACGCCCTACTTGGCTCTGCCAATAGCTACTTCCACCCAATACCTAAATAATTTTGAAATGAACAAGAATCCAATTCGGAAACTTTTTCTTTGAATTTATATACAGTTGACAGGACTAACACAAACGAAATTCCTGCACTGTACCCCCGCTCTTGATTCCAATACTGGATAACAATAATCGTATGGCATTTATTTTAGAACCCTTAGATCTTGAGTTGATCTTGATCCGGACTTGGTTGAGAAATTGGTGCGACTGTTTGTACCTGACGTTCCTCGAATAACCCTTAAGACCACGTGCGCGTACTAATTTTTACGTTACCAATAAACGATTCATACGAAAAAAAAATTGGAGGACTATCTTACACAAATCGACCTAGTCCCAAACTAAGCAAAGCTTGTACTTTCGCTCCTAGACGACGATATACATACTTATATAGATAAATACATACTTAAATACATAGAAAACATCCAAGACCTATGAACAATTATCCGTGCTAAATGCACAAATAATGCCCTGGCCGGGATTCGAACCCGGGACCTCTAGCATTGGAGGCAGCGTCACTACCAACTGGGCTAAGCAGGTCATCATGTGTTTTTAAAGTTTTTTAAAATACATAACATAAACATGGAAAAAAGGTCGTGGTTTGATCATTGTGACGTCATTGTGCACATTTCCCTGCAAACTTCACACAAGTTTTGTAAAAATTGAGGTGTGTAAAAATTTGCTGATTTGACTTTTATCTTATAAGATTTGGAATCTAGGATCTAAATAAACATTTAAATTGCAACATCCGCCTCCATGATCTTTGGAATGGTTTACATTACAGTATGCGACTTTAAGAAGAGATCGCTGTGATCTTTCCAAACTGATGTGGATACTCTGTGCAGACTACCCCAGGCAGAGTTAAACAGGCCGACTAAGAAATGTTATTTCTAAATAAGTAAGCATTTAAAACAGTATTTGATGTTGGAAGGAAGTCCCTAGTTAATTGTCAGTTTTGCCACAAAAACTTGTATGTGCATTGGCATAACTTACCGACATGAGATTTATCTTTATAAAATCGATCCTAAAGCTCGAAAGCTCGCGCTCTCCTATCATTTACATTACAGCATCAGCATACAGTAACATGAGCCAGCAATGTGGTCATACACCACCCATATGGCTTCATTGCGCCTTCCTCTTTTGAGACTTGAGTGGCCTGAGGGGTCATGGAACCGAATTCATTGAGTACCTAATATAGTTATCGTGTAGCAGATCATACTATGCATCTTATACTCGTATTGTAACTCTTTAAAAAATCCTATCTTCATTATAAATGTTCTTTTATGAAAGAGTAAATGTCAGTAGCCCATTTCACGAATACAAGTTACAATATGGTCTTACACCCTATTTTGAAAAGTAACTCATTCTCATATACCCTATTTCACAACGCATCACTGTCAAATGGTCAGTTGTTATCTGTGGTAGGCTAAGTCAATGTGAATGCGTGTGGTGTGTGTTTTGGTATTCAGCCCTTTGTGAATCCGACCGTAATCTCACTAATCTTTTCACAAGTCGTCGTTTACCAAAAAGTGATGTATCTTCGCGACGGCGCCTGCGCGTTACTGACCTTGCGCAACACAGTCCGCGTTTGCCTAGACGACATCATACATTCAAATTTGTCGTCTTGCCGGCTTCCTGAGACATAAATGGCTTATTGTTGCTTGATGCTAAAAATAGGACTGACGTGTGATGATGTGGCAATAATTTATTCAGTAGGTCAATTTGCATGAGGCTATAGACGTTGCTGTAACTGTCATTCTCATTATGCAATTAAATCTCATGATATAAGGCATAAAAGCGTTCGTTCAAACGCCATCTAAAAGTTAACGTATATACATTTCAAATAGTTACTTACATACCTTCCTGGTTTTTCAGGTAGACATTACAAAAAGCCCAAAAGGTGGACTGTTGACCTGGTAAATGTCGTGAGAGTCTGAAGGATGCGGGTGGCGCAGGACCAGTCATTGTGGCACTCTCAGGGAGAGAGCTATGAACCGCAGTGGATCTTTTGGCTGATACGATATTGATGATGATTATAAAAAAACTGCCGATCAAAGAGCTACATTAGGACTGGTTAGCATGGAACTTTGTGGCTGCCCCCATAGTAGACGCTGGCGCTGAGAAGAAAGTTATTACTACTGGTCCACTATCTTTCAGTTGTCCATCACCAAGTAGATAGTGCAGAGGTGTTGGCTCAGATCGGGTTGGTCGTTCCGACGCGGATACCCACGAACGCGGAAGGGGCGGTGGCGCCGCGCCGCCGGCCGGGCCTGCTGCAGCGGCCGTCCGCTCGCACGCGCTACGCGAGCCACGCGCCTACCGCCCGTGCTTTGAGATGGCTGCATCTAATGCTCAGTCAGCACGAAGACGCTGATATGTTCGCCGATACTTTGGCATACTTGTGCAACATTGGTAGGATATTTTTGAATTGTCAATTAATGGAATGACATTATAATTATCACATTTTTTACCTGTGCATGTTATCTTTTTTGTTTATTTTAGCATGTAAGCGATTTGGTGTCCATACTGTAAGCTCGCATTGTATTATTGTAAATAAATAAATAAATAGTATTACGACCTGCATTTTTCTCTTGGTACCGTTTGGTAACTAAGTTTCGTAACTGGCTACAGAATGGAAATACAAAATTCCGTTTGTAGCTGGTTTCGAAAAGAATAAAAGTAAAAGTAGTTTATTCTTCAAATTACATTGGCATTAAGTCCGCCATTTGTAAATTTGTTTTTTGTGCAATAAAGCTTAAATAAATAAGTAAATTAGGCATATTACATGCACCTACATATGTGTGCAATATAATATAACCACTACGTTTTAAAAGTCGGGACTCCTACGTACAAAAATATCAGAACTGTCACATGTATGAATTCTCAGAAAGCCTATATTTTTTTCCCGTTTAGAAGCTGGTTACAAATTTTAGTTACCAAACGGTACCAAAGGCATTTTTCGCGACAAAATATTAGTTTTACATCATTTGGAAGAGGCTCACATTGTATGTAATAAGTGTGAAACAGTTTGGGTGGCTAGTGTGAAGTGAGTTAACTAACATTTTCTTCTGTAATTTATGACCCTCACCAGAGTTCGTGCCCAAGTTACAGACAAGTGTCGGTTCAAATTCCAATAGTGTTCAAATGCCAACAATGATACTTTATTTGCAATTAAACTTATACTGAAATGTTACTTTAACCATGATGCCACCTATTTGGTTAACGAATAAGCGTTATTTTGGTAGGTACTTATTAACCGTGCGAGCGCGAAGCGTCTCCGTTTCAGATTGAGCAAAAATGCGCATATCCGGCGGATGTCCAGCAGATGGTCCTCTTCTCGTGAAATTCTGCGAGCAATTTGTATAATTAAAAAAAACTTGTATGGTAAATACAAACGATTACAAAGAATTAATACAAACAATAAACTAGGAAACTGCGAATCCTTCTTTATTCAATGTCTAAAAGTGTAACCGCTTGAATTTCATCAATACACTGGCGGTACCTGAAGTGTACGCCCAAGTTGCCGGCTTTCCATAAATTAGCCCGTGTCGTGAAGTCGCCGCCAGTGTACACTGGAGGGCCCGTAAAATAGATATGTATACTCATTGCAAATCGTGCTCGAGTGACGGTCAGCGCTGATATCAGTTGAATCAATGAAAATTATGTGATCATTTCATGCTGACTGCTACTACGACGCGCGCGTATAGAGCCACGTCAGCACGTTATGGCTTGCGCTGATCGGTAGTAGACTGTTTTTTTTATACCACATCCGTGGCAAACAAGCGTACGGCCCTGATGGTAAGCGGTCACCGCAGCCTATGGACGCCTACGAGAACAACTCCAGGGATGTAACACCCTTTAAAAAATATACACACCTTTCTTGAAGAACCCCATACTGTAGTCCCTAGGGAAAACCTCGGTAGGGAGCTCATTCCACAACCAAAGTATCCGAGGAAGGAAATTCCTCTGAAACCGTACCGTACCGTACGCGACCATTGTTTTCTGCCTAAATTTAAATGAGTGTATTATTTGTATGCATTTATTTCCGCTGGATGCGGGTGGCGCAGGACCGGTCATTGTGGAAGTCCTTGGGGGAGGCCTCTCTCCAGCAGTGGACGTCATTCGGCTGAAATGATGATGATGATTTGTATATGTATTTTTATGTTTATTCTGTGGCATTATTAAGTTGGGTACGTAATTAATCGGGTGTTCAGTCAGTAAAGAATATTATTGTACTTTATTGTAAATTTCGGTAGTTTCTTAATTTTATTCTTAGGCATTTTATAAGACTAAGCCAAACTGAAACATGTAGTAGTGCACTGTTCAAATAGGCATTGATTTTTTTTGTGTTACAGAATTAAAATATAATGTCTATTCAAACTCGCCACAATTACATTTATACAAGACGGCCTTAAGAGGGCGCAGTACGTGGCAGTACGCTCGGTTCTCCATACAAACGTATTTATGCTCTCATTTTAAAACGCCATGCTAGAATAACATGAAACTTTGTATACACAATGGGATCCAGCATATTTAGGTCGGAAATTAGTTTCTCTTGCTAGAAATTGAAAAAGAAAAAAAAAATACAGCGATTTTTTGAGTTTTTACGGCTTGTATGAAAACCTTAATAATCGCTGTATGTTTTCTCCATTATAATTTCAAGCAACAGAAACTAATTTCCGACCTAGATATGCCGAATCCCGTTGTGTATACAAAATTTCACGTTATTCTAGCATGGCGTTTTAAAATGAGAGCGTAAATACGTTTGTATGGAGAACCGAACGTACTGCGCACTCTTAAGTTTTTTACCTATACTCGTAGTTAAACATATTCTATATTCTTAAACATCAGAAACTCGGAACTCAGAAATATTAGAGCTCACCGGAATCAAATTCTAAAAGACCTCTTTAAAATTCAAATATGTCGTTAAATCTAAACGACTTCCGAAATATTTAATTAATAATTTCCGTGATTGGTTAAATAATGAACTGAATAATTTGAATTTTTTTTTGTCAATTCGGGTTTTAAAAACTTCCAAAAACTAAATCGAAATAGAATACCATATAATTATCAAACCTGCTCAAAAAAATTCACTAGAATCAGTTGAGAAATGCGACCTGTAGAGGACAACATCCGAAAATCCGCCGGGCATACGAAAGCATATTTGCACAAGCTGAATCAGAGACACTGCGCTCGCTCGGTCAAGTATGATGTGGGCGGAAATGATTGCTAGCGATTGCAGGCTAAGAATAAATAAAAAAGTAAAATAATTAGTAGGTACATGTACAATCAACAACAAATGTCACAAGGTCCTAAAATGATCATCTACTTTTGCTGTTGGCTATAACTACATGAAATACAAAAAGAGAAGTTTACCATTTCCATGCTCCCGCAGTGCACCGATCTGTCAGTAACTTTTCCCATGCATCGCCGGAAGACGGATGACTGAAGTTGTGCCACAAAAAGTGCACTAGCGCCGCAAAACATTTAAAATTTTACCACTTTTTCTTAATTCAGGGTGCTTTCAATGCTGTTCAGATATTTTAATTCTCTGTTAGCGATAAAATTATTGTCATCACTTCTGCCATTTGTTATATCTGGGTTCTGCATCGCGCTATTGAAGTTTCTAAAATTGATTGCATGAATACAAATTCCAAGCAACTCTCTGTAGACTGTATCTCCTGTATATTGTATGTTATTTGTACATAATCTTTCCTGTATATTATCGTCGGTTTACAGCCAAAACTAACTAAGTTATAAATATCTACTTGTATATGTATAATAAACCTCCTACCTCAGCATCGTTTCAGTACTGAGATACGATGTTTCTAAGGCGACTTCCTGATTTGTCGATGCGGAGGCGGTACGATATGAGAAAGTCGTCAGTATCAACTGTCAGTGGAGTCAGTACCGCCTGTTTACTGCGCGCCTACATATAAATGGGTGCTTCCTGCCTGGCGCAAGATGAGAGGCGATACAAATGCAGTACTACTCTGCTTCTGCGCATTATATTACGATGTGCGATGTGTCACAAGATGCTGACATCGAGCACGTGGTGTCGCCCCCTGCACCCCGCGCCGCGCTTCCCGTCGCCCAATCGTCTGCGCCAGCTGTGAATGTGACGTCATGCGCCAGTGCGCCGACTCCTCGTACGCTGCTGCTACTGCTGCTGTAAAACGACAGGCCGCACCTCCACCACCGCAGAAATCTACAGATAGAAAGCAGCAACGGTAAGTGAAGCCGCCCTATCTCTCCACCCAGAACTCCTGAGGATGCACTGTGTTGAGTTGAGAGTGAGGGACCTGCGTTTATCTGTCTCCTGCTGTAGACAAGTTACGGGTTAGAGAATTTTTCAAAGAAATAGATATTCTAACCCTGCTGTCCATAGGGACATCTAATCAGCGTTCGTTGGAAAATTGCCCAAATTCTTCCTAACATACATTATTATTTCAAATATGTATAGACATAATTATAATTGTATATGTATAATTTCAACCAATAGCCACGAGAAATACTGGGAAACTCAAAATAACCTTCTACAGACTAGTAAAGGCGAAAAAGTCGTTCTTGGGAAATTGTATCAAATTCTACAATAAAATTCCTAAATACATTACTGAACTTAGCAATTCTAAATTCAAATCTGTAGTAGTCGTAAAACAAACACTTATTTCAAGAGCATATTATAAGATAAACGATTACATCATGGATAGGGATGTTTGGCAGTGATAGTGTCCTGCACGGCAAATCTATCACGAAAATAGGTTTTCTACTGTAGCATTGTTATTTTGCAGTAGCTGACACTGTAATTTTATATTTAACTATACAATGTATATTGTTTTGATAAAATGACACCTCGCCGAGTTTCTTACGCTGGTTCTTCTCGTGGCAGAGGTTTATTTTTCCGAACCGGTGGTAGTTTATTGACGTTTATAGGTGCATGTAATATGCCTAATTTGAAGAATAAACTACTTTTACTTTTACTTTTTTTACTTTTTAGAGCTACACTCTACATCCTTTACTATCCTGGAGGTAGTGGAGGTATATTTATGTAAGTAAAGTAATTTATTTTTTCCAGGTAGGCCTTATTATTTATTATACAGCAATTTCGAAAAGTCAATACACACATAAAACAAGAACAATAATTGTACAAAACAAACAATGCATGTCAAATTTATATAAAAATAAACTAAAATTGTATAACAATCAAATATTTATTTGTGTATTTATGTAAGTTTGTTATAAAGTAATGTAATTTATATTGATTTTTCTTTTACGAGTATAGTTGTTAGATGCACCGTCTACAATTTTTCTGCTTTGCCTTAAGGTTGAATGGTATAGAATGCCACATGGCATTCTATAGCATTAAGTCCGCCTTTTGAACGATAAGGTTTCTTTAGTGCAATAGAGATTAAATAAATAAATAATAAGATATGTTCGTCTCTTTAATGTTTCCATAGTTTCTATTTGTATTTCTATGTGTATTGTGCGCTTGTTTTCACGGTTTCACGCGCATTGCGTCGGGTTGACGTGTCAAGTCAAGCTTAACATCCTGAATCCTGGGGTGTTATTCACAAACAATGCGGCAAATCAAATCACAGCCCAGTTAGCCATTTAAGATATTTCACCTAGTAAAAAATATATTTAAAAAAACCCTATTAAAGACATTACCTTATACATAGTCACGTTCTGTGTACACAGCATCCGAACTTTTCCGAATTTTACAAAAAAAGAGCAATTAACAAAATTAACGTCTATCCAATATGCAGGAACATATGCACATGGAGTGCAGTAACAGAGGAAATAAATTGGGAAGAGCTCATCACAAATTCAATTCAGCTTCATTTGCTTTATTTGCGAGAGCCAATCAATTGACGAAAAAAATGGTGAGCCAGTGAATTGTCACGCGTCGGGAGGGTCCCGTATAATCAAAATCAATTATTTATTCTGAATAATCTATAGTATAATCCAGGACCTGAGTACAGTATTGAATTTTTTATTTTTCGGGAAAGTTTAGTAAAAGTTGTAGTGAGTATTTTAGATTTGGGTGGACATCCGTTACCTGGTGCATTTTCGAGCTACGTTTCATTAAAGTAAAAGTAGTTTATTCTTCAAATTAGGCACATTACATATCGCTGTTATATGGGAACCCCACTGCAATTTTGACTCCAATGTAAGACCTAAGAATACAGTTGACTTAACAAATTGTAATGTTTGACCATTAAGTTTAGTTTTTTCGAATTCAATACTAAGTTATTGGCAGCAAACCAGTCAGATATCATGGACAGGATATTATTTGCTTCAATGAGTTCAGTATGTCTCCTATTTACCTTGACCATATTTTTTTTTGTATCGGAAAAAAACATTTTCAAACACACACCAAATTTAGGCTCTTCCTGACAGGAAACGGCTGAATACCTTTTTTCGAAAATATACGCCGAATGACTCGTTATATCATCATAACATTCATAACTAACGTTTCAGCAGGGTTCCGGAGGTAGCGCTTCTGTATGGACTCTTCGTTTCCTAGTCGAAGATTGTCTGGTGCCTATTTCGCCATGTTGACAATTGTTGCCTGACAGTGTCAATTCGCTGTACATTGCTGAGCTTATAAGTAAAGATGCTTGCTGGGTATGATATTTACATATTGACGCAGATATATATGGCGAATTGTCATGAACAATGTTGGACTAGGAAACGAAGGTTCCATACAAAATCTTTGCCTCCGGAACCCTGCTTGCTATAGTCAGTATTGCGCTTAATCTGCAAAATCAACACACGCGTCCAATAATGTCTGTCTGTCATTCGATCCTCACTAATTAGACACTCCAATATTATAATTGACTCGGTAAAACATTACAGCATTTACCTACATCACAATACACTGATCTAAATGCATAAATATTCATTAATGTACTTACAGGTAACCTAGAATTATTCTAAACCATGCTTATGCAAAATTGAGAGGTTCGTATTTATCGCTTGAATTCGAATGGTCATCCTTATCGATATTAATATATTTCGCTTGTGCTAACTCGTTAGTTTGTGGATGCGAGCGAGCGAAACGGAATTTAATGTTTGTAATACTTGCAATCAGTAGTGACGGACAAAATAAAAGAGACACTCAATTTGATATCGGCTGTAGGACAAATCTGAACCAAGAAAACTTAGGAACAAAGCATACATATAAAACTAAATTACATAACCTAGTTTTTTTCCGAACGGTTTCATTCAAAAACGTTGCCCTTGGAACCCTGCCGGCTATAGTCCGAGCCGCATTGCGCTTAATCGGCAAAATCAACACGCGCGTCCAATAATGTCCGTCCGTCACTCGATCCCCACTAATTGGACACTTCACTATTATTATTGACGCGGACAAATACTACGTTTACCTGCGTTACGTTGCATTGTTATTAAATGACTAATTAAAGAAAAAATAGAGCATTGTAAAATATTTTTGCTATTTTAGGAGAAGGGGTCGCTCCGAGGCCTTAAAAAAGACGAAAATTTTAAAAACCTGATACGTTTCACCTCCAAAACACAACCTTTGTAAACAATTCATCACATATAGAGAATCATGAAAAGCTTGTCTATGTCAGCCTGTTTTAGCCGTCTCTTATCCTTATTATTATTTTTTTTACTTTTTTAATATTTTCATGTTACCTGAAACATGGGAATACAATATTTGCAGTACGATGATCGCACTACGATCACGGTTGCGTCTGGCGTCACCTAAATGTTTTTTCCTTGTTCACACATCATAAAATACATAATTGATTTAAACACTGGTATATTTTGCCAAAGTTATTATAATAGTTAATCCAGGAAAGGTGATCGGGGTCGAGATAATTGAAGGTTGTTTTAACTACATTATTGCACTAAGGTTTAAAATGGCATAACAACCTACGAGTATATCTGTCACATACTACATCTTCTATTTATGTTCAAATAGTCCCTTAAATCTTCAGAACCAAAAAGTAGCCTAATAACCGTTGAATGTTTAGGTTCTTACGGTTTTTTTTATTTGTATTTAAATAAGTATTTATGGTGCACAAGATCATACGAATGACGAGTTTTTTCATATGTTTATGTCAATTATTATTCTGATATCGTCACAAAATTGGTCGATTTTATTGACTCATATGTTATTGGTGAATACGACAGGTTTTTTTCGTGTAATGCCATATTGGATGATAAATAAATGTATGTTTCCAAATTCATATAAGATTGAGTTGTTTTCTTTCATCGAGTAGCTATATAGTAGCCATCAATAACTAATTCTAATCTAATTCCTGAATAACACAATTGGATTAACGATCTTAGGAAGATCGCGAGTCAGACCTGAATAAAATCCCACGGAGTCAATCGTCAATTCTTAGTTCATGGCGGAACGCTCCAGAACTATGAGAAAAAGAATCCTGGATAAGATTAGCTCAGAACGAGATGAGTGACGTATTAAAAGAGACGCCAATGCTGAACGGGCGTATGACAGTATTTTTAATCCCCGACGCAAAAAGAGAGAGGTATTATAAGTTTATCGTGTCTGTCTGTGTATCTGTCTATGGTATCGTAGCTCCCGAACGGATGAACCGATTTTTTTTTTTTGCGTCAGAGATAATTTTATCCCAAGTGTTCTTAGTCATGTTTCACAAAAATCTGTTTAGCCGTTTTTTAGATATTGAGCTTTGAAATGAAAATGTCGGTATATCAATTTTTCTAAGTTGTTGTCGTGGATAAGCCATTCGTTACGTTCTAACAAGTATGAGAGTGCGAGAGTGACGGGGGTCTTATCCACGACGATACGTCATAAAATGGCAACCATCATACCTACATCCGCAGCAGTGGTAGCAGGCTGAAAAAGATCATAATATTACCATCAATTGGAGTGATCATAATGAGAAACACAATCGTCCCTGTAATCTAATTTCATCATAAAGCGGTTCTAATCAAGTTATTGTGCGCGATTAGGTTGAGAGTAGATTTTATACGGAAAATTTAAATAAAAAATAATGTCCGCACTTTAAAAAACTTTGGTGGTGCGCATTTATTTGTGTTCCTGAGTCTTGGATGTGTTCTATGTATTAAACGGGACAGATTGGCGCAACATCGGCAGAAACCTTCGAGCAACAAGGGAAGCCTGTGCTGCTCGATGGCAGAAACGTATATCTACTTAGTAAGTGTTCCTCTTGGTAATTTCTGTTAAAGAAATAATTTATGGATTCCACAGTGCCTTGTGATAGGCAAACACTCATATCTGCACGTATGAATATAATAAGCATTTATTAGATTAACGACAGATAGAGTGTGTGCTAACTGGATAAGGGATTTCCTCTCAGAGCACGTAATTTAACAATATAAATTGTAACGTTAAGAATGTAATGTGACTCAATTGTACAGAGGTGTTACAGACGAGTATACTACCTATATGTACCCCGAATAGTGTGTTTCCTTGCGAACCCCCTCTCACCTCGCTACCATACGTAGTCAACATATCACAGTCTTAGAAATTTTACTGTAATGCTGTGTGTAGGGGCTGCTGCTGCCACACACACCAATTATAAAATGTTCTATGCTCAGAATAAACACTTTATTGACAATCACTATAAAAGCGCGATATAGTAGTGCGTATTTTTGTTGAAAATAAATAAATGATATTTCGATATGTTAAGCACAAGCGTGAGATAGCTCTTTTTAGGGTTCCGTACAAAAAAGGTGAAACCAAAAAGGAACTTAAGATACTCTGTCTGTTAAATTGTGAAATTTCTCCGGAACTACTTACGCCATCGATTTGAAATTTGTAATACTTACTCTTATTGCAAGGCTAACCCAAAGGTATTGAAGGTAACATATTTTTATTTATTTCCATAATAAAACCAACATGAAGCCAATGAATCTAAATAAGAAAGCAAAAAAACTCATTTATAACTGAAACTGCAAAAACAGATTTCTAAGAGACACTGGCGTTATAAAGTGACGAGCAAAGTTAATGTCCGTTACATAAAAGTAGGGATTCAAAAGAGTTAGAATCGGTTCAAGTTTGAAGCGATCCGGGACACGCCCGGACTGAACCTGCGACCATTTGTTAAGCATCCGTCCGCCGCAAACAGGGATTAATGCATCATGCAGTCTGAGGTATGGTTTAAGGCATGAGCTTCTAACTTTTACACTAATGTTAAAGATTTGCCGATAGATATAATTAGGGCTTTTTTATTCAGTTCAAAAATAGTGCAGTTGTGTGCAGAGATCTAAGTACCGTACAAGTGACTTTGGCTACAACAGGCTTATTTTTTTTTTTAAATGCGACTTAGTATTGACATTTCATGTATTAAAAAATTGAAAAGTAAATAGGTCAATAGAAATAATTTCATGCCTAGTATTAAACCTTGTGGCACAGCAAATGGTTCAATGAATATTTCAATTAAATAAATAAGTAATTTAAATAATTGATCTTAGACAAACTAATTATTACAGGAATTAAGAATTTATATAGGAATTGGTCAAAAGGTTACGTTAATGCCACGTACCTAATATTTGATGAAAAGGTAATTTTCATCATCAAAAGCTTTAAAGAAGTATGAAGTTAAAAGATAATTATTTATGAGATCAAATGATCTTAAACCTAAAAGCGGATCATATTGTTATCACTCAAGGTACTCCGGGGTAGTTACACAAGGTTTTCGAGCATGCGCCAGGTAGATTTAAATGTCATTTTGCATAGTAAAAATGACAGATTTACCTATTGTACAGTCTAAAAGTTACATGATACGGGTACCTTAAATGAATTGAAGCGTTAAAACGATTTAATTGCAGTGTTCGTGACAACACAAACCATTTGAACCATTTTCTCATACGCTGGACCACCCTGCAACCCTACTGCACGGTCGTGAAGTAGATGGATTACAGTCCTGAGCGCTCCAGCGGGTATCTATAAGGCAGCTCCACTCTCATTACAATATCCCTACGTATCAATATGATAACGACATTCTTCAAGGAAATTAGTTCACTTGGCTGTCTGAGTTAAAAAGAAAACCTCTTTCTGCCAGAGAATAATTGATCGAGTGAAACGAAGGTCTCCATTTCAGCTTCGGCAAAACTGTTTTCCTATGTCCGGATTTCCGGCTATTCTCCTCTACAGGCCGCATTTCTTAACCTATGCTCGTGAAATTTTGTAAGGATTTTTGATTATTTTTTGTCGGTTTTTAAATAAATCGATATTAGAAAAAAAACGCGATGTCTACAGTTCACAGAGCCACTAGTTAATAGTACTTAAAAGTCCGCAGGAAGCTCAGTTCTCAATGCAAACGTATACTTTCGCTCTCATTTTAAAACGGCATGCTGGAATAAGATGAAACGAGTGCGGGCTGGTGATGATAATGATGATGATGATATAAAATTGGGTTGAACAAGTATTTGGGTGAGGACCAAATTTTTGCACCATATCTTATTTATAGTGCTCTCTTGTTAATGCTCTTAATTTGTCCACAATTAATTGATTCCGTTGTCACACGAGCATTTATATGGGTAACTTTCGTGTCACAACGGAAACAGTTAAATTGTTGTCGGACGAATTAACTATGATCTAAAAATTTGTTCTTCACCCATTTCAGAAGTTAGTAGGAGTCAAATATATCGTAGCAAGGCCCAAGTAATAAGCGCGCGAATTAAGCAATAATGTCCTCTCGGTCAACTACTTAAGAGCTTTGACGCGCGCCATATTAATTGGGTTCTCCTATAACACATTTCTTTTTTAAATACTTACTTTAGGAGTAGGTATTAGTTACATTTATTACAAAAAAAAACAATCCCACCAATTTTGCTTACACCAATTTTTAACAAAAATAAAAATAAAATTGTTTTTGTAATCTCGTGATATTTACCATCTTTTATTTTTACGAAAATTTTTCGGCAAAGCAAAGCGCTTGGGATTCTTCTGGAGTTGTTAATACAGAGTGTCCACGCAGACTCGCCCTTCGGGACGCTTCTAGCCCTCTGATGGGACGCTTCGAGCCTTCGGCCCTACGTGGAGCACAGCCTTCGGCCTCGTGTGCCTCGCCACTCTCCCTAATCGTCCATAGGCGACGCTGTCTACTTACCATCAGGCAGGCCGTAGGCTTTTTTGCCACCGTCGTTGTATAAAGAAAAATAGAGCTTTTTGAAAACAGTAAATAATATTTTACGCATTTTATTTACAAAAATCCATTAATGTAAAACAACGTTAAAATGATGATATCGATGACCCCATTAACCACAAATAAATATAGTATAGAATTAGAGTAAAATCAATATTTAACTGAAGGCCCCTCACATAGGCGAAGGGAGGCGTTCATTTTAAAATTGATTATACTCGATGATAATGAGTAATACAATACCATTATACACTTATTATTGGTACCTGACGAAACACGTACTGAACACAAACCAATTGCTGAACACAAAAAGCATGCAAGCAAGATTGCACTCTCTATTAACACTTGCTCCGTAAATTTAATTCAATTCTTCATACCAATCAACACTACACCTAAACTCCCTAAAATAAAGTTGAAAATACAGCAGCAACATTCAAACGTAAGTCGTTCTGAAAGCTTAAAAACGCTGAATCATTTCACTGTCAAACAAAGAGAGGCGCTAAAGAACTCCAATGCAGTAACTCACGAAAAATCATATAACGATTGTGTATTTTTTGAGACTCAACCTTCGATTAATCAGAGATAGGGTTGACTTTACAACGGCCTGTTAAAGTTAGATGTGAGAAAACAAAAGTAGCGTGTGAAATAGTTTTCTTTGTGAGCGAGCGAGAAGTGTGGAGTTTGGAAGTTGGGTCTGGAATCGTCTGGCTAATGCTGTGTCTGGCCGGTGACGAAGATGGATGGCCCTGCTTAGCACTTGAATGAGTAACGACGGAATTAAAAAGAAAATTATTTCGAACATAGTCTATGGTCTATTCAAATGTTTGATGTGATTTTGTTTAATGAGGCTATGGACTATGGACGTGGCGAGAACTTTTTATAGGGTTTTGTTGGGATGCATAATCATACGATAAAAATACAAGATGTTTTAAATGCATACTCTAAAGTAAATATAGGGCTGCAAAACAGGGAATGTATTATAAGTAAAAAACTTATGTAAAGGCCCTCTTGTTGTATCGTGTTACAATAGATATTACATACATTATAAACACAGCAAATGCGTATTCTGAACAATCCACAACGACATGGAAGAGGGGCTTTAAGTTTTTCATCTATATTCGATACCCTACTTTACAATCGTTCTAATTACGAGAATAAAATTGCTGTAATTAGAACTTTAATGCACAAATCATACAGTCTTAATTTCACCACCTTTTTCCCCGTAATTAGTACGATTGTGTACTAGGGTATCGAATGGGCATTAATTTGTTTCAAATATTTAATTCACACAACGCGCGGTGTAGATGCATAACTGTCTTGACATGTTGTACTGGATAATTTGTTAAAAAATTACATATGGGTCAGAGTAGAAATACGTGGCCAACACATTTTGCCCTTTATTTAACATCTATTACATTCAATCCATAGTCAAAAATAATCATCTACCTACGAATGATGCTCTAACGGTTTGTGAATTAGGTACGCCCTATGTCAAATAAGCTGGGATCTCAAACTATATGCAACCAAAGTAAAACACCAACCCGACAAGTACTAAAACATATTCAGAAGATTCACCCGTCTCACATTCGACCTACATCCAACTAACCCATTTTAAAGGTTTACGCGCAGAGAAATATTTAGTTTGTCACTTTCGTAGGAAACTAGTTTAGAGAAGAATGTATGCAAACGAGCGAGAGACGCAACGAGTGCTATAGCGCCACAAATCTTATAGAACCTGAACCTGAATGAAGTCCAAGTCAAAAACTTGCAGCGCTTGTTGAATATCGGCCAAGATGAGGAACGCGTTATGAAATTCTAATGTATTCAGTGGATATTCGTAGATAAAAGTAGTGTCAGTGTTATGTCCAATTCCCACAAATATTATAGCAATTTTATCAGTAAAACTCAATCATTGTGGGTTTAACACACACGTGTGTTTTTTAAATAGCATATTCTTCTTAATCTTGTGATGATGGGAGACACGACTCACTACTCAAACATTATACAGGATGATTCGGGAGACGTGAGCAAGATCAACACTACAGATTCAGTAGATCATAAGCTACTGCTTATATATTTATTGATAAAATTAAATATACACCAACAAATAGTCCAATACAATAACACAAATAAAACAAAATCTATTTAAGCCTAATAAAAACAAAAACCTATACTAAAACCTACTTAATTTAAAAAAAGCTGCATAAAATCGGGATCCCTTGGTCCGGGACCCCATAACGCAGGCAGCATTCCCGCGCTGGATAGCGATTGCTACCCTTTGCGCGAGAAAGCTGCCTGCCCTCGGGTCACCTGTAGATTCCCGCAGGCGCTTGCTCAGCGCCTTGTGGAGCCCAAGGGCGCTCCGGCCCCACGGGCCGAGTGTCTCGACGCCAAATGGTATAAACTCATATTGGGCACCGAGACAACTATATTTGCCCACCTTCAATCTCTCACGAGCGTCCGCCGCCGCACCGGCCGTTTAGCTACTGCTTCGTGCCACTATTAGTGAAATTAACGTTCATTTATCTTAGGTGTTGAAAACAAAATGTTTTAAATTATTTACGATATTCATGGCCACTCTACAATCAGAATACTTCATTCAAGTGATACGTGTCCGTCAATCACATCTGTATTAGCGGTACAATTTTTATAGAACCAGAACTTGTACTATGGTCTAACTCAAAAACTTAAAATCTACGTAATTTGGCAGAAAATTGTTGAGACTCAAATAATGCTTTAATAGAATTGCAATTTGCAATAAACATATTGTGTATAGCGATGTATTTAGTAGAAAACATATTATTACACGGCATAGCGAAGGGTGAATAAGTCGCATCGACTGAAGCGGCAAAAGTCTTTTAGAACCTGAAGTTGAGAGTGGTCTAATTCAAAAACTTGCAAGTCCGACCTTGAAGTACCGACATACCCTAGTAAGTAGTCCTTAATGAATTTCAGGAAATCGCTACCATTACGAAGTAATACCTACTTAATTTTCGTACTACATGTGACTACATGCATCTGCATAATAGGGCAGAGAGGGCAGGAGGAACAGGGAGTCCAGGTGCATGCACTTTACTTTACTTTTACTTTTCATGCTTTAATCAATCAACGTTTGACTTTGAGTTACTCGAATCCCGCCGCTGACTCGCACCGCACGCGAACCGAGCGTCTTTGCGCTCATTGACAACTCTACGCCCGGCCATACGTTGGCTTCCACATTAACTGCAAACATAATAACGAAGCCTGATACATCTATACGAAATACTCAACACCTTTTGTAGCTCTCTTTGACCATATCACGACTCATGACATTTCCCCCCCGTCCCGATCCGGGGTTCAGCGGGGTTGGTCCCGTTCGTCGTTTATGAGGCCCGGTCGCCGCTGACTCGCACCTAGCGCGTCCCGAGTGTCCTTGCGGAGGCCATTTTTATTTCCGCTTCAACTGAGACTGCCTAGCAATGACAGTTCTTCGGCCGACAACACGAGAATCCCGTCAGCTTTAACATTAATTGCTAACCTCATCACTAAGCCTCATACCTCTGCACAAGAAACGCAACGCTCGTGGCTCCCTTTAAGTAAATAAATATAAATACATATTGGGGGACAATCTTACACAAATCGACCTAGTCCCAAACTAAGCAAAGCGTGTACTATGGGTACTAGACGACGATATACATACTTATATAGATGAATACATACTTAAATACAAGAGCAGAATAGTCAATCATGTCCGAGCGAGACCCGCCGGTGACACGCACCGCGCGCAGACCGGTCGTCCTTGCGCGGGCCACTTTCCGTTTCCGCCGAGCCTAGCATTGACAGCCCAACTACACGAGGTTTCCGTCGGCTACATAAACTGCTAACCTCATCACTGAGCCTTATACATCTGCACGAGAAACACAACGCTCCTGGCTCCCTTTAAATAAATAAATATTGGGGGACAATCTTACACAAATCGAACTAGTCCCAAACTAAGCAAAGCTTGTACTATGGGTACCAGACGACGATATACATACTTATATAGATAAATACATACTTAAATACATAGAGAACATCCAAGACCCAAGAGCAGAATAGTCAATCATGTCCGAGCGAGACCCGCCGGTGACACGCACCGCGCGCAGACCGGTCGTCCTTGCGTCGGCCACTTTCCGTTTCCACCGAGCCTAGCATTGACAGCTGCTCGCCCGACTACCCGAGGATCCCGTCAGCTATATAAAATGCTAACCTCATCACTAAGCCTCATACATCTGCACAAGAAACACAACGCTCCTGGCTCCCTTGGACCATGTCACGACCGGCAATAGTCAGTCATGTCCGAGCGCGACCCGCCGCTGACTCGCACCGCGCGCAGACCGGTCGTCCTTGCGTGGGCCACTTTCCGTTTCCGCCGAGCCTAGCATTGACAGCCCAACTACACGAGGATTCCGTCGGCTGTATAAACTGCTAACCTCATCACTAAGCCTTATACATCTGCTCGAGAAACACAACGCTCCTGGCTCCCTTTAAATAAATAAATATAAATAAATATTGGGGGACAATCTTACACAAATCGACCTAGTCCCAAACTAAGCAAAGCTTGTACTATGGGTACTAGACGACGATGTACATACTTATATAGATAAATACATACTTAAATACATAGAGAACATCCAAGACCCACGAGCAGAATAGTCAATCATGTCCGAGCGAGACCCGCCGGTGACACGCACCGCGCGCAGACCGGTCGTCCTTGCGTCGGCCACTTTCCGTTTCCACCGAGCCTAGCATTGACAGCTGCTCGCCCGACTACCCGAGGATTCCGTCAGCTATATAAACTGCTAACCTCATCACTAAGCCTCATACATCTGCACAAGAAACACAACGCTCCTGGCTCCCTTGGACCATGTCACGACCGGCAATAGTCAGTCATGTCCGAGCGCGACCCGCCGCTGACTCGCACCGCGCGCAGACCGGTCGTCCTTGCGTGGGCCACTTTCCGTTTCCGCCGAGCCTAGCATTGACAGCCCAACTACACGAGGATTCCGTCGGCTGTATAAACTGCTAACCTCATCACTAAGCCTTATACATCTGCTCGAGAAACACAACGCTCCTGGCTCCCTTTAAATAAATAAATATAAATAAATATTGGGGGACAATCTTACACAAATCGACCTAGTCCCAAACTAAGCAAAGCTTGTACTATGGGTACTAGACGACGATGTACATACTTATATAGATAAATACATACTTAAATACATAGAGAACATCCAAGACCCACGAGCAGAATAGTCAATCATGTCCGAGCGAGACCCGCCGGTGACACGCACCGCGCGCAGACCGGTCGTCCTTGCGTCGGCCACTTTCCGTTTCCACCGAGCCTAGCATTGACAGCTGCTCGCCCGACTACCCGAGGATTCCGTCAGCTATATAAACTGCTAACCTCATCACTAAGCTTCATACATCTGCACGAGAAACACAACGCTCCTGGTTCCCTTTGACCATGTCACGACCGGCAATAGTCAGTCACGTCCAAGCGAGACCCGCCAGTGACTCGCACCGCGCGCAGACCGGTCGTCCTTGCGTCGGCCACTTTCCGTTTTCACCGAGCCTAGCATTGACCGCTGCTCGCCCGACTACCGGAGGATTCCGTCAGCTATATAAAGTGCTAACCTCATCACTAAGCTTCATACATCTGCATGAGAAACACAACGCTCCTGGCTCCCTTTGACCATGTCACGACCGGCAATAGTCAGTCACGTCCAAGCGAGACCCGCCAGTGACTCGCACCGCGCGCAGACCGGTCGTCCTTGCGTCGGCCACTTTCCGTTTCCACGGAGCCTACCATTGACAGCTCCTCGTACACACAAGGGTTCCGTCCCTCTAGTTTCAGAAGCTCGGTTGATTTGTTCCGTCCCTAACAGCTGTAAAATAAAAATACAATATCGTAAATACTCTTTACTGCACCACCTCATACAAACAAATAGTTACAAAGAGAAACAAAACAGTGACATGAATGTAAAGGTAGTCAAAAGCGGTCTTATCACTAAAGAGCGATATTCTCAGAGAACCTTTAGGTAGCCGAGAAAAAAAATGTGTCAACTATTCGGTGATGAATCTAGCTGAGGATGCAGTTGAATAAAAATTCAATTTATATTTTATGCCAAAAACTATAACAAAGTTTGTGACGTCCTGACTTCATTAACGAAACTACAGAGCACATCAGTTCGGTCTGACGTCATATCCGAACTAATTCAATTAAAGGTGAGGCAATAGTTTTGCTCCAGGATAAATCAACACAACTACTGAAACTAAAGGGTTCCATGGCTATTATTACGCACTACGAAACAACCATCCAATACTGCAACTGTGAAGCAGATTCAACCAGTAGTGTCTACACATAATGCCTAAGTAACTCCAAAAATAGTTTTCAGTGTCCTTAACTTAAATGTTCAGAGCTTCTTTTCCGTTCATCACTTTTGCATCAATTCGCATTAATAGTACATTACGATACAAGTGCAGAGAACAGGAAATTCGCAACGAGTGGTGATAAATTAAAACACGACCGAAGGGAGTGTTTTAAGTCGACACGAGTTGCGAATTACCTGTTCGCACGTGTATCGTACAACGTTTTACAGTACATATGACTCTTTAAAGTTTCGACATATGCACATAATGTGCTGATTACCGCACTCGTGCGTACTGTAAAACATTTTTCGTGCTTATTTGCACGTGGCCGGGAGCCCGCGAATCACATTTTTAATCTGTTTGGTATGGAAGATTCGGTAGCGACGAGAAAAAGTAAGTATGTGTGAAAACGAATGGGGGTGTGGACTGTAATCCTGTTATGAATGACAATATGATTTTACCTTTTAAATGCAGTTTATTACCGAAATAGATAGAAAAAGAGCACAATAATTGTCTGAGACAGCGTAAATCAATAAAAATCAAAATGACAATGACATAGAATGTAAACATAGTCTTCGAATTTAAATACGAATAATTTAAACACAAAACTAAGTTTTGCAACAAGTTCGTAACACTGTGTTGGTCTTGCTTTGCTTCGAGTTCGCGTGATACACACATAGGCTCCGCCTCAATACGTTGATCCTAATAGTCCCCAAGAGAGGCTTTTTTTATTGTTTTTTTTAATGCTTAAATGCGTACTCGAGTAATAACCAGAATTTACACTTTCCACAAAACCAGATTCACACAACAAAATAAATTATCCAGGCATGCACGGATCCCTAATAATAATTTTCATTTCTTATTCTTACATTATAATTACGAGGGTCGAGATTCTATCTCAGTAATGGAGAAATTGCTCGGAAATTACTTAGGTATTCTAGTTTATAACTATGCACGCAGAAAGAACTCTGTCAAACTAATATTATCCTATTTGCAGTTATGTACAAGTAAATAAGGCTGTATTCATTGCGTTATGTCATTGTGTCGCTGTAAGTGGCACTGTATTCACAAGGAATGTTTTTTTAATTGTGTAATAATTTTCCCAATATTTGAAATAATGCTGTTGGATGTGTAACTGTGTTCCGAGTACGCATTTTGTTTTTAGTACTTTGTTTAAGTATATTACTCAAACGCTATATGTGAGATCCTGTAATTGGCTCTGTTGTAACTAATAATGTTGTTACTTAGTTTTATTGCTGTTGGTTCTCCTACAAATAAATAAATAAATAAATAATAGTAGGCAGCCTCACTATGACAGAATCTTTTGTAGATTTTTTTGAAACAGAATGGTATTTATACGGCATTGTACGTACGTTTAAAAATAATGTCGTGTTTACATATTTCTGATTACTTTGCGCGTGCGTATATTTCCGAACTCGGAACATGACACTATAGACCTGTTTTTTTCTGAACCCGGTTTGATTTGACTCTAGAAAACAAATACACAAGTAGACATCATCACCATAAGGCCAGTATTGCCCACTACTGGACCTCTTCTAGTACGCTATAATGCCACTCGTTCCGGCCTTGAGCTAATCTGATCCAGGAGTGCCCAACGATTTTCCTAATGTTGTCAACCGATGCTTCTTTTCCCTAGAAGTTGCTGCCAATCCGTCAACATATTTTTGTCGGCCTGTTTAGCCCAGTTGGTAGTGACACTGCCTTCGAAGCTACGGTCCCGCGTTCGATTTCCCTAGATTTAAACGAAATAATAATGTTGTCCGTTTTATATGTGATATATATTGTTGATAAAACGGACAGCATTTTTATTTCATTTAAATCTAGACTAATCCCAGAATCTTACGAATTCAGTAACATGAAAACCAAGAATTTCAAAAAAAAATCTTTGGGCCCAATTCAATTTTTTTGCGCTAGACCACGTAGCAGATGACCTCATCTATCCCCAATATACGTATGTCCATCCATCTGCCGAACGCCCTGTATATTTATTAATTAAAAAAAAAGTTTATTGGTCCACCTGCCGTCACTTTGCCTGCCAAAAACAAGTGACGTAAGCTGAATTCTACAAGATACATCCGGAAGAGACTTGGTCACTTGGTAAGAAACATGAACAACCGCTGCCGCTGATTGAGTCGGTAGCGGTAGCCAATAATTGCGCTTTTGGGAGATGTTGACGATGTAATTGCCGTGTGTAGTGCCGACAGAATAACGGGGATACGACCATATTAATTTCTTTATACTTTTCTTTTACTTCTTTGATGAGGCTCGTGCCTCTTCGTGATCTTGTCGTCCAGTTAGCCTGATTGAAGTATTGTTTATAGAGATAGTACATACAAACATAAACTCACGCCTATATTTCCAAAAGGGGTAGGCAGACCACACCACACGAAAATTAATTTCAGTGCCACTTTTAGCAATTGCAGGTTTATAGATGGAGAAAATTTGATATTGCAGTGACAGGTTGCTAGCCCATCACCCACAACACACTTCAACCCGGTTCCCATAGTCGACTTTTACGACACCCAAGGGAAGAAAGGGGGTGAGGCTGTTCTAACCCGGCACCACACGGGCAAAACGAGATAACTGTTCGAAAGGAACTTTAAGACTAAAGGATGATTCACAGCATGCCATTCCGTGTCCGGGCCGGCCCGTTTTCTATGACAGCAAGACGCCGGCCGTTTGCAGGTGATGCTCGGAAGCGGCCCTGCCCGGCCGCTCTTTAGTTAACGCAAACGTTTGACGGCCAATCTAGCTACGGCCGAGGCTCGGTAGCAGCTCAGTCTCGGCCCGGCCCGGACACGGAACGGTCTAGTGGGAATCATCCTTAACTAGAATCTATACTTTCAGTACAACTTTTATTTTTATTTTATTGTATTGCTGTGCGGAAGATATCGCTCTTTAGCGATAAGATCGCCTGTTGTTTAGCTCTACCTTAAGCTTTATGTTCTGTATTGTGTTCTTTTTGGAGGCTAGCTTAGGTTTTGTGTTGTATACCAGAAGTACACATGTGACACCCCTGGAGTTTCAGTTGTCCATGCGCTGCGGTGACGGCTTACCATCAGACGGGCCGTACGCTTCTTTACTATCAACGTGATATATAAAATAAAACGTCATTAAGTACAAAAATAGTGAGTCGTATCCACACTAAGGTAGCGCTTGTCATGATCGCGTACTATTTACAGATGTGAGCGAGCTAAGTACACGCACACACACTGGCGGCAGGGGCGATAGAGCTAGCGAAAGTAAAGTTTGGTTATAGGTACGATATTATTGTAAAAGTTTGCTATATTTAAACACAACGGCGGTGGGTAAACAAGCTTACGGCCTGCCTGATGGTAAGCAGACACCGCAACTTATAAACTCTTAAATTCACACTAATGAAAAAAAAAATCTAAAACTACGAATGACTAAAGGGAAAAAGACATGTAAATATAGTAGCACTAGGGTGAGAGTGTCCTCTCGCACCATCCGGTGCGAGAGGAGCCCTTTTTAGAATCTATAAATAATTAATAAATATTGGGGGACAATCTTACACAAATCGACCTAGTCCCAAACTAAGCAAAGCTATGGGTACTAGACGACGGCATACATACTTATATAGATACTTAAATACAAAGAAAACATCCAAGACTCAGAAACAATATACACTTTCGTGTCAAGAGGGAAACTTATTTTTCTCTTCGTTAGGAATTGTATAGTTTTTCTTTTACCCTTTCTATCTATTCTTGACTATTCACAACACTAGAAATAATATGTATAAAATGTGAATTCAATTGCGGACTTAAGGATGATTCACAGTAGGCCGTTCCGTGTCCGGGCCGGTCCGTTTTCTTCTAGAGAAATACTCCGGCCGTTGCGTTTGCTGTCATAGAAAACGGGCCGGCCCGGACACGGAACGGTCTACTGTGAATCATCCTTTATAGAAACAGATTTGTCTGCTGAAAAAGTATTTTTACCAATATACCAAATATACCAATATTCTGTATTTTCGTGACTGTTTCTGTTCTCTCTTTAATAAATAAATAAATCTTAAAACACAACTATAGGTACTGATAAATTTTCGATTAAAATTGTAAGTTTCAATAAATAAAAAAATAAACATAGTATTCTGATAGTATTGCCAACACCCCGTAGAGGTGTACCGTACTCTCGGTCCAGTTACTGACCTCTTTCCCTTCTTTTTTTCTCTCTCCTAATAACGTAGTATTTGGAAGATTAATACGCCATCGCTAATGCATATCATTATTATGAGTGGTTTTTCATAAATGTGTTTTGATGTATGTGTATTTGGACTAGTGGCTCTAGCATGACGGGGTTACTAAAAGACAAAATGGCATAGTTATCTCTCTTGATAAGGATTTTTTAAGGTAAACGTTCCAGTCATTGACACTGGCCCATGACACTTTCAATTTTAATTCGCGATTCGTAATGTCAATAGAGGTGAACAATACTGTCAACTGTTGGGAATTAAGGTGTCAACCATTGGTACGTTTACCCTAGAGATTTAGTTTTCGATTATAATATAAGACAAACAAAACAAACAATGTAGTACGTACATATATAAGTTTTTTTGACGGTGTGAAAATGCTTTGCGCATATTCACCCCTACCCAGGAAAGCCATTTGGGGGTTATGTGGGACTCTCTCTCCAGCCGCCATCCGAGTGATGGTGAGAGGATGAGCATACCCACTAAAAACACACCGGCGTCACCCGCTCTGCCGATAAGGGGGTGCAATGGGATCGCGAGCATTCCACCACGACGCCCCCCGAAGTACCACCTACTTAACATACCACTGCAAAATGTGGTGGTATGTGGTTCGTTCCTGTTGGTGAGTAAGGACGCCAGAGCTACCGAGATTGCGAGATTGAGAGTGGGAGTCTGTCTCGCTGTGAAAACGATGAATTCTCATATCTATAAAGGGTTGGTGACGCGGTTTTCTCCACTGAAGCCGCAAGCGTCTATACACTGCGGTGCAGACAATTGACAAAATTTAATTTTTTTGAGCAGGCTTTTTTCCGATGCAATCAAATAGAGGATAAAAAGTTAAGTTAACGAAAATATCCCAATGTCATATAAATAAATCAATTTTAAATGTTCCTCATTCTAAAAGAGAGTAAGTGACAAGTAAGGCGTCACAGCGTAACAAATCATACAGAAGCACTGTTACTAAGACAAATTTACTAAAGAAAGTGAACTGCTATTCTTTTTGTGCTCTGTGACTGTCACAATTTCATAGTATAGGTAGTGACGTCATTACTACGATATGGGCTTTCTTCACATTTTCGTGAATATTTAGAAAAGTAATAGCCATAAAATTATAAAAAATATATTTTGGGGTTTCTTGTTACCAAATTAACGAAATGAGTTAAGATTTCATACTACTTAAAAATTTGAAATGTTGTCAATTGATTGGCCTAGTTGGTGACTCTACTCACGATGCTGTGGTCCCGAGTTTAAATTTAAAACCCAGTAAAGGCTCTACTTATGTAATGTGATGAGCGGGGATATTTTTACCTGAGCCCTAGATGTTTTTTTAACCGACTTCAAAAAAGAAGGAGGTTCTCAATTCGTCGGGGTTTTTTTTTATGTATGTTCACCGATTACTCGGAGAATAGTGGACCGATTTCAAATATATTTTTTTTTGTTTGAAAGGGTGTGTTTTCTAGTTGGTCCCATTGTCACCAAGTCTGGATCTGATGACGGGATCTTGAAAAAATCGAAGGAACTCCTCAAATTATGAACCAAGAGGATGGGGTAGGTCAAAAAATAAGGTACTCAAATTACCAAGAGGATGGGGTCTGGCAAAGTTAGGAGTCGGTTTTTTTTTTTGTTAAAAATTTACTTTTTATTTTTCTTTAGTGCTTACCTTTAATACTAATTGGGCTTATTTTGGGACTAACTCATTTGTGTACTATTTATGGTACTTGCTAGTTTTTTGCCGCCGACTTTAGCCACGTGTAACTCGTTTATAGTATTTTTGTATATTTTCACCATTTTCTATACATCCCCTTAAGAGGCATGACAAATTTTAAAACTCAAATTAAGACAAAAATATCGATAATTCCAATAAACCAAATAAACAAAACTAAATGTCATTAAGCGGAAACAAAATTATAAGACACGTCTGGTGCCCGCGACGTCTGCGCCGGATTAGTATTTGAACAATTCACACAATATCTTTATAAATTGTAGCCTGTGTTATTCTGATGTATAAGCTATATTATTGTAAAGTTTCATTAAAATCCATTCAGTAGTTTTTACGTGAAAGAGTAACAAACATCCATCCATACACACACACACACACACACACACACACACACACTACACACTATGTGTTTTTATTTTTCCTCTAAATTTGAAATTTATGACTTAATAATAATGTATAAGATCTCTGTCTGAATACACAAAAAGTTGATATACATATATGTACCTAATAAAATCATTAACATCTATATCACGGCTTTAACTGGTAAGCATTTATGCTAGGCCGGCAATATCTTTCATTGCACTTTAAGTGAAAAGTATGGTCAATTTGCATAAGTGTTGGAATGGAGTCAGATTCAGAATATCAGAAAGTAATAGAGGTTGTAGTTTTGGCATTCGTAAGTAAGTTCGTTTCCTATTGTACTCTCAAGTGAAATGAATCAAAGAATCCTCAAGTCAATAAAGGTTCGGTTACGTGCTTCTGACTCTTCTAGAAGTAGCAAGTGTCCATGGGCTGCGGTGTCTGCTTGCCATCAGGCCGGCCATAGGCTTGTTCCCTCTAGCCTTCATACCCGTCCACCCCGACAGGAAAGGATGCATGCCGTAAAATGGGGTTAGTAGAGACAAAACTGACATTCAAACCTCGATAACATTTTATTTTTACATGTGCAAACTGAATGGTGTATATTATAAGTGTTCCGGACGTTTGTACTTTAGTTTTTATTTTATTTTGGGTAGGTCCATTTCCCTTCCAGTAAGACGGAGTCGAACAACTTCTGAAGGGCCCTAAGGACCGGTTTTCCACCCGCCTTCAGGAGTTCAGCTGTAATTCCGTCTTCACCGGGTGCCCTGTTGTTCTTCAGCTGCTTAAGAGCCATTCTAATCTCGTACAGGCTGATGTCCGGGATATCTTCGGTATAGTGCCGGGTTAATCTAGCTCTAGGGTCTTCCGCCAGACCAACTTCGGGTCTGCTAGTTGACGTGTATAGCTGTCCATAAAAGCACTCTATCTCACTCAGAAGCTCAGGTTTGGACGAAACGATTCTACCATCCTCAGTTTTTAATCTGGCGAGCTGGCTCTGCCCAATAGACAGATCTCTTGAGAAAACTTTAGAGCCCTTATTCTGCTCGATGGCCTCTTCAATCCGATTTGTATTGAATTGGCGCAGATCGCGGGTAAGGGACTTAGAGATCTGTTTATTGAGCTGCCTGTATAATTTCGCATCGGCTGAAGACTGCAGAATCATCTCATTCCTTTCCTCGATGAGCCTCTGAGTGGAGATAGAGAGCCTTTTGGCTCTTTGAGTTCGTTGGGCCTTAAAGAAGTTAGACCCAATGCTATGGACAGCTTCCACAAACCCGTCGTTGAATTCGTCCACATCGCCGCCTAGACAATCGAAACGGTTTTGGAGTTCCAGCTGAAAGCTCTCGAGGTTTTGGATTTGGACTGGTGCTGGACGGAGCGTGGACTTCATCAGTCGAGAGCGCTCTAGCTTGACGCATATATTCAATGTGCCTCTTACCAAACGATGATCACTTCCGGTTTTAACCGCATTGATCACAGAGACATCATTGAATATATGCCTCTTCGTCGACATGATGAAGTCAATCTCGTTTTTTGTTGCACCGTCGGGACTCATCCAGGTCCACTTCCTGTGCTCGCGTTTCTTGAAGAAGGAGTTCATCATGTAGAGTCCCTCCTTCTCCAAGAAACCAGCCAGTAGTTGGCCCCGGTGGTTCCGACTTCCAACTCCAAATTGCCCCACTCTCGGCTCTTCACCGTCCCTCTTGCCCAGTTTTGCGTTGAAATCCCCCATAACAACGGTGAAGTAGGTTTTGGAACTATGCATGACCTTTGATATATCCTCATACATAGCCTCCACCTCGTCGTCGGAGTGTGCCGAGGTCGGCGCGTACACCTGTATGACCGTCAACGAGTACCTCTCGGATACTCTGAGTATAAGGTACGCCACCCTAGCCGACACACTCTCGATCTTCACCACGTTGTTCACGAGGGATTTGTGGACGATAAACCCGACACCTCCCTGGGACTGTTGGTCGCCCTCCCGGAAATAGAGCAAGTTGCCGGACTTCAGGGTTATCGTGTCCTCCCCCTCTCTTCGGACTTCAGATAACCCTACGATATCCCAACGCAACTTGCTCAATCCTTCCTCCAGTTCCGCTATCTTTTCGTCGGTCCGCAGTGTTCGTGTGTTGTATGTTGCCAGGGCCAGAAGTCGTCGGTGGTGGTAGCCGGATCTTAACCGGAGATTCTTCGCACCCCTGACCCCGCTAGTACCCTGGCCGCTACCAGAACCAGGGTACCGGGGTCGCCGGAACCTCGGGGCCGTGGCCTGTTTGTGTATGTCTCCAAAGGCATGGAACAGAGGTGTGGTGGTGCTGTTCTTCAAAAAGGGTGACAACTCCTTACTGAAGAACTACCGACCCATCTCACTTCTGAGCCATGTCTATAAGCTGTTCTCAAGAGTCATTACGAACCGTCTCGCACGCAGGCTAGATGACTTCCAGCCTCCCGAACAAGCCGGTTTCCGAAGAGGCTTTAGCACCGTAGACCACATCCATACGCTCCATCAGGTTATACAGAAGACTGAGGAGTATAACCTGCCCCTCTGTTTAGCGTTCGTGGACTACGAGAAAGCCTTCGATTCGATCGAAACCTGGGCTGTACTACAATCTCTCCAGCGGTGCCAAGTGGACTACCGGTATATCGAAGTGCTGAAAGGTTTGTACAAGAACGCCACTATGTCAGTCCGACTCCAGGACCAGAACTCAAAGCCTATTCCGTTGCAGCGGGGAGTCAGGCAAGGAGATGTTATTTCTCCTAAACTGTTCTCCGCTGCACTGGAGGATGTTTTCAAGACTCTGGACTGGAGAAGGCTAGGCATCAACATAAACGGCGACTACCTCACTCACCTTCGGTTTGCTGACGATATAGTAGTCTTGGCTGAGACCATGGAGGATTTAAGTACAATGCTCAATGACCTCAGTAAAGCCTCCGAGCGAGTTGGTCTAAGGATGAACATGGACAAGACGAAGATCATGTCAAATGTCCATGTCGCACCAACTCCCTTAACAATCGGACACTTTACGCTCGAAGTTGTAGACGATTACGTATACCTAGGACAGACTGTCCAGTTAGGTAGGTCCAACTTCGAGAAAGAGGTTAATCGTCGAATCCGACTCGGCTGGGCAGCGTTCGGGAAGCTACGGCACATCTTTTCGTCCAATATTCCGCAGTGTCTCAAGACAAAAGTCTTTGACCAGTGTGTGTTGCCAGTGATGACATATGGCACTGAAACGTGGTCGCTTACTATGGGCCTCATAAGAAGGCTCAAAGTCACCCAAAGGGCAATGGAGAGAGCTATGTTGGGAGTTTCTCTGCGTGATCGCAACAGGAATGAGGCCATCCGCAGCAGAACCAAAGTGACCGATATAGCCCTCCGAATCGCTAAACTTAAGTGGCAGTGGGCGGGGCACATAGCACGTAGAACCGATGGCCGTTGGGGCGGAAAGGTTCTCGAGTGGCGACCACGTACCGGAAGGCGTAGCGTGGGCAGGCCCCCCACACGGTGGACTGATGACCTGGTGAAGGTCGCGGGTGTCCGCTGGATGCGGGTGGCGCAGGACCGGTCATTGTGGAAGTCTTTGGGGGAGGCCTATGTCCAGCAGTGGACGTCTTTCGGCTGACATGATGATGATGAGGTCCATTTCATAACTTTCACAATATACAGGAAATCCCAATCCCACCTAACCCCGTAGTTCATCGTAATTGGGGTGAGATGGGATTTCATACAAAGGTCATTTTGGAAGATTATTGGATCGTTTTTTTTATTATGAGTATTACTAAAGCTCCATTTTAAATTGGAATACATTATTTTTGTAGCAGTAACCTTAAAATCCCATGTCACCCCCCTTTCATCCCTTCTCTCTCCATTCATAACCCAACTCTCCCCCCGGACCCGACTCACCTCATTTTACGGTAAATGCACTTCCCCAACGTAAAAAAAAGAAAATTGTCTACATAAGGCGACTTCTTAACTTAGCGTAGGCGATTAGGATACTACCAAACTGTCAGCTGTCAGTATCAACAGTTATTCGACTCAGTATTGCTTTTTTACTGCGCGCCTACATATAAATGAGTGCTTCCGGATAGGCCCGGGATGCGCGAAATTGAGGCGATACGAATAAAGTTACTGCCTCACGATGCTTTCCTTCACCGAAAAGCTACTAACACTTATAAACTGATAGCTTTTAGAATCTAATCGCTATCAGTGTATAATAATAATTAGATCGAAACCAAAAATCATCATTATCCTAGCGTTATCACAGTACAGTTGCATCCTGAAGGGTGCCCGAGTCCGCTACCTAATCCCAAGAATTTTTAGGAAGCGACTGCCATCTGACTTTCCAACCCAAGGGGGTAACTAGATCTTATTGGGATTAGGGTTGTAAATGTCAAGTGAGTGGGCAACTTGACTGTTAGAGTTTCACATGCCGCCCGAAGGTTCTAACTTGGCTTAACGGCTGCCGGGATCAACGTCTTAAGGCCCTTCCAAAGCACGGGAGCGCTCAGTGAGTAACCACTCAAGCATAGGCGCCCGTGCGACGGCGCTACCCAATCAACTCGTGCTGAGGCAGGATGCCGACGTATTCGCCGATAACTGGCGCACCCTGCTCACTAAAATTTATGAATTGTGCAATATGTATTGTTAGTACTTATATAATTTATATATTATTTTTTTACGGTTACCACTTATGTTGTAAATCCTAACATTGTAGGCGCTTTGGTACTTACTGTAAGCCTATAATTGTATGGTTTAAGTAAATAAATAATAGTCGCAAAACACAGAAACGGACACATTGAAACTACATCTGCTACATAGTAGAGGGGCGTCCATTATTAGACTAATTTTACCCAGCGGACAAATTGTCGAAACAGGTTTGTAGGAAGGTATTTTAGTATAAGTACTATAGGAGGGGCGTTCATTATAAAACAACCTATATATTGGAACGAGATTAGATCTACCAATGGTCAGGTAACTATGATCCTGATTTAACTTCTTTCTCAATAACTGACATGATAACTTAAAAAAGTTGAAAAAACCCCCGACATATTAATTTCTAAGTACAATATCTTAAAAAAAGGCTGGACCGATTTTAATAAAACATGTCTAAGAAACATTGCTTGAAAGCAGGTTTTCGCTTTCAAATAAAATTAAAACGTATTCAAATAAATAGGTTCACCCGTTTAAGAGCTACGATGCCACAGACAGACACACATACACATGTTAAACCTATAACACCCCTATTTTGAGTTCCTCTTCGGGTGTTAAAAATATGTCACATATAGCAATATGTTGGCGAATTTTTATAAAACGACGGTCTTACGGCCTTCCTGACGGTAAGCTGACACCGTAGCCTATGGATACCTGCGACTCCAGAAGAAGCACTAGCGCATTGCCGACCTTTTATTGACTAGAGCATGGGTTCCCAAAGTAGTCCAGGTAGACCCGCAGGGGTCCACAGGAGACTCGAGGGGGGTCTACGTTGGCGTGATAAAAAAATGGGGGTTTTGGGAATATGGTAGAAATGTGGTGTTGGGGATCTACCAGAACCGGTTAACTTTTGAAAGTGGTCTATGAGAAAAAAAAGTTTGGGAAAACCTGGACTAGAGGATTCGTTGTGTTGACAGCTGGAGACATATGCAGGTGCCTCTCAACACAGCGCATCCTCGGGAGCTCTGGCGACCTTACTCCCCACCAGGAACACAACACCAAATACCTAAGGAGCAAGTAGTGATGATATTATAGCTGCGGTCTTCTGTAAGGTGGAGGTACTTCACCAGTTGGGCTGCCCCAGGAGGGAGATGACATTCCGCTGCGCCCAAACTCTCTTTAAAGTTTCGGTCCGTATCGTATGTATGAGAGAGTAAAAACCACACATATATTTATTGTACCTACTGTACTGTACATTTGAATATACATACTAATGATAAAATTGTGGCTCTGTGAGCAGTAGACAGCGAGTAATTTTTTTTTTTTTTCATTTTTATGAATTTGACGCGAAAAAGAATTCTATAGGATTATCGACCCTGCTCACGAGAATCGGTCGAGAAATGCGATCTGTAGAGGAAAACAACCGGAAATCCGGACATCCGGTATTTTAAATGTACAAAACGACGACCTGTTTAGCCTAGTTGGTAGTGACTCTGCCTCCGAAGCTAGAGGTCCCGGGTTCGAATCCCGGCCAGGGCATTTATTTGTGCATTTTTCACGGATTTGTTCTTGGGTCTTGGATGTTTTCTATGTATTTAAGTATGTATTTATCTATATAAGTATGTATATCGTCGCCTAGTACCCATAGTACAAGCTTTGCTTAGTTTGGGACTAGGTCGATTTATGTAAGATTGTCCCCCAATATAAAAAAAAAAAATGATTTTTTTTTGTCGAAGCGGAAACGGCGACCTTCGTTTCACTCGGTCGATAAAGTTATCAACTCACTGGCATGAAACCTGGTGCTAACTCAACTTAACCAGGTAATAATGAATTGTCATCAATTATTCATCACGAATAACAATAACGTGTTATTACAAGTTACATCTTGGTTACACAGTTGAGTTAAGTATACCTAGAGAACCAATGAGGTTTAATTAAAGCCAGGTACTAATTTAACAGTCTCATAATTCCAAAAAAAATATCCTCTGGTACTTACTATAAGTATATTATGGTCATAAGAATCACACGTGTAGGTACATTTTGTACTACTCGATTAAATATAATCACCAATTTTTATCTACTTCTAACAAGCTTCCATTTTGCTCAAAAAAACTACACGAATTTCCTTTGTAGCTCCAAAAGGAAAAAACTGACCGAATGCATCGGAGAATTCGACGAAAATCATAAATCGAAGAGTGGATATGCAAATCCTACGTCATTAGACCGTACGTAGCCTGAAAACCTTTCGTATCTATCATTCATTAGCACTGCTGGTACTAGCAAACTGAAACTAAAACGGCTCAAGTCATGAAAAAACTGAGCCTCTTAAGGCCTTTTGGATTAACGAGGTGGAATCGAACACGACATTTTTTACAATCCCCCGCACAAAGACCGCCCCACAAGCAAACCGTACAAACACCGTCAATGTGTGAGTGAAAAAAATCCAACTGACCCCCACACGCGCGCGGCGCCGCGAAAAAATCACCGACACAAAGAAAGTCTACCGAAAACTTCAATACGAACTTTTACACGCACACTCGTAAAACAGGCACACGAATAAAACGCGTACGCGGATGCTTCGCATGTGGGTGTAGGTGCAGCGTGTTTGGATGCAAGCTAAACTTAGCTGCGGATGTGTGGGTGCTCACAGTTGCAAGATCCGAAAACTTGGTTTGGACGCATGTCCACGCAACTTGCAACGGCGAAACCAACCCAAACCCAACTTTATAAAGATGAAAATAAAGTCTAAAGTGATACGACGCAGTTTTCTTATAAGGCTTCTCGGTTTGGAAGGTTGCTGCGCAAGCGGGTAGTTTTCATATAAAACTTGGTGGCGCGAGATGCAGTGAGAGAGAGGGAGTCAATGCATCTCTTTCGCCACCCGACGCCCGCGGCAGGGGAAGGGGGGCTGTGTCGCGTTGATGAACATTTCTCTCGTTTTTCTTTATTTTTACGCGAATCGTTTTTAAAGGGTTTCGTCATAATTGCTAAGAGATTATGTTGACAGGGGCGGGTTTGTTCCAGGTCTGAGGTAAACAAATACTATCACGTGCCAGGGACTAAAATTTTCAGACAAAAAAAAGGAAAATATTAACCAGAAAACGGTACACGGAACGTTCCAGCTTCTCAATTTTTAATCATGCAACCAATTTTGTTAGTAACCGACCAGAGTTCTATTATTTGCTGAAAAACACACTATATTCTTTTGTAATTCAGAACTATATCTCTCAATGAATACTAAATAAGCTTTAAGCGTACAGCATTAACAAAAAAACACGCATGTTATGTGCTAATAGAAACAAAACGCCGAAGAAAAACTAAACAACTTAAGTAAACAGACGCCGGTCTCGCGGAACGCGGGAAACCTTTCCCGCCTTTTCTCGGAGACGTTTTTGCACCGATTTCTAATGCGAATCTTATAAGAATAGAAAATATTTCATGATAATCTAGAAACTAAGATTCTTACAGGAAACAATGTTATTTATAGCCAAACAAAGCTAAAAAATGTACTATTGTCTCCACCGAAACACCGCAGCTTGGTGCTAAACCATTATTAAAATTGACCTTTTAAATTTGAGTACCGTTGGTGCACTCGGAATTTTCACCAGCCAGTATTTTTAAATTTGGAAAACCTAGGATGATCCGAGTTTAGGCATATTTCAGGCGCATCCATAGCGAGGGGAAGCAAAAAAACAAAAAAACGTTCCTCGGACGGCAGTGAGGCAGCAGCAACGGCGCGCGCCGCCCGCGTCCAACCTTCATATTATTTTATTACGTGTTTCATTTCGCGTAGCCTTTGGACGGCGCTAGTTTTGCGGCGCGAACGTGAAAATTGTGACTTTGGACCCTAAATCATGGAACCGTTTAACTCGACAAACAAAAATTATTATCCCTCGGCAAAATTATTAAAAACAACCGCAACTAAACGCAGTTCAAACTAGGTTTTCGTTTCTATATTTTTGTTTGACACAAACTACAGTTAACAAAGTTTTAGTTGGTATATTTATTTTGTTTTTAACAAACCGGAAAAATATGAAACTGTAAGCGACAAGGACTCGTACAACAAGAAATAGAGAAGAGGGGAGAAGACATCTAGAAGATGGCGCTTGCATCTTCTGTGAGCTTGTACTACTCGATAGTGCAGCGGGCGGCGAGGCACTACTTAGAAGATTACTGTCACACAGGTAAGGTTGCTACACAAACCCCAAAATATAAAAGAAAAAATACAGACGAGCCTATAAGAGAGCTTATTAACATGCCGTATTTTTTTATATCATTTTATTGACATTAATAAATAATGTTAAACACAGCAAAAAAAACAACAACTGAAATAAATAATGAAGATAAAATGTACTTATACTTCTTTTTCGTTTTGTAATAAATACTTATTTTAAATTAACGGAATTTTTATAGGCCAAGAAAAAACGCAACGTATATTAAAAACTACATTACTGCGTAGATTAATTACATGAATTACTCAGTTTTCCGAATATAAAAAAAAAAGTTATTTTCTAAGTTTTAGCAAATATTATCTCATTTATTAAAAAATACAAAAGAAATGTAAAAGAAATTAAAAAGATTTACCGGGGTACTTTGTAAAAAGGGCGCTTTTTACTGCGTAAATATAAACTTAATAAAATTAACTAGTCCAGTTAAAACTGAAACTAGCACCCAACTTCTTGCCGTCGGAACTTTTGATTCTAATTAGCCAGTCGTCATGGTAACTACATATTGTGTACATACATCACGTGTATGAATATGTATGAACGAAACACACATCTCATGATGAATACGGAGTAAAGACGCCTGTTCACTGACCAAGTAACCAATCTTCGTGATATTTAATAGGCTTAAGAAAAGTTAAACACTTTTAGTATAATTTCATGACAAACTTACTTATCTTTTTAATATTTACTAATCCTTTAAATAGCAAATATTTGAGTAAACAATAGTAACTAAAATCATGCTAAATTCTCGTAATATATTTGTTTCGCCATAATTATTTGATACGATATACTCGTAATTCCCGGCCGCGCTCGGGCCAATATACTCGATGGCAATTAACAAATATAATCTGAAGCAAATTAGTTTCTCAGTATACATATAAAAAATTAAAAACATCTTTAACCATATCTACGTAACTAATAAAACAATTATTTTTATAACAGCATCACTTGATAATTAGTTTTTTAGTTTGTTAAATCACGCAAAGGATTTATATAAATAAGAGATCTATCTTTAACATTTCAAACTCAAATTATTTATTGCACACATATTGCAATATAATATTTATATAGCTTAAGTTTTTTTATTTTATTAAATTTACTTATCAATAAGCATCAAGGTCTTTGATGAGGCTATTGTAACATAATGGCAAGAAATATAATTTCAAAGTACGAATAACATGTACTAAATTTAAAAAATGCATGAGTGCATCATGTTTATTCCAGGCCAACCATATTTCAGATTTATTCATAGAATCATTTGGAACAAATCAAATTTAGTGTTCTAAAATGGCAATAACATTAGGTTATTTACAAAATACTGTGAAACAATCAAGAATATCCTAATTTGAATCAAATCTACCCAAAAAAAATATTCAATGAAGATTATTTCGAGGATAAGATGGGAAGACGAACAACGAATGGCCCGCTTTAGTCTAAATAATACATTATATTGTAACGCGTTTCTTTTAAGTTTAGCCAAGACCCAGACGATAAAGGTAAAAGTAATTGCTTCTTTATCGTGTTATTTTTGGTTAAAATGGAGCTATATTTTCTAATTTACGTGCTGACGTATCAAAAATTAATGGTTGTACTTGTATTGATTTAGTTCTTAAAAGCATTTTTTGTTTAATCAATGTTTTAAACATACTTTTCTGACATACTCGTAACCAACACGAGCGCTATTTCATCTACACTAGTATATTTGATATTAATGAAATTTAAAGCATGAAAAGCAAGTTATATCAAATCATTATTATTTAAAAGAAACAAGCAAAATAAATAGCTATACGCTATTCATTTTCTGAATAACCTTTTTTAATTATTACATGGCACTTTATAACATTAAATTTAGAATACATGTCATAATAAATTGGTCGATCATTTGCCGTCAATGCATCCTTTGCGTGAATAAATTTGGACAAGCCTTGGAAAACAATAATTATAAAATAATCTGTAAAAGATCATGACACTAATGAATACTTTAAAGGCGTTATTTAAATTTTGTTCAAACCTGATGTTTTAGCACGAAGTACAATGGTGCATAAAAGCGTTAAAGAAATATAAATTAATCTAAGTAGAATAGCTATATTTACATGTTTTTATTACATTGATCTGATCATCAACAAAACAAGAAGTACACTAAAAATAAAATGCATTTATACATTTTTGATCGGAATAATTCACGAACACGAGCAAAAAAAAAAAGAAAAGTGGCAAAAAAAGTGATTAAAATGCGGAAATAACATTAAAAATGCATTCAAACTTTGAAAGTGGCATTTCACACTGTATTAAAGTTATACTCGTAGTCGGAATGTAAGCACATTTCACTAATTCAGTTATTCATTGAATCACGTCTGACATGCCGACAGGTCCAAGACCTTACAAAAAGCAACAATAGTTTTAATTATTTCACGTTAGATTAGATCACGGAAAAATATAATAATTTAACGTTTATGATGTGTTTGAAAATTAAATTTCTTACCAACACGTGTGTATAGTAAACGGGAATTAATTACTCGCTTATTACAAATATATATTTATGAAAATTTTAGGAGCTTTCATCTAGCTTGTAGTTTCATAATAAATTGGTGAGGCTGTTTATATCTTTCTAATGTATTGTTGTCTTATTTTGAAAACGTTAATAATCATCCTATACTATGAGTCGATGAATTACGAATGCGTATCCTTGAATTAGTAAACGGTCGGCAACTCCTCTGAAGTGACACAGGCGACCATAAGTCCCAGTTCTGTAAAGTATTTCTTATATGTTACTGTATATTATTCAGAACTTTTGCAACGTGCGCAAGCGCAGAACACAGCGCGTCATGAGCATGGAATATAAGCACTATTTGACTAAATATAATGAATTGGAATTAGGTATTTGTCATGCACGCTCGCCCCCATGAACAGTAAGGTTAGTTGTCGAAACGAGCGATCGCAAGAAAATATTATACTAATACTCATTTCATTTATTAATAATATTATAAAAATATTTCTTGCCCCTTTAATAAAATCAATACAAAACATTAATTCTGCAAATTGACTACAACTGCCACAAGGGCACTTTTATCAATATAAAATGTATTTAAAAATAAACTAAATTAATCACATTAATAAATACATGTCAAAAAAAGAAAAAATACAATAAGTGAAAATATAAGCAGCCCTGATTTGTTAGAGAAGGTTAAGGTCTCTACCTAAGCGTCAAAGTAAAATAAAAATAATAAGGTGCATTAATCATAATAATATCCTATTAGATTTATGTGGTCTCCAAGCGTCAACATTTAAAAACCAAAACCTAATAAGTAAATATCCTTAGAGATGTATAAGATCTCTGAGCGTCAAAGTCTAAATAATAACATCAAATGAAAATATTTATTTAATTATTCATTTTTTTTTCAAGTGGGCCTTATAACATAATAGAGCACTTTTAAAAATTCGATATACACATAAAACAACAACAAAAAATAAAAATCATTAAACAAAACAAATAACACATGTCAAAATGAGAATAAAGTCATATTGTGTAATAATATCATGTCAATAAAAATACCCAAAATAAATAAATAATAAAAACAATAAAATTAATAAGTATTAATCGTACGAGTACAAAGTAGAACATTACATGTCAACTAAAACTAACAGATTACTAATTAATTATTGTGCTAACACAAGAATTAGAGCAATTCAGTCCCATGCATTTTTATTACTAGAGTAATCCTTGGTGCTGTAGTAAGCTATAGAAAATAGGTTACATTTGACCTGTTTTTTAATTTATTAACTGTGAGTTCCGTCATACTGCTTGGGAGTTTGTTATAAAAGCGTATAAAATTCCCCTTAAAGCAGTTTCTAATTTTATGTAACAGAGTGAAGTCTCATATCAATTGTACACTATTACGAAGTAACGAGTCCTCGCCTTGCCAGCATGTGCTCACCGGACTCCACAAACATATACATATATTTAACTAGTTGCTTTTATCATTAAATTCAAAAAGAAAACACCACATTCCTCAAGCACTCATTAGATTGTACTTTAAAAAGCACACAACTCTGGTTAAGTACTTCAATAAGCAAGCACATTCTTGAAACACTTTCGTTCCCAGCAGTGCCGGTGCGTTTATATGCAAATGCGGTGCATCTCCAAATGTCAAGGTCGTAGAGTCTGCACACTGTAATTGGAAGACGTGTTCGGGCCTTCGGGCACTTATTGGATTATTGTTAAGTGTAAAGGGAAATAAATTGTGAAGAATTGGCGCAATTGATTGTACCCTTAACGGAATGCGTCGGTTTGTTGGTACACTTGGTACAGTGAAGGGCAAAAGTATGAGTGCGTAGGTACAACTTGCTCAAAAATGTGTCCCATCTTAAGTAGACGATGGCGAATTAAGATGTCGGGTACAGTCAATATCAAAACTTGCTAAGCATATGAAAAGGTCAAAAGATCATATTCCCTTGTAATAAAGACTTTTGGCCTCTACAAATGCGTATAGCTAATTCTAATGCTGACTGGACCTAGTTATGAGAGGATTAGTTCGATACATATTTTTTTTTATTTAACTATATGCACTTTTATTGGCTGGAGTTCTTTATAATCGGGCAATTAGTGAATATATGCAGTTTTGTTTGGTTAATACAAAAATATTCAGAAAAAAAACGAGAATTTTAAATCTCATTATGTCATCACAAAACCTCATCATCATATGTTACCCGTGATGACGAAATAAAAATATTTGTATTTTATTAAATATAGTTACTACATTACAATCCAATAGGAACAAAAAAATTGATATAATAATAATAATAATAAATATTGGGGGACAATCTTACACAAATCGACCTAGTCCCAAACTAAGCAAAGCTTGTACTATGGGTACTAGACGACGATATACATACTTATATATATAAATACATACTTAAATACATAGAGAACATCCAAGACCCAAGAACAAAATCCGTACTAAATGCACAAATAATGCCCTGGCCGGGATTCGAACCCGGGACCTCTAACTTCGGAGGCAGTGTCACTACCAACTAGGCTAAACAGGTCGTCACATCCATGTCCATGATATTTATATTTGTATTTGTATATCTACTGCTTAATTAGGCACTGTTCTACACACGATACTTACATATATGGAATAAGTCAATCAAGGACGATATCCATAAAGATACTACCTTTTTTTTAGATACAGAGGTTTTCGTCGCTGAGCCATAAAATTAGGTGTTATATGATTTATTTATTGTCTATGTCTACAGTCCAGCAATTTAATTATTCATTACTACAGTTTGATTGCCAATTTACATAAAGGGTCAGATAATATTATGTTACATAAGCCAACGTCTGTGAATATTTTAAGTTTGGCATGTGTTTCAAATGCAATTTCAATTTTCAGGTGACAGTTTATTGTATTTTTAAGGATAATTTCATCAAAATTTACACCCATGTTTATTGTTGTCTTAATTATATATTTATTATAATAACAGGGTCTATTACAAAAAAAAAAACTTTAAAAACTGTTTTTTAAAGTATTTTAAGGAATTACTTTCAAGCGGAGGCTAAAAACCTGGCTGATTGATAAAGTTTTTGATTTATATTTTAATGTATATTATGCATATTAGAACGTAGGTAAAAATGTAGTAGATTAAGTAACGAAATATAGTACCCGCAAAGGGTAACTGTTGGTACCAATATTAATTTGTAATTAACTTTTTATGACCAGCAGTGGACGTCTTTATTATGGCATTTACCCCCCATGAAATTGGGGGAGGCCTATGACCAGCAGTGGACGTCATATGGCTGATATGGTGGTGGTGGTACACAGTTCTACAATAAATCATTATTATTATTATTATATTTTTTTGCGGATGATTTATTTAGCTATTTTTTCCTGAAGATATAATTATTATTATTTTGAAACCGTATAGACGTTATTCATGACTGTTTTAAAAATCTAACTATCAATCGACTTTATTTTTTATAAAAATCCTGAATCTTTAACGATCTAGGAACTCAACTATGAAACTGTTAAAACTTTCGGTTATGCGAAATATAAAAATATAAGAAAAATAGTTAGTCCATATCATGACAACTCGGGAGGTCAGAACTACTGCCTTTCGGGCAGAACTGTGAGTGCAGTCAGCCAAGAAAGTCCTACCACTCTTCAACTATTATTTATTGACCGAGTGACGAAGCTCTCCGTTTCAGCTTCGGCAAAAATGCTTTCGTATGTCCGGCCGGTGGATGACGGATTTACGGATTTCCCGCTATTCTCCCATACTGGTCTTATTACTCAACCGATTTTCGTGAAAGTTTATGAGCAGGTTTGATAATTAGATTTTTTTATAGCTAATTTTTGGAAATATGTAAATAAAATTGCGAGGTAGACTTCAGCCACAGTTCACACAGCCACTATATAAAGGTTCAAAAGTGGCCGACAACTTTCTCAACTTACCGTACCTGTGCCTGAGCTTTATGAATAGCCCATGCACCGGCGCACGCGCTTCCAATCTCACGCGCCGCTGGTCGCGCGGCAAAAACCGCGAGTCACTGCGCCGAGCCTTACTTAGGCCCCTAATCGGTACCTGTCTGACATTACTTATTTCAGGCATTCGCTGGGCAATTTGGTGCATCACTTTCGCATCGTTTTCGCACTTCGTTGAATGAATGTCATGCTTTTATTTAAGACGAAAATATCTTGTTTAATCCTTTTAGTTCGCATTGCCGAAATCGGGAGTTATTTTTGGATTTTGATTTTATTTAAAATTTTCAGTGATATTATTGATAAATAAAAAATTCGATAAACATATAGGTGTATAAGTAAATAAAACTTAGGGGACGCATTTACATAAATCGAGATAGTATTTATAATTGATACATGTATTCCTGGAACACATTATGTAAGTTATTCAAATATTATTTTCAGCGATTCAGAATTATTCTCAGCGGAACGGGTTCGTCTGAAGGGAATTTCGTCACAAAAATACATTTTAATTGTTCTCAAAACTATCATATGCCGCTACGACTCCTCTTAATCAGAACATTATGGTCGTCAAAAAGATGATCGGCATTGTCATTTCAAAGTCCAATATCTCAAAAACGGCTGAACCTATTTTGATAAAACATGTTTAAGAAGTCCGTCTAAGAGCTACGATGCCACAGGCAGACACACAGATACACATATTTAACTTGTAACACCCCTCTTTTGCATTTCGCAGGGGTTAATAAGCAATCCCATTAAAAAAAAGGTCACAGTGACCACGGAATCTAGTTATTGTATTATTAGTGGCTAATTCGCAACTAGGTTTGGTTGACCACAGAAATTAGCCTGATTGTGACAAATTCGACTGCTTCAACTGATCATCGACAACTTGCAAATTGCTTTTACCTAACATTGTAACGGTCATTTCATCTATTCTTTCTAGTTTGTGAAAAGTAAGTTTTCTAGTTGCGTAAGTACCTCGAAAGACCAGACTATTGTTGACAGATAACATGCTAAGCATGAGTACCTAGTAATAAAAGCTCCGAACAAAAACTAAAACGTACTGACTGAAATACTACCTGATGCGAGTGCTCCATGAGCGAATATCGAGAGTTAGTATTTTAGTCGGACGTAGAGTTTTTGTCCACTGGTTTATTATTTCTCAAACAAAATCATCTCCCGTGTGGAGCCGGTAAGAATAGCGACACCCCCTTTAACCTGGTGACGTGAGAGAGGACTTTGGGAATCGGGTTGAAGTGTCTTGTGAGCGACTCTCTCTCTCCATCTCTAACCCTTTTAAAATTTCATGTGTTATTGAGTACATGTTTTAGTTAGACATTCACTGAAGTTTTCGCTGTGTTTACCCTAATTTACCATCAATATTCCCCGCCTTATATGAAAGCCTGCCTGCCTTGCAACTCACGTGTGCCTCCACGCAGCTCGTCTAGTTTACAAACACGCACGCTCCGTATCCGCCGATACCTACGTTTAATGGCCTGATTAGCGCTTATTATGCTCAATACTTCCGACTGATTAGGACTTTGGATCTCGTGCTAGGTTTGGTGTTTTCTGAAAAGAACTGGAATGGGAGTGTACAGCAGTAGTATAGTCTTTTTGTTTCATTTTTATCCGTTCCACTTAAAGAAGACAATGCTTTTGTTAGGGTAACCGCAAAACGTAATAAAAAATATTATTGGAATTACACAAATAACTTGATGACATTACATTACTACCGTTTAGCTTAAAAAAAAAATAGCATCTTTTTTTTAATTTCCCCTTAAATTCATATTCAATATCTCAATTTTGCCTGAAACCGTACAGACTTTCTTATATTTTTACCATTTGATTCAGTGTTATTTAGTTAGGTAATATTTGCTAAAAATATATCCTACATATAGGTTTTTTGTATGTTTATGGGTAAACTTACATTCTAGTTTTTTCTTTTCTATTAACCACACTCGCAGATGGCTAAGATACAGGCTCAGCCTAGTTTGGTCACTGACAGATAGTCTCAATATGTAAACAATCTGTTTCCCGTCAATAAACGATTTTGTATTTTTATTAAACGATTTCAAATTTTACAAAAGCCCTTCATGTGCCTCTCACCAACTGAAGGTTGGCAGTCAGCTTTTTAAAATTCTCCTTATCACGTGCCAGTACAAAAATGTATTAGTACCGACTAGCTGAATGAACATCCGAGTTTACTAGTGTTAAAAAACAACCGAAACCGTGTGAATAAACCAACTCAAAGGAAAGCTGCCTAACTACTTACAAACGCTGTCTGTCAGCTGTCAGTATACTTTAACACACTGTATACGTAACACGCATTAGTTCACGCTCGAAATGTGAAGTACATTCGATCTGCCGGTAGGTTGGTCTGTCACGAATGCTATGAGAAAGTTGACAACCATTTACTATAAAATAATTACGGCAAGTGATTGTAATTGTATTGATATCTGGAAATGACCCTCTTTGAGTCCCGTATGACATCATCATCCACCTAGCGTTATTCCCAGTACAATTGCATCCTGAAGGATACCTGGGGTCCGCTACCTAATCCCAAGAATTGGCGTAGGCACTAGTTTTTACGAAAGCGATTGCCATCTGACCTTCCAACCCGAGGGGGAAACGAGACCTTATTGGGATTAGGCTTGTCAAGTGAGTGGGCAACTTGACTGTTAGAAGTTCTCAAGCCGCCCGGAGGCCTCTAACTTGGCTTAACGACTGCTATTATAGACATCAACCGAGATCAACGGCTTAAAGTGCCTTCCAAAGCACGGGAGCACTCAGTTAGTAACCACTCAAAGCGGTCACCCATCCAAGGACTGACCTCGCCCGACATTGCTTAACCTCGCATACCGCACGGGGTACGCGGGCGCCACTGGGCCACGAACGCCCCTTGAGTCCGGAATGACAAACAAATACAAAACCAAGTAAACTTTTTTAAAGTTTTGATATTACTCGATAAGGCTGCGTTCATGTACACGCGTAGTCGCACGGAATGTATGGAAAACATAGTATTTGACGCGTGATTTCAGCCTCACCGTAAACAAAGCCTAAGGATAAGCAAATCTTTGCATTTCTGCAAACGTATTCCTTAAGAGTGCGCAGTACGTTCGGTTCTCCATACAAACGTATTTACGCTCTCATTTAAAAACGCCATGCTAGAATAACATGAAATTTTGTATACACAATGGTTTCCGGCATATCTAGGTCGAAAATTAGTTTCTGTTGCTTGAAATTGTAATGGCGAAAAAATACAACGATAATTAAGGTTTTCATACAAGCCGTAAAAAACTCAAAATAACCACTGTGTTTTTATTCTTTTACAATTTCTAGCAACAGAAACTAATTTCCGACCTAGATATGCCGGATCCCATTGTGTCTGCAAAGTTTCATGTTATTCTAGCATGGCGTTTAAAAATGAGAACATAAATACGTTTGTATGGAGAACCGAGCGTACTGCGCCCTCTTAAATCTGAGCCTGCAATACAGTAGACATCATACCAAATCAGTATTATTACCTTATATTAAGTAATTTTAAGGCGAATAGTCAAAATAATCTAAAGTCAACATTAATAGGATCGAGAAGACCCGTATGTCGCGAATTTAAACGTTTCACTTTGAATAAAATTTACTTTTTAATTTTGTCGGCGCGCCTAATAGATACTATAGAGGTAACCTAGGGCTGGCCAATATCTCGCTGATCTCGCTCAATGTAAGCTTCCCATATATCGTGGCAGTGCAGCTAACTTTTAGGGCACACTACCCGCTAACGCATAACGGCCACTAGGGCAACTTTTCGTCTTTATGTCCTTTTAGGGTTCCGTACCCAAAGGGTAAAAACGGGACCCTATTACTAAGACTTCGCTGTCCGTCCGTCCGTCCGTCCGTCCGTCTGTCACCATGCTGTATCTCAAGAACCTTAATAGCTACACAGATTGTGTATTTCTGTTGCCGCTATAATAACAAATACTAATAACGAAATAATAATAATAATTAAGGGGGGCTCCCATACAAAAACGTGATTTTTTTAGCCCTTTTTCATGGCTACCACTCGCCGAGCTAGATCTCAAGAACCGTAATAGACAGTTGTAATTTGCACAGATTATGTATTTTTATTGTGGCTACAACAACAAATACTAAAATCAAAATAATAATAATAATTAAGGGGGGCTCCCATACAATAGAGTAGTTGTTGGCGTTTTTTTTCTGGTACGGAACCCTTCGTGCGCGAGTCCGACTCGCACTTGGCCGGTTTTTTTTTCAGTTTTTACTTCTTTGTCTAGGTAGAGTTGCTATTTAATTGTTTATTTTATTAATATTATTAGCTAAGTAAACAAAACCATGTGAAACTCACTCAAGCGATCTTTGAGAAAACTGCTTATGACAGACGGACAGACGCCAAATGATCGCATAAGTGTTTAGTTACACCAAGTTTATTACGGAACTTTAAAAACATACATTCTTAATAAAACCACATTACTTTATTTCGGCGCTAACAGTGTTGTGCTAGCCCTACCATAGTTTAAGCAGTCTTATCGGCGCACGCGCTTATGTTTGTAAGCCCAACAGCGCCTATTAGCACGATTTCGTATTGGCACGTGTCAACGAATTTAAGATATGCAATCATGAAACTGCATAACAGAAAGCTATTGCCACATGAAGGGTTTTAAAGTACAATATTTACCACTACTCCGTAAAAATTCTAAGGATATCTAAAACTTTCAGGACGTAGGACTTAGAGAAATAATTGCTATTAAATTATTTTTGCCGCTGTACAGCCTCCACAGGTATTGCACATTTTTCCATTTACGTTGCGACCTACTTTGGGCCGCGCTTTAGGAATTAAAATATACCAGTGAAGATAAAACTTGCATACGATAAACATCAACTGAAGGAACGGCCGATTAACTTTACTATCTTGTACTGTACCTATCTCTAAAGTCTAAACAATAAAACTGGTGCACTATAACCATCTATAACTTAACTTCTCCGTTCTCTCAACGCACTCCGACACAGCATCCAAGTGTATGGGCTAACTGGCTCATAGACATTTTACATATCACTCTCCCATACAAACATCGACCCCTTTTTCATACCCTTATGGAATAACTTTCGGGGTAAAACCCGGGCGCTCAAACTATGTCCATGCCAAATTTCATTAAACCCGTTCATCATTTTAAACGTGAAAAGGTAACAGACAGACAAAGTGACGCAGTTAATATAATACTATTCTACTTTACTATATACATTCGGCCATTATACCACCTTAGTTTAAATATATAAAAAATGTCCAAAATCTAACGTATTCTATATAACGTTGCTTTCGGCGTAAGTGGTATCGTGGTAGCCCTGCTAATTTGAGCAGCCTTATCGGCGCACACGCATAATTGTTTGTAAATCTACCAGCGCCCGTTAGCACGTGACAACAAATTGGGATATCAATGCATTCAGAAAAGTGAATTAAATAAGCAAAGCTGTGTTATCGCTTGCAAGGTCGTGTGATATAGGTAAAAAACTTAAGAAGATGACCAGCCCGGCTAGTATGATAGCTTATACCGTCACGTTTTATGTGACATTTCAGTACATTTTGGCCATATAACGTGACGGTATAAGCTATCATACTAGCCGGGCTGTTGTATGCAGTTGTAGCGTGTTCGAATAGATATTACATATTTAAAATGTGCAACACAAACAAAACAAACGCCTATTCGTGCACGTCACAACTACATACAGCAGGTCATCTTCTTAAGTTTTCACCTATAGTACATATTCATCACTAGATAAAAAAGTTTAAGGTGGCCGGTGGTCGCAAATCGGCGTAACGACTCTATACAGGGTGAAACATTAGTCGTAAACAGAATTGTGTATTTGTTATTGTTTAACTTTAGTTTAAACATGTGGACGTAACAACAAGCAGAAATAATGTAACATGGTTTTTTAATTCGTTAAGTTAAAATAATGTTTTAAATTTACTGAGTCTCATGGTCACTCTAATCTGCTACGCTAACTGTCATAGACCCATAGCATGTTACTAAAATTAATCATTCAACCTCTTTGTATTGGCCGGTAAGAACGTTGAAAAAAGATTAAATTGACAATGACAAATTCAAAAGTCATAACATTACGCTACAAATTGAAATTGTAAAAAAATATAAATCGCATTTAAAATGGCGGCTCCGTATCCTTACACTTTTATTGAACGTTTCGATATGCTAAGAACAAATACGAGAAGCGTTCCGAGAACGTTACCCCGAGTCACCAGTGCCGACGCACAACCTGATTCGTAGCATGGTACAAAATCTCCGGAATTATGGGCAGTTTTCTGTTCCAGCTCATGCACAGGCGAGAGGAAGGCAGGTTATTCGTCCGGAATATTTCACATGATGATCTTGTTTGATAGCCTAAGCAGGTACTCAATTGATAAGATAAAATAATTCTACATAACAATAATCAAAAGTGGTACTTTAATCTACACAGCAACTAGTAAGTCTTGTCGAATAGGGTGACCATAAGGTTGGTGTTTTTGCTTTTATTAATAATTAGTAATAAAGTTTAATTGTTCGCTTCTCGAGTTAATGCAATAAATTTGCCTTAAAATACTGTGATAGAAACAAAAAATTCTGGTTACGACTATTGTTTCACCCTGTATATAAAACTTACCGTCATTTGTATCAGGCTATTCATCCAATTTGCTATAAATCAAGACACGTCCTTGTAACATACCCTTGCCATTAAAATTAAAAATCTCCATCACAAGCAACAAACAAAAAACAAAAGCCACTTTGGAATAATCCCATATCTCGCCCCCATAAGGGCGCACTCGTGAAATAATAGGTGCGTAGTCGCGAGGGCGCTCAAGGTCAGGGGCAAGGGCAAGCTTGCCCTGCGGTGTGCACGCGACTTTATAATGCAAGAGTTTTTTTATAGTTACAAAATGTATACAGGGCGTAAAGCAACAAAAGGACGGATTCGTGCCAAATATTTGACCCAGTTGTTTTACATCTCAAAGTCCTCCCTCCTGTATTGAATCCTCAAGTTAATAAAGGGTTGGCAACACGCTTGTGATTCTTGAAGAATCGCAAGCGTCTATAGGCTACAGTGTCTGCGTACCATCAGGCAGGCTGTAAACTTGTTTGCCACCGTCGCATGAAAAATAGTACTGATGTTGAGTTTTAAAATGTATATTAACAGAATATACTTTCACAATTTCCCACCATTCGCCAACAAACTGCATTGCAGTTTAGCGAAGTTGTAAGGTTGTGCAATATAACAATGTTTCTGAGTAATAAAAAAAAAAAAAAAAAAAAAAAAAAATTTATCGGGCGGCTTATTATCTAACTTAAAAAAAAACATACGTAAATTTTAATTTAAAATGCATGCAGCGTCTATCGTTTTTCAAATCAAGTAAACGTATATGTCAATAACAATTCATTTTTTACTTTCTTTTATTATAATATTATTATAACAAGTCTCCTAACTGAGATATTTTGAATAGATTCTAGCCCACTTATTCATAAAACTTAACAAACCTCTGTTTACTAAAATTTGTTTTGTCCTTTTCTCACAAACAAAAATGTCAAAGTGACAGATAAGGACAAACCAACTTTAGCGGCTTGTTAGCTAATATAGGCTTGATGGGCGTTTATGAATAAGGGGGTACGACATTAAAATAATAAAACAATTTGACTTTCATATTTTTAACAATAATATAAAAAATGGCGGGTACACGGATTTACATTGCACTGTAATTAAATGTAGTAGCTGATAATGTTTTGTTTGTAACGTAACGAATACACAGCCTTAATTAAGTTTAGCTATCTCAAAATTGATACATTTAAATAGGCTTTGTTGTGGAACTACATACTCAAATTAACTTACCAGTATCATACAAAAATATCAGATTCAAGTCAGTTGAACAAAAATAAACTATCTAACTCAAACGAAGCGCACGCGCTCATAAAGTGATGGAACAAATTACCCACTGACCATCCAACATATGTTGAGCAGCGTAACATGTCCAACATATGTTGAACACAGACATGTTATAGTTGTGACGTGTTAATAAGTGCCTCAATCAACTATGAATAAGTACCTTTTCACATTAAAAAAATTTATACTTGTAAAATGTTTGCATACTGTTTGTTAGTGCGACAGAGTTGTTGAGAGCCCTATGTTGACAGGATAGATAAAGGGTTAGAACTAGGATAGGGTTAGATTGTCTATTCGATCTGATTAGTTGTTTGTTATTTAATTGGAGGCAGATCACGCCCCAACTTGTAACTGTTGGGGCCTCACGGTTGGTTGACTTTGAAATTTTACAATTAAATCTTGGGCTCGATTCATGACATCCCGGCATGTCACTGGAATATCACCACTTTCATGTGCCTGATATCTTTAAAATGCAGTGACAATTCATTTATTGATTAATATTACTTATACGAGTATTTCTTACTGTTTTGCGATCCGATACTCGGTATCTGTCCGTTTTTCATAGACAGTTTTCTCAACGACCGCTGGATATAAAAAGCTGAAATTTGGTATATACGTAGATAATGGCAACTCATCAATTTCCATGATCTACACCATCGCCTAATAGTTCAAATAATAGAGCGAACATAACTGGAATGATTTTCACGGCAGCTGATTTTCTTTCTAATATCATAACTTTAAATTACGCAAAACATCTAAAATTACACGAGTTTCAAACCATCGTGTTTACTTATATGTTCTAATTTAATTTATTATCACTCGAAAAATATTTTACATTACGAAATACAATTGCAAAACGATAGTTTAATATTTTTGTAAAAGCTTTCGAAAACGTGTATAGTATAATAAAACGGGTCACTCATGTCTTTAAGGTCGAACATTGCTCGACATGTTTCGAACACATACGCTTTTCTGAAAGTCGTGAGTAATTCGTTTCATTTCGTCACGTTGGTGCAAACAAGCGTACGGCCCGCCTGATGGTAAGCAACTCCAGGAGTCACATGCGCATTGCCGACCCTTTAAAAAATATACATTTATCATAATTTTGTATATGTCTGAAACTGACGAAAGTTCTACATAACATCGAAAACGGGGATACTAAAAAGGCGAATACAATTGTCCTCGTTAAGTCCCCTATCATACGCTAGTCGGAGCGTGTGGGCCCGCCTTAACGCTCGTGTCTAACCACGCTTATCTAATTTATTTGGTCTCACCTCAATTACGAACCTCGCCGACGTATCTACTTCAATCCCCATACCAATTTAAACCTTTTGGTTATACAAATAGAGATAAAAGTCGTATGGTTAATGCTTGGGGCATTTTAGGATTTAACTCTATTAATTTCACCTATATTCGGTCTGTAATTAACTGTTCTCACCTAAAGATTAAGTGCAAAAAGGCCCAATTGAAGCTATTATCATTTGGAGATGTTTTATCTATACGACTTTTCTGGTTAAGGTATTGCTAAGATTACCTGATTATGATTGCCTTTAGCATAATGGATCATACACATTTGAAAAAAAAACCGGCCAAGTGCGTGTCGGGCCACGCGCATTGTAGGGTTCCGTAGTGTCCACCCGTTACATTACGCGCCCTTAAAACAATACTATGTTTGACACAATTAACAACATTGTTTATATATCTACACACTATCGGACTACAGTATGGGGTTCTTCAAGAAAGGAGTGTATAAATTCTTAAAGGGTCGGCAACGCGCATGTGACTCCCCTAGGAGTTGCAGGCGTCCATAGGCTGCGGTGACCGCTTACCATCAGGCCGTACGCTTGTTTGCCACCGACGTGGTATATCTTAGTATTGGTATCTCGCATTACGAGAACCAGCGTAAGACTGGACTGCTTAAACGTAGTCGTTGCGAATGTCATTATCAAGTTGCGAGAGATTGATAATTGATATCCACTCACTTGCTTTGATTTTTGAGTTGAACTCTATTCCCTTATAATACGGGTGATGTTTGGTAACCATTGTTACCAAAAGCAAGTGAGTGGACAGGACAGGTGAGCCAAGACAGGTTGTGAAAAGCTCGCTATGGCGTGACGTCGTTTGTACAAAGTCAAAGTTAAAACATTTAAACAATAATTAATTTTAACGTTAAGATAACATTTCATAACGATACAATTTAAAATAACAAATTATAAAACAATGTCCCATACAACTCATATTCAATTCGTCAATATTGTAGAATATACCATTGATCAAGAAATTCTTTGAGCTAAAGAAAGATATACAGATCATAAGCTCATTTCTTTTTTATACCGCGTCGGTGGCAAACAAGCCGACAGTCCACTTTTTGGTAAGTGGTCGCCTTCGTCTATGGACGCTTGCAACACCTGAGCTGTCACTCGCGCGTTGCCAACCCGTAAGAAACCTATGGCTCATTCTACAACACTAACCTCGGCAAGGAGCTCATTCTACAACCAAAGTTAAATATAAAACAAAAAAAAAACTAGTGACTCCGTGAGCTCGCTTTTTTTTCAAATTTCATAATTACAAAAAAAATTAGAACACAAATTATCGAACCTGCTCACAAAATTTCACGAGAATTGGTTGAGAAATGCGACCTGTAGAGGCGAACATCCGGACAGACAGACATACGAAAGAATTTTTGTCGAAATCTAAAACGGAGACGCTTCGCTCAATCGGTCAATAATAGTATTAGAGTAACACTTGACACGGCATATACAGACAGACAAAATTTAACAGACACGGGCGTGTACGATTTAGGCATCGCGTGACGAGTGCAGTCGCGATATCGCGGTAGTCTAGGCGGGTCGGGGTGCGAGTACTAGCGTTTCTGCTTTGGTACTCTTATTATTAAATGTGCAATGCATACTGGCCAATACATGACACTTTAAATCTTATGCCATGACAGAGGTGACCAATAGGTGTCATCTACTGGACATCAAAGTATCGAGCGTTGGGACTTTTACCTTATTGTTAATGTTATTTTAGATTCGTTGCATAACAGTCCTATAAATGTGTGGTAACTGTGTGCGTGTTACATGAAACTACAGTATAAGTAATAGTAAAAGTGTGACAAGAACAAAAAAATAAATTCTTGTTAGTAATGTTACGGCTCAAGGGGCTATTTCAGTCAGTCAACCTAAGCAGTGCACGTGTCGTTTAGTTTTTTATTGTAAAAGCGATAAATATTTGTTTACTAGCCTGCTGCTTGCGACTACGTACGTACGCATATATAAATAATAGCCTATGTCGTATTCTGACGTCTAAACTACATTACTGGAGAATCCGTTCAGTACCTACTTTAAAAGATTATGAGAAACAAACATGGCCACAAACTTTCATATAATTATTATTATAATATGCGAGTTAATTTACTACCTACTTAAAAGTTCTTTAAAAGCTTCTATGGAGCGTTATTTAACACACACGTACGTTAGTATAATTAATAACTTATAAAAGTTGATATTCCTCCGACATTTTTATTTCAAAGTCCATTATCTCAAAAACGGCAGAACCGATTTTGATGAAACATGTTTAAGAACCATTTCCACAATCAAGACTTTCGATTAAACAAATCGCACTCAAATCGGTTAATTCGTTTAGGAGATACGATGATGCAGACAGACACACGCAAACACATCTTAAATGTATAACACTCCTCTTTTGCGTTCCGCGTCGGGGGTTGAAAACCGCTACCGCCTCGCTAGACACTCGCTCGCACTGGCGCCACACAACCCTTGTTATGGTGTAAGTTTATGATGCGATATCGAAGCTCCTTCGAACTGATTTATTGCCGATTCGACACGAACCCAGACTTACAAAGCAATACAATAAATACAGTATACAGTTTAGACGACGCCTAAATTTGACTGCAGTCGCCTTAACTCACGGTATATCGCAATAATAGCCTGCAAAACGTAATACCCCATAGATATATTATATATTGTTTGTCGACTAAGTAGTTGGGTTTATACATGTAATGTAACCTGGTTGTACAGTCGACAGCGAATGTAGATGATAATTTTAGTACTTTGTCGCACTAACGCAACAATACTGCGACAGTTGGGATGCTTGCGTTGGAAGGTCAGATGGCTGTCGCGTCCGCAAAAATTAGTGCCTACGCCAATTCTTGGGATTAGGTAGCGGATCCCAAGGCATCCTTCGGGATGCAACTTTACTGGGATATCGCTAGGATGATGATGATGATGACATTGATGACTTTATTAGTGTTATTTATTGAGTTGTGCAAAATAGAGTGTCTGTATTGTATTGTAAGTATAATGAGAATCAATATCATTTGAACAATACACTCTATCCAATAGGCTCGGACCAGCGGATGCAATTCCGAATTGCTACAAGTTCATCTATAAAAGGACCCATGTAAATACAAAGTGCGTTATACATATGCCGCATCGTGTAAGTAGTAAATTGCAATGGCAGTTAGAGCGGAGAAATAATGCTCGGTCGGCAATCTGCGTTTGTTTATTGGTAAACTAAGCTGGTGTTAAAAGGGGTGGCAAACAAGCGTACGGCCTGATGGCAAGCGGGCACCGCAGCATATAGACGCCTGCGCCTCCAGTGGTGACACACGCGCATTGCCCTTTAAAAAAATATACAATCCTTTTTTCAAGAACCACATAGTCCCTCGAAGAAACCGCGGCAGGGAGCTCATTCCACAACCGGAGCGTCCGAGGAATACTTGGCACTCACTTCAATTTTCTGTACAGTGATTGTAAAAGAGGTTTAATAAGGCTATTACGTTCGATGCTTTTGGTATACATCCATGTACTGTAAATATCCATAAATCGAGTAACTCAGTAGTCGTAGGTATGTATGAAAAATATCCTTTAACACTGCGTTACAATCTTTTACGTTCAGGTATTATTTAGAAATACATTTTTTCTATACTAGTTCAATGTGAGTCTTTTTATTTCGCAAAAGAAAAAAGGCTATCGAAAAGAGAATGATGCAAAAATACAGTGTGTACGGTCGGCCTCACGAGGGGCTCAACACCTTTGTACCTTGTCGCTTTAACATCATGTTTAAACAGTTATTACTAAATGTCTAACGGGTGAAAGCGACAAAGTCCCAAAGCGTCCAGTTACTTGAGGCCGGCTATACAAGTACATGGAAGCGACGCACGAGAGAGATTAGAGCTTTCGTTTCAGAGGCCGAGATTCTTTTTGGGTTACTAATTAGTAGTGTAAGTAAGTTAGTAAATTACCAGTTTAGCGCCACTTCTCGGTAGGTGTCGCATTTTTCGAAACACTAATACTTGCAGCCTGGAGTCCGCTTTAGTACACCTAATATTAAAATTTGCCGTAGACAAAAGCGATTGCCATCTGATCTGGCAACCCAGAGGGAAAACTAGACCTTATTGACAAGGCTGGTTTACTCATGTTGTTTTCCATCGCTGCAAAGCTACCTAGCCATTGTTTGGAACACTAGCTCATTACTTTATTTAGTCGTGTCGTATGGCATGTTGTAACACAGGTAGAAATATCACAAATTTTGAACTCCAAAGCACAAATCCACTCAAGAGTTTCGTCGGTCAAGTTGATCAGATCTTCCGGTGATCCTCCAGTGTGGGTTAGACCATTCAAAATAGCCCTTGAAGCCTCCTTTCAGAATTTAAATTGAAGCTATACCAAAGATAGATTTGTCGGCCTCTTTAGCCTAGTTGGTAGTGTCATTGCCTCCGAAGCTAGAGGTCCCGGGTTCGATTCCCGGTAAGGGCATTTGTTTCTGTGGTGAGCAGAGACATTTGTTCCTGAGACTTGGATGTTTTCTATGTATTTAAGTATATATCTATTAAATATATCGTCGTCTAGTACCCATAACACAAGCCTTATTGAGCTTACTGTGGGACTAGTTCGATTTGTTTAAAAAAATGTCCCCTAATATTTTTATTTTTATTTTTTATATTTGTTTTCTGTGGTGAGCAGAAACATTTGTTCCTGAGACTTGGATGGTTTCTATGTATATAAATATACATCTATTAAATATATCGTCGTCTAGTAGGTACCCATAACGCAAACATTATTGAGCTTACTATGGGACTAGGTCGATCTGTGTAAAAAATTGTCCCCATTTTTTTAGAATTAGCAGCTAGAATTGTTTTACTGACTGTACGTCTGGTGTTCAATTGCACAGATGACTTTGAACCCGTCCGTCCCCCGGCATTGGCCCGGTTATGCAATTACAGCCAGACGCCACTCAGACACTCGGGCGCAGGTTCAACGCATTGTCTCTGTCACGTGACGCGCGACTGCCACTTGTCACCGAGTGCAGGGCTGGTGTGTAACAGATGAAATAAATGAACTCTAGTCTACGAGTAGGCCGCAATGGCAAGTTTGTGATAAGGAAGACCACTGATGAGAAGCAACGCCGAAACAAACTCGACAGTCAGGCATTATATCAATAAAAAAAATGGTATGGCATTTATTTTCGAACCGTGAGATCTTCGAGAAAACAAGTACGGTTGCCAGTTTTGTTGCACTTTTAACACCACCCAGGGGTCACGTGTAGGGTAAAGGTGAGTACCTACTCCCTACGGACGTGGTGCAACTTCGACCCCCCTTTGTCAAGTGAGTGGGCAACTTGACTGTTAGAAGTTCTCAAGCCGCCCGAAGGCCTCTAACATGTCTTAACGACTACTGTCATAGACAACAGCCGGGATCAACGGCTTAACGTGCCTTCCAAAGCACGGGAGCGCTCAGATAGTAACCACTCAAAGCGGTCACCCATTCGAGAACTGACCTGCGCCCACATTGCTTAATTGCGGTTCGTGGGCGCCCCTGGGCCATTATTATTTCAATGATAAATTATTAATGAACTATGGTGGGTTTGTGGGGAGTAAGGTCGCCAGAGCTCCCGAGGATGCACTGTGTTGAAATTGACGAACTTGTATTTGTCTCTAGTTGTCCATGCAACGACTACAATTCAAAAAAGGAGGTAGCGCGCTCGAGCTGGTATTCTAGAGTAACAAGCGTCCATAGGCCTGCCATTGCCTCATTTTATTAATTTTGTTCTCATAGTTACTTACTCTGCTATACTTTTATTAATTTTAAGCCTTTTTTTGTAACTGCCTTGTTTTTTTTTGTAACTACCTCATTTTCTATGACTTTTTGTAACGACCATGTATTTTCTCTTTGGTGTTAATTGTGGCAATAAAGAATATTCTGATTCTGATTCTGATAGGTTAAGGTGTCTGCTTAACATCAGCAATTCAGCAGGAACACATGCTTCTTAACTTATCTAAAACTTCATTGTTCTCTTTTATATACTCGTAGTAATTATCCGATTTGACATATGTGCTGATTTTCGCACGTTTCCGTGCGCGTAGAGCACAGCATCATATCATCATGTCAGCCGCAGGACGTCCACTGCTGGACATAGGCCTCCCCCAAGGACTTCCACAATGACCGGTCCTGCGCCACCCGCATCCAGCGGACACCCGTGACCCCTACCAAGTCATCAGTCTACTGTATGTCCGGCATATCGAGCAATATTCACAGTATAATTAGAACATAAGAAAATATGTACATAAGTAAATTAAAATACACGACAGTAATGGAAACTAAAACTGTAATATTTTTAAGGCCTCTGTTTACAGCACTCTAATTAGTTTCGTTACTTTTTATACCAGATTTGGCCGGAGGTAAACTAGTACTTATTAACTTGGTATAAATAGTCTGTTTAATTATAGCGTTATACGTAAAAATGTAGCAGGTTAGTTATTATGAAAAACGGTAGAAATCCGAGAAATCTAAGTAAAATCTAAAAGAAAACTTAAGTAAGTACTAAGTACTAAAGTAATAGTACATTAGGATACAAGGGTTGTAAAACAAAGAAAGGCCGATATCGCAGAAGTTTGAGGCCCGAGCCGAAGGCGAGAGGTCATAAATATGCGAGAGAGGGCTTTCTGTTTTACGACCCGTGTTTTGTACACAATTTTACGTCACCACTTGGCCAAAAAGTGGGTTTTTCCGGACGCGCACCGTGCGGAAAAACGCGCTTTTTGGCAAGGTGTGTTGTAAAATAGATTTATACATGTTTAAATGAAACCAATCTTAAATAAATTAAAATTGGCCAAGAGCATATCGGGCCATGCTCAGTATAGGGTTCCGTAGTTGCCCAATGAACTTCATCATCATCATCATGTCGGCCGAAATGGGCAGCAGCATCCCTGCAGTGCGGTGGAGATACTGCGATCGCCAACCCGCATGCCAAGCGTGGCGATTATAGCAATTAACCCCCATGATAGATACAAACAGGCCACGGCCCCAATGAACTTACTTAGAAAAAATCAATAACAAACAAAAGGAAATACCTTCGCAGTGTTTCATACATCTTTTACTAAGAAGGGAATACTTTTTACGATAACTCAAAAACAGCTCAACCGATCTCGTCCGCCATAGTTTTCGTTGAAATTCTTTATTAAGCTTTACTTTTATGTTTTCCATTTGTCCAAAAGCAAAATTTTGGAGTGAATATTTCCGAATATTTTCGCTTTATCAAAAAATACCTGTATTCATTTTGAAAGTCCTATCCAACAACAACCCATAGGGATCAAGCAAAAAAATATATTTTATCCCCACTTTACGTGTAGGGGAGGTACGCATATTTATTTTTTTAGATTTTATTTTACGGATTTCTATGTTTTATTTATTTATATATCCACGCCAAATTGCAGCTTTCTAGCACTAACAATCACAGAGCAAAGCCACGGACAGACAGACGGACATGGCAAAACTGTAAAGATTCCTAGTTCACTACGGAACCCTAAAAAGCTTCCGCAAAGTAACGTGGAATTCCATCAACTATATGACAAGGACAACCAATACATCTCTGTCGATCTTATTCAAATTTAAGTAAATAAAAATCAACATGTATAAATAAATGAATAAATATTGGGGGACAATCTTACACAAATCGACCTAGTGCCAAGCTAAGTAAAGCTTGTACTATGGGTACTAGACGACGATATACACACTTATATATATGTTAACGACATACAAACTAATAGACTTACTTATATAGATAAATAATTACATACTTAAATACATAGAAAACATCCAAGACCGAGGAACACAATACTGCCCTGGCCGGGATTCGAACCCGGGACCTCTAGCTTCGGAGGCAGTGTCACTACCAACTAGGCTAAACAGGCCATTTGTATAGTATATTCCCTGTGCTAATATTATTTGATGTCTACTCTAGTTCCTCTGAGACCTAGTCGCTCACATGTGCTCACATGACGAAGCAAGCGTACGCGCGTCACTGATCGCTCCCGTTGGAACCCTGACCTCTCAATTGCGGACGTGACGTCACTTCCGACTGCTAATTGCGTGCGCCGGCGCACACAAGGATGCACTTCATTAGTTATTCTTACTACGGATTATTTAGTGTGAATTTTATACAAGCGCATATAGTTAAAACTTTTTAAAATCACGATTTCTGCTAGAAGCTTTCAAGTGGAAATCATGATTTTAAAAAGTTTACACTATACTAGAGTATGCCCCTTACCCTTGAGTTGTATACCCTTAGAAGGGTAAATAATATATGCCTTGAGAAACATACGATGTGGAGGGCGTATTGTATCAGGACGCTCGGACCAGCTGAGATGGAGAGAACTGCATCAAGCTGCACTGACAAGAGCCTAGCTCTTGAGAGAATGATGATGACGATGACAAAAATAGGGTGTTTTCCTCGTGTTAAACTTTATAACATATTGTTATACGGGTAGTATACCATCAAATTAACACAACTAAATGAAAATTACAAAATAAATTCAGAATAATAATAAAATACGAGAGTTCTCTCGAGATTATAGTAACGTATCACTGTCACATCACATTTTTTCCATCTTCAACCTACAGTTTTTTTTTTATGTTCTCTGCCTACTCCTTTTAGGGATACGTAGGCGTGAGTTTATAACGGCCATAGTAACAAGCTGTTAAAATTTCATAGTTTCACTATTAGTACCTAATTCTATACGAACCTAAGCACAATGGCACGGGTACTTGAACAAAATTGAGCTATTAATATTTGAACGCATGACGAATAGAAGTCCTCACTAAATTGGTCACTAGTTTCTCGACAAATAAGCACAGTTTACGTAAACAGTTACTAGTTGAACTGTAAGCTCGCTACGGCGTAGCAACTCGTAGCAGTGATAGACGTAGCACCTTACTCTTGACCTACGTTAAGTCATGAATAGTTGTAGAAGAGCCCGAGATTATACTCAGAGCGCATATATTAGCGGCAGAACCCATATATTATATAATCAGCAGCAAAAAAATGGTTCAAATTTGGTTCATCTCATTTCTCTCACTTTGCTACAATTTGGGGCCAATTTTTTGACGTTAAGTATGTATGTAGCATAATATGTAACTGTCGAGAAATATGATTTCTGGGCCACGGTTAGTACCTTGTCACAGTGAGATCTCTATGAGAAAAATGAGATCTCTAGAAACTTCTATATTAATTTTCACTGTTGACAAGGTACGAAGTGGCCCAGAAATCAAATTCCTCGACTGTACACTACGAAATTATGCACAGTGTGTTACCGGTATCCGATTTTTTTAACGTATAATAGTGTGTTTCATCAGCTTTTGTGTGCATATATTAGCAAATCATAATGTATTGTGTGTTAGTAAATCAATTTACTTGCAGTAAAAAAGTTATTACCAACAAAATAAATTAAGTCCAAATTTTAGTTTTATAATTAAATTGAGCTCATGGTTAGGTTAAAAAACGATGTTTCCATACCCTGCTTAAAGAAAAGCTTGCATGCCGGTAACACACTGTATAGGTATAGTCGTGAAATGAAAAGGTTCGTCACTTTTGGACCTTCGGAATTAAAATAGAGTTGATTTTTTTTATTTATTAAAAATGGGATTGCTCTTGGCCAGCATCTAGCCGGGGCACAAAGATGGCGAACCTTTTCATTCGGCGACTGTACTTAGTATCAAAATTTAATCACAAGTGTTTAAGAGTGTATAGATATTTTGGCACTTTGATAAAGAGCATATATTTATGATTTTGACTGTACATTACATGCAAAAATTTAGCCTATATTCCTAAATTGAGATTAGATACAAGAACTTTCTCCCGGGAACTCCAATATTCTTTTTTGTGACGGAAATTTGGCGTCGTTAAAAAATATATTTCTGTGAGGTTTATTTTGATAAAAAAATAACAGCTGTAGTGGAAAATATTCTTCGTTCCGTCGAAAAATTTTCGGAGGTTCTTCGGTAAACGAATACGAAGCCGTAGATTTAAAAAAAAGGCCACACCGAATAAAGGGGTGGATCTCCCTGTACTAATAAAATCATCTTGGTTTTCAAACTGGATCTATTCCAGAAACCAATTGAGTTGGTTGAAATCAGAATTAAAATTCTTATGTATTATAACGTAAAAAAAGGATTCAATTTTAATGCATGTTTCGAGTAGATAATTCATTCTAAAAAAATTCATCACAACTTATTTAGCTAGTTATGTCCATGGGCGGCGCTAATTACTTACGACTTGTCTGCTTGTTTGCCTCCTATTTCATTAAAAAAACCGGCCAAGTGCGAGTCGGACTCGCGCACGAAGGGTTCCGTACCAGAAAAAAAACGCCAACAACTACTCTGTTGTATGGGAGCCCCCCTTAATTATTATTATTATTTTGATTTTAGTATTTGTTGTTGTAGCCACAATAAAAATACATAATCTGTGCAAATTTCAACTGACAGACGGACGGACGGACGGACAGCGAAGTCTTAGGTAATAGGGTCCCGTTTTTACCCTTTGGGTACGGAACCCTAAAAAAAGCATATAAAAGTGTACGAATGCTGTAAGGATATCGAAACGTACACACAAAAGGAAGCAGGTAGTAAAGCTTTGCAATACACATATGTATTTTCGAAAGTATCGTAAAACTAGCATTTATTTGTGGTTGAAAATGGCCTTATTTCAAAAAAAATATTGACATGGTATATCATTTTCTACAAGAAATTCAATCGTTCAAGTTATTAATCAAACATCAAAGGATTACAACATATATTTGCAGAATTATACACTGGCTCATTTCAGAGCCTTAGTAATTCTAGAACAATCAACTGGCGTTACTACTCCTCTTAAAAGAAACACGCCTTTTACGAAACTTCACCCACTTTTTATGCAATCCTGGTGCAAAATAATTCGGTAACTCTTCTACCGACCTCCCAGTACGTACAGACTTAACCGACTGAAGTTTTCTTCTACACGACTACCTTTCGTGCTACTTATGCGGTATAGGCCGGTTTGCCGGTTCGCAAACTGGAAAAATAAGCTGTATTATAAAGAGGTAAGGTGTATTTTCCAACATTATGAGTAAAGTCGTGCCCTAATATGCTTAGTGCATAACACATACATATAAGGTTCAAAGTTAGTGAACGCCTTTACGAAGTCCAGTGTATTGCAAGATTTCGACCAACATACAGTCATCGTAAACATTTTTATATCAAAACAATAGTGTTAAAATGCATGCTTGTTTTACAGTTTCACCCAATATTCCCAGTTTTTTTACAAGTTGACATAATGGTTATTTCGTAATAAGTTGGTACCTACCTTATAAACTACATAATTGAGGCTTAAATTCGACTTCGTTTTGAGAATTACCCGGAATACTCACAATGCACATAAGTATTAAAACTTTTTTCGAGTACATATTTATGCTATTTAAGTACTAAAAGTATTTGAGTTTAAATTCATAACGTAAGTTTTCTTAATTTTAAACAGACCTATACCCATGTTCATATTATTATGCATACGTTTTGTGTTCCTTACAGAAAGTCAGCGAATACCCAAAATTATGGGAAAATGAACCAGCCTTACCCAGGGACCAAACGCACACACCCATCCCATACATACACATATGTAAAAAATCACGCCGCCATTCCCACGGGGTACGCAGAGCTCATCAAATTAAATTTCAGCGTTTAGCAATGTTTGAAGATGCCAAAAATATGATATTGCAAAGAATCCCATCTCAACTTCAAACCTAACAGACTCCTAACGAGCTATCCTAACAACCGAAAAGCACAGGCTATTACCGGATTGGCTCCATTGACACCACATTACCAATTAAAAAAGGGAGGCGCCTTTTCGTCTCAGTTTTTTCAGCAGACGGTTTTCAGGCCGCTCCCCGCCAGAGCTGTACAGAAAAATCAATAACGCAGTACCTTTTTTTCTAGAGCGTAAAGCATGCACCGACAGGACGCCTGTGTGTGCGGTACGCACACATGCACCATTTTTTCCGGGCGGTATTAAAATTTTTCTTGATGCACCTGGTTTCGGCACCACTACGCGGGGTTTTTGGGCTTGCTGATAGTGTAGGGATAGCCTAAAGTAGTCTATAAAAGCATTGATTATCATTAATAATAGTAGTATTTACATTAGGTTTTTCAATTTTATAAATTAAATGAGTCTATACAATTACGCGATTCGTGTAGTTTTTGGTGGATCGAATAGCTTTTTATAAGCATACAGTAAAAAGTACGATGATAGTATTCTTAATACATGTATGGCTATAGATATTTTTATGGATGTGCTGTAAACAAACTACCCTCAAGCATTTTATCTTATTCGTGGGATCGCCACTAAAGATGTTGGAGTAAAGAATCCCTGCTATTGCAGGCATCTTGGCAACCTGCGTACATAAAAGCACATGTGCCGTGTGAATTACCCTGTAAATGCTCTTTTACTTTCACACATGTGTACGACCTTGTAGGTCTCTATACAGCTTCCGCGATCTCCCGTGCCCTTTGTTACTAACAATAATGCCATCCAGAAAAAGCTTTTAGAAATCCCACGGGACTCGAACCCCGCTGCATTCATTTGCATAGATTCCTAATACCCAATACGCGACAACCGCACAGCACTAATTGCAAACGCAGACTAACGTAAAAAAAGCATCACATTTTAAAAAAGGAACTCTTTGCACATTTTTATTTAGCAACGGCCGTGACAGAAGCGCGCCGTCCCGCTTTCGCGCTATTGTTCCGGGCGGATCTCGTCATCAGTCCATCTTTGTCTGTCGCCTTTTTTTAAATGTGCAAAAATATAAAAACGCCGAATCGGGTGGGGTGGGTGTGTGGGCAGCGCGGCTGTGTGCGTGCCGTTAATGGTTGTTTTAGGGCTTTGCCCGATCATAAGTCAATATTTAAGTTCAAATGCGAAACAGAAACGTACTGAGCGGAGTACAGCGCGAAATATTCACGGGCTCAAAACAAAATGAACCTGTTGAGCGATTACGTAACTTAAATGAACGTCCGATTCCTTGGAGGATGCTTGACATAGGCCCACCAAATGTCAAATAGGACTAGCGCTATCTGTTACACCGCCCGCCGAGCTCATCTCAAACTATAGGCAAGGTCACAATTCCTTTATGAAAAGTGACAGTTGAAAACACTCTGACGAGACTCTGGGTTGATTATGATTATGATCACTACACTGGCAGAAACTTGGTGCGTATAAAAGCGCCTAAATGACAAATGAGGTATAAAATCAAGAGATACAATTTTAGAGGCGCTGCTATGCCGATTTTTGATATAAGGCCAAATGTCATAGAAGCTGGAACATGTCCGCAACGTTAACTTATAATCCCTCCTGATTTATTTGGTACAGTCGACTACAAATAGAACGATCCACCCAAAGTTACAAAAATATGTATCCACGACCTTAATGTAAAGTCGATAAAGATACGTAGGATACGTATTTGTGTAACTTTGTGTGGATCGATCGATTTTTTTTAGTCGACTGTACACTGGCGATCTGACAAGCTTAGATCTCATCCAAATCGAGTTCAAATTTTATAGAACGATACCACCGCCTTTTTGACTCGAATATGCCTTAGAAATCATTATACCCTTATTGCCTTAGATCACTATATATTTAAATATTTAATTTACCGACTGTAAATGGATTTAAAAAACAACACTTTCTTTCAATAAAAATAAATAAATAATGGGGGACAATCTTACACAAATCGACCTAGTCCCAAACTAAGCAAAGCTTGTACTATGGGTAGTAGACGACGATATACATACTTATATAGATAAATACATACTTAAATACATAGAAAACATCCAAGACCCAAGAACAAATATCCGTGAAAATGCACAAATAAATGCCCTGGCCGGGATTCGAACCCGGGACCTCTAGCTTCGGAGGCAGAGTCACTACCAACTAGGCTAAACAGGCCGTCTTTTGTTGATTAGTCTGAGGACCATAGTCCATATCTCAATAAAAAATTTATGTCCTGTTCTAAGACGAACAAAAAGTATGTGGCTTAAGTACTAACTTAAACCCAAAATAATTTTCACATGTCTACTGGCTGAACATATCAAGGATCTGATTAACGTTTATAAGATCTATTGTATAAGTACCATATGTTCCTGTGAATAAACTTTCATTTCATTTCATTTCTCGCTGGGAGTAAGCCATGTACGCCAATCTACTTCGAAACGAGCACACACAACTCTGACAATCACCACCACCATATCAGTCCTAGGACGTCCACTGCTGGACATAGGCCTCCCCCAATTTCATGGGGGGTAAATGCCATAATCGCCACGCTTGGCATGCGGGTTGGCGATCGCAATATCTCCACCGCACTCAAGGAATGCTGCTGACCATTCCCCGGTAGTCATGGTCGTAGTTTTAGGACATACCCGGGTCCAACAATGACAATCACAATCACATCGTAATGTATTTACAAAAGGGAAATCACAAAAGTCATATTTCGCCTAGTATTTAAAAAATTCAACATTTTTATCTTGAAAAAAAAAATATTTTTATCAAATCTGCTCACAAAACTTCACGAGAATCGGTTGACAAATGCGACCTGTAGAGGAGAACAGCAAAAAACCCGAAAATAAGAAAGCATTTTTGCCGAAGCCTAATCCGAGACCTTCGTTACACTCGGTCAATAAAATACCTACAACAAAAGCACTGACCGTAACATATTTTTTCTCGAAACACGACCGCTGAAACCGTCGAAACAATACTATAAGATGTCCCAAACTCTAACGCTGGACAAGCACGTGCGCAACGAGAACTTTGTTCCCGCAGTCCAGCGCTACACAAAATATAAGGTTACACGTTAGGACGACTAACACGCCCACGGCCCGGCCACAATTTCAAGCGGCGGCAGCGATTTTCCTAATACATTGCGCGTGATCCTAATTAACCGCAATGCGTTGCGCATCTCGACCGCACAATGAACAGATAATTCTTGTTCCGTCGGTTACTGCTTCACATGTCATACACGCCGCCTCCGCTCCGCTATCCCGCGCGTTTGTTTGGTGCGACGTCCCCCGGACCACGTTTACCGCAAAACCACCTCCGCCAAGTTAATACAGGGTGAGCGACGCACTTATGATTCTTCTGGACTCCCAAGCGTCCATAGACAACGGTGTCTGTTTTCAATCAGGCAGGCCGTGAGCTTGTTTGCCACCATTGCTGTATAAAAAAAGTGAAGCACGCGCACAGTCATACCAAGCTTATCCGTCATATTTATAGCTCATATCGTATTACATTAGCATTGAAAGTAAGGTGTTGCCGTGACACCGTCCAAACTACAAAAAATCACCTTTCTCCTTTCACCTGTCTGCAATTAGAGCTCTGTTAATCATCATCCAGGCTATTTTTTGCTGCGCCGACATAACTCGATCATTTGGTTTGACTACGGCCTTGATTCTTGTCTATGCCATTGCTGAGGGACCCGTAATGATCTAAGGATCTACGGGCCGCGTACACGCTTACTGTCTTTTGGAGAACATCGAAGTTGCCTTGACGTATCTTTGACAACTATTTAGATGTGTGATGAGTTAAGTGCAAAAACTAACCTTACATTTCAATTGAGAGCTTTATTTTCTGTTTAAGTAAGTACTGTTAGCTGCGGAAATGTGTAGGCACTCAAAATTATCTTAACACCAACGATCAGTCAGTGGTAATATTTGAGTGCGATATATTATTACAGCTGGAATTACTTATGTGAGTAACTTTAATCCAAAAAGATCATTTATCAATTCTTGCATAAACAACCGCAATTAACAAAATAATACAATATCGTTCAGTAGAAATTCAGATACAATAAAATTTGTTCTTAACTAAACAGGTACTTTATAACTGCTTTACAATGTCTCAAGTCCATTAGACATTTCGTCCATGAGACAAAAAGCTCACGTTTCTAAACAACACAAAAAAGGCAGCGAAAGTAAACAGCCGAATCTGTTTTTCCGATAAAGCGCCTCGTCACTTACAGCACGTGGGAGGAGAAGCAACCAACCCAACACACAAAAGCAAAAAGATAAAAAGGCAGTGGTTAAAATGCCACTGACCAATTTCTTTCTTTTCACCCGCCTAACGCATAAGAAACTCCCCTCTGCAAGTTCTCTGGCAAAAACTTCGCCGACGACCTCACGCAGTCTTTTTATTGCGATCGTGCCCCTGGCCTCACTCTTTCTTACCTCATAACACAGTTTCTCTTGCCTCTTTTTACTCATTCTTTTTTCGCCTCCCCAGGTGAGTGTAGAAAAAACTTTACCCTCATAAAAGTCCTAGCGACGTGGAAAGTTTTAAAGAGTTGCCCTAGGTCCGTGACTTCTTTTATGTCTGAAGTTGCATATTAACTGTAGCTTTATTTGAAAGGAAAAATAATATTAATTAATATTAATTTGAAAATTAATATTAATTTAAATGAAGGTATTGTATTTCCTCTCTTTTTGAACTTTTATATTTTATTCTTTTAAAATATGCAGTTAAAGTATACTTACTTTAAGTACCTACTTTTAAATTTAAAAGGTGGTGGTCTTAATTAAAACATTTTGCACAGTTTTTCAGAAATGTATCTGATTAAAAGTACATGAAAGTTTAACTCTAGGATCTCATTAAGCCACATTTCAAACGTAGCATCAATTCATGTGTTTCCAGGCACACCAACATAACAAATTGCAACGTGTATTTTTCTAACTAAAGTTCCCAACAAAGTACGTTCATTAAATTATAAAGGAGGTCAAATCTCTTGGTTTGAACCATGGTCATTAAAGTCCACATACTTTGCTGGGCAAAGTGAAAAGTCTTGGATTTTATACGGTCTTTAGAATAACTTAATAAACTGCGCAATTTATTTAGATTTAGGACTGCTGATGTGCTAAAAAGGTTTTACGCCAATTAAAAAAGCATTCAGGTAAATTTTTACAAGTTTTTTTCTTAATTTAATTCTAAAGCGTAATAAATACAAGGGCCTCGGCAGAGAGTACATGTTTGTACCTTTTGGCGTCGAAACTCTAGGTTCATGGGGTCCCAGCGCGCATAAGTTATTTGCAGAAATAAAAAAAATAAATAAATAAGAAATAATTATTTGTTATTTGTCTGGTTGACGTAACTGGTGACCGAAGAGCTGGCGGTTTCCTCGCTCAACGTATCAGCATTGCGATACAGCGAGGAAATGCCGCCAGCATCCTCGGTACAATGCCTCAAGGGCCCGTTTTAGATTTAAGTTAGTTTTAATTTTCTTTATATTATTTTGGTTAAGTATTCTTGTATATATTTTCGTTGTATATTAATTTGATGTTGTTACCTAAATATTCCAGTTAATATTATTATTTATTTATTTAATCTCAATTTGAACGTCACTTTATTTGGAAACTTTTGATTTCGATTTGTCTGGCAAGATTTAAGTAATAATTAATCACTTCTGCGGTAATTCATGTTTATTTTACAGCTTTTAAAGTTATAAATTGATTTGCAATCTCTATGGTAGGAAACGCAAGAAAGATAACGTCATCTTCCGTCCAGATATAATTTTAGCTAGCCACCGTGAAACGGAACGCCATTGTCTATGGCCGGGATTCATTAAGAACCTCGATCAAACATATCGGCGACCAATTCCCAATTTCCCGGATCGCGCATTTGATTCCCGGGAACAAAGCTCCAACATAGACAGGCATTCTTTCGGATTTCAAACTGGATACATGATACATGACAGCGAGGGGGGGCCCGCATGCCTTTATCTACTTCCCCTCTAGCCCAACAAATCTAAAAAGATCCCTGGTGAAAAACGTAGGTCCGCTGCATTCGTCTTTTTGTCTACCCGGCGCGGGGGGGCGGGAGGTCATTTTTTATTGGTGTTGGTGTATAATGCACATTTTTGCACGGCGCTTTGCACGCGATCGAGCTCGGGCTCTGCAAGCGTTAGCACACACACTAGCACGGTGTTGATGTGTGTATACAAGAGCTGAGGACGTCGATTTTTATGTGGATACGATTTTTATGTTCGTATATATAACGTTATGACAGTACAGGTGTGACGCATTATCGTGTGTTCTCAACGGTAATGAATACCACGGAGTCAACTAAAAGTATTTATTTTTGACTAACACCTACCACCCATGTGTACCCATGTGAGCCTTACGTCCAGCAGAATAACATACTGGGTGACGATGATGTTTACGGTCTGCCCAAATACAATTCCATGCATTGATTTAGGTCACCTTTGTAAGATTTTTTTTAATTATATATTATCTTACCGCTTTATTTACAAAGCTTATGAAAATTAATTTGCACAACGATGCAGTCAGCACACTTTACTCATCTTCTGTGCTGCGAGCAAACCACTCAACCATGCCATTCGATATGGGTCGGGTCCGCATAATGATAAAATTTCGCATAAAAACCAGTATTAAAGCACACATCTCCAACTACATCGAATACATGGTCGAAAAGTACATAATACGGAGTGACGTTCGAAAAAATCACCCCACTCAGACGGGTGGGGGATGGGGGGTAGCCAGTGTTTTTATTTTGCGATTGGCGGATTGCAGCCAGCAATGATCGATGGAATTAACGTGCCACCTCGGGCCAATTTGAATTTCGAATGTAAATTAAGCCGTGTTTTTAATTTATTAATTTAATCTGTGGCAAGTTTAAATAGATCCGTTGATGTACTTCGGTTTTTAAATATTGAACCGACGATATTTCGTGTTTTTTACGTAAGTATTGAACGGTGGAATCTATGAAGGAATTTATGATTCAGGAATGTTAACATAAGAGGGCGCAGTACGCTCGGTCTGGTTCGGTTCTCCATACAAACGTATTTACCCTCTCATTTTAAAACGCCATGCTAGAATAACATGAAAATTTGTATACACAATGGGATCCGGCATATCTAGGTCAGAAATTAGTTTCTGTTGCTAGAAATTGTAAAAGAAAAAAATACAGCGGTTTATTGAGTTTTTTACGGGTTGTATGAAGACCTTAATAATCGCTGTATTTTTTCTCCATTATAATTTAAAGCAACAGAAACTATGTTCCGACCTAGATATGCCGGATCCCATTGTGTATACAAAGTTTCATGTTGTTCTAGAATGGCGTTTTAAAATGAGAGCATAAATACGTTTGTATGGAGAACCGAGCGTACTGCGCACTCTTAACATAATTTCTTAAAACATCCATTTTAGGAGCTACCTGGTCTTAATACACATAATTTAATAATCTATGCAAATTTTAACCTTCACACAAAACTTGCCGCTTATTTTAATACTATACCTACTTGAAGGGTCGATGAAAATAACAGGGTTGTAACGATCGCATTTTTTTTAAACTATCAAGAAAGTATCCTTTGAAATCAGTAGAAAACGAACTAAATGGAAAACGTTTAAAAAATTTCAAGATAAGCGACCAGTTAACGAGAGATACCGGAAGAGTGTTGTTTAATGATGTCAGAATATAACTATACTGCTTTATAAAATGTATTCGGGTTGTATTGAATGTCATACTCGTCCAATTGCAACTGCAGGACACTCATTCAGATGCCTGCCCTATTTATCACAACTTTTTAATTATGTTAGTGCTAGTACGCCCGGTAGCACGCCAGACAGCCAGGCAAAATACATTACGTAGGCTCACGTCTATCAAAAATTCAATACTGTCCACTCGCATTTCATAAAAAAACCAGGAGTTCATAAAAAAAACATCCCAACGCATAAAAATCTTTTCAGCGTTGCGTATTATGTTTTTTTGTTGCCTTGCATCCCCGGTATTGGATAAGCGTTATATCGTATATATTTCGATCCGTTTCCCGTTTACAAATTAAACACACCCTGTGGGGTGACTGCCACCCTGTATATGCATTTGGTGTATTTACGTGTATATGATTTACGCCATACATTTGGCATAATTGAAAATGAAAAATGGCCGGCGTAATGGCGTCGGTGGACAAAACAAATAATTCCGCGCGCGATTGACGTGGAGGGACGCTGTGTATTTTTAGGTTATCTAGTGTTTGTATAATGTCATTACATTTTAGGGGATTAAAGGTCTGTGCTTGTGCGTATTTCATAATGGACCCTGCACTTTGATTTATTCTCTCGTCCGTGGGAAGAGGACAGAGGGCCTACTCCGAACTTCGAAAATCGAACTTCGTATCGTGCCGGCCCTTTCCGTCATATAGTGTATAACACGAGAGTGAAAGCAACGGCACGACACGAAGTTCGATTTTCGAAGTTCGGAGTAGGCCCTCTGTGCCTAGCGGGCGTATGCCTAATAAACCTATAAGCTTCTACCTACTGCGGGCGTACTCGTATGATGGTTACCATTTATCACTTATCGTCGTGGATACGGTATTCGTCACGTTCTGACAAGTATGTGAGTGCGAGAGTGACGGGCGTCTTATCCACGATAAGTGATAAAATGGCAACCATCAGCCCCAGTAGTGGGAAGCTGGCGGTGATGATGATAATGATGACTGCAATTATGTCTTTATAGGCACGAGCTTATTTTATTGTAATTCGATTTAGAAACTAGTTTCGATAATCGCAAAATACTTCAATCATGGCGCTAATAAAGGTCAAAAGACAAACCCTAATCAAATGTCGGGTTTTAATTCAGGTATACAACCATGAATATTTGGGTCGGTCGGTTGAAATGACTCGCTGTACCGGCGACTACTCGAATAGCAGGTTAACTTTAAGATTACCTATAACTATAGTTTATGAATAGCTAATTGTCAAATATAGTATGTGCGCCTTCCATTAAAATTATGGAAATCGACTGATATTACACAACTAACTATTTTTACATCCATTAACATTTTACATCCTTGCATCAAACTAAAACAAAGTGGCATAAAATATATGTACATAAATATTTGTGGGCAATCTTATATAAAACGACCTAGTTCCAAACTACTAAGCAAAGCTTGTAGTATCGGTACTAGGCGACGATATACATACTCATATAGATAAATACACACTTATATACATAGAAAACATCAAGACTCGGGAACAAATATTCATTTTCATCGCACAAATAAATGCTCCGACCGGGATTCGAACCCGACTTCGTAGCATGCAGGGTCACTTCCAACTAGGCTAATCGTGGTTGCATGGATGTACAGATGCTGTAATATTTATATATTTCGATATATTTTACGAAAGTTTTTTTTTATATTTTTAAGTCTAATAAGAATTTAGTTTATACCTATTTGAATGAAGGACAAAATGAAGAACAACGTGCACATACAAGTATGATGTATTTATAAATGTATCTAGCCTCCAAATTATTTTGGCAAGTAAGTTTAAAACACCTTTTATCCCCAGCGTTAACGATAAAAATGTAAGCTCTATTGGCTGGTAAGGCTCTATCACTTTCCTTTGCAAATGATTTCGTAGCGTTACGCCCGTAGCAGAAAACTGTGCGAAAAACCGTATGTAGAAGAAAGCTGCTACGAGACGAGCACCCACCTAGAGAGTTCCTGTGTCATCGTCGATATCTTATCGTCGGGTATCTTACCCGTCACCCTCGCACTCGCATATTTGCCAGAACGTGACGAATATCTTATCCACGACGATAAGTGATATAAAATGGCAACCATCATACGCCCGCTTGCACTGAAACCGATATAGCTGATCGCCATACCTAGACAGGAACGTACTAATAATGGTACTAAAACCCTGTCTAAGTTATTAAAAACCTTTTTTAATTCTAGTAAACTACCCGACTGTTACAACTTACCTCAAGGCAAACCATAAGCTAATGAGTGACCTAGACTAACTTGTGAATGAAACCGAAAGTTTGCACCACCGTCTGTGTCGCCTTAAAGTTGTATGCGACATCTATGCCCGGTCACATACGGTCTTATCATACTAAGGGCAACCCTCGGGCGGTACGGTTTTTAGATAGGTAATCCGTAATACACCAACGTATGCTCGTTTTGGATTCAAATAGAACCTTTTGTGTAGTTTTGTGACTTAGATATAATGTGTGGATTAAATTATAAAACTGATATCGTTTAGCAAGAAGCATGTGTTAGATACCTCCACAGTTCTTTGGATATATGTATAGTAATATGTACAGTCCTAATGAAACATATGTAGTTGCATCAGTAGGAATATAAATACACTACCATCAGAAAGTTTAAGACCAAACACAAAATATGCAAATGATCAACATTGATTGATTATTCATTCAACCTTGATTCATCTGTCCGTAGTACTCTCGACCAGTTTGCAAAAGTCCAATCCTTGTGAGAAACAGCCCATTGCAATCTTTTTCCCTTGTTTGGTGTGCGTAATAATTTATGAAAAGGAAACTAAAAATTGTGTTTGGTCTTAAACTTTCTGACGGTAGTGTATATATTCTATTTTTATTATCATGACCCGGATCCGTCTTGGTCCGTTTGTAGAAGTTTAAAACGCATAGTTTCATACGTCAAAACAACTTTTTAAACTAACCATTAAAAGGAACTTCGAAAGTATTTATGCGGAATCCAAAAACATAGACTACGGGAAGTGTTGGTATGTTTCAAACTTCTGGCAACACTGCTTTCAGCGGCCATTCACCCCGCGACTCTAACTTATTCATTAACGTCTCCACACACCCTTACGTCGTTAACACTAAAGTCCTTTTCCCTTTGACACGGCTGCCTCATTAAAATTGTCCCAAGACTTTATGATCGACCTTTGCACTTGTCGTGGCGCTTATTTTTTTCGCATTAAAGCTCATTTTTGCTTTTTTCTCCGTTTTCAGCGGACAAGATTTTTTTCCTTTTCAGCTAGGATGTTTTCAATTTAAATGCGGAGTTGTTTAAGAATGTACAGAAAATGCTGTATGTACAGTGAGACTCATTTGAGTCACAATTTGCTTGGATTTTATGTGCAAGCTGTTTGATGTAGAGTTTTTTCCTCTTTGTAAAACATACCAAAGTTATCCAACAAATCTACAGCAATTCATTCCAGAATATGTCTACTTAATTTAACGACTTAATTTAACGGTTATTTTCGAGGGTTATGGCTTATATGTAATTTTAATTTTACTTGTGTTTCGCACCGTAAGACACATTGGCCCCTTCCCATCTTCATGGAACATCCATCAGAGCTGGTCCGGCTGCGGAAGCGGCCGAAGTCAATAATTTATACCCAAAAAAAACCGACACCAATTTTGTACTACGCTATGCTACACAGGAGTTCCATATAAAAACTGTGGTCATCATCACCAGTTCCGCTTCACCAAATTTATGGTTAACGAGATCCAACGCTTGGTTACCTACAGAAAATAGCGAAATCGACATATGCGTGCCTATCAAATTCGAGGAGATCCCTCGATTCCTCCTAGATCCCATCATCAGGCCGTCACCAAATTTATATGTTACCAATTCGGGGGTACCCGCTTTGAAACAAAAAAAGAATTATCAAAATCGGTCCACGTGGTCAAGAGTTATCGGGGAACATACATACATAAAAAAGCAAATATGCAGACGAACTGTGAACCTCCTTTCTTCTATTGAAGTCGGTTAAAAATAACAAATATAGGGGTCCAGGCGCCAAATACTGTTTTTATTGTTTTGTACACTTTTATTGTTTTGTACCGTTCGGCGTCGAGACCCTTGGTGCGTAGGGTCATAGCGCCTACAACCTTTTCAAATAATTATCCAAAAGGCTGGTCGCCACCACTGGCGACCGTAGATCTGGCAGGTTCCTCGCTCAACGCATCAGTATTGCAATGAAAAAATCTTCGGGACCTTGCCTCGGGTCGGGGCGACCCTTTATTGTATCGTAATATTTTATTATGTTTTTGTTTTACTCCTTAATCTTTCTTAAATAAAATAAATTGTTTATACCGTAAGATTAATTTAACGTCGTACATTAAAAGGAAAAACTCTTATTTGAGGTTGAAGGCACATATCATCTTTTACAAACTCAATAAATTGTCAATGTTAGCACTAGTGTATTGACAATTAAATATTAAAAGGTCATTAAAATCCCTAATCACATCGCTAATTAATCACAAAGCTCGCATGCCATCGTAAACCCATTAACCAAATCAGAACGATAAGCAGGGGCAATGACCTGACACTTTTATTGTTTTTTTTCGTCGTTAGCGAAAGAGTTAGCACGCGAACCCTTCGAACCGCCTCAATTATACTGCCTTCTGTATTAAGAAGGATAAGGACGTAACTTGCTGGTATTTAATACTTAAAGAATGTTCTGTGACTTAAATCAATGTTTTATTTTATTTTTATAAGATTTTAGAAAACTTCTCATGCGTACAGTACATGCACTACTTCAAATCTTAGATAAGCCAGATTACGTAGCATCACACTCTCTGAAGTCCATTGAGTTAAAATTTTAAACATTTATGGAAGCATTCTTTAAAAGCATCATCAGTACTTGATAATTATATGGATTAGAAATATAAAATCGGTAATAAAAAGGTTGTCTATTTGACAGAAACTTAATTTTATTTGTTTCAGAATCTTATGCGACTAAAAAACACTGTTGGTGACAGTGTACTAAAGGGCAAACTTTAAAGTAAATAAAGTTTATACTTATAGCTATACTGCGTTTTGACTTTACGGCTCTACGGAGGGTCTAATTATAAAAAGTCTTAATTTTTTGAACATACCTTTTTACTGACTATGATGATCTTTTCTCAAATGCCGTAAAATAATAAACGCATCTGAGAAAATACATATCTCTGTCTGTCGCTGTCGCAGGTTTTATTGGCTATGTGCACGTCAGAAACGTCAAACGTCCCGAGACAATATCAAAACTCAGAGATGACAAATAATGACATATGAATATTTTATTTACTTTAGTAAACGAGAAAGACCCCGTATTGGAAATTTTACTGAAATAAATAAGAGAATAAATAAATACATACAAACGAAACGAATCGTAGGAAACCGTTAAGAAACCAAAAGAAAACGTGAAAGTAAATTTGACAGTGGTCCCCGGTAAGTACACATTTCTGCCATGGTGTGCGCTACGATCGCCTAGCTTACCCCCACCACCTACTTCGCACATAGCCAATAGAGATCTAAAGTAGGGTAATAAAAGCGTGCTTAATATGATTCCTATTCGAACACACGTTTTGGCTAATATTTGTAGCTGAAGTAGCTTAAATCAGAAACCAATCAACAAAATAATGTTAATCTTCAACGATTCTTAATTAATTGCTATAAGTTTACATGTAGCAATTGCATCCACTATAGAAAAATATAAAACCATGCCGATGAACCCGGTTTGCGGCTCTTAATGTCCCGTCCATCGGTTATAATTATTTCCATACTCCCATCTCATTCTGAACGGTAGAATGACAACGGTTAAAAAAAGCACGCAACTTCCCTTCAACGAACGTGCTGCATTAAAATTAACCAAGTATCCAGCAGCGTGGTTAAAAACTTCAAGATAAATTAGTATGCTTAATCAGGCCTGCCAACCTTTTTAAAAAACACACTTAACCTGTATAGTACGGAGAAGGCAGTCTGCACGCTCCGTCAGCCAAGCAAGAGTGCTTGGTGCATAATCTGGTAAAAATAGAGCCTCTTGTCTGTGGTCGAGTGTCGTTGTCTATGGGACGGCTTATTTTTTACTTTTTCGTCTCAATGATGCATTATATCATGGTGCGGTGAAGTATGGAGCAAGGGTGGTATTTTTACTGTATCTATAGGTCTTAGATACTGAAATTACACGGAGCACAGTCAGCTATGAAAGAGTTCAACCACTTTTGGAACTACTTTAAAAAACAAATAAAAGAGTTGACGAAATTTGTGGTCTACTGTACAGCTTTGAAATTGTTTCATTCGTCGTCAATCATTTTGGTACTTACCGATACCGTCGCGCAGCAAAATTTTCGCTAAGAGATTTTAATAAATAATACCTTTATAATTATTTTCTTATTATCCCTGTAGGGTTGATGAGATGTAACTTTCACCGATTCGCTATACAAGGTATTCGGGGAAATAACACAAATTATATTTCGTTCACTATAAAGTAAACGTCCCAATTCTCGACACCTTATTGCCCAATAGATGACACCTATTGATCTAGCTAGCTAGTAGATTTTGACTTTTAAAAGTGCCATTGCGGCCTTCTTGCAGAATAAAGTTCATTCATTTCATTTATTTATTTCACCTCTGTCATTGTGTGTGACATAAGATTTAAAGTGCCATGATTTGGGTCAGTGCCGAGCACTGGAACATTTACCCTACTACTAAAAATTTGCAAAGATTAATCAAGTATTAAACGGGTGTTAGTGAATTATAATAGTACGCATACGTCCTTTTATGTATATCGAAGGGACCCTGCAGTACAACATTATAATATGACTTATAAAATATGCATGTTCATGAAAAAAGATAAGCTTGACGTAAGCTCGCCGCAGCTTATCTGAAGAAATGAGCTTTCCGATTGAAAAAATGAGGGCAAGCGGTTTTCGAGATTATGCAAACATATTTCTTAAATATAAGACACTGAATCTGAATACTATTTAGATAAGTTAGTATCGCGCAAATATTAGGGTTTTGTATAAGCTTATTTTTGTGTATGCAGGTAGGCAGTTTAATTCGCTTCGCTTAGCACTAAAACTAGTGGCAATGTGAGCAGAAGAACACCCATTTTTTTTTTCAATTAAATTTTATTCTAAAAACCATCTTGGCAAAAAAACTATGCAGTTATCGAACCTGCTCACAAAATTTCACAAGAATCGATTGAGAACTGCGACCTGTAGAGGAGAACAAACCGAAATCCGCCCACAGATACCTATACAAACGAATCATTGAAAAAAAAAATGTGTTTGAATATTTCCAAAAACTTACTCGACAAAAAAGTCCCAGCAAAATATTCTAGCTATCTAGACTCGAGCTACTACTCTAGACGCTAGCTATAAATAGCTAGCGTAAACGCACAACTTACGGATTCCTTTCAAAACCTTTCATGATTCGACGAAACGTAGTTAATAATCTGAATTATTCTACAGAATAACACTTCTACATGTTTCAGAGAAATGCATTCACTCTATCACTAATTTCAGAAGGTCTTAAATAGATGAAACACGTTATTACTAAAGGCATTTTAGCTCTGATGCGTTTGGCCCGTAATTAGCTTAAAATAAACTTGTCTCTCTTCACTAAGTTCTGTTTGGAACGCCCATCCTCTCACAGATAATAACCGAAGATCATAGACTAATGACTGTTTTTTAGGCGCGATAACTTTGTGTCAAAGTTATTATCTCTAAATCCGAACAAGCATGAATTCAAAAAACATTGATTAAAAAAAGTTTTACTTTAACAATACCGGAACAACGATTAATAAACTAAAGATCCCCTTTATATAATAAACAAAGCATAATTCAATAGATGGACCTACGTCTACTTCAAGGACTTCCCTAAAAAGTCAAACCGCCAATTTAACATACAATTAAAATAATTATAAATTATTCATCATTGAGATGATTTCATTGGAATCAATCCTTCCGAGAAACTAGACCGAACTCCACGCACTGACTCACACGAGCAAAAAATACATTTAACTTAAGCGGCGGCGTAATAAAAGTCCAGATAGCAACATAGTTTTGTATTATCTAATAACATAAAACAATCCCATATAATAAATTGGTTCCATAATTTTCATTTTATAAATTTTAAGGAACTATCTGTAATAAAACTAATTTGAAAATATGTTCAATTACACGTACAGTCCACAGCAAATGTATGTAGACGATCATTTTAGTACTTTGTCGCACTAACGTAACAATACTACGACAGTTAGTATCGTCAAAGTAGTGAAAGTGACAAGGTAATAAAATGATCATCTACTTTTGCTGTTGACTATACTTGGTTAAATATTAGGCCCACTTACGAATCAATTGCCAAAATAATAAAAACTATAGTGTTATGAATGTTTCCATGAGCCTTTTTAGTACAAAAAGTTTTAAGTAAACATATCTTATTATCCATTACCTACTGGTTGATATTAAATACCATAAATAATTATTTCTAACTGTATATACAACATTCACTTTATTTATGCTTCCATTACTTACCTTAGATAAAATGCGAGTACGAAAACATATACAGTTCCCGCGACGCTTAGGGAAATTAGAAATATAATTAGTGCTTTTTTAGCCCTAAATCGGGCCTTTCTGATGCTTAGTGACACTGAACACCTATTGCGAAGCGCGAAGCATAATCGCAGCTCGTAAAATAGTCATAAATCAGAGATGATTAAGGAAATCCTGAAAGTAAACTATCCATAACTAATCACCCCTTTCAAATACTTAAAAAAAAACTTAACAAAGATTCTTTGACACCTGTGTCAATCCCAAACACTAAAATGGAAACGTGAGAGCATCGGGTATCCCGCTGGAGCCCTAGAGGACATTAGCATTTGTCGAGGGGAGTTGTGGACCGAAATAGCGAGCGGCGCGTCACCAATGCGCTTCGTTTGCTTTATGGACAGTTATTGCAAGCCTTTAATTACTGCGCGGCCATTTTCAGGATTTGTGTAATGTCAAATTTTGGCGCGAACCGCCATGACACTTTTGTTTGTGGCGACAGTTTATTTATACTATAAACTTAAATTAAATTGGATGTTTTACCACTTTTAAATACATATACCTATTTGTAAAATAAAATAGAAATGGGATTGGGTAATTTTTTCATGTACTTTTAGTTGCGAATTGCTTTTTTTTTCTTGTAAAGTATAGTCGATATATTTGTATCTTCAGGGTGCTCAAAAATACCTGAACATGTACTTATGCCTTGACAATAGAGTCGTGTTCAGATTATTGATCGCTCCCATGTATCTGATGGCGACTGTACAATGCAGTAGCATTGCAAACTTTTGGCGCTAATGCTGAACAAAGGTCGCTTGTAATTTTGACGTGGATTTTCAAGATGGCGAAATCGTAGATTGCCAGTAAGTAGATAACGGTACAGTTAGCATAAAAATAGAAATATTGAATTTCCTATTTATTTTATTTCATTGTAGTAAATAGCTTTTAGTAAATTAACGATATTTCTCGTACGGCCATAATTTGCACTAATTTATCGACTGCAGTGAGTGCGTGCTGCGTTAAACAAGGCATTTGTTATTTGAGAGCGCTTTTCCGTAGGTACAATTACTTAGCATAACAATTTAAATTGCTTTTCCGTGTTCTGCAAATACGTTTTAAAAGTAAACTGCGTATGTGACCATACGAGTCGAGTTGTCCCGGAACAACGTGTTTTGTACGTAATTACAAGACGCATTGTTTCAATAATGGTGCATTATCTTTTTTGCTTGTCCTTGAGTGTCCCAATTGTTGAGCCATTCCATTTTCATAACTATATAAAAATAGGCCGTAGATCATTCTGATCCACAAAATTCAATGTTTTATTCTGCAAATAGGACGCCAAGGACCTTTTTTGACTAGCATTTCGATAAGTTTAGCATTCGGCTAGAAAAAGCTCCACATGAAGCTTGTCATTCTCTCTTTTCACAAAATAGTTCTGTAACACCTTTGTAAAGTTACTTAACACAAAATCGATCATCAGTCAAAGTGGATCATGATCATTTTCAAACCAATTATGCTATTTGGTTTGCCCTTGGGTATGTTCAGTTGCTTAAGAACAACAAATTTCTTCTTCCCTGCCTAATATTTATTTTTCTGCGTTAAAACGTTGCCTGGCAATTTACTGCTTTCAAAACCCCAAAGGTCATGTTATTTCGAGAACAACGCACAATCCTATTGAACGCATGCGCCTTCAATGCCATTCTGTTGTCTGCACTCCATGCACGGACGCATTCATTGCGTCTAAAACCATTCCAGTGATTTACTGCACTCGAATGGAAGCTCGAAAATGAAATCCAGTTGATGTACAGGACAAACCGGACAAATTAAATTAATTACCAACGTATATCACTATGAAGGTGCGTTACCCATATACCCACAGTCATCATGACATTAAATATATCGTACAAGTGTTCAAAATATCTGAACATACCTTCATGATTATTTTGTTTAGGTATAGTCAGCATCAAAAGTAGCTACGATATGCGTAGCTACTTACGGGGTCAAAAGTTCTTAATTCCCGTATATGTAATACTTTTGAACTTTTCAAATGCGTAATAGCTTCTTTTGATGCTGAATGTACGATGATGTAGGTAACTGATTGTGACTACAGCTACCTATTGAAAACAAAATATATGTGTTTTGGAATCAGAGAAGCAATAAAAAGAAGCAGAGAAGGAAAGTTTCGTCGTATCGATTAGAGCTTTAATTCTGCAACTATTTGTTCAATTTCCGTTTGTTAAGAATCCCATTACAGGAAATAGCGCGTGAACCACTACAACTTACATATTGTTATTTTTTTATCGTATGGCAATTATTTCGCACCATGTGATCGAGAAGACAGTACGGTTGCCGGTTTATTTTGTAATAAATATAAAAATCATTTTAATTATGTACAGCAGCAGCAGCAGTAACGCTGCTAACGAAAATTTCAAATTATAGCTCGGAGCATTACATATTTCAATTTTTCCCTTTAATTTAAAATATAAATTCAATAAGTGCGTCATTCCATATTTCCAATAGGGTAAGACATTTTAGGCAGTAACTGTGATAGGATTGCCACTGTTCAAAGCTACCAAAATTCGTGGAAATTAGCTACTACCCTATAAAATATGCTTTCACGTTCTTATGAAAAGTTAAAACTCATTTTATATCCTCTTATTCGTACTCGTCTTATGAGAATTTCATTGATTAAATATATCAATTTCGTAATGAGGTTTTAAACATAAGTAGACTCTAATTCTCTTATAATAAGAATGCCTCACATGCATCAAGCGTATGTGTTTAGCCACCTGTAGTGAAAGCGACATGTCCCGTAAAGAACGGAAGCACACTGAAGGGCTGAGGCAGCACAAAGCGTTCATTACCCCACAAGCAAGTAGCCCTTCACTCGCAGTTAGCTCACTATATTTAACAGCCTTGATTTGTCACCGTCTACGTTTTATTTTTCCTTCGTTTCATGTTTACTCTCATTTATTCGCCGCGGATCCCTGAGCTGCGTGCACAGTGCATTGCCCCGTACCGAAATAAATTGTCGCGACGGAGTGTCGTGCGTACAACCGGTACCGATGGCGGTTGGATAAAGAACCCAATGCCAGACATGCTGAATCGCGTTCCCGCCAAAAGGAGCTGTCACTTTCGCGTGGGTACACTCCGTTCCGCGCATGGTTTTAGACGCCGGGGTAACGCGAGACGCCTCCGGAGCAAGCGATGAAAAGCGCGCGAATCCGGAACGACGGCATACGCAATACGCAACATCGGACATTTTTTCTCTTTCAAAAATTTTCATTCACTTGTCTTTTCCTTGAGACGTGATTCACTGCCTTTTCTCGTTTTTGCGGACAAAGAACGGTTTGTACTGTACGTCGGGACATCGACAATTTAATTAACACGACGTTAAAATATGATTCTTTCTTCCCGTTCTGTTTATTTATTGGTGACACGTTTGGACGTTGACGGTCGCATTTCAGGTTTTATTTATGAGAACGAACGTTATTTGCCGATCGTCAACTCCTTACGTTTGTTGTTTACTTTAAAAATAAACAAGTACACATTATTTAAACTGAACGGTGATCGGAACCTTCTTTATCTTATGTTTAATTTAGTATACTTGTAACTGTTACTAAGTAGCTCATTCTTAACTATATCAGCTAGCAATCATGCAATACACACGGACACCTATCCTCTTACTTAAATAAAAACTATATTTATCTCACGTATCTCACCTAGGCGTTTATCACATTTAATTACGAACAAATTGACAATTCACATATTAGTGTTATTATTGAGAGCAACAAAGCTGCGGTAAATCCTCACCTTGTTGGGTTGCTATAGCAAGGTATAGAGGCAAAATATTTTCTATTTTGCCATCAAACTTAACACCTACGTGAAATCTCTTACCTAGTAGTTTTTTTCTGAAAACACTTAAAGGCAATAAAACTAACAGTAGCAAATAGCACGTCTTAAAATCACCCAATAGACACTAATCGTTTCGCCGAACAAAGCGCCGGCTGCATTTAGTGCCTGATTCACTACACTGTTGCCATCGACAGTGAAAACAGCCGCATATACACGTCGACGTATATGAACGTCTATACGGGTTAGTCATAGCTTAGTGCTTGGAGTCACTTTTGTACAAAATGTAAACAAATTAAGTTAAGAAGTATTTTTGTGAGGGTTTTCTGTTGTTTTATGTTAGCGTGTTATGACTGCTGTAAAATTAGGTCAGCAAAGTTAAAAACAAGTAGGTATTAGGTATGAACGTGATTTATTCTGGCTATTGATTATGGTTTCCCTACAAAGGGATAAAGTAATATGTGGATACTTATGGGTTGACCTTACCTTACCACTAAAATAGTATAGTGGGCTTGCTACTAATAAAACATTGGTTAGTGAAATTTGAATCATGTTGTTTAGGACATAGAGTCGAATACTCTTCAATCCTGAATTATATAAAACAAAAGAAATACAACTAGTATTATGAAAGTTCTAAATTCAATTGAAAAAGTATATAGTCAAGGACTTTAATTTGGGACCCCCTTAAGGTTGGCAATCCTGTCAAACTGTACAGAAATAAAAAAAAAAGCGAATAAGACTGTATATTATATTGCAGATTGGGCACAGTAAATAATTATAGCCAAAGTGTAAGTATATCAAAGGGCCGATTCGACACAAATGTTTCGCATTCCAATTTATATTCCATGGGATCGGTTTCGCGCGCTCATTTTGACACCTTAGTTAGGCGCCCGTGAAAGCGAAAGCGAGCTTACAGATTCCATTCTAACCTACAAACATAACATCTCTGCTGAAACGAGAAGTTGACACTAAAATTACTTTTCAGTAATTTCAAACGACTTAAACCAATCTAAATTGCTTACCACCAGCACACTCATAGACCCATTATATCGCTGCAATCAAAAATAATTGTCCGAAAATCTCTTCAACTAACCACAAGAAACTTATAAAGATTATCTTATATCTCAATTCTTATACCGATTCTCGGTTGAACAACGCCCAACTTATATTTGCGGCTACATAACTTCTGTGTTATTGAATAATGGGTCGTATTTGGAGTGTGATAAGGGTGTTGCATGGCTTTTGGGATGCGTTGGCAGGGTTTAATCCAGCGAGTACCCTGCCGAGCGGGTGACGGCTGCGACCATCCGTGAACCCGGGTACGGTGTGCAAACATATTATTTTTTCTTATATGGATAATAATATTTTTATGTGAGGACTATGTTTTCATGTAAGTATAATTATTCATTTCGGGGTTCAAAATACCTATGACTGAAACATTTATAAATTCCAGTTTAACTGTTACCAGCTTCAAAGATACCTAGTTAGTAATTAATACGTTTGTTTATATATAGAGACTATAATCTATAATATCACCATCTAAAAATCACCTGCAAATAACGAACATAAAACCATAAAGAGAATTATAAAAGATTTGACTGACTTCTACTGTCTTTGATTCGACTTGAAAATGCATAGTGCATACATTTTACTCTACCGCTAGGTAAATTAATATTAATAAGAAAAGATAACCAGGCAGGACGCCTATGTATGTATACGAGGACCGGTTTAGCCTAGTGGTTATCGATCCTGCTTACGAAACGACGGTCCTGGGTTCGAATCCCGGTCAGAGCTAATATTTGTGTCATAATCATTAATCATGAATAGTTGTTTTTGAGTCTTGAATGTTAAGTAATCATATCTATTAATATATCGTCGTCTAGTGCCCATAACACAAGCCTTATTGAGCTTACTATGGGACTAGTTCGATTTGTATAAAACTGTCCCCTTAATATTAATTTATGTGAAACTTCACAATTACATTAATATCTCTGTTTGGGTTAAAGGTTGTCTTCCCGACAATGTCTTTATAGTATTAAGTTGCCCTTTTGTACCTGTTACTTATTACTATGCAATTAAGTTTACGTATAAATAAACAAATTATTCGACCAAAACGCACGTAGGTATTACTTGACAAATCTGAAATGTCTGAAAACTTTATTAACTTTAAATAACAAGGCGAACAAATAATTAGGTGTGAAAGTAAGTAAAATAAAAATACTAAACAAGTAACAACGCCAGCGTGCCGCAAGGTGACCTGCTTGACGGGGTCTTTTTCTTATCATTATTTTACGTTAGTTAAACGACACAGTATTGGGACTGGGACTACAGATTATGCGTTTTTTTAAGAGACGAGTGAATTTTTTTGAAGACTCGGTAACATGCATGTGACGTCCCTAGAGATGCAAGCGTCCATAGCCTGCGGCCGCCGCTTACCATCAGGCCGCACGTTTCAATTCAACAAACCACCAACGCTGTTTAATAAAACAAGTATAAAATAAAGCACGGTAGTAGATTGTTTTGCGGACGGTCGCAGGACGCAGGAAGGGGCGGGCCGGCTGGACCAGTTTGGAGGCGCGCGCGCACTCCCGACCACTCGCCCTCGCGCGCACGCAGACTCCGGCGTAGGTCAGGCAGGGCCGCGCCGAGAGCAACGAAAACGGACTCTGTTTGAATTTTAGTTACACGTTGACCCCTTTCATTGCTACCCGCACTTTTCACCTAACATCTTATTTCCGGCACACCCTAGTATTAAGTTAATGTAAGTCTGTCTCGGGCGAAAGCTATATAGGCATATAAATATTACTTACACAGCAAGCAGTCAGCTGTTAAAAAGAATATATAGTATCGCTATACGACATTATTTATTTATCATATCTAGTATATAAGTTAACAATCAAAATGTATATAACTGTAGATTTAGCGTGGGTTGCACCTTACCATCTGTTATAATATTTATAATCGTAAGCGGTCATCGTCAAAATATCACTGTAGGCAAGTATCTCACGCCTTTATCAGATGTTTAAACTTTACGTATGACGTGTAAGAATAAGTTCTTTTCTTACAGGTCTCATATTTTTCCAACATGAACGCTAACTAAAAACTTAGATATACATCCAACTTAACTCTCCCTAATCATCTCCTAATTTAAATTAATCACTACATCCATCCATCATTCCTACCCTCATTCTCGTACTATTTACATACACTTGCTAACCCTTTATGGTCGGAAATACTTCGTGGTAATGCGCGGGGCCAGCTTTCCCACCACCATGTGGTGTAATATAAGTATTACACGTCACTAAAAAGAAAAGGGTTTCAGATCTGTAAAAATATATTACTTCCCATGTCTATCCTATATTTGAATGTTAATATGTTTGTTTGTCGGGTCTCAAAATCGGCTAAACATGAAAGCTGCTAATCCCCGTCTTATTTTAAGATTAGAATTTTAACGGCCAGTTTCGCACACGTTTCTTCGTTTCCCTGGGATATCAAAGGGTAATATTGTACTAATTTCACTTATTTCGGTAACTTATTAGATAACACACCGCATATGTTCCCGTTTCAAGATGTTTTCCTTGAAATCGCATGACGGATAACGCACGATTTTTCTAATCTTAAAAAAAACGGGGTATAGAGAACTCACATTACTCTACTCTACTGTCACTGTGACAAGGTACGAAGTGGCCCAGAAACCAAATTGGTTGTTTGTACATATGTTATATTGGAGTTTAGAAGCTTTACTATCATTTAGAATGGCCAAGTTACAGTCAGTGTAGATATATATTCGATATAAGTGACAAAATTATGCGAACATTCCCAAGTTATAGATATTTAAAAAGCTACTTTTCGATTTTGAACCTTCTTACTCGGAAAGTAAAGTAACTTTTTGAAGTATTGATTAGTTACAGTTCGATCAATTTTAATGATTTTAACTTTTAAGTATACCAAGGGCGTAAGTGTGCGGCGCTTATGTATGTCACTATAGCAAATAAATATTTTTAAAAAATATATAAAAATGTTCACATTCGCAACACATCCCAGGCAATACAAAATAATATGCATCCTGTTATTAAGCCTTATAAATACATAAATGTAGGTTGTTCAGCAAGTTATTTTCCGCGACTATCTTTTTGTAACCAAGAAGGTTTACGCTTTACGTTTAAAAAGACGCATTAGGTATTTACTGACCAACCTAGACACAAACATCTCTAATCCGATACCAAACCCACACAAGTTCCCATCCATCCCACTATAATTTAAAAGGGTTAAAACAAAAAGTTAATTCGTAGTGACACCCCACATGCCGAGCCATCCGGCGCATAAAAAACCCACAGATACAGAAACGTCATTATAAAAGACTTTGAAAAACAAAAATCGAAACGTAATCCGCTGTCTCCCTCGCCGTATAAACGAGTGTAAGAGACAAGAGAATAAAGACGTTCCCAGACGTGACGGGGCCTGACGTTTCCTCCGCATCGAACGATTATAAACAGATGTTATTCAGCCATAAATCTCTGTCTTGAAATGACGTATGGAAAGTACTTTACTTATAAGATTTGCGATTGTAAGAGATGTAGAATTGATGGTAAGAAGGCTTTGGTTCGTTTTACATGGCGAGGAATTCTTATAGGAATACAAATAAAATCGACATGTACTTCCTAGTCGTGTGGATAACTTATGGAGAATACTTAGAGATAAAATAACTGTCGTTTATACCAATAAGTAGGTATTATATAGATGTAATATGTAATGTGTGTGAAATGAGAGTTTGTATGTAACGGATAATCTCCAGAAATACTCAACCAACTTCAAAAAAATCTTTTTCTATACTAGTAATAAGTATAAATAATTAACATAGAGTCAGTCATACACATTTTATCCCTCTACTCTGCCTGCGTTCGTTGTAATCCGCGAATAGTGCCCCTGAGGCTACTCGTAGTTTATAAAGGTAATAAGAAACTAGGATAGGTACATAAGGCTAAAAAGTACAAAACACAAACAATGAACCAGCAAAAAATCAAGATCTAACTAACGTCTTTAATTTGAACTAAATCAAAACAACTGAACATCAACGGCCTTTTTATTTTGTTCCAGCACATTCCAATTTCAAACTGGAGCATAGACCATAGAGTCGTAGAGCGATACGAAATAGAGATATCTTTAGATTGTGCCCGATAAGGTTGTATAGTAGCACGATTTTATCGTATAGACTAACTACGTTAGTGGCGAGAAGACAGATCGAGCTCCTAACAATGTGCTTAGAGAAGAACAGGGGAATCTTAAAAGCCTTTTGTTTTATAAACTATAATAATGAAGATTAATTTTAGTTAGTGCCGACATCATTAATGATAATAACATTGATAATGTGATTAAAGAGTGAAACCGGTTTTGTGGAGTTAAATTATCACTTGTACGCCGCAATTCTTTTAATACTGGCAAAAAGTTTGGTGCTGCCTGTTTGATTATAGGCGTTATAAGGCTCTCGATACTTCTTGCTTAAATTCAAATCTAGTCAACGTTAAGTTGCGTTAAGTTGTCGAAGCTACTAAAAATACCAGTCGCCTGTCACATATGGGACAGAAACTCATATTTTTAAACTTTTAAAATTTGTCTTCAACTTCAACGACAGTCATCGATTCTTCAATCGAACGTTACGACATAACTTATCCTCCGCCGTTCTAAATCCCAACATAGTTAAGCAACTTTAAGCATTATTGTATGGTCGATAAGAAGGTTGGTTTTTGTGGATGGAATCTGATCTAGCTGTCAAAAACGTTGACCGCGAAGAGAATGTGACCGCAAGCTTCCATTACTCACTCGTTTGAGACACGTGTAATTCGGTCTTATAAATGTGTATTCGTTGCTCCGAATTAAGTTTTTTATTGGTAAAGATGCAGTTGGTATACTTATTTGAATATTCGGCGGTCACATTAACTGTACACCGCTTGATCACATGTAAAATTTGATGCGATTTCGCAGCGATATATTTATTTATTAATCTTTATTGCACTACAGAAACCTTATCGTACAAAAGGCGGACTTAATGCCATATGGCATTTTTTACCAGTCAATCTTAACTTTAAGGCAAAGCAGAAAAAATTGTAAGCGGTGCATCTAACCAAAAAGGAAAAACCAATATAAATTGCGTTACTTTATAATAAAATATTGTACATAAATACACAAATAAATATTTGTAGATACTCATATACTACGCATATTCAAATATATACATGAATATTATAAATAGGTATATATATAAATACATACATAGAAGAAATTTACTGAAAAAACTGCCAGCAAAGAATTTACGCATAGATTTTTAATAAGCTAACTTGTTAGGGGATTTTCTGATCGTAGGAGGCAGGTCGTTCCAGAGACGAGCGACCTGAACGGTGAAAGAGTTACACGTATATAAATGGCAAACTAAAATTTATAATTAAAGTCGTTACGTTTAGCAAACAGAGCATAGTTCCTACCAAAAGCAAGATAATGTTTAACAGTATTTTCAGAATAAAAAGTTAAATTCACAACAACACAAGTCTCATAAAGAGTATCCAGTACATTAGGTTACGTTATCCGCCATTTGTGTTTCCTTATGGACGGGAAACGCAGTTTTCCCGCGTTTTTGTCGCGGGGTATTCATTCGGTCATTAGAAATTGAGACTATTATTGTCGTAACTTTTTCAATCAAAACTGATACTTTCCTTATAGTAATTTCGATGTTTTTCTTGTGTTTTTGGAATGCATTTAGTTAGTTATAGATCGATCGTTTGTTTTCAAATAAAATACTTTGAGAGTGTACTTTATCGTAATCCATTCACGTGAGATATGTCAATTAAGCTTTATGTATAACGTCTATAAATATCTATATGCACGAGGACGAGTTAATTTAGTAAACTGTTACCAACTGCTTAGGCAACTTGACTTTGTCAATTTAACTTTACTTAACTATCCTATAAGACATATTACAAAAAAATCATAGTTTTTTAAACAAAATCAGTACGCAAAAAATTTAAAAAAGTCGCACGCTTCAAGATTCATTGTCCAAAATGCTACCTAAATACATACTGAACGCCATAATTCAATCCCTAGTCATGCCACGTCAAACCCTAGTCAATAAAGCAACTACGAACCGTCTGCATTACCCTCTTGCAAACGACACGTCACCTAGCGTGCTTATCACAAACCAAAAACTTTTGCAAAGCCATTCCCTTTACTTTCCCTAGGTACCACAATGCCTACCGTTGTACAGCAATATCAACCTTATTAGCATCAAAAAAAAGTTAAAATAGAGTTAAATGTTAAAGAAGATATAATACTGAAAAAGCTATCAGTAGAATTGCAACAATGCAAAGTAATGCAATAAATCGAGTGAATTTCGGCTAGCATGCATCACATAGCGTGCTGTAGCGCAGCATAACTGCAGGCGAAGAATTTAATAAAATGTCACGTCGGCAGTGCCTTGAACGTTTTTGAAAGCATATTCCATATTGAATACGGCTGAAACAAAGCCAATAGCCAATTTAGGTCATTCTACGTGTACCTATAATACAAAACGGGATACAATTTTATATTAAGGATAACGTGACAAATACACACCTGCCGTTTCATCGCGAAGTGTAGTATCCCTTACCAACGTTTATTCGTACGTTTTATCGTTTTCAACGGACCGAACGAAATTCCTTAATGCGCCAGTTACAATATTTTCTTCTTTTTGTGAAGTTACAATAGTCTAACGGCACCTTTCCTTTTATTTTCAGATACGACAGCACCATACGTCCTGTACAAAGATGGCGTGGAGCGAGCTCCACCAGGCACGCAGTGGGGAGGAGGGATGCTGGACGGAGGGTACCAGCCCATGCAGCACCAAAGCCCGGGCGGGCCTTCACCGCAGCCCGAGCCCCAAATGGCCTCACCGGCCCCGTCCCCGTACCCTCCCGCGCCTCCACCCCCCGACCAGTCCGCAGAAGATGCCGCCCAGCAACTCGCACAACAACAAGCCCAACAGCAAGTCCAACAGCAGCAGCAACAGACCTCCCCCGAACACATGCAGGTCGAACAGCAGCTCCAGAATCAACCGCAAACGCAACCCACCCAAGACCACCTCGACCGAGGACCATGCTTTCTACCGCAGCCAGACTTACAACAGCAATACACACCATATTTCAAAGAAACTAGACCAACAAGCCATATGTTAGGCGGCGGCGGCTTCCCGTTGCACTATCTAAAACAGAACGGAGGTGTCCTCTCATTAGAGGGCCCGTTGGACCAATACGGAGCCCCTGAACTCCGTCACTTACCTGACATTGTGCAACCAGAGCAACCCAAGCCGCGCAAGCACAACCCTAATTCTGAGCTGAGGCTGTTCAAATGTCTGACGTGCGGCAAAGACTTCAAGCAGAAGTCGACGCTGCTGCAGCACGAGCGCATCCACACGGATTCACGGCCGTACGGCTGCCCGGAGTGCGGCAAGCGCTTCCGGCAGCAGTCGCACCTCACGCAGCACCTCCGGATCCACGCCAACGAGAAGCCGTACGCTTGCGTGTACTGCCCGCGCTCGTTCCGGCAGCGCGCCATCCTCAATCAGCACCTGCGCATCCATTCCGGTGAGAAGCCATATACGTGCGGCGAGTGCGGCAAACATTTCCGCCAGAAGGCCATCCTGAACCAGCACGTCCGCACACACCAAGGCGAGCGCTATTCACACATATATGCCCCTCCCCGCTCCCCGCGCGCGCCGCCCGCACTGGTCCGCCTGGCCACTGCCGGCGCCGCGAGCGCTCCCCGCCGCCCCCAGCACGTTCGACTCGGTCTCGCATCCATTGGCCTTCCTATCAAACAAATTCTCGGTTCCCTCTTCGCCCTCGAGGGCGATCGCGAGACGCGGAACCGATCTCCGGACGCTCCCGTAACCGTCCCTAGTTCGATTAACCCACTCGTCGATTACCCCCAACAGACTTACCGGAGAATTGACTAACCAAACTGTTCGATTTTTACAGACGTTTCGCCGCATCTGATCTTCAAAAATGGGACCACGCCAACGTTGTGGCCGCAGGACGTGCCGTTTCCCCCGGATGAGGGGAAAGAGGAGGTGATGTCGACGTTTGGCGACGCGGATGGCCAGAACGGAGAACAACGCGGTTCCTGCTTCTCTCCGGGCGACACGGCGCAGTACCCGGCGTACTTCAAAGATACTAAAGGGCTCAATCACACTGTCTTTGGCTCAGGGCTGTCGTTACAATACCTGAAGGGAGGCAAGTTACCCGATGTGCTAGGCGGACGCGCGATGCCGTTGTTCGTGCGATGCCCGATCTGCCAAAAAGAATTCAAGCAGAAGTCGACGCTGCTGCAGCATGGTTGTATACACATAGAGTCGCGGCCGTACCCTTGCCCTGAGTGCGGGAAACGGTTCCGGCAGCAATCGCATCTCACGCAGCATCTCCGCATACACACAAACGAGAAACCTTACGGTTGCGTGTACTGCCCCCGCTTCTTCCGGCAGCGGACCATCCTGAACCAGCATCTACGCATCCATACAGGCGAGAAGCCGTACAAATGCACGCAGTGTGGCAAGGACTTCCGACAGAAGGCCATTCTAGACCAGCACACGCGAACGCACCAAGGCGATCGCCCGTTCTGCTGCCCGATGCCCAACTGCCGGCGGAGATTCGCCACCGAACCTGAGGTGAAAAAACACGTGGACAACCATATGAATCCACACGCGGCGAAGGTGCGGCGCGAAGCGAACAAAACGCCGCGGCCGCTGCCGCCGGCATCAGCGGTGGTGAAGCCTGAGCTGTACTTCCCGCAGTGTTACGCGCCGCCGTTCCAGCAGTTCCCTCCGACGAGCCAGGAGTTCAAGCCGGCCGTGGGCCCGGGAGCGCCGCTAGCGTGTTTGCCGGCGCAGTGACCCGCGCCCCCGCCTCGGTGGCACCCTGCGCCGGCGCCCCACGCTCCGGTGCCCCACGACCTCTACGCCGTCGACCGCCTCTACAACTAGGGGCTTAAGTTTTAATTACGATTGAATTCAATTTTTCCCAATACTCCAATAGTCCTAAATCTCAAAATGAGATCTAGCAGTTTTGGGATATGGGGTAAAATGAAATGATGTCGTAATAAAACCTAAGCAACTAGAGCCCGACGCACAGTATACGAGCGAGGCCCGCCCCGCGCCTACCATTAGAATTGTACCGGATCGCTGTAAACAAGCTTCGATCTGTAAATACCGGTTGTACTCTCCGAGTCGCAGTGTACAGTAATATTCATCAGGAATAGTGTTACCGTTGAAAAAGCGAGTACAGATAGCGTTTTTGCTCCGTAATATTAAGTTACCACGTAAGAGTTAGGTTTCTCGGTGATTCTTCGAGCTCGAATGTTCATGATATACGGATCGAACCAGAGATTAGACGTTTAAACTCTTCGTTTAAATCTAAAATAAGATTTGAATCTTTTACCACAAGCATATTTCGCGATGAATGTCGTAGGTACGGCGTTGTGTGCCTATTTGTAATGAATTTACATCATTTGTAGACTTATTAAGTTAATTTTATTTACGAGTTAGAAGAGATATGATCTGGCAAACATAGGAAAAGAAATGCTCAAAATAACTTAAAATTTAGATAAAGTATAAGTTTGGGGAATATCTTTAGGTGAATCAGAAGCTTTTTGAAGTGAAACATCGACAGATAAGTAAGAAACCAAAAACGTAGGTTACCTTTTGCCATCATGACATTTTTGTTTTTAGTAAATACAAAATTTTCTGTTAAATTATATGAATGCATTTAATGAACTAGAGATACTGCGATATCTTCGTAACACATAGTGCCAAATAAAATAGTACTTTTAAACTTTTCTACAAGCTTCTATTATAGTTGGCCTAGTTTAGGTTGTTACCAGTTTTTTCAACGATGTGACAATTGAGATGCATTTAGTGGAAAGGGTCAGACTGAGAAAGGACTGTGATAGCTAGGTAGGTTAGTCTATTCGCTCACTTAGCGTAACTTGGGTTCGGGATGATTGGACCAACTCTAAAGTAAAGAGTTGTCAAATTTACATTTTCATTTGTACGATTATGGTTAACAACAATTGGGACGAATTTTTGTCGGAACTTAATTGTGACGTAGTTATCCGTCATAGATTATTCAAAATTGTACTTTCGATCTTAACTTCCGCGGCTTTTGCCGCGCTTCTCGACTGATTTGATTGTAATTTCGAAGAGTGAGATTAGCGAATTTTACCAATTAGGTATCGTGTGTGATGTCGCCAAGTGCTTTGCGTAGTTTGATCCGAGGGACGAAGGATGCCAGAATAATCTTATTACTAATTTTAGCTTAGATTATCGACTTTCGAATTACCAAGCAATTCGATCATTCATCGCGAAATAAATATTTAGAATTTAGGAGAAATAAAGATATATATGAATTTATGGTGTTGTCGAAATATTCTGGTGTTGAATGATGCGTCCTCGATTATTTCGCGTCCAAGATAGTTACAGTTAGCCTTAGTAGGTTGGAAGGGCTTGGCAGACAAGTCGACATGTATGTACCTAGTAGTTAGGACAGGAGATATATGAGATATATCCGCTTGTTCGGGCTTGGGCCCAGTCGCGCAGACTCTAAACCGCCATCACCAGGATGTCTCGACACCCTCCACATTTTATCCTCTGTGTTTGTCTATAGACGAGTTAGCTTACGTTACGATATATGTGATGGTTTCGTTTTCCTACTGCATAATATGAACTGTTACGTACCTATTATAATAGTTGTGGGAGTCACATTACATTTGGATGCATTATTATATTTTACCACTTCACAAATTCAATGCATTAGGTACGTTTAATGTGTTATGTCAATTTTATGATGAATTATCACCCATTGGAGAGTTACGAAAAATTGATGTCGAAGTGGCAGCGTGCGGGCTTGTAATAAGTCCATACGACGCCACCGCGCCCGCCTCGTGTTTAGTTTACTCGTTCAGTTTCCTATCAAACTTTCGGAGGTTTACTAAAAACATCATTATCAAAGAATATTATAAAGTAAAGCCCGTGACAGTGATTTGCCACAGATAAACGTGATCCTCCAGCCCGGCGGCTGCGCGCGCGCCCCACAGTCGCTCTAGGATTCAGTTTCGATATATTTTGTAGGTCACAGTGTTATACAGCCTTAAACAATAATAGCTGATAAGTATTTTTATACAGAAGTTACAAAGCGCGCGCCCGGCCGCCGGCCGCCCGTACAAAGTTTGAATACAAACAATACTACACAGTGCCATAGCCGTGGAATAACCTCAGATTTATACTTATTAGATTTTTATACCGATACAAATGGATTTAATTTTTAAATATAAACAAAGGTGATTAAGTATACAGAGATTACAGATGATATTTTATACATTTATTACAAACAATATTATTAAAAGTAAATGTGAAATAGTTTTAAAGTAAGTGTCGTATTGCTATGTACCACGATGACATTTCGTTCGTGACCAGGCAGTGGGCGCCACTGCGCCCGCGCCGGGCCGATAGTCACTTGCGCAGTCCACCGCGCGTCAATGTATATACATATCATTGGACGATTCTCAGGCAGTGCTCCAAATTCAAATTCAAACTGATTTCGTAGAAACCAAATCGATTGTCTATTATCTTCGTAGCTTGCTTATAAGGTTGGCACACGTTTAGTTCGGAATAGGTATTGAGTGGAACCGTGGCCCTGTTCTGTTAGTCTGGCTCATGTTTTGTTAAGTTTGCTCAATTATCGAGTATGTATTACTTTTACCTAACGTTAATCGTATTAGTTCTATACATAATTGTGTACGCGAATATTTGTATATTTTTTAGAGAGCACGGTTTAGCTTTTCTTAACTATTGTTAAGTGCTTACAGGTTTTCTTGTCAATCGACTTTGTACCGTAGTGTAACCCGTTCATTTCTAACTATTATTCCGAATTGCTATGTCGTATATTGATAAGCGTGCCGTCCAACGTACTTCTCCCATGCATTTTTTAAAGTACTTATCCATTCTTTAGTTTCAATGCCATTAAGTACCATTCACCATTTCAATGACAACGTCTTTATATGTTGACTACCCAGTAGCGATAGTTTATTTCTTGCCTTCTCTATTATATTTTAATGGAATCAAATTCCATTCGATTGGCCACAAAATGTGCGCTAAATTGTATAGAAGTCGTTTCGAATGGTCCTTCGACCGAATGAACTTCTACGCTCTTCTAGTGAGAGCTTTACCATTTAATTAGTTTTGTATACTTTTATTGTTAACGATAAAAAGGAGAGAATAAGATTGCATTGTCTTTATATACTCTGCATGTAAACTGATACCAGTGTCAATTGTATGTAATACAATGTTTTCCGAAAAAACCCATAGCTTAGCTTGGTAACAAAATTCTTAAGTTAAGTAATAGTTTGGTGACAAAAGCATTTGATGAATTCCTTTTTGATGTATGCATTTATTTGTGATCTCATTGCAGTCTAAAATGTTTAATCGTAAGTAATTGGCAAAGACTCTTAAGTTTAAGTCTGACTGTACGAATGGGATATGCTCTACTTAATGTAATTCAAAAATATTGTATGCCTATAACCAACATACGAAATACTCCACTTACCAGATTACATTCATATCGAAATAAAAAAAATTCTTAACTTTAAGTACTAAAATAATTTTAAATCAGGCAAGTGGGGTTATTAGCACTTATTATTTCCACACGTAGTCCATTCCCAAGTTTTGTGACTGATTCAAAGTAGAAATATCAATTATAAATCCAAAATCATTCTCATAATCTTATCATATCAATTGATGTTTTCTACGCTGACTCGATTGTTACGGTGTAAGCGTTCTGTCACAGTGTACCAGGTGACAAGCTTAGTATAACATTTAGTTTCGTAATAAGTTGGCTACGAATTATTTTGACGTCTTCCATACGCCAACCCCGGCGATGTTTAGCTTTATTTGTCTCTTTCCCTCGGAAACATCTGCAACTAGTGCAGTTCAGTGCAATACACTTGACATTTGGCGATATTGTATATTTTAATTTAATTTGCTAGTATAGTGCGAATAATTGGTAGCCAACCGGCCTACTAGTTCGTTAGATACCTACGTACTCACTGCCACACTCGCCGACCGCTGTCTCACGATGGAAACGATGATTTCTTATCACAATAGACTTGTTGAAACAGTTCCACAGTAAAATAAGTGTTGTTGAATTTTTTATAAAAGATGAACATATTAGATAAATGATCTTGTAGTCTGGATTGAGTTTTTTACAGATTTTATTGAATGCAGTTTTTACGTCTGAAGATGCGTCGCCTATCTAGCTTATTTTTGCTACAATACTTATTTAAAAGCAATACAATAATGTTCATTATACTGACATAGTATAAACAATAGATATACAGAATATACAATATATACAATAGGTTATACAATAAAACGGTGATATATTAAAGTTTGTTTTTATACAGGAGCGGAGTAGGCGACGCACCTTACGAATTGATTTCATTAATGGGTGCTGTTATATCATTAATTGTACATATTTATTGTAATATACAACAATAGACTGGTAATGTTACACTGTTGTAGGTTTCTACAGAGTTATTAGCCGCAGCTACAGGGGGTCCCGTTATCGCAAACGTTTCGTCTATGGGATGAGTTACAGTCTTCCAATATACATTATTTGCCAACTTACAGGGATTTATGTACGGTCAGCACCATATTTAATGTATAACAGCTAAAGCAGCCAATTACATCGTGACACATCTTTCCTCCTACGGTAATAAGGACGGTGTGGCGATATTTGCCTTATTTTCCGGGACAAAATCCGTTATGGATACCACCGCCCCACGGGAACAGTGTGAAGGTTATGTCGGACTTGCACCGACTAAAAACCCCTCGATGGTCCTTCTCAACTCATTTCGGACGGCTCTGGGATCTCCTTCGGAACGCACCAGTGCTGCCCTAGAGTCACTTCTGTGGGTCCCACCATCTGTTTTCATGGACGATCGCTTTGTACGATAGGCAGGTGATACCGTAGCTATATTCTATGCCCGGGCTTACAATATATTTGCCTACTCTGGCTGTTACTAACTATATGATGCTAACTGTACTTGTTGATAGCTCGCTCAAGTGTAGTTTTATTTCTGTTTTTGGTTAAAAATGCAATATTTGTAGTTTAACTAGTGCAAGTTTCAATATAGATTACAATTTTTTATCTTAAAATCACCTACAAATATGTTTATTTTCGATGAGTCGCTAACGGTTTTAATAATCATGGTAAGTAGTCATTCGAGTATTATAAAACCGATTAGTTTAGGAATGGAATAAATGTCAATGATATACAGGGTGACTCCTAAGTCGTGAACAGAATCGTGAATCTAGAAGCCAAGTATTAAACTTTTTTGAAGAAAAAGTTAATTAATTTGAATAGTCATAATAATCAATCGTATGGTCACCCAATTCTACAAGGCTAGTTAATGTGAATTAAACCATTCCTATTTTTTTAAGTTTCAAGCCAGTAAATTTAAAGTATATTCTCAGTAAAAATTTTTTTATTCATTATAACAAAATACATTTACAGATTTTTGCATATTCTTAAGTACAGGTGTTTATACTGACGGTACAGAGTAGGAAAAAATATGTCTGTTCATGACTTAGCAGAGTTACCCTGTAATCCTTTCAGGGACATAAATCCTTTCTTTGATTTTCAACTAGGAAGCAACATAAATCGATAGATTACATTCCTATTATAAATTAGCATAATGTTCACATTAATAAACATTCAATTAATTAAAAACTTAATATTTGGTAATTTGAGTAGAAATTTAAAAGAAAAACTACAGCGGAAAATGCCCAATCTTAATCCATGTGTAGCAATTAAGTAGGCAGTCTCAAAATGATTTGTATTGTCAATGGCTACAGTTTGTAAGTGTAGCATTTCATTTCTTTGAGTATGGTTTCATGTGAAACATACGTCCGAAAACAGTTGAATAATGAGCGTTCAGTAGAATAGTATAGTTTAGTTAGTATCTGTTCCCATGAACATGGCCTAAGCACCCCCAGTAGCTTCGGTCCGATGTTACGCAATAGAGTATATTTTCGTACATAACTACAAATACACCGAAATAGACTATATGAAATTGATTTTAAATAGACAATCCCAGAATACAAGATCTAACTTTTTACACACAGCCGTATAAACCAGATTTAAGTTTTATTTTACAATAGATTCTGTTTATAAAAATTGAAACAGTTGGCGATATGGTCACAGAGATCCAGGCGATAAAATTAATGTTGGCATATAAAATAAAGAATTGTAAATATGTTTTTCTAGTATACGTTCTTCCAAAATGATAATATCAGTATTAAATACAAAATTCAACCTTTTTTAGGTCAAAAGTAAGTGTGATCTATAGAAATTTTTTGCATTAGACCTTCTTGGTGTATCTTAAAATAGTTATCTTTAGTTATTGTACTTTTATTTAGAGGTATTTTATTTACGTATGATCTTGCCTAGTTTTGCATTTATGTTAGTTACATTATGATTACGTTTGAAGTTGATACCATCGTATTTATGTATATTAATATTATATTAAGGGTTTTGTTTGTTTTTTTGACATTAATAGAAGTAAAATGTTGTAAAAAGTAAGCTCGTTGTATTTTATCAAATAAACACTTTTTAGTCCAACTGAAGCAATATATTGAAGTTTTATTTAACCACGACTACCCCTGAATAGTGAGATTTGTTCTTACTTGTGTGCGTATCAAGAGCGCTTACAAAGATACCAAACCCCTTTCAAGAAGGAAAAAATCTAAACGTAGCTGGATAAGTACGTGATGATATGATGGTATGATCATAAGTTTCCTCTTTACTCTTACGAAATACTAAAATTAAATGAAAAATGCTGTCTACCATCGGTATAGACCGTAAACCAGCAATAGATTTGCAAGTTTAAGCTCCTCTAGCACGATAACTTGGAAGATGCTTAAGAGATTCGTCTTATGAAGCCTCGTGGACATCAACTGGAGCTCCATTGGTGTAATTTGAATTGAACACGTAAAAAAATGTAGATATTTGTCCTTTTCTCCCGATGCAAATAATACGAGAATTATGTATCAAATGTTAGCTAACCCAACATTTTAAAGGAAAAAACTTCTTTGGGATTTGATAAAATAAAATATTATATACGCACGCCACCAGAGTCAAAGGTATTCGAACCTTTCATACAGAAACAGCTGACCGGTGCCGACCGGCTGCCCGCAACCCATTCAAATATGAAATCTTAATTCTGTATGGAGGGTTCGAATTCCTTTGACTCTAGTGGGGTGTGCGCCGACTCCAGCCGTTCGGTGAGAATCGTCCATAATTTCTATGTTGAAAATGCGGTTAATGGAGTATAGTAGCGTATTTGCTATGAATTTGTATTCAGGCGCTGTATTAAGCATTGAGCTCTTGCTTGTTGGCGTGGTCGCTCACGATGGGCCTAATAAGAAGGTTCAAGGTCACTCAAAGGGCTATGGAGCGAGCTATGCTCGGAGTTTCCCTACGTGATCGAATCAGAAATAAGGAGATTCGTAGGAGAACCAGGGTCGTCGACATAGCTCATCGAGTTGCAAGACTCCAATGGCAGTGGCACGGGAATATTGCTCGTAGAACCGATGGCCATTGGGGCAGAAAGGTTCTTGAGTAGCGACCACGCACCGGAAGAAGCAACGTGGGAAAGCCCGCAAGGTAGACCGAGGATCTGGTCAAGATAGCGGGAAGCCATTGGACCGGTCATTGTGGAGATCCTTGGGGTAGGCCTATTTCCAGCAGTGGTCGTCTTTCGGCTGATATGATCATGCTCTTAAGGGGATTAACGAGTATACACGGGCGAAGTCGCGGGCAAAAGGTTCAACACGTTCCCTGTTCCCCCATACAAAGGGCAAAATGTGTTCCACATGTCTACTTCAATATTTATTGTATGTTGTTTATTTTTTATTTATTAACTGTCACCGGCACCAGTATCCAAGCAGGTGCGGTGGCTAAAGCGGCTAAAAAGCTTAAAGTCCAGAAGTACAGGGGTCTCGGCCCCGAGTATATTTTTACGCCATTTGGGGTTGAGACCCTTGGCCCGTGAGGTCCTAATGCTCTAAAGCTTTTTAAAGAACTTTCCAAGAGACTGGTCGAGTTCACTGGTGGCCGAAGAGCTGGAAGCTTTCTCACACAACGTATTAACATCGCAATACAGAGGGGAAATGCTGCTAGCATTCTTGGCACCATGCCAAAGAGACGAAGACGGCCTGTTTAGCCTAGTCGGTAGTGACACTGCCTCCGAAGCTAGAGGTCCCGGGTTCGAATCCCGGCCAGGGCATTATTTGTACATTTATCACGGATATTGTTCTTGGGTCTTGGATGTTCTCTATGTATTTAAGTATGAATTTATCTATCTATATAAGTATGTATATCGTCGTCTAGTACCCATAGTACAAGCTTTGCTTAGTTTGGGACTAGGTCGATTTGTGTAAGATTGTCCCCCAATATTTATAAAGGGGCCAAATTTCTTAGATTTATTTTAATTTTATTTAGTGTTAGTTTTTAGTTTTATCATGCAGTTGTTATATTTGTATTATTCTACATATAAAGAAATTTATTATTGGGTTTATCATTTTTTTTAGCAATTCTGATGTTTTTGTGTGTACATTATATGTATATGAATGTCCGTATCCATGCATTCCTTTGTATACATGGAGTCCAGGGGTAACACAGTTTCGGTATCCAAATGGATACACTGGACAGTGTCATTATTATAAATATCATCAGACCAGCTAGCTATCATTTGCTATGAGTATAAAACCAGACGTTGTAAATATTAGTTAAAGCGTAACCAGACGTGAGCAATTGGATGCGTTTATTTACATACACGAGCCAGAGCGGACATGAAAATGGATATTCTATTATTTATATCCTTTGGAATAAATACGAATATTATTCTAAGTTCACTCTGGCTCGTGTTTGTAAAAACGCAAGTAATTGCTCACGTCTGGTTACGCTATAACCAATATTTACGAGTACAACGCCTGATTTTAAACTCATAGCAAATAGCAAAATACAAATATTTAAGAGGTAGGGCACAGCGACACGTCATCTCGCTCAAATTTAGAGCAGCCCAACTGGGGAAGTACCTCCACCTTACAGAAGACCGCAGCCATAATAGCATCACTACTTGCCCCTTGGATAGGTATGTGGTGTTGTGTTCCTGGTGGTGAGTAAGGTCGCCAGAGCTCCTGAGGATACGCTGTGTTGGGAGTGGGGGATCAGCTGTCAAGCTGGAGACATCTGCGGCTCCTCGCTCTCAACACAGCGCATCCCCAAGTCAATAAAGGATCCATAGGCTACGGTGTCTGCTTACCATCAGGCAGGCCGTAAGCTTGTTTGCTACCGACGCAGTACAAAAAAACGCTATTAGTCTTCACTAACCACTTAAAGCTGCATGCCTCAATAACTATATTTACGAACAGCGGTCGTATTTTCCGCCGTCAGCTGACTTTTTTCCTTCAAGTTATTGGGTTAGCTATTATTTGATAATATTATCAAACGAGAGGAAATGACAAGATGGCAATATTTTATTTACGTGTTTAAGAGGTTCATACAGGAGAACCCACCACGGAGTGCCAGCTGACGACCACGGGACTTCATAATATAACTCTCTTAAGCATTTTACAAGTAATTGTCCGAGAATAAAGTACTGAATATATTTGTTCTTGGCCCGGGGACTATTAAATTTATAAATATAAATAAAAGCTTGTACTAAATAGGTTACCTCCGATATTTTTAACCGACTTCAATAGAGGTTCTCAGTTCGTCTGCATGTTTGTTTTATTATAATATTTTTTTATATATATGTACGAGTATGTTCCCCGATTACTCTTGACCACGTTGGCCGATTTATTATCTATACTAATATTATAAAGCTGAATAGTTTGTTTGTTTGTTTGAACGCGCTAATCTCAGGAACTACTGGTTCGAATTGAAAAAATATTTTTGTGTTGGATAGTCCATTTATCGAAGAAGGCTTTAGGCTATATAACATCACGCTGCGACCAATAGGAGCGAAGACGCGGACGAAGTCGCGGGCAACAGCTAGTTATAAATATAATTATGTTATTATTTCATAGCAGGTACCCCCAAGTTGGTCCCATATAAATTTGGTGAAGGTCTGATGATGGGATCCCGGAAGAATCGAAGGAACTCCTCAAATATGATAGGTACGCGTATGGCGATTTCGGTATTTTCTGTAGTTAATTGGACTCGGTTTTATTTGGGTATAAATAATTAACCTGAATGTTAGACTTTAAGATACACCTAAAGTCTGAGATGGAATTAGAGATCAAAAATTTAAAAAAAACAACTGTCAATCTGACATAACTTACCTTTTTAAAACCTCTTGCTTTTACTGGTAACAGTAGCATAAATCATATCCACATATTTAATTAAAACAACACCAATACGTTATTGAAAACGCTATTTAATTCAGAGTGGTTATTATTCTGTATTAATTCAAATTTATTACGCTTAAATTTTGAACGCGGTAATTTTTTTCAAGTATTCCAATGATTTTCAATTACTCACTGCATACGTTAATTTTTTTATGGTGGCAACTCACTTGTTTACATTTATGATCTCTAAATCTATCACCGAGCTTACTTAATAATGGCTGTCAATTATGTACATATATATGTACAATTGTACATGTGTGACTTTAGTGTTGAATTGAAGTATAAAAATAAGACCATATTTATATCCACGTTTTATTCTGTTAACTCTTATCATTCATAATTTCTTATTTACATTTTCTTTAATTAAATTAAAGCTTCTAGTATATTTCACTTTAGTGAAAATACAAAGAAAATCAGACTTTAGCTAAGCCCGTATGTAAAATAACGAAACTCACCGCAATTTTTCACAGACTATAAAACACTGCCACAGATACGCATCACCCCACAGATAATTAACTGTCATTCCTCCGCATCAACTTGTCTATGCTATCCTGGTTTTTATAAATGCACAGATCCATAAACGTCAAACCTAGTAACAGGCTGTGACCAAGCATGTCCTTAGGCAAGTCTTTTTGTGATCTAAACCTGTTCTTGAGGTTTTCTGGTACATTGACGTGAGGGTATATAGTGTTCTGTAGGAGCATCTCTACTGTTTGGTCTGTTGAAACCCTTTCATTGCCGATCAATGTGCCGTATAATCTGTAAGAAAAAAATCTACTCAGTCCTTTACCAATAGGTTTCAAAGTTGACATGTTATTTCAAGTAGTAAACCTGAATATAGTAGACAGAGAACAGAAATTTAATGTAAATAACCTGTATTTATTCTAGTCAAAGAAAAAAAAGGAGTCTTGAAAATAATAGCAGAAACTTGTCATTTCTAATAGATTTCTAATGTCAACAAGGCACACTAGATGGCGCTGTACACTGCCCTCAAGTGAATCTGTTCACATTGGCTGTCTTTATTAATATAGAGTCTTAAATAAAAGTTTCATGCCAAGTTCCTGGTAAGAAGAGCCTCATAGAGACTGCTAATTTCGCGGGACTATGTTTTCTGAGACTTAATCCTTCATTATAACATCTCGTATCTCTGGTCAGTTTTAGATAGAAACGTAAAAACTCGCTAGATGTCACCACTGTGATATAGTAAATCATCTAATTTCAAAACTGATGTAGGTATGCAGTTTATTCCCATAAAAATGTATATGTTGATTTATTAATAACACAATAATTTATTCTAATCATCCCTTACTTTAAAAACGGGACTGTGCGAAGAGGGCGACATCTGGAAATAATGGAAACTCAACACACTATAATATTAAATAAAATCTAAATACATGGTCAACACTCAAGATGGTCTCATTGCGTCTCAAGAGCATAGAGTTGCTATAAAATTGCAAAGTAGAAAATCGTTCTGCCCTTACCCCGCTTATGCAGGGTCGGCGCGACATGTTCTCTTCTTCCATTCCTCTCTATTATTCGTCACTTCAGCGCTTACTCCTTTCTTTCTCATATCCTCTCTCACACAATCCAGCCATCGCCTTTTGGGCCTTCCAATCGCTCTTCGTCCTTCGACACAACATTCTTTTATCAATATGACATTCATCCCTCCTCATTACATGTCTATACCATGCTAACCTACTGCTCCTCATTTTCTCAGTCACGCACGGGTGCTACTTTGAAACTTATATACTCATTTCTAATCCGATCTTTCCGAAACTTTTTATTAAGATCTACATCTAAAAAAAGAAAAGCTCGTTACCAATACAGAATGTTCAGAAGCTGAGTGCAAAGAAAATTCTAGAGGTGTATTGATGGAGAGGAGGCGATTTTAATCATATTTGACCACATTTGGATTTGCAAAAGTGTCTTGAAGTGTTTTAAGTTTTAGTGTTTACTTGCATTTATTAATCATTTTCGTGTTATTTTTTTTTAAGTCTTATATGACCAGTTTATTAACGTTTTTTTTGTGATTGGCTTCTTATACAACTTTTGATAATAGGAGTGAATGTAAATGTTCTACCAATATACTATCCCTGAAAGTGTTCTCTTTTACAATATACATACATGGTGCGTTCTTTACATACCATGTATTATTGTAGTAGAAATAGTAGAAAATGTTTACTGACCTGTATGGCAGTGAATGCCGTAGAAAGTACACTTTGTGTTTGGAAACGCCCTCTTTGTCCTGGTCGCCACAACTGAAAAAATAAACATGGAAGTAAACAGGAGATTTACCGCTTGTTTTTTTATACCTGTATATTGCTATAAGCTGGTCTTTACGAATGGTTTTTGAACACACTAAAGACAATTTACTATAAGTATCTATGAATATAGAGCCTTAGCGTAATTGGGATCGCTTCCATCAATTAAGTAGATGCTTATTGTAATTGATGTCTGGTATAAGTTACTAACAGAGTGTCACCCCCAGCATTGATCAACGCGACAATGATGGCAATGATCTGCACCTCTCATTAACCGCGATGGCTTCAGCGTTATTGGGGTCGCTTCCATCAAGTATCTACTTAATAAAACTTTTGGATCAGCCCTCGTATCTGCTATAAGCTACTGATGGACTATGAATTATATCTGGAATAAGTTACTTACTCAGTGTCACCCCCAGCATTGGTCAACGCGACTATCATGGCAATCATCTGCGCCTTCTGCAGATTGATTGCGATGGCCTTAGCGTTGTTGGGGTCGCTACCATCAAGTAGATATCTGCTGTAAGCTACACGGGCTATAAATTCAGTCTGGAATAAGTTACTTACTCAGTGTCACCCCCAGCATTGATCAACGCGACAATCATCGCAATCATCTGCGCCTTCTGCAGATTGAGTGCGATGGCCTTAGCATTGTTGAGGTCGCTGCCATCAGTAGATACACTACCGTCAAAAAGTTTAGGACCAAACACAATTTTTATTTAATTTTCATAAATCATTACGCAAACCAAACAAGGCAAAAAGATTGCAATGGGTTATTTCTCACAAGGATTGGACTTTTGCAAACTGGTTGAGAGTACTACGGACAGATAAATCAAAATTGAGTGGATAATCAATCAATATTGATTATTTACATATTTTGTGTTTGGTCTTAAACTTTCTGACGGTAGTGTATCCGCTGTAAGCTACTGACGGGCTATGATGGGCTTCTGCAGATTGACCGCGATGGCTTTAGCGTAGTTGGAGTCGCTACCATCAAGTAGATATCTGCTTGTAAGCTACACGGGCTATAAATTATGTCCGAATAAGTTACTTACTCAGTATCACCCCCAGCATTGATCAACGCGACAATCATGGCAATCATCTGCGCCTTCTGCAGATTGACCGCGATGGCTTTAGCGTTGTTTGGGTCGCTACCAGCGGCGCGGAGCGTCGTGGCTTCCGCTTTCATCACGTAAATGTCTGCTGTGGGAAGGCGATGCGCTATGGATGATGCCTGGAATATAATACCTTACTATTAGATATCGATAAAGAATGTGTGATGCGTGGTTCTCAGGAAAGTCACCACTTCCTCAGTAGTCAAAAGTGTGAAAACAGATATTTTCCCGATTACATCCTTATGCCAGTAGCGCCGTATTGACAACCACAAATATGCCATAAAGGCTTAAATATTCATGAAATTGAAGTCAGAACTCCAATCAGGCCAGTACGACGATAAACATCAATACATTCAGCGCCGAGAACCAGGGTTCGTAGCTGCTACGGGCTACATACGGCGAATACATAGCTACAGCCTATGAGCGTAGCGCGCAGCACTAGGCGGCAATGCAAGCGTTAAAGCCATTATGCCACATAAAAGTCAGTGTATGCGAGTTTAAATTGTCAGGTTAGTTTTTACTGAGATACTCGTAACACTTGCTACCTCTAGGATGGATTTCCGCAAAGTAACGCCTGATTCTATCAATTACCTCTACCAAGCATTATCGAAAATAATATAAGATATCTGCATGTTTTTAACATGTTAACAAAATATGGTGACACCTTACAATGTCATAAATGTCTGTGATCTGTAGTTTCTTCCCCTCGGGATAGTTGATTGGGTCGTATCTCCAATCCATGACTTTGTAGTCACTCCTGTTGATTAGAGTCCAGACAACAGAGTTTACATTGATGTACACTGCTAGGACTGTTTGGCAATTCTGTAAATGAAAACAATTTTTGTCAAAAAATTTAAATTTTTAGTACAGTCAACAACAAACGTAGAAGATCATTTCAGGACCTTTTTTCAAATCATCAAGTAGGTACAATGTTGAGAGGGTTCCAATGAGCTCAATATTGGGTTGCTATGGCCACCTTCTGTGTCCATCAACAGATATTGCATTGTCACCGAACTTACATAATTATGCCAAATTCCAGCTCAATTGGCTGAGGATAACTGCTTTAAAAGTCATTGCAAGATTTAACCCGAACATACTTACATATAGGTGAAAAACTTAGGAAAATGACCAGTTGTATGCAGTTGTGACGCGTTCGAATAGGCATTTGTTTTGTTAGTGTTGCACATTTTAAATATGTAATGTCCAGACATAGGAATCCGCGGGGCAACATTTTTTGACAAGTAGGGAGTTCCTATATCGATAAACTTAACTATCGATGCTAGTTCTATATACTAGTGATCACTCAAGGGATTTCTTGTAAAAACATGTTTTTTATTAAGAGTAAAAAAATATTAAATAAAAAATAACTCATTACTTTTCTTCGTTTTTAAAACCAGTTTTATAATTTTACACGTCCTAATTTTATCTTCGTGAATGGCCTATTTACTCTTGTTAAAGTAAACGACGAGAATTCGTTTCATATTTTCGGGCGTTAATCGTCTCCGTCTTGGCTGATAAATCCATCTCAGTTGGCTAAATGACTTTTCATTTTCTGTGGAGGTTAATAGAGGCATAACAAAATTTCATAAAATGATCTACTGTACTCCGTCTAAATAAATAAATCAAATATTTAGGGAGAACTTAAGTTTATTGTCGAAAATCTAAATATTATTCAAGAGTATTAAAAAAAATACAATCGCCATATCTGTCGTTAGACTTTGGTGTATGAATAGTAAAAAAGTACAGTCTACTTTATGTAAAATACAGTAAATTATAGATTTATTTAAATGAAAAGGTGGGTACAAAAAATATATATGGACACTATGAACAATAATAAAAAGTAAATTCAATCGATCTGTGGCAGGGCAGCACCGTCATCGAAACTCAACCATTTTGCCACGGGTTTAAATTTGTGGCGAGTAAAATATATTGTAAAATATATTTGGAAGAAAAGGGAAAAAATATACACAATAAATTTAAAAATGTTTTCAACAATAACTCCGAGTACGACACTATGGAAAAAACTAATATGCTACAAAAAGGCGGAAAAATCATTTTACAACCGAAGAATAGACGGGGTACAGTAGATCACTTTATGAAATTTTGTTATGCCCCTATAACCTCCACAGAAATTGAAAAGTCATTTAGCTACCTGAAATGGATTTATCAGCTAAGACGGAGACGCTTAACGCCCGAAAATAAGGAACGAATTCTCGTCGTTTACTTTAACAATAGAAATGGGACATTCGCGAAGAAAAAAAATTGGGACGAGAAAAACTATAAAATTGTTATTAAAAACGAAGAAGAGTATTGAGTTTTTTTTCTCTTAAAAATATATTATTACAAGCAAACCCTTGAGTGATCACTAGTATATAGAACTAGCATCGATAGTTGAGTTTATCGATATTGGAACTCCCTACTTGTCAAACAATTTTGCCCCACGGATATTCTGCTGCTTCACGGAATTCTGCGAGAAATATAGGCGCCAAACGGCCGACAGCGACGACTCTCTCTATCGCACACGCGCTGCGGAAGACCGCGATTGGTGAGACAGAAGAATTAAAAGAACTAAAAAGTGTGTTTCTAGCTGGCATAATATGCCAAGGTGCCAACTATTCTGTGGAATTAAAGATATGCAAACCAGAGGTTAGGGGAAGAAATTTGCTAGAAACACACTCGCGCACACACACGCGCTTTAACAAAAGACCTAATTTTATGATGCACAATAGCAAGATATTTCTGAGAAGAATATTTATTAATAGGTTTACGGAAACAATTATTGACTAACCTGTCTCGCGCTTTCACTTAAACTCGGATGTAAGATTTGCCCCTTAATTTTATTAGATTTCTTTGTTTCCTTCTGTTCTGGCCCTTGAAGTATACTGTCATACAATTTCAAAGCCGTTTTCTTTGAGAAGCCCTCCACTAGTTCTAAGTCTGATAAAGTGTTGATCTGACCCTTGCTGCTTTTCCATTGCGTGAATTTCTTAAGTTTTGCTTTGCTTATGTCATACCTGAAAATTAAGTTTAACTCAGTGTTCATTTCCAACCGGAGTGAAAAATTTATCAGCATTAGTATAACATTATTTTGTAAATGCTGCACATACTCTAAGCAAGTCTACTTTTCTAAGGTGGTCTTTTGTAAGGTGTCTACTGTTTTAGGATGTACAAGAGTGAAACTAGCCCTAAGTAATTTTAAGAGACCATAAGTGTTATTTATTTATTTATTTACAGCCTTTTACAGAATATAGTTGCATTTTACATATATATAACATCGATAACATTAAAATCGAAATGAATAAACAATCGATAGACATCCATAACTCCGTTACGAGAACATTATCTACGGAAATGGATTTAAAACTGTCACCACTAATAGAGGAGAACAAAAAATTAAAAGAAAAGATTGAACGACTGGAAGTAAAAGTGATTAATTTGGAAAGGAAAAGCAAAGAAAATAATATAATACTTTTTGGTTTACAAGAAGAGGAACAATCAACTGAAGAACTGTATAAGGTAGTCCAACAAAAAATACAACGCGATCTGAACATGCAACTAACAGAAAACGATATAAATAAAATACATCGACTAGGGAGGATGAACCAAGAAGGAAAGGCAAGACCGGTACTAGTTTCCTTCGTCAGAGAAATGAAAAAACGCGAAATAATGAAAGCTAAAAAAGGGTTTAAAGACATCCATGCAAGCGAAGATTACCCGAAAGAAATTGTTAAGTGAATAAGAGAAAAGAACTACAAACTAGGGTCCAAGAGGAGAGGGAAAAGGGGAATATCGCCTATATAAACTACGACAAACTCGTTGTTAAAGAAGGCAAAGATAATAGGAAGAGAATGCCCTCCACATCGCCTGAAGATTCAAATCAACCGAGGAAACATCAAACTGCCAAAGATATTCGGGCAAATGCTTTCGACATGATGCGAGCAAGAGCCAACTCTACTTCCTCTGCTCTCCCTCTCCCTATAAACCCAAATATGTAGCAACTACCAGCCTCCCCCAACAACAACAACCACAACAACAATCAGGAAAAACAACGGAACTGGAAAGCCATACCATACGAATCGGACAAAACAAACAAACAAACAAACAAGCACCCCAAGCCGGCTGGTCACCGTGGGGGAAAGAGACCACTACCCCCCAACCCAACTAAGAAAAAAAACACAAAACCTCTACATAACAAGCTTAAATGTGAGAACCCTGTTAGCAGACAGCAGATTAGAAGAACTGAGACATGCCGTAGAGTCAATAAAATGGGATGTACTCGGATTATGCGAAATAAGAAGAGAAAGAGAAACAATAGCAGAGTATAGTGATTTTATTTTGTATCACACAGCTGGTGAAAAAGGCAGAAATGGAGTTGGTTTTTTAATAAAGAAACACCTAAGAAACAGAATTGTTAGCTTAAAAAGCTTTTCTAACCGTGTGGCAACACTGGAACTACAGACATCTGCAAGCTCTACCTGTCTGTTTATACAATGTTATGCACCTACAGAAGCAGCGTCAAGTGAAGACACACAAATATTCTACGAAACAGTTCAAACTGCTCTTGACTCTACTATGTCAAAAAATATCATGATACTTGGCGATTTCAACGGCAGGATAGGGAAAGCACAGGCAGGTGAAGATAAACATATAGGCAAACACGCCAACGGAAAGAGAACTTCAAACGGCCGCAAGTTAATTGAATTTGCTCTTGAGAATAACCTATTCTTTGTAAACAGTATGTTTAAATGCAAGCCACATCAAAAGTGGACATGGCAGTCACCAAATGGTAAGCACCTTATCGAAATCGATTATATACTAACAAGCCAACCAAAAAATGTACAAGACTTCAACATAATAAAAAATCTAAATTTCAATACGGACCATAGAATGATAAGGTGCAAACTGTCTCTAGATACAAAAATAAATAGAAGAAATTCAAATCCAACAATTACTGCAATGACCTGCCAACTATGTCAGAAGAAAGTGCTAAATATTGGGAAGATAAATTTATGAATTCCATCACATCATCAACACAAGTACAAGAACAATACAATAAATTAGAAACCGGAATACAAGACATTATAAAGGAGTTACCGAAACTAAAGAAAGAGAAACATGAATATTGGAACCAAGAAATAATAGACCTTTTAAACCAAAGAAAAGAGCTGTATAAAGAAAAGAGAACAAAAGAAATAAAGTCCAAAACAACTAATATTAGTAAACAAATTAATAGAAACATAACCAAGCAAAAACAAGAAATAAGACAAAAAACGTTTGAAAAATTCATTAGCAAAACTGGAGCCCTCCGGAAAGCCTACAAGGAATTGTGTGAGAAATCGGAATGGACAGAAAAGGTAAAGAATAAGCAAGGCTTTATGGAAACCAGACGCCGGAACATAGTGAATGAAGCAACCCTATTTTATAAGGAACTCTACTCCGATGAAACCATACCTTCAAGTTCAAGGGAGCTCCAAAATACACAATACTTGGATATGGAACCCCCATATGTCAGAAATAGAATATGCTATAAAAACCCAAAAAAAATGGAAAGTCACCATGAAGTGACAACATTACAAACGAAATGTTGAAATCCCTCTCGCCTTCACTACTGAGACCACTGCAAGTAATTTTCAATAATATTTTAAAATCAGAAAAAACACCAGAGCAATGGTCTGAATCTACAATAATATTACTACACAAGAAAGGCCCAAAGAGCGAGTTGGGAAATTACAGACCAATTAGCCTCATGACAAATATATATAAGGTGTTCTCGAAAGTAATACTGAACAGGATTACAAATACGTTAGACGAATGCCAGCCGCGCGAACAAGCAGGATTCCGCAAAAAGTTCTCAACTGTAGACCATATACAAGCTATTACCCAACTAATAGAAAAGGCAAAAGAGTTTAGAATAACGTTGTATATATGCTTTATAGACTACACGAAGGCCTTTAACTCACTACACTTCGAAGCTATATGGTCATCATTGGAGGAACAGGGAGTAAATAAAAAAAATATAAACATTATATCCAATATATATAAAAAATGTAATGCGAAAGTACGTTTAGAGCGAGAAGGACCGACATTCCCTATACAAAAAGGAGTAAGACAGGGGAACCCGCTTAGCCCAAAAATATTCTCAGCGGTGTTGGAATCTGTTTTCAGATGTGTAGACTGGAATGCGAAAGGTATAAAAGTTGACGGAGAAATACTGAGTTTTTGCGGACAGTGCAGCCAACTTGGAAAGCATGGTAAATGAGTTAGCATTGGCGAGCAAAAGAGTAGGGCTGTCAATGAACAAATCAAAGACAAAGATCCTGACTAACGGAGATCCTGTAGTTATTGTCATAGACAACGAAAAAATAGAGTACGTGAAAGAATATATATATCATGGCCAAAGAGTGTCGTTCGAGGACAATACGGAAAAAGAAATTCAAAGAAGAATATCCACATCTTGGAAAAAGTACTGGGGATTAAAGGAGATCATGAAGAACGGCTCTGTCCATATCAATATAAAGAAAAAACTACGACACGACTATACTTCCATGCTTGACATATGGGTGCCAGACATGGTCTTTAAGGAAGAAAGATGAAGAAAGAATCGCTGTTTGTCAACGCAAGATGGAAAGGAGTATGCTCGGGTTGAAGCTAGCAGACAGGGAAAACAACTATAAAATAAGGAAAACAACGAAAGTAATAGACCTTACAACCAAAATGAGAAAACTAAAATGGCAATGGGCAGGACACATATGTCGTATGGAGAACAGGTGGACGAAGCGTTTGGTGGAATGGTATCCGTACCAAGGGAAGAGAAAGCGAAGACATCCGAGGAAGAGATGGAAGGATGTCTTCACTGAAATAACGGGCATCGATTGGATGCGTAAGGCTCGCGACAGACAACTTTGGAAGGGCATGGGGGAGGCCTACGCCTCGCAGGCGACTACTATTAAGAATTAAATTTTGTAAATTTTGTTAAACATTATATACTCGTAAACAAATAGTAGAAATAAAGGCTATTTTTATTTTTATTTATTTTATTTTATTAGTTTTTTTTTTTTAATTCTGTGTGCCCTTTGGCAAAGGCCTCCTCCAACACTTTCCAACCTTGTCTTTTTCGTGCGAGTCTAGTCCAAGTTCTGCCAGCTGTCTTCACTAAGTCGTCCTCCCATCTACTGAATGGCTTTCCTTGTTTCCGCTTGCCCTCTCTAGGGTACTACAGCTTGAATAATTTATTCCACTTCTCTTCACCTCTGATTACATGGTCAGCCCACGTCCACTTAAGCGCTCTTAATTTTAATACCACATCTTGGGTTTTTGTAGCTTTTCTACTTATGTTGTGGTTAATTTTATCTAATTTTCTTTTACCCATCATGCTTCGTTCCATGCTTCGCTGACAGTTACGAAGTTTAGTCTGTTGTGACTTAGTCTGTCTACTTTTTTAGGATGTACAAGAGTGAAACTAGCCCTAAGTAATTTTAAGAGACCATAAGTGTACTAAACTTGTAACATCTTGTTTACGCACCAATAAAAAAATAAAATAAAAAAACACCCTCACACATCACAGATTAGCGGGTTGCACTGATTCCAGAGGTTCAAATCCCACCCGGGGTGATAAAATTTTCACTCCGGATGGAAAATTACTGATAATTATAATTATGAGCATTATTATAGGCTCGTTGGATGGTAGGTTGGACCCAGGTATGTCCTAAAACTACAACCAAGACCACCAGGGGATGGGAAGCAGCATGCCTGGAGCCCTAGAGTGCAGTGGGGATACTGTGATCAACCTGCATGCCAAGCGTGGCAATTATGGCATATACTCTCCATGAATTTGAGGGAGGCCTATGTCCAGCAGTGGACTTCCTTTGGCTGAAAAGGTGGTGGTGGATGCTAGTATGCTATCTTTGCAGTAAAAAAACTGGCCAAGTGAGAGTCAGACTCGCGCACTAAGGGTTCCATACTATGTATTATCTATATAAGATTAGATACTTTACTATAACTTTATTTAATTTGAATAATATTATATATATTTTCATGACTTATAATAATAAGAACGTCAAATAATATAAAGAAGATTGTCGGTCAAGCGCGAGTCGGATTTTTTGGTTTCCTATACATTTTGAGACCCAGCGCCTGATGAACAGAAAAAGCAACTTTTAAAAACATTTTTTTGTATGGGAGCTCCCTAGAAATATTTATTATATTTTATTTTTAGTATTTTGTTGTTATAGCAGCAACAAAAATACATCATCTATGAAAATTTCCACTGTCTAACTATCATGGTTCATGAGATAGAGCCTGGTGACACAACAAACAGACGGATGGACAGTGCCCCACGCCCAACCAAAATCCCAGATCCACCACTGACAATATCTGACACTTTTGAGAGACATCTGATTTTATTATTCTATAGACCTATATATAACTTGAGTAAAGTTGTAGTCACAAAACTTACTCTGAGATACCAGCTGTGGAATCATTAATGACTTTAATAATTTTCTCTTTCTGTGCCTCTGAGTACTTGTCGAAACCTTGGCTGTAGGAACACCTTGGATTTAATGGCCGGCAGTTTGCACAAACATAACTCTGTAAATAAACATTATGAAATAATAAAAATTGTTCTTTTTGTACTTAAAATAATTTAAATACCTGTGAAATGAGATGTGGGAATAATGTAATGTAATGTAGCCATACCTTCAACACGAATATTAATATACAGCGAATGCTAGACAACGTAGAAGTCAAACTCATTTATGGAGAGGTTACGTTTTGCTGTTATAAAATTCTACCCGAAAGTGTCACTTACCAACTTTAGCCAAGGATGTCTGTAAAGATGAAACATTGTAATTTTAATTCAGCATAACTATAGTAACTGAACAAAATCGTATTAAATATCTAACCGCATCAAGAAAACGAACGTGAAAGGGTAATCATTTACAACACTTATTTATGATATTCATGATTTACAAAATCCATCATTGGATTGGAATGTCAATTTGTACAAATCAATCAGTTATGTCAATGTCAGTTTGTCAGTCATTGAGTTGCTAGTACTCATTTCGTAAAGAGAAAGGGCACGTTAAAAATGTTCAATTGGTTTATTACTTTTATTAGTAAAGTAATATTTTTACATTAGATACAACTTTGTTTCACGGTCCGAGAATATCAAAATTATAGCGAAAAATTCATTTAGTTATCTACATTCCTTATAATACGCCATCTATATTGAATGACTCAAACTATTTTGTCAAGTAACTAAGCTATTTCATCGCATACGCCTAAAACGCTCTGTTGGTTGTTGTTTGGATCAGCGACTAAGATTGTAATGCTCATACTTAAGGTATAGATGTCGGTAGATCAGCCTTCCTTATTTTTATTTACTATTTTGAGAAGTGAAGTTATCGATATACTGCACGATGCTTGGTATAGTTACGTTTATTTCATATTTTAGAAATGGAAGGTAGTAGGTACCTATATGTTTATTAACTGTATTAGGCTGATTATTGACTACAACCTCTACATTTGCTAGGAACCTGTCTAGATACCTGCATTGAATTTCCAAATCAAATAAGATGTCAATATTCTTCTGCATGCCATAAGTCATAAAACCAGTGATAAGATGAGCCACCCAGAATAACAGCCAGCGATAAGACGCGATGTTTTTAAAAACAAACAAAAGAAAATCAAAAAATTCTAAACAAATGCAAAACTCGGTGCCAAGGGAACCAAGTTGACATTGTCAAACGAGTCTATAAATAGATTTGCAGTAATATCTGAACCACCGTACAAAAAGGGGCAAATAATTTGTACCGAAATAAAGAAACTGGTAGAAGAGAATTGAAACAGATGTAATCTAAATTACCATCATAAAGCGGGCATATTTTGCACCTGTGTGCGAGACGCAGAATGAAGACGGTATCTCGGTCTCATTCTTGCTGGCGGATTATCGCTCAACAAAATGGCCGCCATTCCCGTTCACCGTGAGCACTGCAAGCGGACGTCTACTACGGTCATTTCGATCTCGCTTCCCTTCGAGATACTGTGGTTGCGGTAACGACGAGACGCTTTTCTACACCTGGAAGAATTCTGGAGTACTTCTAAGCTTCAAGTTATCCTGTCCAGCGTTATTGGCTATTGGTAAGTTTTGATCTGCATCTCATTGTTATTGGTTTTAGGTTAGGTTATGCCGGCTGACTTGACTACCCACAAATCGGAAATTCACATATCCAATTATCTTTTATCATTGCCTGGTAACAATGACTGTAAGTACCTACTTATATTGACAATGAAGGATTAATCACACTTATTTATAAACTTTCTACAATTGCTGGAGAAAAGATTACCTATTAATTTCGGTATTTGCTTCTCCAAAATTCAGAATAATGAGATTAATGAGATTAATGAGCCGATCATCACCGAATTTCCTATTATTTCTTATAATTTTATTTTTATATTTTACTCTCGTCGTAATTCTGTCCTTCACTTTAATAATAACGACGCGCAGTAAAGAAGCGAAATGGCATGGCAGCCGCGCGTTATCGGCATTTTCGACCTGCGAAAAGCGATGTTGCCGCTCGGTGCACAGCAGACTTTAGATAATGGCATGCCGACGACCGAGTTGAAGTCGTGATTACGAAGTTAGTGAAGTTGGCAACGCTGCCAACAACTCTGCTACTGGCATTGGCAGTCTGGCACATGGCACATTCCGTAATTTCCGTGCCACATTGGGACAATCTGCCACGGAAGGTAGCGCGGCGACACTTTGCCCACTAAATACAGATATCATTTCCACGTTCTCATTGCTTTACCCAATCATTAATCATATCATATTCTATTCTCGGAACATCCAATTGCTATCTTTCGTCCTCTTCTTCTGCCTTAAAAAGGCAATAGCATCTTTTATTTTGCAAAGTAAATTGATAATGTGCAAAGTAAATGGACGTCCTTGAATTGTAATTAATGTATAGTTTCTTTCTAATCAAACCTTTTGTCTAACAGATCTAATCATAATGATTTTCCTTATACAATAAACGTTAAATAAGAAGGCGCTCCTTCTATTACTATGAGCATCTGCATAAACTGATCATGATCAACATAAACGTTAATCGTTTATAAAAAAGGTCCGTTTATATTCGCACCAAAAAATATATTCAGTAGGTAGGTAATTTTACTCGAAAACTGATACTTCATTCATTTAAGAAAAAAGCTATAAATATCAAGTAACCTCTAAGTAGAGTTAAATAAAACTATTGAATATAGCAAAAATGCCAGCGTCCGCCATTTTGACATCTAACCATCGATGTACGAAAGAACGCTCCGATGACGTCGCGCAAACAGCTAGTCATTCCTTTCACTCCGGTGCCAAAGCAATATTGCGGACGATCTACCCTTCTCTCTCTTCGCACTCGCTATGTTATACAATTTATATTTCCTATTATGTGTAATTCCATCGGGTATATGAGAACTTCGGTTTCGGGGTCAGCGTTTTAAACAGCATAGATTCGAGAACTTCATTTGTGGTTGCACTTTTACAACGATCTTATATGAAGTCTTTTGCATTAAATTTTAACTGATCTTTCCATGTCAAATCCCAATTTACATGGTATACTCTATGCTATAATATATGTAGTTTTCTATACTATGTTCCCTTATTCAACATTCAACTTCTAAACTCAACTCTAGCCGAGCGAGGTGGAGAGCCTCGCCTGTGTTTTCATTATACCACCGGTGCCAAAGCCACGGGCGCGATGCGATGCGACAAGCGGCATCCAGCATTGGGGGAGCATTGAACTCGATTCTGCGATGACGTTTCTAGTGGTGTTAAGATTTTTTTCGATAAATTGAATCACTCAAGTATAAATACGTCATACGTGTTCCTGTGTCGAATAACATTAATATTGTAATAAAGAATTTCTTTGCTTTTGATGAATCCAAAGTCTTTGTTTTTTAGTCGATGGAAAAAAACAAGATCTGCGCTGCGGAGCTCGACTCTCGGCTGTTTCACTTTATAGGTTTTTGTTTTAAATATTGTATTTTTATAATTATATTTTTTTTTGTATAATTAATTAGTATTAGTACACATTAACACGTACACTTTTACTATCGGTAAACTAGGTCATTAATAATTTGTATTATTTTTTGGAATATTTTCGTACTCTATAATCGATAAACCAAGTCGTTAATAATTATTTAATAAATAAATAAATAAAATAAAAGTCTATTATTATTATATATTTATCTATTAACTATTAATTATAAATAAAAGTCTATTAACTTTAAACCTAATTATTACAGTTCCTTGCAAGTCTATCGCTAAAGAGAGATACGTGGCTATTAAGGTTTTAGAGTTTCATTAAGAGTAAGCCAAGCCTCTGCTTCCCGATCTAGGACAGGGCCTGTGACGGCTGTGACTCAGGATTTGGATCTCTTTTGGAATATCAACGTACATTTTTAATATCGGTAAACCAAGTCATTAATATTTTTGATTCTTTTTTAGTAATAATATAGGTAGGTAGTGTCACAATTTTTTTAATTTCTTTCCTCATATGCTGTGGGTGCAGTGGATCCATATTTTATTTTGTATACTAACGAGTATACGATAAGTTTTTGGTTTGCTTTTCGACCATACATCTCTACTTATACCTGAATCTATCTTGTCAGTTGTTTGTCAGTTTTACATTTTACTTCCAGGTTCCAATACAAAACATTTTTATCAATTCTGCTGACGTATTTAAGCACCTTCGGCTGCATTCGGAGCCGCTCGGAAGTGCTCGGCAACATGTCAAACAACCGGCACTGCGGGACGGCCCGACAACGCTTTCCGTAAAAGCGGCAACGTCGCTTCACGACACGAGCTAGTGCCAGACCCGGACGACCCAGCCGCCATTTTGTATTAGCAATAAATAATTGTCTATTTGGCATTGAAACTGGCACAGAGAGTTGCCTATTATTTCCATTATACCGTAGAGCTGTCAATCTAAATGTGATCCCTGCTATTCTTCCCATCTTCTATTTTCAGAATTTTATAGGTACTTATACTATTTAAGTAATTGAAATGCCATCAGTTATTACACTAATGATCAATTTAGGTGACGTCAACACAGTGTAGAAGTTAACACCACTCCCTAGAAGTAGAGCGCAAGAGAATGAGACCATTCGAATTATTGTAATGTGACCCCGCTTCGACAGCCAGTACTTAAGTACGTACAAATTACATAGAGTAGGCGCATAACACAGAGCGTTATTCACGGCCGCTCTCTACTGGTTAGGCGCGCCTTTTCCTCGCGATGATATTGGTATACGGCTGTCTCGGTCGCTCGCGGTGTCAGGAGTTCGTTGGGAATAAATAGGCAGCCTCTGCGCAGGCTTACTCTGTAGCTTTAGTTCGTGTTTTTGCCACGAGGTGAGGAATGCCGCCTGTGTGACTACGGCGGCCATTTTCTTCTCTTTCTGCTGCGCTGTCAGTGTCCGAACAGCCGCGCAACTGAACGTACGCTTGGCGCTATTTAGCATCTTCTTGATTACTCTCCCTACTTCTCGATTCTCTTGTTCAAGGGCATCTGAGGTAGGTATTGATAGTTTTAAGTACCTTTAGCATTTAATTAGTAGTTGTTAATTTAAATCATAATACTTTTTGTGGTAACTATTGTCTGTTTTTTTTTGTTTTTTATTCAGTGTCTTTTTGCATTTTTTTAGGGTTTAGGTTTTTTTAATAAATGTCGGATTGTTATTAACGTTTTGGGTCTATATAGTTGTTGGTTATTTGTCTTCGGTTTATTTTGTTATGAATTGTTTGTCATGTCATGTGTCATATGTAAAAAACGTTACCACCTTGTTTGACAAAATGTTTTTATTTCCTATTTTTTTTTCTTAGGCGTTTAAGCTTTGATGCCTATGAAACTTCGAAATTCGCTGAATCCATCGTTGAGCCCTCATCTGGTTTCCAACTTTCCGTTCGATAGCCCCCGACTTCCACCTTCACCTCATTCGCGTCTATTTTGGACCGAGCGCTCAGCCGCTACCTATCTCTCTCCCTCTTATGCCCCCCTTGCGGCGGCGGACCGCAACGGCTATGTTTCGGTCAAGAGCATGGCTATCAGCGTGCACCGTTTTGCCGACTGATGAGTGGGGAATTTATTCCGGTATTCTGCGTTAGTGGGCGGCCATTTTGATTAATCTGGATCTACGTTGATTGTTGTTTTGTTGTTGATTTTATAGTTTTCAACAATACTTTGATTGATAAGCTTGTTTGTGAATTCCTGTCTCCTTCATCTTATTAATTTGTAACTAAGTTTGCTTGCGCAGAGTTTTATTTCGTTGAGGGATTACACACAAATTTTGGTTTATTTATTTTTGAAGCAGTTCAGCTCGACGTGTTTTTGCGTTTGGGTCATTTCAAGGTTTAGGATTGTTTTGACTTTTACGTATCTGGACCAAAACGTCGGAAGTGACGTAAGAGCTGTCATTTTGCAAGGTTAGACCTGGAGCGGATACTTGATTTCGTGTTGACATAGTTTATATAGTTTTCCATGCTAAAAACTTTAAAAACATAACGCTTATAAGCACTTTGCTTAGGGCAGCCTATTAGTTCGTGGCCGCGTTTATTTTTATGTTTTTGGTTACTAGTACTTTTTAAGTTGGTAATATATGTATAGTTATATATATATATATATATTACCTAGATGCTAGACTTATTTTGGAACTCGAAATAAATATTGTGTTGTTTTTATGATATCATTGAATATTATACTTAAAGAGGTATTGTATTATTGTGTTCAAGTCAAGTTCAAGTGAGTTTCTGTACTGTACCCGTGATGTGACCCCATCAATCTGTCACCTACTTTTTTTTTGTTATGGTAACTTGTTGTTCAGTAGGCACATTTATATTACCGTACTGTCTTCTCAAAGATCTCGCGGTTCGAAAATAAATGCCATACGATTAATATTTATATTACCTAGACTAGACTTATTTAGGAACTCGAAATAAACATGTGTTGTTTTTATATGATGTCATTGAATATTATACTTAAAGAGGTATTTTATTATTGTGTCCAAGTCAAGTTCAAGTGAGTTTCTGTACATTGTACGTGTGACCCCATTAATCTGTCACCTAATTTTTTTTTGTTATGGTAACTTGTTGTCGTTCAGTAGTACATTTATATTACCGTACTGTCTTTTCGAAGATCTCACGGTTCGAAAATAAATGCCATACGATTATTATTATTTATATTACCTAGTCTAGACTTATTTAGGAACTCGAAATAAAAGTCATTATTTTGTTGATTTTATATAATGTAGCAAATAACAACACAGTAAGTACTGATGATTTGCTATCATGTTATGTAAATCGAACATTGTTATCTTTCGAAAAATCTGGATTTATAATTATCTACCTACGGTATTTTAACACTACGGACAAAAACATTTGGCAAATAAATATACGGAACTATATTATAATCAACGGGATTTTAAATCAACTTGCAAATAAAATTGTGACGGTACAAAATCTGTTAATAAAATTTTTATAAAATTCAACTTTGGGCAAATAAAAAAGGTGCTTCGCTTCCGGCATTTCAATAATCGGTAGAAAAATATTCTTAGGTGTTTATACAAATTAATTCTAGTAATTTTTAGGTTAAAGAACGATTTATTTTTCTATATTTAATCAGCTAAATTAGTCATAACTTGAATGATTAGCAACATGAGATCGATTAAAAATACTAATTTTCATAAATTAAAATGTTTGTACTTTAATCATTTTTTACATATGCAAGTAGAGCTTAGTACTACTTTGAGGGTTATTAAAGTTTGGTGCCGTAAGTCAAACAACTCTTTATAATTATAAATTGGGTGAAATACAAAACTGCATTGTCACAATATTATACTTTACGATTTAATAGTAAAGCAAATCAAAATGTTTATTCTGCTCATTTCCTTTTTTATCACAAACATTTTACAAATATTTTAACAAAATATAATGTACGCCCATTAAAACGTCCGCTTTAGCACCCCAGCCAGGCTAGGATGGCAATCTGTGGCCAGGCTAGGATGGCAGTCCGTGGCCAGGCCAGGATGGCAGTCCGTGGCCAGGCCAGGATGGTAGACTTAACGTAGATCCAATGACTATGCCGTATCACATTGCGGCCTGCTGAATTATCAGCCACTGCCAGTGACGGTTCCAAAACCAGTGCCAGCAATGGTGTTGGAAGGTTGAATGCAGTCGGGATTGTCACACTAATTTAGCTAGGAAAAAAATGTCAATAAGACACGATTCACATAATTAATTTTCTGAATAAAAATAATATAATGACGGGGTGAAAAAGAATAGTTTTTTCCTATTTTTATTGAGTAATAACAATTTATACATTAACATGGGCTTGCAATGGGCGGGGCGCATCGCGTTTGAAACCTATCGTTCGCGTAGCCCGGGGCCGGCAGTCAGGCAGACAGAAGGGACGGGACGGCATGACACGAAGTTCAGAGTAGGCCCTCAAATTCATTTGTGCTGTTATTCATAACGCCGTTCCAAGGTTATATAAATGAACTGTCAGTGTCATAGGACATGTCTCTCCGCGGTGAATATAATTAATTAATATCGGTTCACGTTACTCGAGCGATATCTGGTGAGCTAGAACATTTTTTGCCCTTATTGATGTATTCTTGGATCGACAGCCCCAATACTACACGTGCCGCGGTGATTGAATACAAGCTATTCGATAAACAGAGACGCACAGACTAGGCAAGTTTCTTATGCCTAAACGGCGGATTTGTTAGGGAGTGAAATATCCGTACTTACTTACTCTGTGACATTAGTAAAATTATTTTAGGCACTTTTCTGCTTCTTTTTTCTTTCATAATTACACATTATTTGTCTGTGACTTCAGTGGCCCATTTGACCAAAGTAACTGCATTTGAGTGGTTTTCGTTTTTGGCTTTCTACTGGGATCGCCGATGGAGTTGAATAAAAAGCGAAGTACCCTCCTGTAAAATGTTACCTCCAAGAGGTACCGCAAGTACTATACTTTGTGACCATTATAGTACCAAAATATTGTGTACAAACCGTAATTTAGGCTATGAATAAACGTAACAAAAACACATATACATATAATAATAATTTAAATATAATAAATATTAATTTTATATTTTTTGTATATAAATAATTTTTGAATATTTTTATAAAATGGTTTTAAATCTAAAACTAGAATCCTCAAAGTAGTCCCTTTTGCTTTATTGAGTTTTTCGTTTAGGTACCTAATTTGCAACTTTTAAAAACAGTCACTTTATTTATAATCACATATTTCTTGCAAATAATATTAGTGTCGATTACCAATCGTGTCCAGTAATAGACCAGGAGCAATAAATAAAATAAATTCCTATTGTAAAATAAATTGAATCATTCGTGAAGCAAAAAACGGTACGTTTATGACTTTCACATAGTTTTAGGGTTCCGTCCCAACGGAACCAATTTAGTAACTTCCGCTGTCCGTCATTGAGTGGACTGTATCGCATGAACAGTAATATGTAAAGTGTATTACGATATAATAAAAAAGCGTTTCAACACGCGTGTAATATACAAATAAAGTAAGAACCAGTTGAAAACTAAAAAAAAAGTTCAAAAAATGTATTGAATTTGACATTTAATTGGCGCTTACTTTACTTAATAAATTAAAAGGAACGTGATTTTTTGCTCGACCTTATTTACGATTATCGTAGTTTAATTATTAATATTTATTAAGATTTATTATTTACAAATGATTTATTTACATATAAATATATGTTTATACGAGTTTTTATTTCTACCACGTGGTATTTACATCACTTTACAATAAATAGTACGGCGCGTGACAAAAAGACGTGAAGTGAAGAGCGTAAGGTATCCGATGAAAAAAGCAAAGTGACCCCGCCATCGCGTGGGCTATAAAATTCCTAGCTTTGAGAAAGAGTACGGTGCGTAACACGTGCCAATTAACGGGGTTAGTGCTGTAACGATAAAAAAATTATTTTTCCATTGTCGATTGAGTTCCTCTAAGAAAACGTATCGATTATCGATATTTTTTGCACACTATAATATTTACATATCCGCAATGTGTTTTATTTTTTACAAACATAAGAACACCGCGTCTGCTGCCTGCACTCTGCTCTTGATCGGAGACCAGCGCTTTGAACAAGATGGCGGAACGTACTAGGTCAATGCCTAAGGTTCAATTCAATCTAAAATCGGATTCTGTTTTACCTATTAAGCTTTAATTACTTAACAAAAACATTGAAATAAATCTATCCCTCCAGAAATTTACAAAATGTTAAATATAAGGTCAAGATTATTTTTTGACATTAATTGACATTATCTAGGAAAAAGTAGCATTCTCAGCACCGTTAGCGCTTACGCCATTAATGACACTAATACAAAATTCACAGCGTAATGATGGCGATACACTGCCTCTTTTATCCCTTAGAACGACATATTTATAAAAAAGCGGAGGTGGACAAATATTAAAACTGTCATCGTATTAGTCGACCACGTTAGCTTGGTTGGTAGTGTTGGTACTTGGTAGTGGTAGTGACCCTGTCTACAAAGCCGGAGGTCTCGGTCCGGGCATTTATTTGTATTTTTTCCGGAATCTTGAATGTTTTCTATGTATTTTTGGTATTTATTTATCCATATAGCACATTTCTTTAATATATGTATTTCTACAAACATCAAAGACTTACTAGAGATTTATTATATATATAGATAAAGTAATTCCATATAGTAAATATATATATATATATCGATATAAAATATGTTTATCGTCGTCTAATAAGTATAGAACAAGCTTTACTTAGTTTGGGATTAGTTCGATTTGTGTAAGATTGTTCCACAATATTATTGTATTATTTAAATGAGTAAAATAAAGATTCTTTAAACCTAAATCAGAAATATTGATATGGAGTACTATTGTATAGTTTAGGCAGCAGTCTTCGTCTAAAACTTGTAGAATTTAAATTAATATTACAACCACATATGTCGATCGATTGTCGACCATTACCAACGGCGGTAGGTTTCGCTGCATAGTGCCACGCCCTGAACGGCTGGCACAAGACGGCGCGCGACTCGCCCGAGCTCCCTCGCCACGAGATAACCTATCCGTTCCTTTTGAATTACTAAAAGCATAAACAGACGGGTCGCGGCGACATGTGCTAGCCGTGATAAAGTGGTATTCACCACCACAACTATTTTTCAGTCTTCGCATCCTCGTACTGTGTGGCATTATGCTGTTTTAATGAATCATTTTACATTATAAAATAATACAATTGTTGCTTTTTCACTTACAGATCATATTTATAATCGCATTCTATAAATGAAAAATGCCTAATAAAACTACATATTTATTTCTTTTGGTACATCTGCATTCGAGTATTAGTCGAATCCCCAAATTACTACTAGTGGCTGAGCGAGCTGTAGACAACGCGTTTTTTTCCAAATTTTATATTTTTTTAAAACTGACACGATTGAAAAAATCTTTATAATGATCAAACCTACTCACCAAATTTCACGAGAATCGGCTGAGAAATGCGACCTGTCGAGGAGAACAGCAGAAAATCCTGGAAAGCATTTTTGTCGAACCTGAAACGGAGACCTTCGTTTCACTCGGTCAAAAAATGTACATCAGCTCAGTACATTTAGGGCTTTACTACCAGTTTCAAATTTAAAAATATGATGAAGAGAGAGCAAGAGAAGAGCACATTATATATGATAATGAACAGTTTTCATAGGTACTTCTCGATTCACATTAACTAAACCGCAATTAGACGAACTAATTTGATACGGTATGTATCGATACAAATATATCGATATATTTTTAATGCAATAATAGAGTGAGTTTGGTAGTACTATATTATCATAGTACTACCAAACTGACTCCATTGTTGCATTCTGTCAGATATGAATAAAAGATGACCTTGGGCGGCGTTAGCCACTTTCTTTCAAGTAGCCCGTCTACTCGATTGCCTCTCCGGTGTAAATAAAAAAAACTTAACTTTGGAGACCAATAAAAACATAACAGTCAGAAACAATGTCAGGACAACAATAACGTAACGATAGTTTCGAGCATCCCTATGGCGGGACCTAATAAAAAAACAATCGATACCCGCTTTTTCATTCATAAAAAGTGGGCAACATTCTTGGAATATTGAAATTGATATATTATTCGATGTGAAGTTTTTGCGTGTCGATTTTTAAAATAGTACATTTAGTTCTCAAGGAAAATATGAATACATATTTATTACTTGCAAAACATTTAAATTTGACCAAACCCAAGCATATTGGTTTCAGATACAAGAATTTCGATTTTCGAAGTTCACGGCAAGCACGTAGAGGTCCCCGATAAATTTGGCAGAAAGACTCTGAAAATGTAGTAAAGCCTCAAGTAATATCGATATAAACAGCACTGGCCACACTGGCAACATTACTCATGCTTGTCAAACATGTTCGTCTGATGGAGGAGTTGATTTTACAGATCATTTTGGCCTTGAAGTAAATAACACCGTTTTATTTTCTACGATAGTTTGAACCGAAATGTGTCAAATGTGATATACATATTTAGTTGTTGGCTTAGCATAGTAGTAATACATAAAGACATGCCAAGACAATACTTTGCAGTAAATATGAATTATGATATGTAGTGGAATGTCTTACCAACATAACAAATGAGTGTAATTTCCTATTTGTAATTCTTATAATTAATAGTTTCTAAATGCATATTTTTTTCTTTTCAGGGTGTATACTCCATGGCCACGGACATGAAATAATAAACTACAATGCAATTAATTTTAGAGTCTGAAACATCTGTAGAAATAAAATCAAAAATGTCTCTTAATGAAGAGAACGTGGACAGATGTGCATCGGAAATTGTGACTGCTGTTCAAAACGGTAATATTGCCAATGGAGACGAGGAAAGCATTAAAAAATGTGTATCAGATATTGTGGGTGATGTAGAAAATGGAACCAACGGCGAATGTATTGCCAATGGAGAAGTTACGCAAGACTGTAATGATGCTGTTGAAAACAAGGCAGAAGAAAACAGTATTGTTGAAAATATAGAACAAGTTCAGGAACCTGCAACAAATAACACGGATAATGCTTTAGAAGATTGCAGTGAGTCAGCGATCAGTGCACATGCTAATAATAATGTACAACTTAATGACGTTAATGCGATTACAAATCCTAGCGAAAATGTAAATATAAAAGAAGAAATTGATGAGGAACGGACTTCTGTATGTGATGGCATAAAAACCGTAGTCAGTGAAGATATTAACATAAAAGAAGAAATAACTGAATCAAATAGTGATGAAATCAAATCAGAATTGGATACGATTTCAGAACATCTATCTGAACACTCGGAGCTACCTGCAACTAATGACAATGACACGAACGAAATAATGATAAAAACTGAAATTTCAGAAAACACGCCTTTACTAGAAGAAAAAGAGATTACAGAAACAGATAATACACGCATTGATACACGTGGCGAAAGTACTGATTTGGTACGCTTGGATGCTAATCTTAATAATGGCGAGAAGCTTAGTGAACCTTTGAAGCATGATACGGAGAATCCTGAATTAACTACTGATGACCCGAAAATAGAAGAAAGTTCGAAAACAGATGATGTGATACAAATGGATGTTGACACTAGCGTAGACCTTATAGACGAAAAAGAGAATAACCGACTGGAGTCCCCAACACCAATGGTAAATACTGCCGAGATCACTGATTCTAAAGACTGTGATTTAAAAGAGACTGATGCAAAGGAAGAAAATTGGCCTTCACAGCCTAATGATTTAGAAGAAACTGATTCAAAAAAAGAAAATAGGCCTTCACAGCCTAATGATTTAAAAGAAACTGTTTCAAAGGAAGAAAATAGGCCTTCACAGCCTAATGATTTAAAAGAAACTGATTCAAAGAAAGAAAATGGGCCTTCACAGCCTAATAATTTAAAAGAAACTGATTTAAAAGAAGAAAATAGGCCTTCGCAACCTTGTCCCGACAGCTTTGATAATGACATCGTCAATTTAGAAGACGATAAGGAAAAATCTATCGATTCCGTAAATGCAGAAACTACGTATAATTTAACGGTAGCGAATGATGACGAACCTGTCAGTAAATGTGATAGTGATACTGAAGTGGCGAACAATACGGAAACCGATGATCCTATGTCTATAGATGATATCATAGATTTAGATGAAGCCATGCCAAAAGAGTCACAAGATTCTAAATCTGAAGATAGCAAAATTGAAAACAATGATACAAATACGAAAGCTAGTCAAGAATCAAAACAGATAGAACCTGTATTAAAATTGTCGAATACTTTAGACATTTTGTCGGACGATGAAGAAGAACAAGTGCCTAAAAGTACGGACACCGATAACAAGTGCATTAACATAGAAGATGATGACGATGTCATGCTTATAGATGACGATACTAGTGGCAATGAAAGCAAACCTGATCCCATCATGGAACACGAGACTGAAAAGCAGACGGAATCAAAACCAGAAAGTCCACCTGAAAGTGTAAAAATCACAGAAGATGTTAAAAGTACAGATACAACACAGAAGGCTCCTGAAGCAGGTACATATTTAGAATCTCCATTTGAATAATGCAATAAATGTATTCCTGCCTAATCTTAATTTTTCTGTTATTTTTCAGATGCTTTAGTCCCTGACACAGAAGTGACGGAAACTACTGTGGCACCAGATATCACTGATAAAGTTGAAGAAAACAAGTTGGAGTCTGAATTGAAGAAACCCCTTATTCCTGAAAATTTTCTTAAAACATGTAAAAAGAATCTGGCAGACATGACAAGAGACGAGCTAGAAGAATTTTGTGTTCTAAAATTAGTCGAAAGCATTTTAGACAGAAGCAATTTAAGTGAAATCAAGAATAAACTTAAAACATTGACACAAAATTTAGAAGAATATAAGAAAAAAGCCATGATGCTGTCAAAACAAAACAGGGACCTTCAAGTTGTGTTCAAATCTGTACAGGAAGATGTTAAGAAATGCAGTGACACGCCGATAGTTCCTCTGAAAATTACGCGGTCTGTAGGTATGCAGGTTTTAATGACCGATAAACCAGATAAAAGAAGGAGAACCGGAATTGGTTTGCCAAACGCTAACGTCAGCAAGCAGGTGCGGAACCCTGTAGCGCCGGGCCCTCGTCCGCAGAAACCGCCCACGCAACAAATTCCAGTCCCAAGACTCGTGCCAGCCAATAGTCCTGTCACAAAACCGCCTCAACAACAGGTTAATACTGCAAAAACAACTAGTCCGTTGCCGAATGGTGTTAAGAGTGTGTCGCCTGTACAAAAAGCTGAGAAACGGGCGCACAACAGAGTGCAATCCGTCACAGTAGACTTGACCGACGACGAGCCTCCGGCAAAGGTTGTGAACCGGACGCCAGGCCCCGTACCGCCGGTCAGACTAGTGCCCTCGCAAAACCTTCTAGCTCCGCCGAGGCCGACTGCCGTGAACAGCCCTAGAAAAGTATACATACCTATAAGTGGACCACAAGGTCAGAATATCAGACCCGGACAAACTATTATGCTGAAATCTGTTCCACCTGCAAGTAAGTATCAAAGATTTTTTTTTATATTGATATATCAAATTATCGTTTATATGTAATTGACATGGTCAATGTAAATAGACATCAGTTAAAATATTATTTAATTTCAGATCCAAGACAAAGAGTTCCACCCCCTCACATGGTCAGGATGCCACAATCAGTACGTATGACCCGACCGCAAGGCTTGAGACATCCCGCACCTTTGCCTGAATGTATGAAGCAATACCAACCACCCAACTGGAAGGCGTTGCCACCAGCGCCCGACCTAAAGCTTGCTAAAGTGGAAAACGGTATTGTAATCTCATGGAAGATAGAAGGATATCAAGAAGACAGCTATGAAGAGATAGCCAGTTACCAGCTGTATGCTTACCAAGAAACTTCGTCTCCACCAAACACGGCATTATGGAAGAAAATTGGGGATGTGAAAGCCTTGCCTTTGCCGATGGCGTGTACATTAACACAATTCATGGCAGGTTATAAATACTACTTTGCCGTAAGAGCGGTTGATATTCGATCCCGACTTGGACCATTCAGTTTGCCTGGAAGCATTCTCCTGTTAAATAAAATGTAAGACTGATCCATTATTTTTCTTCTGGTGCTTGAAGCAGTGAATGAAGATAAATGCCAAGTGATTTTGTTGACTGATATTGTTTGTATTATTTATTTTACTCATTATGGATACGGAGTGTATAGTGCGGTGTGTAGTGTCGTTTTAAAAGAAATAAATATTGTGTAAGTTCTAGTTCTTAGGTTTTTATTCAATAGGAGTAGCCAGTATCGAGTATTTGCTGTTGATCTCTTGATTATGCTAATAAAATAATGCAAATACATAATAATTTGTACGTAGATAGCCAATATCCATAAGAAAGTTTTAAAATATGATCTGACTATAACTTTTCACTAGACACATTTTGTAACACGCTGTATATTTACATCAATTATATCAAATTCCACTAAAATGTGCTAACTGGTTAGGATTACAATTTCCGGAATATAATTATGTTTTATTTCGACTGCCTGTCCTGCCGGTGCTTGACATACTAATAAACATGAAATAAAGCGGGTAATCCGTCAATTTTATAATAAAAAAAGGAACAAACATTTATTTATGGCAAACAGATGATACAAAGAAATAGTAATTAAAAATAGGACGAACACTGTTTGTCAGAAAAGGGCCACAGCTCAGCATGGCTACAAGGAGCTACCTACCTGGAAATGAACAGAAAATAACGCTCAGGCTCCTGTCCTAATCCTAACCAAATGTAGGTAGTGTCATCCATCAGTTTCTGACGTATATGCTGCCATCTCGTCGCGTAACGTGTAACTAGCTTCACATAGTTACAAAATGGGATAAATGATATCGCATATTGGACGTACCACAACAACAAACACATGACATAAAATGAGTAAAATGTTGCCATACAAAGACGCTTTAGATATAATGGTAGAAAATTTATGTAGAAGCTTGGCATCTGATTGGTCGGTGCAGGGGAAATGGTATTATCACGAAAAACAAACTAACTTATAAGAGCGACAGAACTATACGATACAAACTTTTCATGTTTCTAACAGCTATTTGTAATAGCCCGCCAAATTGCATTGCTGTTTGTTGTTGTGAGGCTTTGAAAAATTCAAAATTTTATTCTGAAAATTGGCCTCAAGGGCACTTTTACAAGTCAATAAGTGTGTGAAACCAACACAAACATGGACTCTTCACGCATCCGAGATATCACTTTAAACACATCACTACAATCCGCTAACTTTCGCAACCCCCGCAAATAACGGGTCACTTATAATTTTGTACCAAAACATGCAAAGCCTATTCAACAAAACAACACTAATTGAATCACTTTTAGAACCGAACAACAACCGATACCAAGCTATTTGCATATGTGAATCATGGCTATCAAAAGAAAAGAGTGAAATAGTAAACATCAACGGGTACGTGCTCGCGTCATCATACTGCCGAGCGAACTACGCGGGCGGTGGCGCCTGCATACTACTGAGGGATGACCTACATTATGAGGAACGAAAGGACATTATAGACTATTCTGTGGAATATATAATTGAAATCGCTGCAGTCGAGCTCATACAATTAAACATAATCCTAATAGTAATTTATTGGAACAATAGAAGTGAGGAAGTTTTTTACACACAATTGAGACTCGTTTTAGAATGTATAAGCAAAAGATATAATAAGAAACGTGTTATTTTGGGCGGTGATTTGAACACCAATATCTTGAGCAACGATAGAAGATCTTCAACCCTATTGAACTGCATGTTAGAGTACAACTTCACCCAACACATAAAAGAACCAACACGCGTAACAAATACTTCGTCAACCTGTTTGGACTTGATATTTACGAATTTCACAGATAATTCTCTGACTACATATATCAACGATTTCGGTCTTTCTGATCATAAAGGCACCCTTGTGCACATGCATATTTCAAGTTATCAACACACAAAGCAATTAAACTACTGGAAAATACATAAACGCTTATTCACGGTAGAAAGTATTTCCAAATTCAAATCAGAACTACAGAAAATAGATTGGAATCAAAAGCTCCTTCCAAGTAAGAACATAAATGAAAACTATAAAATCTTTGAAAACACATTAAAAGACATTTTGAACCGCTGCATACCAATGAAATTATACAAAATAAATTGTAAACCAAAAAAGAAATGGCTCTCAAAAGGAATAAAAAAATCCTGCCACAATAAAAGACTTCTAAAAATATTAGTTACATATACAAAAAATCCAATACTCATAAAACATTATAAATTATACGAAAAGATATTAAAACGAGCCATAATAAAGTCTAAAAAAAAACAATATATAAGCGAAATAAAAAAACTCCGAAAACATTTCCAAATCAATGTGGAAAATAATAAAAGAACGTACCAATAAAGTTACTAAAAATTCACAACATAATATTGAGCTGGCGATCCACTCTAATCTTACACACGATCCGAAACAAGTAGCAAACGCATTCAATACATTTTTTGCATCAATCGGGGAAACTGGTGGGGGTCCGGTGCCGCGCGGGCGGCCGGGGCCTCGCACTCTAAACACAATGTACCTGCGCCCGGTCGAGCCGCGCGAGGTAAACAATATTATACGGCAATTAAAAAACAAAAGTACTTACGGCGTCGATGAACTACCGCCTATGTTAATTAAGAGTTGTGCCGATGAATTAACATTACCCTACTACTTGTTGATTAACCAGTCTCTTTCCGAAGGAACATTTCCCGACTCTTTGAAAACATCGGTCATTAAACCGGTTCACAAAAAAGGAACTAGGACAGATCCAAGTAACTACCGACCTATAGCCTTGTTGCCAACCTCGTCAAAGATATTTGAATTAGCAATGTATAAACGCGTGAATTCATTTTGCGAAAAAAAACAGTTGTTTAATGATAGCCAGAATGCTTTCCGCAGGAATCGGTCAACAGTATTAGCCACCTATAAATATATACAAGAAGTGCTGAAAATTATAAATGATAAAAGGTATGCAATAGGTATATTTCTCGATATGTCCAAAGCTTACGATAGGGTGCAATATAAAATACTACTCGATAAACTGTGTGAAATAGGTATAAGAGATACTGCACATAAGTGGTTTGTCTCCTTCTTAGACAACCGCAAACAATACGTGGAAATCCAACATATGGACCACAAATCGGGGGTAATCAATTATGTAAAATCGGATGTACAAGCAGTCAAACACTCAATTCCGCAAGGAAGTTGCCTTGGATGTTTATTGTTTTTAATTTATATAAACAACCTACCAACCATCTTGAATGAACTATGTGTCCTTTTTGCGGACGATATATCAATTTTAATGTCATGTCAAAACGATAAAGACCTAAATATAGACTTACATAATATACTGACCACACTTACAGACTGGATGAATGACCATAACTTAGAGATTAATTTTTTAAAGACAAAAATTATGCAGTTTAGGCCTTACCAAAAAAACCCATTAGAAATCAATTTTTCCTACGATGGGGTATACCTAGAATGTGTAGATACAATTACTTTCCTCGGTTTAAACATAGACACATCTATTAACTGGAAATCTCACATCCAAAAAACTAAAAATAAACTTTCCAAATTTATATACGCCTTGCGAGAATTAAAAAAATCTACAAATTTTCAGTGCGCTCTTACTGCTTACTACGCATATGCTTTTTCGTGGCTTAGGTATGGAGTCATCCTCTGGGGCAATAGCACAGATATAAATGACATATTCCTCGTGCAAAAGAAGTGTATACGTATATTAGCTAATATTAAAAATAGAGATAGTTGTAGACCTTATTTCATCAAGTACAAAATATTGACGCTAACATCTATCTATATCCTAGAAATATGCAAGTTTGTGAGGAAATACCCGCAGTTTTTCCCAAAACTTGTTGACCAGCCCCGGCGGTTCCAAACTAGGTACAAAAATAATTTAGCTCCAGCCCCTCGTTCAAACCTCAAACTGCACAAAACAGGCCCAAACGTGATGGCAGTAAATATTTATAATAAAATTAGTGACGACATAAAACAACAAGTGACGGAAAAGCAGTTCAATCGACGGTTGAAGGATTTTCTAGTGAATAAGTGTTACTATAGTCTTAAGGATTTCTTTGATGATTAAAAGTAATTTGCTAATTAATAATCCAATTATATACTTTGCTACTAACATGTATGATAGAATGGTCGAATCTGAATTATTTATTTATTAATTGATTATTTTATTTTAATTTCCAAAATCTCCATTTTTTACTATGTGTCATATTAATAATTTTAGTTGAATGTACATACCAATGAATCCATTATCTCTTAAATTAGTTATAGGACTCGCTAGTCACTACCAATTGCTGTGCCCTATCAGGGTCCATGCGAAACTAATACTAATGTAACACCTATATGTAAAGACCATGGATGCAATAAATGATGATGATGATGATGAATAATGATGAAATTGGTTATACAATTAAAAAAATACTGACAATGATAAAAATTATTTCAAAACTACAATGATTAAATGTCATTAAATGAAAATAAACTTACGAACAATATCAAAATTTGAAGGTAATCTAAATATATAAAAGAAGAAACTGACTGACTGACATATCAACACACAGCCCAAACCGCTTGTCCTAGAGATTCCAAATTTGGCACATTGGGTCGTTATAAGGTCTAGGGGTGCACTAAGAAAAGATTTTTCAAAATTCAACCCCTAAGGGGGTGAAATGGGGGTCCGAAGTTTGTATGGGGAAACAAGATTAGTTAGACCGTTTTATTCGAAACTTTAAAAGAGTATTTCTAACGATAAATGAGTAAACACGTGTTTCAGGTTTTTTGAGAAATCAACCCCTAAGGGGGAAATGTGGTGACAAATTCTGAAAATCGACATGGGTATTGTTTTTATGGTTTATCGGGTCGCAGATAACGAAAACAACAATGATTCTAAAATCCCACGTGGAGGACGTGAAAACCCATCCCCCTGTTGGGGTGCGAGGGGGATGAAATGTCTAAATATTATTATGGGTGTCGTTTTTATTATTATTAATAATAATTATTATTATTAGCATTTATTTCAAGTAAATTACACTCATATGTTTTTAGTAAGACTTACGTTTAGGTGTTAGTATAATGTAATCTATAATTCTATATATAAATGTAGTTATACGTAAGTTTCACTGGGACCGTGCAACCTACTACAATTTAATAAATAGGGGGAGTCGATCCTATCCCCTATCATTTGCAGGATATTGTTGGGACTGTCACGCACCCGGCGCGCCAGGGATGCGGCCCTTTTGCACATAGTGGCGTAAAAGCAGTCCACTCTTGCTTCGGCAAACATCCCTGATGCGCTACAGAAACGCGGCAGCCCCAACAACACCCGGAACGCGTTATTAAATTGAACCCGGAGGGCTCCGTAAGCCCGTTGCGTGTATCGCATCCACAAGTTACATGTATAGGGGGAGGTGCAGTAAGCTCTTAACAAGGTTATCTTCACCTCCCTCGAACAGCCCCCGAACCTGCGGGCGATCATGTTAGCTCTTACCGACAGAGCCCTCCGTTCTCGTTCTATGTTAGTATCATCTTTGAGATTCCACGTAACTAAATGGCCCAGATATTTAAAAGCATCGACCCTGTCTAGGCGTATCCCGTCAAGATCGATGCGTGGCACATATACTGTTCGATTCCGTCCGACCTCAAAGACCATGTATTGGCTTTTCGCCACATTATATTTAAGCCCGTGACTCCTACAATATGTCTCACATACACGCAATAATTTCGTAATACCACACACCGACGCACTCAGCAGAACCATGTCATCAGCATAGCTTATATTGTTGATGCATACATCGTCAATTTGACAGCCAACATGCATTCTGCTGAGCGCCTCGAGTAGGCCATTAAATGGCATTCTCTACCCATCAACCATGGGGCCAGACAGAAATACTTATAACAAATTGGTAAAACGTTGAAAATGTAGAGCAGACTTTAATAAAGATAAATATTAATGATAATACTTTCGTATATTTCTGAATGCATAAAAATGTTTTATTATTTTCATGTAAAATAATGAATTATATTTTTTATTGAAATAAATATAATTAATTACATTACATGATATAGGGTACAATATGGGTTAAAAATAAATTATTAACTTAGTCAAAAAGCCCGCCCCGCGCCACCCCCGACAGAAAGGTGCCCATCACGCTTGCCGCGTTGCCGCCCTGAATCGCGATGGACAGACGTTTCACTAGGAATGATCCGGAACGGGGGTCATGACCTCTCTCCTCCAGACGGCGCCCGATCTCCTTGACAAATTTTCTGGCCTCCGAACCCCAACAACCGGTCGTTTCGCGCGAGTGGGAGAAATAAATAATTCTGCAGTGCAGAATTTTTGTCTCTTTTCCTAAGAGCCGCCGTCTCAGCAGCTGCCCCAGCCGTGCACGTGCAACTGAGGTGCGAAGCCGCAAAAGTGCTGACGCACGTAGCGTACCAGAGAAGGCATTTCCCTCTAAGCCAAGGCACCAGGGTCAAACCATTCGTGCGACTAACACCTGAAGGCTCCAGCACACACGGAACATTTGCCGAGGCTAACACTCTCCGGACACTCCAACATGGTCCCACAGATGCATAAATGACGTTCACAAACATCGCAACCCAGGCGGAGAGCAACAGCTACCCGCATCAAATTATCGTCGAAAAGAGTGCCCAGGTGCGGAGAGGGCAGCGCCCGTAACCACGCTCTGGCTTCTAGTCTAGATAATTAAAGTAATGGCGAGACAGCTCTTTGAGATCAGGGAGCAGAATACAGTAAGAGGGAAAGGAAGCACGGGATTCGGCGCTGCAGAGGAAAAATTCGCACTTACTGGTATTGACCTAGACCCAGATCTTTAAAGCGTCGATTTTGAAGCATGAAGCGTGAATTAGCTTTTGTAAATTTGACTCTTTAGGGTTCCGTAGCCAAATGGCAAAAAAAGGAACCCTTATGGATTCGTCATGTCTGTCTGTCTGTATGTCACCGCCGATTGACTCGTAGTAAACGGTCATAACTATAATTATGAAATTTGGTGTGAAGGTGTATGTTATGAACCGCTACAGAAATATGATGTGAAATTACGAAAAAAATATTAAATTGAAGTGGGGGGGGACCCCATACGTGTAACAGGGTGGTAATTTTTTTTTTTCAATTCACTTAGGCGTGTGTAGTATTTATGGATAGGCCTTCATAGAGGTTTATAAAGAACTTTTCCATATAAGTCAACTGTTGGTGAGATATTAGCCGTTAAAGTCGTAAAGAGTGTGTGTATACCCCCCCTCTAGTTTTCAAACTATGAAGTTTAAAATTTTGGAAAAAAATCAATATTTATACTAGTAAATCCTTACAACGATTTTTGGTTTGAACAAGATAGGTTAAACGGTTTTTGAGTTATTGCTGAAAAACTGTCTTGCCAAAACAAAGGGGCGTAATTGCCGTAAGTTTCCTATGAAGATACGACCTTTTTTGATTAAATGTATTGAATAATGGTTTTAAATGTGGATTACGAGGTATCGGTACGGAACCCTTCTTTGTGCGTGGTCCAACGCGCACTTGACCGAGATGGTAGAAAGCGGCTATGGGCATCATGTCGAACAGTTCTTCGGAGCACAACCCATTATTCATACGATAGAACACGCACAAGGAGGCAAAGTTTGTCCTTAAAGTTAACGGTTCAAAATAGATTGGGATCGTCTACGATTCGCACAGCACGTCTCTAAAGCGAGTCAAAAGGCCCAAGCTGGTATCCAGGGGCTCCTGCCCAGACAGAAGGGACAGCAATACTTCATGTGGGGACGAACTTGTGACTTATATAATAGAAGTCTGTGTTCCGGTTCCGAGGTGAAGTAACGCTTTGATCTATTGAGCCCACCTAGTTTTTTGGATGCCAGCTTGGCTTTGCCTTCTAAGTGCCTTCGAAATTCGACGTCGCTGGAAATATCGATGCCAAGGATCCCAATACTCTGAGGTGGAGAGGGCTGTCTTCGAACCGTAGGGCAACTAACAGTGAGTGGTGTTTTTATAGTGGTGAACGCGCATACTTGTGTCTTAGTGGGATTAAACCGGACTAGATTATCCTGGCCTCACTCAAAGACTGATTAGAGTGGTCTCGATTTTGGACACAAATTGTTCGTGACTCTATTTGAATTATTTTTACGGCCCGTATAATAAGCACCCCCGGTGTTGTCATTCACATAACAATGGATTCCATCAATAATCCGAACCGAATATGTCTTAATAATAAACTACAAGAACTACGAGGAAATAAAGATGAAATAACGGTCAGAATCCTTAACAAATACAGGTAGTGTCATCCATCAGTTTCTGACGTACATGCTGTCATGTTTGTGTCACTTAACGCGAGTAAAGTGTAACTAGTTTCACATATTTACAAAATGAGATAAATGATATCGTTTATCAGACAAACTCACAACAACAAACATGTGACATAAAATTGACAAAACGTTGCCAAGTAAAAACGCTTAAGAAACAATGGTAGAAAATTTAAATACGAGCTTGGCATCAGATTGGTCGGTACAACGTTTTGTCGCTAGCGATTAGTTTTTGCTAGGTAATTTACCGCTGGACTCATACTACTGATCTTTAGTTCTATAAGTGACCGCCAGGGCCGCTGTACTATTCTCCATACAAATCGTTTACGCAGTCGCTAGCGAGTACGGTCAGTGTACACTCATGATAATGCTAGAGGTTCGAATTCAATATTTTACGAATATTTATTAAGATATGCAAAAATTACGAAAGTCGTAGAATGATCCTATAAATTAAGAAGCCAATGCAATGCATGGTATTTTTTAATACTGAATGGTAGTTTTTTTGGCATGAGTGGGTAGCACTCGACTTGTCAAAACTTTTTTATTATGTTGGCAGCTTTTCTTGCTTCTATCAGCACAGTACTCCGCTGCTCGTCCAGCAGTTTTCGATAAAATTCGGTTGCGTGTTAGGTTTCGTTTCAAACATTTATTAAATATATTTCTCTAGATCTCGTAAAACGAGTTATTCCATTGAATTTTACTGTATATCCGCGGATGTAACAGTGTAATCGGTTCTATGGGCGCGGATGGCGAATATTTGATTAGATTCTAGAAAAATATTTGATTTGACATCTATTCTAGCATTTCGCAAGTTTGACAAAGGTGTTTATTTGTGTATGCCGTGCGTAGAATCCGAGATTTTGTTGGTGATGTTGTATTAGTGAGTTCTTTCATTCTTTGGTCGATAACAGGTGATGTGTTGAACGAAGTGTTTCTGTTTTGTGAATCAGTTTTGTTTGTTTGGAATCATGTGCCCGTTGTATGCCCAGCTAGCTCGTTCGACCATGGTAAGAACAACTTGTTTTTAAAAACTCATAGCGACATAGTTTTCTAAAGTTTTTTGCTATTAATTTTACATCACTTGTTTACGTTAATGTGCTATGTCGTTTGGTTCTTTTTATAGTTTGTAAATAGTTAGTGCTTAATATCTAATTAGTTACTTATTAGTTTTGCTCAACTAATGCAATCATTGAGTGCTATTCAGCAATGTCTTGGAAGACAAATTTATTCTTATGCATATAAGAAAGTAGTTATATGATTCTGTAATGACATATTATGATATAAAAAACGAAATCTAAATAAAAAAATTGATATAGATAAGGCAATTGATCGCCTCATTACTTAACTGAAGCCATGAAAGTTTATTTATAAATCATTTTAAACATCAGCTTTTCCTGTTTACACTATATTATGTGAGCCTTGAACCTGTGATGTTAGACATCTTGAGTTCAACAAATATTATGTTAGGTCAAATTGGAGGACACACCATCAATATAAGGACATAGACTATTTTTTTTAAGTAAATTAAAAAAGAGAGTAGTTATAAAAATCACTATTAATCACCAAAGGACTATTCAAACAAATATTTGTGTTTGGATCATTCATTTGGAAGCTCAAGTGCTGAATATGGACAAATACATTCTAAATACTCTTTTGTCTGCAAATAAAGAAGAAACCTAAAAATTAAAAAAAATATAAAATATAAAAAGGTATAAGTTGTAAAACGGGATCTACCCACCTTAGAAATCATATCACAACCTACTTAGTCTTATTAGCTAGCAGCACTCTCAACCGATGTAAATGAAAATATGTTGTACTTACTTTTACTTAAGTTCTTTTTTTTGTAAATTAATTTGAATGTAATTTCTCATCTAAGTGAAGTTGTAATAACTTCTTTTGAGAAAATAAAATTCTTCAACACGAAATATATTTCTTGATTATTATATTATTAATCTTTTGTCTTAAAGATTCATACATGCTTGTGATATGTGTTTTCCTGGGTTTAATTATTATATAATATTAGCTTATTATTTTTTTATATTGAGATGAAAGTTACATCAATGCGGTATCAAGGGTATCATTTTATTACAGTCATTTGGTGTGAGTATATACAAAATAATTTATTCTTATCGCAACTATAAACATTATGACATTGACTCCATTCATTATTTCAATCTTTGAAGTTACATTATGTTGTTTATTATCATTATCAAGCCGAAATGCCGCGCAAGACAAAAGTATGTTCATGGATAGCTGATTATTCAAAATATATATAAGATAAAGGTGCTACTTTCTCTTCTAAAAAATGTATAATCAAAATGCGCACAAAGTACACATACAAAGTAAAAGGCACTGGCAGTTTATATTAAAATGTGTGTACATATATATTTAAGAATGACAAATTACTAATGTTCCAACATCCTACAATTTTATCAACATTGATTTAAAAAAAGTTTTATGTGTCCTCATACTATTGAAATGAAATGACAGTACACAATTGCTCCCGTTAAACTGGGCTTTGATTATAAACCCAGCTTGATTTAAAATGTTTATTTTTTTTCATTGTGTATGAGAAATCAGACTGCTAGAAAATGTACTAAAGAAATTCACATAGCAAAATACTGAAGTCATGATAATAAACATCTGATTTCTCAATCACTAAAACCTTATCATTGTAGTGACAATGTAACATACCAAGTGTGATAATAAGATAAGATAGGCTTAAAATGATAAAGCCACTAACACATAGAGGCCCTTTTGTTAATTTAATGAAATGCAAGGAGTACACCAAGGGGATACTGTCCCTGCCTGTGTCATGGTACTCACAATGATACTGTACACCAGGGTGAATACTGTACAGGGAGGATTACTGGTTGATGGAATCTAAATAAATGGTTAATGGGTGAAGATGATGGACTAATTGCTGGGCTATTGAGCGAGGTAACAGGCGCGTGCCTAATAATAATAAAATAGTCTCACATATGAAAGTCTTGCAGACTGTGACACACCCTCTGCAAGAAGTAAAAAGTAATGGTAATTTATTCTTCAATTTAGTCATATTATATGCAAAATCCGGACCCGGGACCTGGGTATGTCCTAAAACTACAGCCAACGCTGGTTTTCTCCAGCATTACGAAGAACCCTTAAGAGAAAAATAAAAATTTGGCACCGATGGAAAGTGTATGGCTCTTTATCTGATTATGCAGAATATTCACTTCTCAGAGCACGCTGTAAGGTCTTAATATTGAAGTGTTTTAACACTTATACTATAAATACTGAGAATTCTTTACGTAACAATATAAAGCCATTCTGGTCTTACGTAAAAAGTCTTAATAAACAGGCATCAGATTACCCAGCTTTAATGCACTATAATGACAAGTCTTCAGACTCTCCGGAAGAAATGGTGAAAATGTTTTCTGACTTCTTTAGATCGGTATTCGAACCACGCCAATCAATAAATTATGGTGACCTTGAAAATGTACCTTCTGCTGAGGCAGTCGCAAACCTTTCCGATATCACTTTAAGTAAATCCGTTATCCTCAAAAAAATCAAGGCTGTTGACGTCAATAAAGGTGCTGGACCAGACAGAATTCATCCATACTTTATTAAAAATTCGGCTCAAGCTCTACTTACCCCGCTTCATATATTTCTTAACAAATGTCTTTCTGCGGGTGTCTTTCCCCATCGATGGAAAGTGTCCTATGTAACACCTATTCATAAGTCGGGTTCTAAAGCGCAGATTCTGAATTATAGACCCATTTCGGTACAATCATGTATCCCAAAAATTTTCGAGGGTCTCATACATGACATCGTCTATCCTTCCGTTGAAGGAATCCTTATTCCTGAGCAACATGGATTCATGAAAAACAAGTCAACTGTCACAAACCTGTTACTTTATACTAATTATTTATTTGAATCTATGGATGCGAGGGAGCAAGTTGACGTAATTTTTACTGATTTCCGGAAGGCATTTGATAAAGTGGACCATTTGCTTCTACTGAAGAAATTGGCGTTCAATGGTATTCGCGGAAATCTCCTTCGCTGGTTTATTTCTTATTTAACGAATAGGACCCAGATTATTGTTGTCAATGGTTATAAGTCTACGGAAACCGAGGTCACATCCGGTGTAATTCAGGGTTCAATATTGGGACCACTGTTGTACATTATTTTTATTAATGACATCAAGCTTTGTTTTCCAAATTGTAATTTTGTTATGTTTGCTGATGATCTCAAGATTTATAAGACTATTAAACATGACAGTGATTGCAACATGTTTCAAAGAGATTTAGATTTGTTTTATAGCTATTGTCAACGTAACAAGTTGCAACTAGCTGTAGACAAATGCATGCAACTATCATTTACTAAGAACCGTAAAAATATTGTTCGATATGATTATAGTATTGGTAACGGTACAATAAATAAGGTAAACAGCTGTCGTGATCTGGGAGTAATATATGATGAAAAGCTGCATTTCAGTGACCATATTGATAACATAATCTCCAAAGCTATGCGCATGTTAGGATTTGTAATACGCTCAGCAAAGCCGTTTAAAACTCCAACGTCATATTTACTACTCTATAAGTCACTTGTAAGACCGCTCCTCGAGTATGCTTCAGTGATATGGAATCCTAAGTATATTAAATATACCAAGGCCCTAGAAATGATACAGAAACGGTTCCTGAGGTCAATGCACCGTAGATTAACGGGCAAAAAAATATCTTACATTGATCTCCTCAAGAAATACAATATTCCCTCGCTTGAAGCCAGACGTAAAATGACAGATGCAACCGCCTTATTTAATATTTGTAGTGGCAATTATAAAAGCTCCGAACTTCTTGGGCAACTCCGCTTTAGAGTCCCCGCGCGCAGCGCGCGCTCCCTGCAGTCCCGCGCCTCCTTCGCCGTGCCGCTCTCCTCGACCCACGCCGGGGCTCGCGCACCTTTGCACCGTATTTGCGACGCATATAATAAGTCCTGGGTTTCAGTCGACATATTTAATGTTGGTAAACAGCAATTTAAGAAAAAAATATTGGATTTGACAATGGATAGTGTATAATTTAATGAATTTACGATAGGCAATACCAACTATAGCTGTTGTTTAGTATCTTATGTTGTCTCCACTTTTACTTCTTATTAAAGTATTATGTCACTCTATCATCATTCATCATACATCAGGCATATGTATTTACTCAACACTCTATTGTTGTAAACTTTAGTAAATTAGTTAAGTGTAGTATTGCAACTCTCTTATATGTTTTAGTGAGAGCTGGAAAGGGAATGAGTGAATGTTCCATAATGTGTTTCAGAAAACTTATTTCCTTCTCACTTATTCCTGTTTGCTTTCCAAATAAATAAATAAAATAAAATAAAACGCCACCGGGGGATGGGCAGCAGCATCCCTGAAGTGCGGTGGAGATACTGCGATCGCCAACCTGCATGCCAAGCGTGGCGATTATGGCATTTACCCCCCATGGAATTGGGGGAGGCCTATGTCCAGCAGTGGACGTCTTTCGGCTGATATGGTGGTGGTGGTGGATGCAAAATCACCTATGAATGTCAATATACTACCACCTGTTGGGAAAAATATGATGGGCCCCTATTTAAATAACGACTTAAAAAATGCCCTTGGAGCAAGGCAGAGAGCTGGGGGGTAGAGAGGTGGCACTGTACTAAAAATAAAGTATTATGTAAGTATGACGTTTGACAACCACTGGCTTAGTTGGTAGTGACCCTGCCTACTAACCCTAATCCCAGTCAGGGCATTATTTGTGTAATTAGCATGAATATTTTGTTCCTGAGTCATGGATGTTTTATATGTACTCAAGTATGTATTTATCTATATAAGTATGTATATTGTCGTCTAGTCTAGTACAAGCTTTGCTTAGTTTGGGACTACGTCGATGTGTGTAGAGCGCTTTCACATATAGGCGTTTTAGTCGCGTGACTGTTGCGCTTCTAAGTCGCGCCAGTAGCGCGAATTGTATCCATACATATTTAGTCGCGCTGCAGCTGCGCTACTTAAGATTGTCCCCCAATATTTTTTTATTTTTATGTATGTAAGCACTTTATTGTACACAATAACAGGTTAAAACAACATACATGTCACATTATTATACAAGACATTATTAATTGTAAGTTACTTGCAATGAATTTTTAATTCCATGTTGAAAACCTTTCGTTTGAGAAATATTCATTTTTTGTGAATCTATGGTTTAAAAAATGTATTAAGAACCACTTATACAAAAAAAAAAACTATATAATACAACTATTCAGGTCCAATTTCAATTAACCAACATCTATTAGCTTACACATCTTTTTATATATCTTTAGATTTCTTTTAGATTACATTTTTTTTCTTTTAGATTAGATTCTTAACAAAACTGTAAACAGTTCACTTTTTAGAGTTTCGTATTTAAATCACTCTTCATATGGTGATATAGAACAGTGGTGGCTCTTATTACCGTAATCTTACAGTTCAATATTGCTATCAGCTATTGTAGCTTGGAAAACTATGGAATGTGAGTAGAGTATACATTGACGTGCGAATTGCTTCGTGGGCTATGCTAACTGGCTATTGCATTGTTATTCTTATGACCAAGGTCAGTTTTAGCATGGGAGATAGGTAATTAACATTGTACCTCAATATCCAAGTGACATAAGTCTGTGTGGTTTAGGACATTATAAGACATAGGGTCCTTACAAATAGGCACATAATTGCTTATAATTATAAGTGGATTTAGATCATTTTGGTTGTCAGGGTTAGTAGGTTTTTAGTTTTTTAGTAGCAAAGTATGTTGTGAACATTTCATTGCACATCAAATATGTTCAAATATTAACTAACAGATAGTGTTTAATTGTTTATACATCATCATGTCAGCCGACAGACGTCCACTGCTGGACATAGGCCTCCCCCAAAGACTTCCACAATGACCGGTCCTGCGCCACCCGCATCCAGCGGACACCCGCGACCTTCACCAGGTCATCGGTCCACCGTGTGGGGGGCCTGCCCACGCTACGCCTTCCGGTACGTGGTCGCCACTCGAGAACCTTTCCGCCCCAACGGCCATCGGTTCTACGTGCTATGTGCCCCGCCCACTGCCACTTAAGTTTAGCAATTCGGAGAGCTATATCGGTCACTTTGGTTCTGCTGCGGATGGCCTCATTCCTGATGCGATCACGCAGAGAAACTCCTAACATAGCTCTCTCCATTGCTCTTTGGGTGACTTTGAGCCTTCTTATGAGGCCCATAGTAAGCGACCACGTTTCAGTACCATATGTCATCACTGGCAACACACACTGGTCAAAGACTTTCGTCTTGAGACACTGCGGAATTTATACATAAATTGCATGTAATGTTAGAAGGAATTGTTTTGGGCCGTTGAAGTTGCTTCAGTTTAGGCATATGGATCAGGTTTGCTTGGGTTTGTGCTACTGCAAAGCAATTATGTAACTTTTGAAGGTGACGTCTGTCGGATTGTCTGCCGTCAAAGTGAATTACCTAACTAACCCGCTGGTTTGGGTGCTTTTTGGCAACTCAAAATGTTTAGGAACTATAATTCTAGTGAATAGTAGTCATCGTAAAGTTGTAGATATATGTTTAATGGACAGTTCGTTTTCATACTTTTACAATTAATTTGTTTTTCTTGCATAGGTACTGTCGAATAAAAATTCTGTAAAAGACTAAAACCATATTCCATTTCAAAACATAAAATGTGTTACGTGTAAGTCGCGTTGGTAATTTTATGGGTAAAAATAGTGAAAGTGCATAACAATACCTGACGCTGGTTCTGTTAAGTTAAACTCATGTCATTTTCAATGAACTTTCCGCCATTGTTACGATCGCCTTTCTCCCTCACTCCAGTGACATTGTTTAGTCAACCTTTTATCGTTATTGACTTCTTAGTAGGATAATTTATTGACCGAGCGAAGCGAACGAAGGTCTCCGTTTCAGTTTTAGTAAACATGCTTCCGTACGTCCGGCGGATTTCCGGATGTCCATCCGGCTATTCTCGTCTACAGGTCGCATTCCTCAGCCGACGCTCGTGTTTTGTGAGCAGGTTCGATAATTATATTAATTGTATAAAAATTTACTGTCGAGTCATATTCGGTTTTATTTAAAAAAAAACGCGAGTTCTACTGCCCAGAGCCACTAGTAATTACTAGATGCTGTATAGTTTAAAAGAAGTGTTACAGTTGAAGGAAGCAAAAAAAAAAAGTTGTGTGTAGGTAGACTTGTACAGTCAACTATCAAAGCGGCCTACCACTTTTCCACTATTATTTGTGTGTTAAGATTAAGACAAATAAGTAATAGTACAAGCTGCACTTTTCTGGCCGACTGTACCTACTGGGACAAACGGTCGTCGCCTTCGAACCGGATTTTATTTGTAAAATAAAATTACTTCTCTTATTATAACACTCAAGATACTTATCATAACACTCTTTCTCACCCATACTTTAACGAGAGTTAGTGTTTGCCTTTCCTAAAGAATGCGATCGTCTCTGGAGGTAACTGTACGAGTAGGTACATGTTTTTGGCCTTTCCAATTGGTATCGGCGCAGGACATCGGGGGTAACTCGTTCTGCATCGGCGACTTTCACTGCACTTTCCCCGCAGGGCGCATGCGTGTATGCGCAATGTTGCAAAAATAATTTTAAAAAGAACTTGTCCGACCAAAGTTCCGTGACTTTTGTCTGGCACACCATGAAATCATAAGCGTTCTTTAAAGGTGTCAGTCCATGCATCGCTGACTATTGTCGCATCAGTCGCACGCGATCGATCGCACGCGTCTGTGCTATTAGACATTTACCAACGTTTGGATAGAAAATTTGGATAGTAAGGTTAGACGGACGGTTACTAAGACGAAGGAGAAGTTTGTTTTTGGTCCAATTTCATTGACTAACAATAATATTTTCCTTCGTCAACCAAAACTAGCACTCTCTAACATTGTCGAAAGGTTGGGTATTTTATGTAAATGTCGCGTTATTTTCGCCACTTATTTGGTTATTTGGTTTGTTTGGTAAGTAGTCACACTGGCAAAAGTGTCCTTGTAACCTGTAGCGGGATAAACATTAGAATCGAAAGTGTGGAAGCTGAACTTACAGAATTTACACTCTGTAACAAACCCAACATTTGGCAGAAGTTGACCCTTATAACCTCTCACGCCGCTGATATGCTCTTTCGTTAAGTTAAGCCAGGCATTATGGGATAATACGTGCCGCCAGCGACGTCTGGCGAAGTGGCGAACGTTGCCGGACTTCGCTCGACATGTCGCGCTACACATGGGATTATGAATATCGTGTCGCACTATGTTGCCAGATACGTGAAACGAATTTGCGCGGTCTGACGTCGCTGGTATCACGCGTTACTGGACAAGATAAAGGTAACGTTGAGTTCCCCGAGGCGAGGCTAGTCTTTTTTGAAAAATAACTCCCCGCAAAATTTTCATTTTTGGTTTGTACCAAGGTTGTGGTTTTCTTGCCCACTGTACCTTTTTTCCACTGTCAATAACTTGAGAAGGTTCCAATAAGCTCAAAGACGACGGGGTTATCTTGTGTAGTTTAGAAGTTGCTATGGCCATCTTCTGACTCCATTATCTGATCAGCTCAGTGGTGCCATTATATTGCATTGTCACCGAAGAAGTATGGCATTCAGCTTAATCAGCTTCAGACATTCATTACATACCAACATTCCAAGATTTAAGAGTTCAATAAAAGCTTGTAAAAAAGATACAGGCGGTTACGGGGCATAGCAGTTAGTGCCTAGAATAACTAAAGCCGGATTCATATTTATCTGGCGTGTCATATCGTGACGCCACAGAACGATGTCGATGTCATTCATTTTGGTATGGTTAGATTATATTCACAATCATCTGATGCGTTCTAAAGTAACGACCAAGAGGCGGAATTCTCATAGCAAAAATCAATCATCAAGCGGGATTGAACATTATGTTTTATCGACAATCGATAAATAATTATCGTGTACTATCGTTTCTATAGTAACAACCTATTTTAAAAAATAATCGAAAATATATAATTACAACAGGTATAGGTTTCGATTGTGTTGTTCTGAGTATGGTTACATTTGAGACCCTAGTTCGCACTCGTATTAATTACGGCGAAAAATGTAGTGTAATTATAATCCCATCAAAGACATAAATGTGAAGATGGGAGCCAAGTTCAATATGAATTTTAAGCTGTAACTTGGCAGTTTTCTTAAAAATCCAACAGCTCTTATGGTATTATAACATACTGCATAGAAAACTGCCAAGTTAAGGCTCAAATGCATTAAGCCGCAGTAAATTAGTTTTACTGTAAACAATGTAGTGCCGGACTTGGCAGCATTTCAGAATCTACGGAACTTGGCATCCATTTAGATCTCAATTCTTTTGTCAGTGAAGACGACAACCAAGCATCGCATATTCTTAATATTGAACTTGGCTCCCATCTTCACTTTTTGATGGGATATCATTACTTTTTGACAATCTTCGCCAAATGGTGCTTTTTAAGAGCGAATGCACGAGTTACTATACAAAATACCCAAATCGCTATAGGTGCACCTCAAATATTTGAAGAGTTCCCTCGATTTCTCCAGGCCCCTATGGTCAGATTCTTACCTGATAACTATGGGACCACCCCTGAAGTATACCGTTTCAAACAAAAAAGGAATTTTCCAAATCGGTTAATAAATGACGGAGTTCTGAGGTAACTAGCATAAATAATAATAATATCAATAAAACTAAATTAAAAAAATAATCACTGCTTTCTAAGTTTTTCTGGTGTACACACACAATTACCAAGCTGCATGCCAAATTTCAGCTTTCTATTTCACCTGGAACTGGGTTAGGTTTTTGATTACTAGTCAGTGGTAAAAATGCCGTTTTTTGAAATTTAATATCTCAATAATTATTAAACCTATATTTATGAAATTTGGGGTTTTAGTTGTTCTAAAGCATCTTAATACATGAACCAATTTTTTTTTATGTCAGATAAATTTGGAGTTATTGGGGGGTCAAAAGTGGGTCCAAACGGTTCGTGTAAAATAACACACGGCTGCTGTCCGCCAGTTCCTGGGGCTGGCTGGAATGAATTGTGCAGTAGCGCACTAATTACAATATCTTCTTGTAATTAGTACGAGTTTGTCATATTCGATTTCACTTTTTCAATTATATCAAATTATTATTTGGTCTTATTTATTTTGCGTACGAATAAAGTAAAACTTGGTTGTATGTACTACGTATAAAAAACTGTTGTGCTACGTGAGAATCACTTGTCGATATTCGATAAACTACAATGGTCAACCCCTCTTGACGTTGCATTTTTGCTATTGCAATTCCGCTACTTGGTAACGACTCATACTGTGCCAGCCGTCGTAGCGCATCAGGGTTACGTCAGATAGCTATTTATTTTTTCCGACCGGAGTGAAATATTGTCACCCCGGGCGGGATTTGAACCCACGACCTATGGAATCCGTCCATCGCTCTTTCCAACTGAGCTACCGCCGGTATCGCTCGCGGCAACGAATCATTCAATCTTAATCTTTAATTAAGCCTTGGAAGGTCAGAGCAATTAGCTGTTCTCACAGGACAGCTATTTCTGATGTCAATTGCACAACTGTCCTTTTCAGGGCAAACAAAACTGCTCTTATCAGAGCAATTAGCTGCTCTCACAGAACAGCTATTTCTGATGTCAATCAAGGGTCTCTATACCTACAGGAAGCTAAATAAAACGGTCGTTTTAACTTTGGACGCTTAGATCGACGAATCGAGCAACGTAAAAACTATTTCGATAAATTCATAAGGTACTTAAATACAAAATACATTACATAGTGGCCTCTTGTTTTCAATTTCTGTCGTTAAATTTAAATAATCACAATTATTTACGAGTGGCGCTACTGGACACGTTAAATAAAGGACTCTTAATCGACAAAGACAATTGACAAACGAAATGTATAGCTTTTCATTCATGCTAGTCTAAATGTCTACTTCAGTTAGTCGGGTTTTAGTAATTTACCCATATTGACTGCAAATGGTTGACAGCTCCAAACACACAAAGGTAGATAGAGACCGGGCTGGTTGAAGTTATCTTAGCTTCCCGTGTAATTACTGATACATTAGTAAAGTTTATGTAAGTGCACCGTTATGTAATGAAGAGCGTCTTGTCGCTTCCTATATTAGAGTTGCTATACGTAACGTGTAATTGTTAATTAACACGCTGTGTTAATGTAGAACGCTATGTCTTAAACGCTTAATAATTTTGATATGCACTAACATCAGTGCTTCCTCGTTACAGAGAACATACATACATACATACATACATACATACATACATATAATCACGCCTGTTTCCCAGAGGTGTAGGCAGAGATCACGGATTTCCACTTGCTACGATCTTTACATACAACTTTCGCTTCATGAACTTTCATAACATTCTTCATGCATGCGCGCCGATTTAGGGTACTCCTGACCTGGCCTTTCTGCAGAATGTCTCCGATTTGGTCGGTGTACGTTCGCCGAGGTCTTCCCCTTCCAACTTTTCCATCCACTCTTCCTTCATACACTTGTTTTGTCAATCTTCTGTCATCCATCCTCTCGACATGTCCAAACCATCTTAGCATACCTTTCTCAATTTTCGTCACTATATCTTCATTCACTCCACTCCTCCGTCTTATAACGGTGTTTCTCACTCTATCTCTCAAAGTAACGCCACACATACTTCTCAGAGAAGTTTGAAATCGCGTAAGCCAAGAAATTGACAATTACTTTTCAATTCAACTATCTAGTTTTTCACTATCAAGCTCATCTATCAATCGTCTACATCAAGTCTGGATCGCGCTATTTTTGTTTCGGCCAGCTGATACCGGCCAACGACCTCGATCGTAAAATTCCTTAACCGACTATCGGTGTGCGATTTCTTTTTATGGGTGCGTCCGGTCCTACCGAATGAAAGAGTAGTTACTCTCTACATGAAGATACATTTATATTTTATACCACGATGGTGGCAAGAAAGCACATGGTAAGCATACACCGTAGCCTATGGACTCTTGCGGCCCCAGAGGAGCAACACAAGCTCTTTTTCGACAGTTTATTGATTTGAGGATCCGTTGTGTCGAGCTAGAGACAAATGCAAGTCAAAAAGTCTCAACACAGCTCATTTTCGGGAGCTCTCATGATCATTTGCTGGCCCTATGCGACTCCTTTTTCCACACTTAGTCCGTGAACCAGTGCGTGACGTGAATGAACCAGAAGCGCAGAATCCTCCTGGTGCTACCACAGGGCTCGCGGAGTGACCTCTTAATCTTGATATACTATATTTGAGTCCTTGTGTAGCTACACCTTCGCATTCGAGGATGACGTGGGGAGCTGTTTCATCGGCATACAGGCATTCGTTTGCCCTATCCCATTTACTTTTAGGGTCGACGTAGCATGTCTCTCTTCCAAACCTCCATCGCAGCGTACGCATATATGAGGCTAGTTCTTCAAGCCAGGCTAGTTCACTGTCCTCGCTTGAAACTTGCTAATGCTGTTTGCATGATGCCAGTAATTTTAAGTCGGCAATACCGCGTGGTCATTACTACTACTACTACTACTGGCCGAACGTATACTGGCTTCGCCGGCCACACGAAGCTAATACACAAGCCAGGACAGCGAAATCAGTGGAGGCGCTAACAGAATTGAAAGCTATTAAAAACTATCCTGGCTTCAGCACTAGCTTATTAGCCTGGAAATAAGCTAGTCTTGTATACGCAAAGATAGACGCACTAGCTTGCTTTTGCTACTCGTATTGCTTGGCTTTAAGGACGAGCTTTGTGTATCCCGGCCATAACATACTTTATCTTCCTTTCGTCTTTAACATAGTCCATCCACTACCAATCTAAAAGATATTTCAAATATTTCAATGTTACGACCCAATTATAATCAATGTCAATAAGCAATAACGGAGTTTAATCCACTACAATTCACTTAACAAGAAGTTTATTACTACCGTATAATTCATAGTTAAACCGCAATCAATTAAAATAATCGTACGCATACTAGTTAGTAATATGATGTAGTTTATGTAAGGCTAAGATCGAAAACCTCTTCTCTGTCTTTTAGTCCCAGTTACATCCTCTTCTGGTTCTTTGGAGCCCTTGTTCCGTTTTTAGGCTTTTTCAAAACCTAAAATGCAACGGGCAATCAATACCCGAACCGACATATACCTTTAATTATGTAACAGACTTTAGAGTTCAAAAGTTTGGGGTCAAATACACTGTGTAGGAAATTAAGGTCACCACTCTGCAGGCCCTTACTCCCTGCTCACGTCACCAACGAATGGAGGCATGCATCATCGTCATAATATAAGCCGAAGGATGGCCACTGCTGGATTCACCACTCCAGCTCAGTGGCAGTGGTAGTGAAGGGATTTGGAGGAGCCCAACGAGTGTCATAATGACCTACGCTACCCGCATCCAGCGGAATCTCGTGACTTTTATCCGGTCACCAGCTCCACCAGCTCACCTTGTGGGGGTCTACCCACTGGTACGTGGTTGCCACTCGAGGCCCTTTCCGCCCGGCCATCGGTTCTACGAGGGTAAAACTGAAAGTTTCGGGAATATAAGAAAATATGCAGTATAAGTGAGTTTATTTATTTTTATTGTTTTTCAAAATATTCTCCTTTGTATTTCATGCACTTATGCATGCGTTCAAACCAGTCCATAAAGCACACTTAAATTGAATCTTATTCCCCAGATGTAGGTACTAAAACAAAGTATTTTCAGATGGAAACGTCACTTACTCGTAATTTGTCTCAGCTCAGTGTCCTCTTACGGATTTAAATGTAAAAGAAGAAACAAAACTTTAATAGGTGCTATTAAAGATTCTCGTTTTGTTTCTTTTTGAAATTTTGTCGCTTGGGTATACTGTCGTTTTACCTTATTCAGCCCGTATGGCTTGTGTTTTTTGTTTATCGTGCGGAATTTTATTTATAAAACCGATATTTATAGAATTGTTAAATTACACGATATCCATGCTGGGAGCGCTCGTGTCGTACCGCGTGCCGCGTACGGTGTGCGAAGTTAAGCAACGACGGTCAGGGTTAACTCATGGATGGGTGACCACTTTGAGTGGTCGCTCCCATTTTTTGGAAGGCACTTTATGCAGTTGATCCCGGCTGCTGTTTATTACAGCAGTCGGTTAAGAGGCCTTTAAGGCCGAGCCACACCGAATGCGTGCGCAGCACGTGCGCGTGCGCATGTCCGTGGTGTGCGCGTTGTATCGTATGAAATGTCATAATAGATGACAAACCATTTCATACGATACAACGCGCACGCTATGCACACGCGCACGCGCACGTGCTGCGCACGCATTCGGTGTGGCTCGGCTTTTAACGCGTCCACAAGCACCACTCGTAAATAATTGTGTTGTGATTGTGTAAAATAATTGTGATGTATTTTGTATTGAAGTACCTTTTGAATACATCAAACTAGTTTTCACGTTGCAGTTCGTTGATCTATGCGTCCAAAGTAAAAACGGCCGTTTTAATTTTGAACTCATTTCTCGCTTTAGGGCAAGTAGGGATACTCTTTGCGTCCCTTTTTCGACTCACACGTTCTGGTGACATCGCTGACATCAGCTATATTATATAATTTATATACCATCCTTTGTCCGTCACCAAAATGTAACAAACAGAGATAAAAGCAACCACGTTTATACAGGGACAGTCACCTAAGAAAGTTTTCTACCACTGAAATTAATGACATGTATGGAATAGACCTTACTGTACGTTTTTATTTATTCCTCTAAACTGCCCAGTGACCTACTATCAGGCAACTTGCAATTATATAAGCAATTAATTAAATTACCATGAACCTGTTATTATTAGATTACCATTAGTACGGCCACCAAACAAGGTTTCTGTTCCATTATCCTTAGGTAACAGGTTTGTGGTATAGTTGCTATTGTGATGGTTGCAATGCGAACTGTACCTCGCGTGCTTCTTTCAATCGCGATGATTGAGATATTTATGTTGTTTAATTGTTTATCCTTTCTGTTATTCTGGCTGCTATTTACCAAATACTTTTGTGGAAAACGGGAATTAAGGGGGGGCTTCCACTTTTAAATTGTTGCTCAAGGTTCGAACTCAGGTGGTTCAGTGAGTTGGTTGATACACGGAACGTAGAGATCGTGGGTTAAAATCCCAGCGAGCCGAATTTACAGACGATCCAAGCCTTCCACTGGAATGACATAGACATACTTTGTAAGAAGCAGCAGGATATTGTCGTCATTGTAGTGAAACGAAGTTTCCCCACCCAAAAACACCTCCATGGTCGGTTCTTGATTGAAATCCAGACTTCGGAGAGCTACTGAACACCACTTCACCTTGTGAATGTTTCCACGTTCACTCTTATATTGTATGCGGTAGTTCTAGTTAGCTAGCAAGGAACTGCTACATTGACCTCCCCAATAGGAATGCCTATAAGCTTACATCCTAGAGCAGTCGAACACCAAACACCTTTATAGATTCGCCCAAGTTCGCCTTGTAAGAGATAACTTACTTCTTCAGCAACAAATCACGGTATTATTTATCAAATGTGCTTTATTATATTTGATAATATACGACGATACGAAACAGAACGTGATCAAAAAACATTCAAGGTTAAGATTTACACGGGCATAGTTCAAAGCCGTCTTGAGGAAGTGCAATAAAAACCGGCCTGGTTTTATATTCGACACCTTAGTTATGTAGACTTTAGACGTTTTTCAACTCTAGTAAATTTACTTTATTTCTGGTAATTTGGTTACGCCGCGGCATTACTTCGACATTTTAGATAACAAATTAGATTGCACGCACGATATGTCCTTGAAACTCAGAACCCATACAAAAAAATAATGGCAAGAAGTTCTAAAGACAACGCATGAGTATATAATGATGATGTTTAGATAGTATTCTAGTGGCTCTGTGAGCTGTATGAATTATTATTATTGCCTAGCGAATTATTATTTTCAAATTTCATATTTTCCAAAAACTATCTCGACAAAAAGTCTATATAATTATCGAACCTGCTCACAAAATTTCACGAGAATCGGTTGAGAAATGCGACCTGTAGAGAACAATCGGAAATCCAGACATCTGGATCTGGACATCCGGAAATACGAAATCATTTTTGTTGAATTGAAGCTGAAACGGGTTTCCCCGTCCCACTGTTCTGCTAGTAAGATAGGCATGAAATTATAAGCACAAACTGAATAAATTCCAACCGAAAATGAAAAATTTAAAAATAAATAATAAATAAATAGAATGAGGTAGCAAAGCACATTGTTACTAACGATTCTCAATGTAACTTGAGACGTTGGTCCCGCTTCAGAAGTTGTAGCAACTTTGACGGAAGATGTCGCTACTGATCTCCCTAAGGCTTACTTAAAGAGAGTGCACTGATTGAAAGATTCGTCGCCTCGGGATAACCCGCGGTGGCTCAGTTGGAAAGAGCGATGAATGGATTCCAGAGGTCGTGGGTTCAAATCGCGCCAGAGGTGATCAATTTTTCATTTTCGGTTGGAAATTATCGCTAAATGGACGTTTCCTCTTGTAAAAATATTTACAGACTGAATAATTAGTACAACAGTACAGAAGATTCTCTGTCGACTGTCTACCAAAACCGATGTTTGACAGGCACAAAAAACTCAAGTTACGGCGCCTCGTTCTACCACATAGCAGGTGCTCTTTCGTGTAGGGTCATCACGTTGACGTGTCATATCGTCGTAATAAAACGCTGGCCTTGGTAAAATTGACAATGTCAAGTGTCACTGTTAATAACCGCTTTCGGAAAAATTGCACCTCAAAAGCCAAGTTTAGCCGAACCGGCAAGAGGTACAGGTGTACAGGTCGCTATGCGTATGCACAGGCAAGATCAGTGCCATAATACTTGATTGGAATACTTTCTCTAAGCTAATCAAATGTTATAGATATTTTATAGGTATAATAGAAAGTAATCTCGTTGGTAAAACAGTAAATAACAGTTTGCAAAGCTCTAAGCAATGGAGAGCTGCTTACTTATGCATTACGTAGGTAGTACATTCCCAAGCGAGTTTCTACGCCAACTAGTTATCTAGGAATAGATCGAGAGTTCTCTTAACTGTCTAAAGGACAATTGTGCAAATATGTGACTTTTGTTGGATTGTATAGTAAGTCGAAACAATTCAATCATGTACAGAATAGAAATTACATTGTGTATAGGGTTGTGAATAAATACTCTGTAAAAAGTTGGAACCGAGAGTATTTAACGTCCATGCGGAGAAAGCGGATCATTTTTATAAGGGTTCCGTAGTCAACTAGGAACCTTTATAGTTTCGCCATGTCCGTCTGTCTGTCTGTCTGTCCGGCTGTCTGTCCGAGGCTTTGCTATGTGATTGTTAGTGCTAGAAAGCTGTAATTTGGTTTTGGTATGGATATATAAATCAATAAATCTGATAGCCGTAAAATAATTTAAAAAAAAAGTTTAAGGGTACCGCCCCTACACATAAAGTGGGGATTGTTTTTTTTTTGCTTCAACCCTATGGTGTGGGCCTGTGGGGTGTTTTTGGATACGTCTTTCAAAATGAATAGAGGTCTTCATTAAACATTGTTTGATAAAGTGACGATTTTTGGAAATAATCACTCCCAACAGAAAAACAAAACCCCCCTAACTTTTGAACTATGGGTCCAAAAAATATGAAAAAAAAAACGTGTAAGTAAAGCTTGATAAAGACTGATCGAAAACTATAGCAGAAATGATCAGTTAAGCTGTTTTTGAGTTATCGTAAAAAGCATTTCCTTCTTAGTAAAAGACGTATGAAACGCTGCGAAGGTATTCCCTTTTGCTTATTATTGTTTTTTTTTAATTGAGTGTATTGGTCAACTACGGAACCCTACACTGAGCATGGCCTGCCATGATCTTGGCCAATTTTTAGTTCTCTGTTGGTAATTATTTATCGTCATACAATTAATTTAATTACTTCATATTTTTCAAAATGAGCGAGTCTCAAATGTTAATCGTTTTTTTAGTAAACAAGGAACCATTATAGTTTTGCCATATTCGTCCGTCCGTCTGTCTGCGGCTTAGTTCTGTAACCGTTATTACTACTAGAAAGATAAGGGATCCATTTATAGGGTTCCGTACCCAAAGTGTAAAACGGGACCCTATTACAAAGACTCCGCTGTCCATCTGTCACCAGGCTGTATCTCATGAACCGTGATAGTTAGACAGTTGAAATTTTCCCAGATGATGTATTACTGTTGCTGCTATAACAAAAAATTCTAAAAAACAGAGTAAACTAAATATATAAGGGGGCTCCTATACAACAAACGTGATTTGTTACATGTGTCCCCAGCGGTATATGGGAAGGGAATGTGAAAAAAATCGTGGTAGTAGTATATAATATACAGGGTGTGGCCTGTAATAGGAGCAAAAAATTAAACGGTACATTATTGATGAAGTTTTTTTTAATTTTTTTTGCAAAAGCAGCTTATATGAACTTTTTTACTCTACTGGAGTGATATTAATAACTATTTATTCAAAAACCACAAAAAAATCCCAAAAATATCGTTTTAAGCCAAAAAAGCGACAACGATTATGATTCATAACTTGAAGCAACCTCAAAATCAGCATTGACTGCCGCGCTATAATCTCTGGGTGCCAAGATCCATTACTTGGAGGTTATAACTTTAGATCAAAATTTCACCCAATTGAAAATAGATATATTTTTTTGGATACAAGAGGTTACTGCAGATGCGCTAAGGAAGCGTCGTTTAAATTTATTGCTCCTATTACAGGCCACACCCTCGTGGTAGTAGTAGAATCAATAAAAATAATAAGGTAAACTATCACAGCTAAGTAGACATACAATTTCCATTGATTACTTAGACATGTTGTTAGTTGTGCCAAATATAGAGTAAATATAAGTTTTTGATGTTTTAAATCCGCATAATGTCACCCGGGTAGACAGCTGCGGAACCCAATATTGCGCGTGGCACGACACGACACGCACTTAGCCGTTTTTTTTGTTTGCTTTATAGACGTGAACTGCGAAAACGAAGACGACGACGACGACGTACATCAGCCGTTTTCATAAGATGCTTTTCTGGCGGCGAACCTTTTTTAGGGTTCCGTTGGCAAAATAGCGAAAACGGAATCTTTATAGATTCGTCATGTCTGTCCGTCCGTCCGTCCGTATGCCACAGCCGATTTACTCGAAGACTATGAGCACTACAATTATGAAACTTGGTAGGAACGTATGCCATAAACAGCTATAGAAATATGATGTGAAATTACGAACAAATATTACTCCGGGGGGCACCCCATACATGTAATGGGGGGGGGGGGGGGGGGTCAAACATTTTTTTTGCAATGCACATAGGCGTGTGGGATATCTTTGGATAGGCCTTCAAAAATAACATGGAGGGTTCTAAAAAACTTTTCCATTTAAGTCAACCGTTGATGAGATATCAGCTGTCAAAGTGGTAAAAAGTGTGTCCCTCCCCCCCCCCTCTAATTTCCAAACTATGAAGTTAAAAAATCTGAAAAAAATATCAAGGTGATGTACATTAATAAACCTTTTTAACGATTATTGGTTTGAACAAGATAGGTCTAACGGTTTTTGAGTTATTGCTGAAAAACTGTCTTGCCCAAAAAAGGGTGTATGTCGAGATACGACCTTTTTTGTTTCAATGTATTGCATAGTGGTTTTAAATGTAGATTAGGAGGTGTCGGTACGGAACCCTTCTTTGTGCGTGGTCTGACACGCACTTGGCCGGTCTTTTAATCTGTTGTAGAATGTAGGGCATAAAGCGTCTGTATTAACAACGAAAGTGCATTCATAAATATATTTTGAATTACTTTACCGACAAAATAGTTTTTCATGATCGGGTAACATGTTAGCGTGCAGTTTTTCCTAATATCAGTTTTACTGGGTTATTTTGTTACTATGTACAGTTATAGAAAATAAACCAGCAATGCACGTGCCTCTGAATTAGTAGTCTGACCCCTCACAGATGGAATCATTAGAATATAAATAGAAGATCTGGTCCAACCTAGTTCATGCTATAGAGTCATAAAACGATAGGTTTTATTGACGAACTATTTTATTGCTCCATAGCTCTAACATTTATCCTCTTAAGAACATCTTTGTCTAGTAGGTATTTAATAATAATAGAGGCAAATCTCGGATATCTTAGTAAACAAAAGTGGTTGATAAGCTGAGATTGAATATATGAGCGGCTCATGAAAGATGGCTGAAGTGTCTCTATAACTTTTCCACGAATGATTTTGACTTTTACGGCTACCGTTTACGGCTGGCAGATCTTATATTCTTATCACAAATAAATATTATTTTCTCAAACATGCGCCTAAATGTATGCATTAATGTCACGAAGAGAGGACATGAAGTTACCTGTTTATGGCTCCCTACATTACTTCTAGGCCGGCGGCCAAGAAGTAAGGTATGGAGAATGTATGAAACTAACATTATTGTCCGTTGCTCTAACTTTTTAAATTTGCTTACTGAAATCAACTGATAAAGGAAATATTACATAGAGCCAACCGCCACGATTTTGTATATATATTTTTTTCTCAAACATGCGCCTAAATGTATGCATTAATGTCACGAAAAGAGGACATGAAGTTACCTGTTTATGGCTCCCTACATTACTTCTTGGCCGCCGGCCAAGAAGTAATGTATGGAGAATGTATGAAACTAACATTATTGGCCGCTGCTCTAACTTTTTAAATTTGCTTACTAAAATGAACTGATAAAGGAAATATTACATAGAGCCAACCGTCACGATTTTGTATATATATTTTTAATTTGTTATGTAAATTGTTTTTTTTTTCTGTTTTTCCGGTTTTTTTATCGTTCTTGTATTTTTGTATTTTGTTGTTCTTTTTTCGAATTTTTCGAGTATTTATGTATTTTTTTTAGTTTTTTCGTGTTATTTTGTAGCGTTTTTTGATATTTTTGGACTTTTTAAAAATATTTTCGTTTTCTTTTTGTACTTTTCGTTTTTCCATGTTTTTGGTAGTTTTTTTAGTTTTTATGTGTTTTGGTATTTTTTAGTTCTTTCGTGTTTTTTGAAATGGTGCTTGTATTTTGTAGCATTTTTCGTGTTTTTATTTAATTTCCGTTATTTGTCGTGATGCTTTGCTATTTTTGAACGTTTTGTATTTTTTAGTTTTTTTTACATAGTATTTTTTTATTGTTTTTTTTTCTAACATGTTTGAGAAAAGTACTATACAATCCTCGGCCGGAACAGGGATTGCAGGACTCGTTTTATCCGGCCTCGTCTACGACTCGGCCGTTTATCCCAAACTCGTCCAGCAATCCCTTACTTCACGGCCTCTGCAGTAATGTACTATAATTTGTTATGTAAATTGGTATTTTTTTAGGTTTTTCCGGTTTTTTTATCGTTCCTGTATTTTTGTATTTTGTTTTTTTTTTCGAATTTTTCGAGTATTTATGTATTTTTTTAGTTTTTCGTGTTATTTTATAGCGTTTTTAGTGTTTTCTGATATTTTTAGACTTTTTAAGTCTTTCGATTTTTTTTGTACTTGTCGTCATTTTTTAGTTTTTACGTGTTTTTTGGTATTTTTTTAGTTATTTCGTGTTTTTTTAAATGATGCTTTGTATTTTGTAGCATTTTTCGTGTTTTTATTTAATTTCCGTTATTTGTCGTGATGCTTTGCTATTTTTTAGTTTTTTTATTGTTTTTTATCTAACATGTTTGAGAAAAGTACTATACAATCATCGGCCGGAGCAGGGATTGCAGGACTCGTTTTATCCGGTTTATCCCAAACTCGTCCAGCAATCCCTTACTTCACGGCCTCTGCAGTAATGTACTATTATGACTTGGCGATGCAAACATTTTAGCAGTAAAGAGAAAAGATAATTAAAAATAAAAATATTGCGGTACAATCTTACACAAATCGACCTAGATCCAAACCAAACAAAGCTTGTACTATGGATACTTGCCGACGATATACATACTTATATAGGTAAACACATAAAAACATCCAAGACCCAGGAACAAATATCCGAGCTAAATGCACAAATAATGCCCTGACCGGGATTCGAACCCGGGAATTCGACCTTCGGAGGCAGTATCACTACCAACTAGGCTAAACAGGCCGAAGTAGCGATAGCGAATTAAAAATTTCGCCTTCCGTGTGAACACACATCGGTTGCTCGCCATTTTCAGTCGCATTAAGCACGCTTATTTTTTTCAGAAACTGTTTAATTGTAGTTATAAAGCCAAAATAACGTATTTATTAGATTTGATTTCCGCTACCCAAAGGTTGTCTGGAAGAGATCGCTCTTTAGCAATAAGAGCGCCTTTTGTCTGCCTCCACTTGTTATTATGTACTGTACTGTGTCCTTTAATTGAGGTGTGCAATAAAGAGTATTGCATTGTATGACTCCACTTCAATACTATGCTACTTTCAAAGGCAAAGGACGCTTTCCCAATATAATATAACTTCCCATATTGCCCTGTCTACAATTGTCTGCAAACAAGAATCCTTCATATTAACTGGCACTTTATATGCGAGGCAGTTCGCACCCAGAATCTAATAGGTAATTTGTCATCGCAATTGGTAAATCTCGAGAAATAGTATACTCAGCATCAAACGGAGCCGTCAAATTAAATTACTCTTGACTTAATAATTGGTACGGCTGCTTCGGAGAAAAGTACTTAACCTTGTCATTGTGTGTTGTTATACGATTATGTTGAAGTTTTTAACATGCCATTGACAATAGATCGTGAATCGCACTTTTAAATAATGATTTCTGCCTTTTCCAACCTAAGGCAGATATCTCCAAAAGTCACAACCTTCACGCCTTTATTCAGCAGTCTTTTTCGCGATTCAACTCTTAGAACAAATGAGTAGAGAGAGAGAGCAATGCAAAATGAGTAGAGACAAAGCAAAGGCTCTTTTTTACAATTGATTGTTTTTGATGGGCAGGGGTCGACATTCTCGTAGCACTTTTGAGCTGTCATAGGGACTTCCCATTTATCGAGTTCCGATTTACAAATATGTCGATAAATACAGAATATTAAAAGTGTAAAGTAAACAGGCAGTCTTATCGCGAATGAGCGATCTCTTCGAGATAACCTTTGGATGCCAACTTTTTGGAAATTTTAAATGGGAATTATTATTGTAATATGTTATTGTTTCTTATAAATAATTTGTGAATTTCTTATTAAGAGGCATTCATTTTAGATTATTTTCAAAACGAATTGCCATCGTACCTAATGATATCATGTTATGTAGGTACTGGCCATCAATCTGATGACCTTTGATTAATAGTTTTATAGACATATGCAAACAAACAAACAGAAACACTGAACTGAACTAATTAAATGTGAAATTGTTAACTATTAACTTTTCATTGTTTTCATTGCATATTTCTATTTCACATTTTCAACTACTCAAGTTATCTGAAAGATATCGCTGTTTAGCGATAAGACCGCCTGTTGTTTACCTCTAATGTTAATCTTCATCAACATGTTGTGTTCTATAATGTATCGATATAATATGTAGATCGTAAGTCGATAAATGATAAACTAAGTCCCTATGACAGCTCAAAAGTGCTACGAGAATTCCGACATTTCCGACCCCTGTTGATGGGATATGAGCTTCTATATAGCTTATCCTTGTATCTTTTACTGTTAACTGTAGATACGCTTCGTTTTAATAAACGACAAGACACGACTAGTTATTACCCGCGTAATGAATTCCTCATCATTAATTCTACGTAATAGAGGAAATGAATTCGTATATCATGTCTCGTGTAAGCTAATCCATTATGCCACGGCTTTCAAACTAATTTAAGTTGCTGTCAGACATTGGATTAGTGAACTGCGACTTGTGGTAGGAGTTAGTGTAGAGTTCGATTCAAATTACATCTAATTTTCATACATTTAATTGATTTGGACTGTGCCGTGCTTGCCGTGTTAGGCCTACAGAAGAAAGAACAGTTTATCCTGTTAAAGCTCTTATAAATTCGACAAACCTAATGACCAATGCAAAAGTTTTTCACTTGACCGCCCGTTGGTTTCCTCTACTTGTATTGTTTTTATGTACTGTTCTTGTGTCATTTTTATTGACGGCATAACAGTATTTGTATTCTATTGTTTTGTTACCTTAGTGCCTGAAGCATTACACGGTTTGTTTCTGCTTCTATATTCTCATTCATTTTCTAATATTTTAAGCAACAGAAATTTGCTATGAGTCGGTACAAATTATTGTTTAATATAGTTTTGTTTTCAGTTAACTTACCCAACTAAAGGGAAATGTTATAGTGAAATCGATAGTGTTCATGAATCGCTTTGTGCTATTTTAGTACTTCAATAACAATATTGTCTTTGTTTTCAGGTGCGGAAGGGAGATAGGCAAATCATCTTTTCCTCATAATGGTACGTATATATATAGTATCATCACAATCCGTTCTGTAGTTTATAAGTAGAACTTAATAATAATAGCATTTTGTTTCAATACGATTACGAGTAACCCCATGATTATATTTTTTTTGTCCAGGTAGTCTTATACAGGACCATTATTCAGTTTTCGCAATACCTTTACACGTCGCCTCGTGAGGTCATTACGGGGTTGGGGTACCAAATAATGTGACTAGGTAGCAAAATAAGATATTTCTTGACTAAATAACGTCAATTAGGCTAGGATTTTTTTAAATAGGTACGTCAAGCTAAACTACTTTGTCATTCTATATCCCCAAAAAGCCGGTATTTTAGTCTAATGGCCAAGCGAACCTACGACCTCTGTAACCGTAAACAAACCACACGAAAATGCTAATATATTTATCCCATATCGTCGTGTTTGTTGTCAAAACAAGTTTTTGCGTCTTGATTCGGATTCGTGAAACAAAACCCTATCCGATCTTATTTAATAAATTGTACTTTTGTTGTTATAAAATTTATTAAATTGTGAGAAACAGCAAACATATGTGTAGTTTTCAATTCTAGCGTAGCAGACACGGTATTTACGCTAATAATCTCCATTATGAAAATGTTATAAATGATGATTTATCTAAAATTGGCAGAACTCTCTAGAGCGTTTATCGCAAAAAAGGCAGTATATGTAATTATTTAAATTCACGTAGGATTTGAATTGATTTGTGACTCTCTTAAAAACCGGTGTCACATACCGGTTTGGAGTCTAATCGCGAAACGTGATACAACTGGTTATTTTTGCGAGTACACGCCTACCTAGGTTGGTATTTAGAACTCTCTCCGACTCGACCACAAGGATCTGGTATACATTGACCTCCGATCACTTGTAATCGTTACGAATGTCCGCGTTCAGATATACTGGGAGAGTCTGGTGTTAAGAGTGAAAACCCGCTGTGAATTGCGCAGTTGAGTACATACAAACTCACACATCGACACTGACGAAAATATCAAAAATATACATACCGATTCGTATAGTACGATATGACTTTACAGTGTTAAAATGTTTTTGAATTAATCTGGGTGAAATGTTTTTGAATGGCGTTCTTGTATACTCGTAGCAAGAAATGTCTCTTTATTTCCTATTTGGAATAGTGGACAGCCTTGCATGGTTGTGGTAAATCAGCATATGTTATTGTTACTTATCAATCAATTGTGATCATCACTATTAATGAATCAAATTCATCCCGAGTTTATCAAGGCTTTATTATAGTTATTGAATTATTCACTGTTGAATTCATTGAAAGGGCGGTTAGTATTAGCTGACTGTTTATTTATATGTTTTGCATGCAATATCAAAATGTGCCAGTACGAGGGTAAAACTGAAAGTTTCGGGAATAGAAGAAAATATGCAGTATAAGTGAGTTTATTTATTTTTATTGTTTTTCAAAATATTCTCCTTTGTATTTCATGCACTTATGCATGCGTTCAAACCAGTCCATAAAGCACTTTTTGAACTCTGAAGTAGGGGTCGACAAAATGGCTATTTTATAGGCCTCCACTGCTTCTTCTGGCGTCTGAAACCGCTGACCACGCAGTTTGTCCTTGATTCTGGGGAATGTAAAAAAGTCGTTGGGACTTAAGTCAGGGCTATATGGAGGGTGGTCCAATATTTCGACTTTTTCACCGTCCAGGTACTCAGTTGTTGTCCGAGCGGTGTGTGGGCTGGCGTTGTCGTGGTGAAGGATGATGCGACGACTAGGGTTTGTTTTTCGGAGTTCAGCAAAGACGTTCGGCAAACAAATAGTGGTGTACCAATCAGCATTGACTGTTCTACGATCCTCAAGAGCCACAGTAGCTACGTGACCAGATTTAGAGATAAACGTAGCCACCATCTTCTTAGCCGTACTGCGAGAACGAACAACTTTTGTGGGTTTGAGCTCGTCTTCGAAGACCCATACTCGGGATTGGTTTTTAGTTTCAGGCTCATAAGCGTATATCCACGACTCGTCACCTGATACTATGCTAAAAACAGCATTTGAGCGTCCCTTGTTAAATCTTTTCAAAGTTTTGCGGCACCAATTGACACGGACTATTTTCTGCTCGTCAGACAATAGGTGAGGTATCCAACGGGAAAATAACTTTTTCACGCCTAATTCTTCTTTTAAAATAATTTGTATTTGACTCATTCCAATACCCAGGTGCTCTTGAATTTCCCGATATGTCACATGTCGGTCTTCATTTATCAGACGACGCACAACATCGACGTTTTCTTGCGTGACTGCCGATTTTGGTCGACCTTCACGCACTTCGTCGGTGAGGGATACACGGCCACGTTGAAATTCTGAATACCACCTGTATATTGTAGTCTTTGAAGGAGCTTCAATATTAAAAGCAGCAACCATCCGCTCTTCACATTGTTTTTGTGTTAGTCCACTTTTAAAGTCATAATAAATCATAGCTCTGAAATTTTCACGGCACAATTCCATTTTAAGCAGTGACTCGACGACTTCAATAAACAATTGAAACCGAACCATTTTTTTTCTTTTTTAAGTGGCCAGTGTGTTGAGATAAGGAAACTTCAGAGATTATAAAAAGGTATAATACATGTTAAAAATAAATTAATAAGTATTCGATTCCCGCCACTTTCAGTGCAAGCCTCGTACTGCCAGGAGGTTGCATATACAACCGATTTATTTGCACAACACTTACATTCACGAGTATATGAGCTTTGAAATATCGAAACAGCACTGTACAATTTCAACAGTTAAATTGTCCTACCAACATTCTATACTTAAGATGTGTAAGTTTGTTTACAATGAAAGAATACTTAATATCCGCGCGTATCAAGCTAGTGAAAGTTATTATTGATGCCACTTTCAATTTTCTGTCTACCGCTCGATTGCGTAACATGTGAAAAAAAAGTCATAATAGACTGTTGCGTGATTATCAATAATCGAGAAAGTAATAGTAGTATCAACGACTAGTTCTAACTTTATTTTACACATAGTTCGGTGTATGACATTTTACGCATAAATTATTTAAATGATTATTAACGAGTTCTTTAGATTCCTCGTGGATCTGGTACCAAATAAAACTAAACAACAAACAGGAAACAGGCCCACTAATCAGAATTTTTTTTATTATTTAAACAAAAAAAAAACAAAGGTAGGCGGGGGTGAGCTGTTTTCAGTTTTTGCATAACATGGACATATCTTGTCATTCAATGGAAAATGCCCCATGTGTAATTATGAACTAATGAAATTAATTTATTTAGGCTGCCTTTCTGCTACGAGGTTTTATTTTTATTAGAACGTACGGAATGTTCTTAATTTATTTTGCACAGCTTTCCGCTTAAGTAGGAAAACAATTCCAACTAGAAGTAAAGTCGATAAGAGTGGCGAAAATAATCATACAATACGAATTAACTTAAAATATATTGTTGAGAATTTTCATATAATTGAATATGCCTTAAAGAAATTCCAAGAATATAAACTGTCTATTGTAGATGCATTTTTAACTTTGGATTCAAGTGAGAACTGCTATAAATTTGACGACCTGTTTAGCCTAGTTGGTAGTGACACTGCATCCGAAGCTAGAGGTCCCGGATTCGAATCCCGGCCAGGGCATTATTTGTGCATTTAGCACGGATTTTGTTCTTGGGTCTTGGATGTTCTCTATGTATTTAAGTATGTATTTATCTATATAAGTATGTATATCGTCGTCTAGTACCCATAGTACAAGCTTTGCTTAGTTTGGGACTAGGTCGATTTGTGTAAGATTGTCCCCCAATGTTTATTTATTTTATTTTTATGCTGGTCTCGATCTGCTCTGTCAGTTAGAAATTAGACGACTGTATTGTACTATTTAATGTACAATTTCACTCCAATCACTTCAGTGGATCGAGAAAGATTTTTTTTCTATCCATAAATGGATATTGAACTCGAGTCAAAACTCATTAAAAATCGAAAATATAGAAAAACTTATAGTTATTTATTACAAGACAGAAAATATACAATAAATAAAATAGCTTAATACTCTTTTGTAATACAATTTCACTTTAGTTTATTCATGTCAGTTTTGTCTTTTTTTAATATTTATTTATGGATACACCTTATCCATATTAATATCTACAAGACACAACTACATGACATTAATGACACAAAAATAGCTCACCCCCGCCGACCTCTGGTGATCACTGATCACTGTTGCCAGGAACAGTAGAGATAGAGGCTGAATCAATCTTAATTCAGGAGTCCCGTGTCGTCACTCGTGCGGGCAGGTCGTGGCGATTCGCGGTAAAAGTAATAATCCTAGTTTGCGCGGCAAGCGGCGGTCGTTCACCATTTCCGAGAATCGGGCGCAAGTGGCCGCTACGGCGCGGCTATCCTGTGACCTTGAGCGGAGTTGTGCAGTTAGATAATGGAAAGTAATAACCTTGAGTCGTTTAATATGTCGTTGACGGAGAAGGATAGTTATGTGGACGGGATGAGTTTAGATGTAATAGAGGACTCTGGTGCGTCGCAGGAACTAAATGGAGTAGAAGTGGAAAATGGGAAGGAGGAAAAACAGGGGAACGGGAAGGATGGCATTCGACGTAGTGGGGAGGAATTTGGAGGAAGTGAGAATGAAGAACACGGATTGGGTACTAAAAGGACTAGAGAAGGAGGAGATACGACAGAGAGCGAGGACGCGGAGACGATGGGAGTTTGGAATACGGTGGTGGACAGGAAAACGAAGAAGGAGAGGAAAATGCAAAAGAGGGCAACTGATAATACACCCGAGAGCGAAAATTTCGGCAGACAGAGTACAAAAGACGACAGAGAAAACCTGCAAGTGTATATTACCAGCAAAGAACGGTTGCCCAAGCAATTTTCATTGGCGCGCTTCCTAAAAGAGAATGACATAAAAGGTGTATGTGGGGTTAAATATTTAAATCCGTTCAAGGTCAGGTTGGAATTCGAAAATTTTACCGACATGGAGCAGTTGTATAATTGTGAAAATGTAAATAAACAAGGATGGCTCATGCACAAACCAATGGAGATAGGTCACTGTTATGGGATAATACGAGACGTCGATCCAGAACTGAGCGACTCTGATATACTTGGAAAGATCACATGTTCCGAAACCGTTATTACCGCAAAACGATTAAACTGTCGCGATAAAAGTGACGGACACTGGCGACCAAGTGAGGTTGCGCGATTATTTTTCAAAAGTTCACGGCTTCCGCAATATGTTTTGGTAGACGGCTTACGCATCAAAGTTGAACCATACGTGCACCCAGTGTCTCAATGTTATAAATGTTGGAAAATAGGTCATAATATTAGAAACTGCCCTGCCAAAGCATACATATGCCCTAAATGTGGTGGCAGTCATGCCAATTGCGAGATAAAGACTTACACGTGTGTGAACTGTCGTGGGAATCATTTATCTATGGCCAAGATCTGTCCAGTATATTTAAAAGAAAGGAGATTACGGGAATTGATGTCTGAATTTAACTGCACATACCGAAAAGCTTTAACTCTATATGTAGCCTCTTCACCAAACTTGCTAGTCGAATCGGGACCTCAAATTGATGAACGACAACACTTTCCACTACTGAAAAATAGTACGTCATTGATAGTACAAAACTCACCATGCCATCCTTCTTATAAGGAAGTTGTAATAGATACCGAAACTGGACCTACGGAGAAAAGTAATGAAGAGGCAAAACGGCGCCCTACGAAAAATACTTCATCAGAAGTGCAACAACTCAAAAAGGAAGGTCGAGTTAAAAAGGAAAAGAAAATGACGTCACGAGGGGAACAGCAACCAGTGCCCGAAGAGATTAAGATAGATGGAACGAAGAACAAGACAATAGATCTGACGACGAAGGCAGTGATGATCGCAAAGCAACGTTCAGTGAGCTTTTAAATAGAATAAAAGAAGTGATTTTCCTTAACAATTTGAGTATTCGAGACAAAATTTATAGTGTAATAAAAATAAGTGTGGAATGGTTAATGATAATTGTAGCGGGTTTTTTCTCAGACTCTCCGATAGTAAAAGGAATTTTAAGTTTTATTAATAATGGCTGATTCATATAAATCTACTACGCTAAATATAATCCAGTGGAATGCCCAAAGTATATTAGGTAAGTTTAAATCATTTCAAGAATTGTTAAGATTAGAAAAAGTTCATATTGCTGTAGTGAGTGAGACATGGCTATCGGAAGATAAGTTGCTTAAAGTTAGTGGTTATAACTCGTACAGAAAAGACAGAGCTGATGGATATGGTGGATTAATTATTCTCGTCCATAACTCAATTAAATCTCAAATATCCAATGTTGAAATCAGTAACCCAGGAATCGAAATATTGAAAGTAAATATTTTTGGATGCCCCTTAGTTGAAAATATTATCGGTATTTATTGTCCTAGTAGAGTTAATACATATCAGAGGGATTGGGATGAAATTTTTAGTAATCAGGCACAGAAAACCATATTTCTCGGAGATTTTAATGGACACCACTCTAGTTGGTCATGTAAAACGGATACAAGAGGTAATCATATTTACAATTCTATTTTAGATAGTGAATTGATTACACTTAATAACGGAGACTCTACATGGATGAGGCTGTCCAACGGAGTAATGCAAAGCTCCTCCCCGGATATAAGTGTAGCGAGCACAGACATTGCTTTGGATTTAAATTGGTCAGTAATTAATGAAACCTTAGGTAGTGACCACTTTTTTATTAGAATTTCTACTAATTATCAGTGTAGTCCTAGAAACCCAGCAAAGAAAAGAAATTTCAAAAAAGCGAATTGGCACAACTATAAGACATACTTAAAAGAGCTATTGGCGGACTTTATATTTTCAGGCGATCATCAAGAAGATTACAACAAATTTATTCAGTTTATCAATTTAGCAGCAGATAGGCATATCCCGTATTATTCCTATAGTAATGACCCTAAAAATACATTTAAACCTAAACCCTACTGGAATGATAAGCTATCCGAAGCGGTAGCTAAATGAAGACTGGCGTTATCCACTTTCCGTAGGAACCCTACACCGGGAAATCTAGATATTTTACAAGAGAAAACGGCTAGCGCTCACAATAAACTATGTGAAGCAATAAGAAAGGGATGGCAAGAACTATGCTCCTCAGTCGACGCAAGTACTACTGCAAGTGAAATGTGGAAGAAAATGGCCTGGATGAAGGGCCGAAGTACACCTAGACAGTATGTCGATCCAGCAAAAGCTGAGGAACTCCTACGTATGCTAACACCAGATTATGCCGTCTCGCCTACCCCCTTATTGTCAGTTTACGAGTCACCTATTGACATTGATATCTCGATGCAGGAGTTAAATAAGTGTATCAAATCGAAAGATACATCTCCTGGATGCGATGATGTTTCGTATTCTATGTTGAGGAATTTGCCCGAAGATGGTAAAAAAATCCTGCTCCAGCTTTATAATAACTTTTTCGATGACGGTTTTGTTCCGATACAGTGGAAAGATATTAGTATTGTACCGATTCCAAAACCTGGACGGGATTTAGACCAAGTATCTTCATTAAGACCGATATCACTAATATCGTGTGTATGCAAAATTTTCCATACAATTATTAACAATAGAATAGAGTGGTTTTTAGAGCGCAATAATGTGTTTTCTGAAAATACAGTCGGATTTCGGAAATGTAAATCATGTTTGGATAACTTGAGTGTGGTAGTTACTAAAATACAAATCGGTTTTTCAGAGGGCTTGTCAACTTTAGGATGTTTCTTGGATATTGATAATGCCTATAATAATGTCGAAAATACAACCGTTATTTCCATCCTAGATTCTTTAAAAGTAGGGCACAAAATATGCAGCTATGTGTGGAATTTTTTAAAACATCGAAATCTCAAAATACAGTTAGACGAGGTAACCTTAGGGAGATCGACTAGCCGTGGTTTAGCACAAGGTGACCCTTTATCACCGTTATTATTTAATATAGCTACCCTTAACGTCTGCAAAACCCTCGAAAAAGATATATATATCTCACAATACGCTGACGATTACGTCTTGTATTGCCATTGTACTGAAGTTGCAGAAGGTGAGGAGAAGATTCAACAAGCTTTAAATAAAATCAATTCGTTATTATTGGATATAGGTTTAGAAATCTCACCGCATAAAACTAAAGTGTGTATTTTTAAGAGGGGATATAAAAAGGATAGTATTAACATTAAGCTTAACAATCACTCTTTGGAAGTTGTAGAGGCCGTTAAGTACTTAGGTCTTTGGCTAGATCGTGGCTTGCGATGGGGGAAACACATCAACGAAATCAAAGAAAAAGTCGTGAAGTATATTAATGTCTTTAAAGTTTTGGCAGGGTCCGGATGGGGTGTACATCAGACTCATTTTAGGCGTTTATATATAGCAATGATAAGGAGCAGGATTGATTACGGTAGCATACTATACGGAAATAGCGCGGCAACCCATTTGTCAAAGTTAGATAAACTTCAGAACGCTTGCTTAAGAGTGATTGGAGGATTTACGAAAAGTACACCCATACACGTTATGGAATCCGAACTGGCCCTACCACCGCTTTCCATACGGAGACAATATCTTTCTGGTAAAATGTGGTTGAAATCGAAATCATTCAGTTCAAACATACTACCTAATCTGCTGACGGTTCTCTCTAACTCGTTTGAAAATCCATACTGGCGTCGCAAATCAAAACCTCTGCTTGGCCTGGTGCACAATTACCTCAAAAACGTCGCGATATATGCCAGCAAACAATTAGAAATGTTTTCACTCGATACCTGGGTTACTAATATAGATTTAAACAACTGTCTGGCAACTAATATTGATGAAATTGATAAAGCGAAGCGTAAGTACAGCGGTGCTCATTTGCGAACTGTATGTAACACTATGTTAATAGACAATTATCAGGACTACTACAAAATTTACACTGATGGTTCAAAAACAGGCAAAGAAGGTGGAGTAGCTTTCCTGGATTGGCAAACTCAAGAAGTTGTTCAACTGCAGGTTAAGGAAAACATATCGATAATGGCCATTGAAATGATTGGCATTGTTGAAGCACTTTCGTATATTGACAATATAAATGAGCATGTAAATTTTGTTATTCTCACAGACTCCAGAAGTTCTATGCAGCATTTGAACCGTTGTACGTACGTTTTTAGGGGCATTCCAGTGGCATACACGATAATCCGTCTCTTGTTAAAGTTACGGGCGGATAATAAAAAAGTTATTATCCAATGGATTCCTTCACATTCTGGTGCCGCGGGGAACGAGGCGGTGGATCGGCTGGCTAGACAAGCGATCGAAACGGGTGATTTATACCGTACTATACCGTGGTTTACTGACGTTCTGTTCAAGGTCAAAGACACGTGCTACGAAATGTGGACCGAATACTTTGATGAAAGATCCCGAACTAAGGGCATTTGGTATAAAACTATCCAGCCAATGCTTCCTCGGACCCCGTGGTTTTATTTAAGTAAAATGAGTAGACAAGACGTGATTGTCGCTCTTAGACTTCGCTCCGGCCACATTCCATTAAATAGCTATGCATACATGATGCGGAAAGTTGATTCTCCCAATTGCACCATATGTGGGGTTGTGGAAGATGTCTACCACGTTACAATGGAATGTGGGCGTGGCGATACCCAGCGACGTCTGCTTAATATAAATAAGTACGATCTCGGTAGGATAAATAGCATTTTAGCTTGTCCGACCTCAGAAGAGGCGGAGTTATTATATAATTTAGTTAAGTCTATATTAATACTAAGGAATGTTTAGTGTAAGAGAGCCACTATGAGGGTGGCATTTGTAAAACCCTCGTTAAATAAATAAAGATTTAAAAAAAAAAAAATCTTAATTCAACCCATTTACGGAACATATCTTCCACGCTCAATATCATCCTAGATTTAGTATATCGTCTTGGTTAGCTTAAGCGCTTGGCGCGACAGAGCGACAACTGTGTCATATAATTACAAGTAGTACGGTTAGAATCACATTCATATGATGCATGTGTCGGGCCTGGCGTCAGAGCCCATCTGAAAGTATCATATAAGTATGAATCCTGTTTTAGTTCAATTGTTAATACCATCAATGCCATCACGGAACTATTCTACGAGTACAAATCACGTCGCGTGTCTCGCTCGCCTAACGCTCGCCTCACGACATTTTCCACGTGAACGACTTTTAGACTTGCGAACATTAATCGCAATGACTTTATGTTCTAAGAGAAACTCTAAAAAACTAACCGTGCTGCCAAGGTCAGTTGTTATACGAGATTTTGGGCACGTATACAATTGTTAACACTACCAGTGTTACGATTTTAACTACTTGTGTTTTTGAGTAATACAGCTTGCGTGCGTCGTGAGTTGTTCTCATCAAGTTTGTTGTGGGCAATGTGATTTTTTAACTTTAATACCTATAACTTGCCTTTTATCACTATTGTTTATTTATCCTCATTGAGTTCCTTATGGTATTTCTCTTTCTAATCGACCTTTAAAAACGATCAGGTCTTCAATTTGGCTGTTTACTTTAGGGATAATACCTAACTCACCGGGACACCATAGGTCACCGCCACCAACAAAATGTATACAGCTCTATGGTGGGTATCTCACCTGGTGTCCTCTTGGTTGTACTGTGCGACCTCGTTGCGCCGCCATGGTGTTAAATCATTCGTAATTTATCGGTCGGAATTGATTATGGGAACCGTGTGGAATCGTCGGAAAAATAGTATTAGTCACGCAAAAATCTCAAATGTTATAGGCACACTTATAGCAATACCTGTTTATTTCTTGCACTAACCTTAAAGCTTGGTTGCACCGACTTACCACAGACTTATACACGTCAAAAAATATGGTGCCGGCAGCATCCCATAGAAACATGTCAAACTTTCCATACATTCAAATTTTAACGAACACGGCTTACAATTACAGACGGTTTGGTGCAACCCAGCTAACTAAAACTAATCGTAATCGTGTTAGGTTCGGATGGAAGTTTGTTGCCAGACTTTGTAAATAATTATTTATCTGAAGTGAGTGTTTATGTACTAATCTATCAACTTTATAAAAAGCTTTCGAAATTGCTTCGGTCTTCGGTTGGCAACAGTTCTCGTAATACTCAACTTCTGCTATTACGCCTACTGACCGTCCGTGATTTTCAATGATAGTTCATTACGTCAAGGCATTAGTCTGTGGACTTGCACTTGTGGTTTGCGGTGTTTAACTAAAGTATAGCCGTCGCCATAATATAGTTGGTTATTTGTGTCAGAGGCTCCAGCTGATGATAGACTGCGAATCAAGCGTGTCTTAAATTACGTACTAAAGAGTTTCTGTGATAATATTGTGTTAGACAAAGACTAGCTTCCGTGATGATGTGTCAGCTAATATGTTTAACAACTTCAACAACAAGGTGTTAAAGTAATTAGTTAAATCAACTTAAAACAACCAGTCAACTCGGGCTGGATGCACTGTCAGTATGACTTTCATTGGACTGGTAGAACCATTTATTGGAATTTTGCATAGGTACGGTAAGCGTGGATCAGCCGCCGTCCTGATTTTGTATTGTTCTCGACATTTGTGTCGCTTACAGGACCTTGAAAGCCAAGAACTGACAGTGACAGGTGTTATGTAAAATAAAAACTGCCCCACACATTTTTGCACGCGTAGGATAATTTTACTTTCCTGTCAGCTGTCCGCTTCAGGGCAGAAAGTAAAAAAAAGTAAAAGTAGTTTATTCTTCAAATTAGGCATATTACATGCACCTATGAACGTCCATAAACTACCACCGGTTCGGAAAAATATACCTCTGCCACGAGAAGAACCGGCGTAAGAAACTCGGCGAGGTGTCATTTTTTCAAAACAATACGAGTATACATTATATAGTTAAATATAAAATTACATTACTACAAAATAACTTAAATAACAATGCTACAGTAGAAAGTATATTTTCGCGATAGATTACCCGTGCAGGACGCTATCACTGCCAAATGTACCTACATTAACAAATGGCATGTTTATTAAATCTGTCTTTGCCTTATGTGTCCTTGTTTCGTTCAGCTTGATTATCTCTTGTCGCATTTATCCCATTGTGTTATTGTCAATGGTCTATTGAACCGGAAATCTGTTTGGCACAAAGTTTATACCTATTGTGCTATAAAACTAAACTCAGCGCTTCCCATACGCTCCAATCACATTACACTTCCATAGATGTGGGCTGAAAAATAACAATGATTGACTTGTTTTGTCTTATTAGGTACATTAATTTTTGATTACCATATTCCTATGACCTAGCATCATTTATAATGTAATAATACAATCGTTTTGATATTTACTGCGTTTTATCGTATCCAAAAATGAAAAGCAGGCACGCTATAAATATGAAATGACATAATTGACAAAGTTATCTAACTGACTTTCTGCCTGCAATCCATTATACAAAAAGCCTGCAGTTTACCTAAATATTGGCGCCCGGTCAAGTTTTCTAGCCTTACTTGATCTCAACGTGGCCAGTAGGTATGCGACAAACGTGATGCAACCATCTCTGTAGCCCCTTATCTAAATATAACAAACCATTTATATACAGGTGTATTTTAAGCCGACATAAAATACATAAATTCTCTCACGAATTTACAAACACAACACGATTTAGGAGACTTTTGAGTCGTGTTTTGTTTTTATTTGTTTTACTTCTTTGTGGTGCTCAAGACGGATTTGGTGTTGGTATTTTTAATTTGAAGGACGCTTTTTAACCGACTTCAATAGAAGGAAGGAGGTTATCAGTTCGTCTGCATGTTTGCTTTTTTTTATTAGTAAGTTTTGTTATCGGGGAACATACATATGTTCCCCGATAACTCTTGACCACGTTGGCCGATTTTGATATTTTTTTTTTTGTTTTTTTTTTAATCTTTATTTATTTAACGAGGGTTTTACAAATGCCACCCTCATAGTGGCTCTCTTACACTAAACATTCCTTAGTATTAATATAGACTTAACTAAATTATATAATAACTCCGCCTCTTCTGAGGTCGGACAAGCTAAAATGCTATTTATCCTACCGAGATCGTACTTATTTATATTAAGCAGACTTCGCTGGGTATCGCCACGCCCACATTCCATTGTAACGTGGTAGACGTCTTCCACAACCCCACATATGGTGCAATTGGGAGAATCAACTTTCCGCATCATGTATGCATAGCTATTTAATGGAATGTGGCCGGAGCGAAGTCTAAGAGCGACAATCACGTCTTGTCTACTCATTTTACTTAAATAGAACCACGGGATCCGAGGAAGCATTGGCATCCCCGAGTTGTTCCCATATAAATTTGGTGGAGGTCTGACGATGGGATCTAGGAGGAATCGAGTAACAAGGCACAGGCTCACGGAAACCACAAATTGTGGCATAGCGAAGTACAAAATTTGAGTCGTTTTTTTTGGTATAAATTATTATTGAAGTACATGACATTCAGGCTTTTGTATACATTTACTGTGTCTTTTAATATTTGTAATATTATGATATGACTGAGTTCTGATGTAGGCAAAACGAGCATCGAGGAACGCAGCAGGCGGCACTTAACTAATCTCCGTAAAACAAATATGTATGTATTATTTTTAGACACTGCACCTTAGCGTGCTTTTCTTTATTCCCTACTCCTTACTACTACTTTTTACCGAAGTAAATCATGCTCTTCGATACTCGAGTAGACACGTATTTCTAAAATAGCAAGTTCTAGAAGTAAAGTGATGAGTGAATCATGAATCCCAAATTGTAACAAAGATAATGAATTTGTTTATTCCGTTCCGTAGAGGTCGTGCCGTTAGTTTATTATGCGGAATAGGGTCGAAGTGTGTTGTGCGCGGTGAGGTACCTGAAGGTAGCTGCAATGATTACATTTTCTCCAATTTCTCCATCATTAAACTAACTATTTTCTAATAACGGCGCTTTGTGTTCTGCCGGCCTGGAATGTAGCTAGATGTGAGTAATGAAAAGGAAAAATATTTTTTTCACATCTGCTATTCAGAGGAGGCAAGCGAGCAGACGAATCGCCTGGTGGTAAGCGATTAGCGCCCCCCATGGACACCCGCGACACCAAATGAGTTGTAAGTGCTTTGCCGGCCTTACATACAAAATTCTATTTAGAACCTTTCGTTTCACTCAGGGTTCACTATACTAGCCTAGCCGTAAATGCACCGATGGGCCCGATTAACCCTACAAACTTTATTAGTATATTCCTATAAATCAAATATTGCGATTAGGCATGCTAAAGCGGAACCCGGGCTTAGGATACAACCGGGAAAACGCAAGACTAGCAGGATGAAATGAACAGAGAGAATACTATCATCCCATCCCATTAAAATTTATTTATTGACCGAGCGAGCGAAGCGTCTCTGTTTCAGGTTTCGACAAAACTTCTTTCGTATGTCTGTCCTATGTTCTCCTCTACAGGTCGCATTTTTCAACCGATTCTGGTGAAATTTTGTGACCAGGTTCGATAATTATATTGATTTTTTCTCGAGTCAGTTTTTGGAAATTTTGAAATTTGAAAAAGATTTTTTTTGCGAGGTCTACATGTTACAGAGCCACTAGTATAATTTTTTTTTTAATAGGACGCAAATCAGCAGACGAATTGAGCTGATGGTAAGCGATTAACGCCGCTCATGGACACCCACAACACCAGAGGAGTAGCGATGTTCCTTTATTTTGCTCAGTCAATTAAAGTTTTTGAACACGTGATGCAAAAATGGCCGCGCAACTATAACACAAAACCTTAATAGATAGCGGATGTTCAGGTCACGCAGATCTAGGTTGCGCGTATCGATCCTTTGCCATTTGCCATAAGTGTGGGCGTTACATCGCAATCAATCAATTGGATTAAACCTAATCTCTCGGGCAATCCGCTTCGCCAGTTATCTGGCTGATGACTGTTATTACAGTGAAGGTAAAATTTAATTATCGGAGCTTCGAAAATTTTGAATATCGAAGAAAGTTACACGTTAATGTATTCTTGTCGTAGTTGACTATGTTTTACTCGTAATAGCATACAGGTGATACAAGCCTATATCCACATGGTGCCTACTGTCCGACCTGGCGTGTCCTATACTGTCGATTAATGAAGTTTACCGTTTTTGTGCTCACCAGTTGGCGTCATTGTCGAGTAAGGTCCAGCTGTCAAAGTTTGTTATTTGATGTTACGAGCGTCAAAATAAAGTTTACATTGAAATCATATTTAATACCATAAAACCAGGGTATACCGGGTAAGGACACTCCATACAAAAGGTACATCCGCGGCTCACGCACACATAGACGCGCCGATGTGTGCGTGGCCGCTTGTGCTACGCGCTAAATGATTGACGTGTCGGCCGGTCTCCGCCATTCCAAGTCGGGGCCGCCTCGCCGTCGCGGCAACACGTTTAACGTAAAGTCAGGCCGGCAATTACTTCGCGCGACAAATTAAGTCAAGTTACGACCGTCATTGTTATGTTTATGCATGTTTCAATTCATAAATATTGCCGACCACTTGAGTCTATTTATAATAGTGTATAATATTAGGTATGAATTACATAGGAACGGATCAAGTAAGAGCACGTTGTACCTTGAATACCTAAAACACTTAGTACTTATTTTAAAAAGAGAAATTAATGATAATAATATTTTTCATAATGAAAAATATGTACTTAATAATGAAGTTCGTAATAAAGTAGTTCATTATTTTATGTCGTAATCATTTAAATACTATTTTATGGAATAATATGATTTCTTAACTAGAAAATTAAACAACTCTTTCTTGAATAGAATATATGTACTTACTTAGATCATGAATGTTCGGGATGTGGAGGAATTGGAGCCCTATTGCTGTCACTTGCGTGTCCGTCTGTCAAACATTTTGTTCCGAAGATTTTTTTGAATTCCCGTTGACATATCAACTTGAAATTTAGTGATTTGTTTATCATTACGTATATTTTACCAGAAAATACCAGTACATTAATAAATCAGATTTTTTTTACTTGTACGGAACACTCGGTGCGCGAGACCGACTCGCACTTAGCCGTTTTTTTTTCATTAATTTACTTAGACACGCATTTTTATCTATCTATTCAAACGTATAATATAGGGATGATGCTAATCACATGTCAAAACAAAGAAAGACGTTTTGTACAACCCTGCGTCCGAACGACTACTTATTACCGATGACGTCACAACTGCTCCTAACGGCCGCACTGTCCCTACCCTATTTACCCTGATAAAACCGTACTGTAAAAATATCAAGCATGCCGCAGTGTCGCGTAGTCCCGTAAAAAGTTTCCGAAAGATAAAACTGTCTCAGAGCACTTACATTCATTGACCCCATAATTCACATTTGCCATTATTAATCTTAGATATGGAAAATTATTCACCGCATTAGAAATAAAATTAATTAAAAAAAAAACCCGCGTAGCCCACCCACAAATAGTGACATTTGACATTTCGAAGACCTTACGCTACACTAGCGCTTCTAGCGGCGAATTCATACGCGATGCCCTCAAGTGTCGATGACCCAAATTAGACAAAATAAATAATACACAAAAATACGTACACAAAGCATGTAATATTAAACATTCTATTAAAATAAAAAAAATACTAGGCTACTATACTAATACGTATTATATATAAATTTTAACTATACCGCGATTTTCATTCATATTTCCTAATAAACTTAACTTTAATACTACGCGGTTAAGTCCCGTTACATTAGTAAATAATAGTAATAAGTAAAAAAATTACATGTAAAATACTGAATTTTATGAATAACTATCTGGATCTAAAGAATGGCTTTTGATCCTGATGAAAGGTTTTTGGTAGATTGTGAAGCCGTATCTTTTCAATGGAATACTGCCTTTCTTTAATGAAAGGAGGCCTGTGCCCAGCGACCACATTAAACCTAATCTCCCGGGCAGGCCGCTTCGTCAGTTATCTTACAGGCGACTGTTATTACAGCTAACAAAGGTAAAATTTCTTTCCTCCATGAACGATCCACATCTGACCGTTTTTATACTTTCCTGTTATAATTCCTTTGCACTAACAAGCGTGCCAAGGAAAAGTGTAATTAAAATTGCAAAAATATTGTTCTTTACAACGCGGCAGATTGCGGAATTCAATTATAACATCAAGGATAGTACCCGAATGTGATTCGCCCTCGCTACTTTGTCTATTCTCGTCTCGTCAATGTTTTGAGCCAAGTGTGATTCATTTTCCAGGTGCTTACCGCATTGTGCGGAATTATAACTTCTGTTTTAATGTCATTCCTGAAGAACGGTCATAAAACTGTTGATGGTGTCTGGTCGTTCTGTGAGTTGCGGTCACAGAACGACCAGACAGCGTCATATAGTACGTAGCAGCCAAAGTGGCCAAATAGTTTGATGCACTATATACTATTGGTACTAAGTACTATATGACGCTGACTGTACATCGAGGATTGTTGGTATTTAACGACGTGAAATTTGAACGTTGAACAAAATTCAACCTTTGAAAAAAATATTTCCTTTTTTTACCATACAACTGTGGTGTGAGTGTTATATCTTCTCTAATACTCCTATGTATGTATGTATGTATGTATGTAAATACTTTATTGTACACAAAACACAGGTAGAAATACAGACAAATTCGGTTATATCGGTACAAAGGCGAACTTATCCCTTTAAGGGATCTCTTCCAGTTCCAGTCCTATGATACAGCCTTCATTATTAACACAAACCTTTACACCTTTATATTCTTTATTTCCTTTTCGTTAATGCCGTGAATATTATAAAATACTAACGTGTGTACATCTATCTACATTGCCACTGAATCTTAATGTTACGTCGACCTTCAGGGTACAACAATCACTTCACAAACGAAATGATAGGGGTGCCTTAAAAATTTCAGTTTAACATTGATGCTATATTAGAAGGTCTAGTCTAGACTATATTACGTTACCAATTAGACGTTAGCAATATCCCGAGGCTCTTTATTAGTGCAAACGTGTTGAAATCATTCACCAAGGCGTTTCCCAACAGCCAGAGTACTTGGACAATTGTTTTGTTTGAGTTTGCGAAATTGTCTGCCAAGTCTGCAAAGGAGGCCCAGCACGTGATTCTGCGGTCGTTGGGTCTGTGTGTTTGTCTTCCATAACATTTTGGGATATTTCCTCTATAAACATTAGGTTAAACTTTAACACAGCCATTTCGCTGAAATATTTTTAATTGAACAAGCGAGAAAACATCCCGATCTTACTCCATCCTATAGGTTTTTGAAAGATATGGAAATATGTTTCAGGGTGTTCTTTGCCTCGTTCTTTACACTTTTTAACCGACTTCAAAATTTCAAAAGAGGAGGTTATCAATTCGGTTGTGTTTTGTTTTTTAATGTTTGTTAGTCCATAACTCCGTCATGTCTTAACCGATTTGGAATTTTTTTTTTTGATTCTAAGTATATATATCCAAGTTGGTCCCGTTTTTGTCAAAACGCAGTTCTGAAGATGGGATCCATGAGGAATTGAGGGAACTCCTCAAATCTTCAAGGCAAACATATAGTGATTTTTGTGTTTTTATCAACAAATCGAGCATTTTCTTACAAAAATGTGACATTTGATGAAGTGGAACTGCTGATGATGATCAGAACAGAACTCTTCAACGACGAAAAGTTCACGTTTGGCGATTTGTCCTCCTAGCTGCGTTTGTTAAGCAAGTTCTATTTTCACGATTAATTTTTGTCATGCTCGATTTTTGATGATGGGATCCATGAGGAATTGAGGGAACTCCTGAAATCTTAAAGGCAAACATATAGTGATTTTTGTGTTTTTATCAACAAATCGAGCATTTTCTTACAAAAATGTGACATTTGATGAAGTGGAACTGCTGATGATGATCAGAACAGAACTCTTCAACGACGAAAAGTTCACGTTTGGCGATTTGTCCTCCTAGCTGCGTTTGTTAAGCAAGTTCTATTTTCACGATTAATTTTTGTCATGCTCGATTTTTGATGATGGGATCCATGAGGAATTGAGGGAAATCCTCAAATCATAAAGGCAAACATATAGTGATTTTTGTGTTTTTATCAACAAATCGAGCATTTTCTTACAAAAATGTGACATTTGATGAAGTGGAACTGCTGATGATGATCAGAACAGAACTCTTCAACGACGAAAAGTTCACGTTTGGCGATTTGTCCTCCTAGCTGCGTTTGTTAAGCAAGTTCTATTTTCACGATTAATTTTTGTCATGCTCGATTTTTGATGATGGGATCCATGAGGAATTGAGGGAACTCCTGAAATCTTAAAGGCAAACATATAGTGATTTTTGTGTTTTTATCAACAATTCGAGCATTGTCATACAAAAATGTGTCATTTGATGAAGTGGAACTGCTGATGATGATCAGAACAGAACTCTTCAACGACGAAAAGTTCACGTTTGGCGATTTGTCCCTCTAGCTGTGTTTGTTAAGCAAGTTCTAATTTCACGATTGATTTTTGTCATGCTCGAGTTCTGATGATGGGATCCATTAGGAATCGAGGGAACTCCTCAAATGTGAAAGGCACACAAATAGTGATTTTAGTATTTTTCATGAACTAATCAAGCATTTTCATTCATAAAAGTGACATTTGATGAAGTGGAACTGCTGATGATGATCAGAACGGAACTCTCCAACGACGCGTAGTTCACGTTTGGAGATTTGTTCTCTTCGTTTTGTTTGTCAAGCAAGCAAGGTTTTTTCATGATTCCATGAGGAATTGAGGGTATTCTACCATTATAAACATACATTATAGCCATTTTTATTTTATTGTATATCTATCTAAGAGTGCACCATCTAAGTATAATAATCTTTTACCGGCTTCCCCCATTGAAGTCGGTTTTTTTTTCTTAAAAATTATTTGAGACGTGTTCACCGTGTGACGGAGGTTTACGTTGTCGATTGCCGCTGCCCTCTTGACTAGGCGCTGATACACTCGTAGAAAATTCAACTTCCTTGCCATAGGAAGATGAAACGTGTATGATGTATCTTAGGCGCGGTAATAGAGTACCGTAAAATGTGGTGAGTTGAGTCGAAATCGAAGTTCAAACCTGGATAAAAACATGGGTTTGAGTTTGCGAAAAATACATAATAGTAGGCAAACCCAGCTCACCCGTAGTTGGGTTATTACTTTAAAATTAAAATTACTAGGGTTGACACTTTCGGATTAAGACAATAGCTTGACTTGTCAAGAGAATTTTTATTAATGTAGCATTTTTAATTATGCTCCTACTTAAACCGGTTTAATGTTTTCTGTAAGTTGTGACCCTTATTTTTATGACGTATAAATAGTTTTTAAATCAATTAAAAAATACTTTGATCTATATGTATAATAAAATAAAAATAAAAAAATCCACGAGTTGAATAAAAGTCGATTAAACACTCAGTAGATAGCCTGTATTACTGTATGAAATAAAAAAAATGCACATTTTAATATAACATATTTATTGAATTTGAAATTTCTTTAATTCCTCCGCTAATATTTACCATTTTATCATAAAATTTAAAAGTGTCTTTGTTTTGACTATTTATGTAAATCGACAACCCTGAACTACGAACACCAACTCTCCCCTCTATCATCCCGGTACACCCCGTTCGTAATACCAACCCTCTCCATTCATGACCCAACTGTCCCCGTTGTCAGCCCAGCTCACCCTTCAGTACATCCCTGCTCTCCCCATAAAAAACCTCAAATGCGGTTGAATCGTTATCTATGTTAAAACCATTATAAATAAAGAAAATATAACTTTCATGTTTTTCTGTTTCCAATAAACCATGTAAGTATATATAACGATATCCGGAAGGTGGATGAACACTTACTTTGGCAAACATCACATGAAAACAACTAAAAATCCGCCGCTTCCGAGCATCAACTTTGACATTGAATTTGTAATAAAGAAAGTTTACATTTAAATCACAATTCATCATTGTATGATTCAGTCATAATTGTATGATTTGGCAGCTTAGTGTTGCGAGAAGAAGAAAAAATATGTCTAAAAATATAATCAAATTACTTTGAGAGCAACCTGAGCCCGAAAATTAAAGAGCTACTGTAAAAAGAAATTCTGGATTCGCAACCCAACTCCCCCTGCGAACCTTACTCACCCCATTTTACGGTAATTAGAGTAAGTACTCTGCAAAAAATGCCCAAACTGGCCATAAAGAGTGTAAACTAGTTTTCAGTTCATATTTACCTACCTAGTTGGTTACTAAGTTCTGTTACTCGATTTGCAAACTCTTTTCTTGCGTTAAAACAAATGCTACCGAAAAAATAAAAAATGACATATAATGGCGGGTTGTCAGTTATAATTTTATAGCACACACAACACTTATCTCGTCATATTTATAATGGATTGGGGTCTAAAAGAAAATAGTGTCGCTGTAATTGCGTTGCACAAATGCGGGCATCCTCCAAACGTGATTTTGAAGTTGCTTCAAAATCTGAAAATCAACAAACAATTCGTTTATCGTACCATTAATAGGTACAATAGTACCCTGAGCTTTGATTACCGCAAGAGGTCTGGAAGACCACGCACCGTTCGGACCCCAGCTCTAATAAAGGCAGTGAAGGCGAGAATCGCAAGAAACCCCGTTCGGAAGCAAAAGTTGTTGGCAATTCAGATGTCTGTGAAGAGAAGCTCCCTTAAAAAAGTTATCAATCAAGACCTTAGACTACACGCTTATCGTAGACGGAAAGGTCATTTGCTTAATGGACGATTGAAGACTATGAGGCTGAATAGAAGTCGCGTGCTACTGAAGCGGTACGCACAAAATGGCCACCGAATTATATTAGGAGGGGTGATCCATAAGTTTTGATAATCAGTATTAAATATGGGAGATATGTAAATCGTTATATTTTTAACACAATATGCACACTTTCTATATTTTCAAATACTTATTAACGTCATTCAATTGTTTTATTTTACCCCAATAAATATAATTTTACTTTTTAAGGTCAAATTTTATACCTTCACTAAGTCATCACCAACTCTTAATTTTCATGTAGTTGGTTTTGAACATAAGTGAATGAGAAGTAGTAGTCGGGAAGTTAGGGCTAAATAACAATAGGAACGGTTATCAGTTCTGATCTTTACTCGAAGAGCAGCACCTTTGTCAATTAGAAGGCTCTGAAGTACAATTTCTCCCGAAAATTCGTGTTTTTTTTTGTTCAGCTTATTTATAATATTTAACACAACTATGATAGAATAATGTTATACAACTCTCCAACAATATTTGAGCTCAATTAGTGAAAGCTAATTTCGCAGTTTTTATTGGTAGGCCTCAATAGTCCAGGAAGAAGTTGAAAAATACTCCCTAATATTGGTGACAGATCTGGAGATAAAAAAAAACCAAGGCACAGATAACTTGCTTATCCTTTAAATCATAATGATAAACCAAGGTTTTATTTTCAATTACAATATTCTTCATTAGTGCATCAGGACTTTTTCAACACCGCTCCAAATAATTACAAAACCAACTCTTTATATCCGCCATCTTCTTATTTTATCAATTCGGATTTTTTTGTTCAGCAATTACAGAAAAACAAATGAATAATGTTTATATATTTTTACTCTAATTTAATGTTGATTAGTGTCATGGTACAGCCCACATTAAAAGAATATCATTAACGCGGTGTTTCATACCGATTATCAAAACTTATGGATCACCCCTCGTATTTAGACGAAAAAAATTTTACCATTGAAGAATGTTGTAACCGCCAGAATGACAGAGTGTATGCAAAAAACAGTCAAGAAGCGAGTGTAGCTGTTCCGAGAGTGCAACGAGGCCATCATCCCTCTTATGTCATGATTTGGTTAGGTGTGTCATACTCAGGGTTAACACAGGTCCATTTCTGTGAAAAAGGTGTCAAAACTGGGGCTAAAGTTTACCAGGAAACCGTTCTGGAACCAATAGTGAAGCCTTTAAGCCACTCTCTATTTCAAAACCAGCCCTGGGTCTTTCAACAAGACTCAGCCCCTGCACATAAGGCAAAAACAACTCAAGCCTGGTTTCGAAGCAACAAAATTGACTTCATTGCCCACGAAGACTGGCCCTCCTCCAGCCCGGACCTCAACCCCCTGGATTATGCTATATGGCAGGTTATTGAGGAGAAAGCCTGTGCTAAACCCCACACAAATCTTGACTCCCTCAAGCGGGCCATAGTCAAGACAGTGACGGAATTAGATATGACAACCGTGCGTGCCGCTATTGATGACTGGCCTCGTCGTCTGAAGGCCTGTGTTCAGGTCCAAGGAGGCCATTTTGAATGAAATTGACAAATGTAAATCCTGATTGTGTGTACTTCATTTTAATATATAATTTATTTAACTTTCGTTAGTATATTTTATGTAGATAAGGATTATTACAGTAACATAACTTAGTAACCAACTAGGTATAGAACGGGTTTTTTAAATGTACATTACATTTATAAAATGAAATATTTATTGATTTAATACAAGATCACATCCGCATCCGCAAAGGGAATGGAAATATCTCCGTTCACTGTGCCTAAAATCTATAAATTGGCACTTATGAACTGCAAGGGTAAGGAAATAAGTAAAATATGATTAGTATCTACCTTAAATACTACGCCGGTAAAGCAAAGAATCACAGATATTTGTAGCCCGAAGCGAAAGCAAGGACGTGGATACTTATCCAATTTTATTGTCGTGTGTTTAACGTCGTGATTCTTTGATTAATTTTCAATTCGGTTAAAAGTCCATTTTTATTTTAGACTTTAATAAATAATAATACTTTAAGTCAACGTTACAGTCTAGAGTAAAGTATTTTCTGCACATTTTCCTAACAAAAGTATTTTTATTGATAACATTAGAAAAACACATCTTTAAAAAATAAGCATTTTTTCGTTTCACCACGTCGGTGGCAAACAAACGTGCGGTCCGCCTGGATATTAAGCCTATAAACGCTTGCAAGTCCAGGGTGCCAAATGCGCGTCGCCGACGCTTTAAAATAAGTTCCTCTAAAACCGTATATATCGTGTTTTGTACCTATGTACTAGGATACGACTACAGTATAAGGTTCTTCAGCAATACTACAGTATAAGGTTCTTCAGCAATTGATTTCCCATGTGCCACACTTCGAGCCGAGCGCATGTTTTCCACCGTGACAGTATAAAAAGACCGAGTGATTTGTAGAATTTTCCGAGCATTACCGTTTGTATTCCTTGCATAACAAATGGCATGGCAATTTGCAGAACGTGCCATTTGATGATGCTCCACGTGCTTGTCATTGGTTAAACAATCGTTCATTGTTTGTGTGAATTGCCGGTGTGTGGATGTAATTCTGCTATCAGTATCAGTCTTCAATATCGCTAATGCTAGGTCTGAGACAGCTGTTAAATGTTCGTAATTACGTTGGAGGGTAGGTAAGAGGCCTTCAGTCCAGTCTAGGTCAAATAGGTGGAGTGTCGCTGTAGATCTCCCTGCCGAGGTTTTCCCTAGAGACTACAGTATGGGATTCTTCAAGAAAGGAGTGTAAACATTTTAAAATGGTCGGCAACGCGGATGATGCAGGCGTCCATAGGCCGCGGTGACCGCTAAGCGTGGGACCAGATGACTATAGTCATTACATGTGTTTTTTTTTCAAAGAAACTTTCCGAATTACGTACACGTCTTTCAGAATTTCCCCAAAGCACTTCAGGTTTTAAGCCTGAATGATTGTGGTTGAGAATTCGAGATGATTGTTGGTGAGAGAGGAAAGCCAACTGGCCTGTACTGTACAAGTTGTACATATTTTTCCTATCCTTATTATTCCTATTTTGCCTTGTTGTTCAGTGTGAGTAGTGCGACCGTGTATTAATAATGTGTTATACAGGATGTAGTTTGAATAGAAAGCTTGAATTCTTCGCAGTTCGAATAGAAATAAGTAGGAAAAAAAAATGTTTGACAGTTACAACAGACATTTTTAAATCAATTGTTTAAATTCGGTTGTTGGAAGCAATTACTGTAGTAGTTGCTGCTGTGTTTCATTTCATTCCAATAAATTGTCGCCATTTTCTCGTTTTATAATATCCCTGGAATGTTTGTAAATGGGCAATTGAAAGGAAACTGAGCAAATACGAATTCAGTTTATAAACATTTCTAATACCTAAGGGCGAAAGTTATGAAATGTATTTTATGTACAGTGCGAAAATATAAGAGGCCTCAACGTCGTCCAAATATTACGCCTCAACGTTATTAAATATTTACTGTATAAGATATATTGCTTTAATTTATGAAAGCCTCATTATATGTGTAAAACTTGAAACGCAGAGAGCGGGCGCGGTGCGGGACGGAGGTGGTTTTGCATTTTTGATCTTTCCGAAACTGTCGACTGTCATTGTTGCTTCATATGTCACACACGCCTCCTCCGCGCTACCGAATACCGCGCGGTTTTTTTGGTGTGACGTCCCCCGTACACCACAAAACCGCCTCCGCCCCGCAACGACTCTGCGCCGGGCTCAGTACGGCTAGCTATCCGTCTCTTTTCGTTCAAATCTCAATAGATTAGAGACGGATAGTCTATCTCGCATGCGATGTAGCTCGGGAGCCGTCTTGTGCTAGCCGTGCTGTGTGATTCAAGCTTAAGTTAGTATAGGTACGTCACAGTCCCATATATTACACTCAACAGAAAATGTAGATGATTATTTTAGTACTTTGTCGAACTAACGTAACAATATTGCGACTACTTTTGCTGTTGACTGTACCTATTCTTTTACATCCCAAAGTTGTCATTTGGATAATCTTGAGAACTGCATTGATATTCAAATCCTTTCTTCTTCCGTTAGTTAACGCATAGCCAAGTGTAGACTCGTATGAGCGCAAATAACAGCCCGCATAAAACACATCTTTTATACTTTATAGGTTACAGATAACTGTAGCTCCCATTGCATTAATAGGAAGACTATTTGGATTTAATTACATACATTTCAGCCCTCGTATACCTACTTCATTCAGTCAGGCTTCATTAAAAGTTGTAGCTTTCATGCATCAACAGCCTGTAATGAATGCCGCATTGAAATATGTAATAGCTATTCATGATTTATGAAAATATTTCAACAAGAAAATGTAAAATTAAACGTATATTAAATTTTTAATTAATTACATTGGGTATTCCTTACGCCAAATCTTGGGATGAGGAACCAAAGCCGACCCCGGGATCCTAGAATACAACCGGGAAACATAACTATACTAACGTGAGACATATATTAACACAAGTCACTATTTGCGACATGTTTCGGACTACAATTCCGATCCGAATTCAAGGACTCCAATTGCAGTCCGAAACATGTCGCAAATATAGTGACTAAAATCAATCTTCTCTGTAGGGTTTTCTTCCGATTGTGATATTGGCCAAGACCGACCCTTTAAGAATTCGAGAGAGCCTAGAATTTGTCCCGATGTGAAAATTCTGGGAAATGGCTTTTTAATATTGCGTATCTACTCGACTTAAAAGCAATATAAATAGTATACGAAAGAAAAGATGACTGTTTATGTTATTTTTGTTCTATAGAGTGAGCCCATTATATCGCCATCAAAGTTAGTTTGGCGAGTGAATGTTTAATATCTATGTATAATGTTTTTGTTTTGGAATAAAAAGTTTTGAGTGGGTTTTGGGTCGGTTGCACCAAACTGTCTGTAATACTGTTGTGTACTGTTTAACAAGTTTCTATGGGATGACAGTCGCATCTAGCGGACTCCCGCGACCTTTACCAGGTCGTCAGTCCACCTTGTGGCGGTCTACCCATGCAACGCCTTTCGGTACGTGGTCGCACTCGAGAACCTTTCCGCTTCAATATATATCGGTTATACGTGCAATGTACCCCGCCGACTGCCACCCGATATGTACCGCATACTACTTACAGGTCATCTCATCTCACATTCTCAGTTCGATAGTTTATTTATTTAACGATACCAAATCCACAGTACAAGTTACAGCATTTTTTGTCGGCCTGTTTAGCCTAGTTGGTAGTGCCATTGCCTCCGAAGCTAGAGGTTCCGGGTTCGAATCCCGGTAAGGGCATTTGTTTCTGTGGTGAGCAGAGACATTTGTTCCTGAGACTTGGATGTTTTCTATGTATTTAAGTATATATCTATTAAATATATCGTCGTCTAGTACCCATAACACAAGCCTTATTGAGCTTACCGTGGGACTAGTTCTATTTGTGTAAAAAATGTCCCCTAATATTTATTTATTATTATTTATTTATTTATTTTCAGAAGAATTTTCATATTACTTTTGTCATTGACCAATTACGGATTTACATTTTATTTGCTTAACAATTACAAAAAGAAACCAAACATTACAGTCAGACGAAGTGTTCTGACATCTAAAGTGTAATCGGCTCCACACGTCCGGCTCCTCGCATAACGAAACTGTGAAGGTGAAGTTAAAAAAACTCATGTATGGTAAAACTTCGAGAATGTTTATCATACATAACTTCTATAACTCTTCCACTAAGATAACGGCATAGTTTCTCGTTCAAACGTTTAGTAAATACATTCCCTACGCGTGATAACCGCTTATTTTGCACTCGATATCGTAATTACCCCCACCTAATTGCCATCCAATGCCCTGACGTTGGATAATCGATCCAATTCCCTGAGGCACAGGCTATAAAATCGAGTGTCGGGAAAGTTTAGGTGTTCACCCAACGTTGTTGATAACCTAGACCTTGAGATATGAACATTGTATCGTTCTCGTGTTGCTCCCGTTCTAAGTCTGCCTTTCGGTCTTGAAATTTAAGTTTACAACGGTGAATATGGTATTGTACAGTACGATTACTTTGAGTTTGACACTGACATATGCTCTTATCCCATTGGATAGTCTACTTTAACGCTTATGTAATAGAGTTTCTATTACAAACATATGATTTCAAGACATTGCAGTGTCTATGTTATACCTGGCGTACAAATAGATCCACAGAGTATGGCCTCAGAACAGTCAGCCATGATTTTATACTCGTAGTTCCTCATCACCGCACTACCGCTTTTCGGGGTAGTTTTAAATACACAGCAACTAAGTGCTGGAATAATATACCACCACCACTCAAAAATATAAATAGTCTAAACAGTTTCAAATTACAGTTAAAGCGACATCTTATTCAAATATAAAAAAAACTACCTCCGAGCGGTCGAGTCCTACCTTCATTCTCTATGCCAAATTATAGCCGTGTCCGATAATAAAAAATATTTTCTTTTATATTAATATTTATCTTGTAGTCTTATATTTGCTACCGTATTATAACCTTTTACATATAGCGACAGTCAAAATATGAATGTAAACCATAACAACACTACTTAAACTTTAACTCGAACACTGTTCCGACGTACGAGTATTATATAAGAGTAACTCATAAACAGTAGAAGGGTCTGACTGAAAATCAGCGTTGCGGTGTATTCACTGCAACATTATGCTGAGTCCAGCCCCTTTTTATCATCACTCATTGTTATACCTACTGTACTGTGTCTAATCTAATGTTTGTTTTAATTTTTTGTTTTTTTACTTATGTTTATCATGTACTTAGTGTTAAAATGTGGTGATAAATAAAGTACTTCTATGTCTATGTCTAATACAAAATCTCTATTACATTAGTGTTAAAGTAGAATATCCAATGGAATAAGAGCACACATGTCAGTGTCGAACTTAAAGTAATTTACCTGTAATAGCTTGCTTTTGTCCGAGAAATCCTCAATCCCATCAAAAACATAAATGTGTAATAGGGAGCCAAGTTCAATATTAAGAATATGCGATGCTTGGTTGTCGTTTTCACCGACAAAAGAATTGAGATCTAAATGGGTGCCAAGTTCCATAGATTCTCTGAGATGATGCCAAGTCCGGCACTATATTGTTTACAGTAAAACTAATTTACTGCGGCTTAATGCATTTTGAGCTTTCACTTGGCAGTCTTCTTAAAAAGCCAACAGCTTTTATGGTATTTATTTATTTAATTAGGCTCACAAAACAAGTTATAGTCAACATATTAACAATTACAGGGTATGAAGGAAGTTCAGATCTGGACTACAACTCAAAATATGTGTGCACAGATATGATCAAAAAACTTAGAACAAAACAAGAGGACCATCGTGCAAGTCGGCGGGTGTTAAATTATATAATGTGTTAAGATTACGATAAGAACCTCGTATTTAATTTACGAGATATCATTGCATGTTGTTAAATATTCTTATAATACTATCTTTAAACTTAGGTAAACTATCAATAAAAATATCCAGAGAAGAATGCATTGCAACAGTGTCGTTATATAATCGACACATCCTTGTCACGGGGTTATAGTATGATGTGTTGTTTTTATAAACGTGTAACTGAAAGATACTGCGTGAGGGGTTACGTTGTTTAAAACGTGTAATGAAGTACAGAAGAGAGAGGAGGGATGGGCAATCAATTTGTGAGTGGATAATTTTGTACAGGGTTAATAATTCACAATACTGTCTACGCGGCGATAGACGCGGCATGTTGAAACACTGTAGCCTGCTCGAGTAGGATCTGAATTGACGACCTAGCTGAAGTCTGTAGCACAGGATTTTCAAAAAACGTTTTTGAATCATTTCCAAACGTTCAATATGAACTTTGTAAAACGGTGACCAAATGACTGCGCCATATTCAAGGGTGCTTCGTATTAGTAAATAATATTGGATTTTTAAGGTATAATAGGCATTCTTTTTGAAATCCTTTGTAGAACGGGAGATAAAGCCTAATAGTTTGTTGCACTTGGATACCAAGTAATCATAGTGGGAATGGAAATTTAATTTCTCGTCGAAGAGAATACCAAGATCGCGGACTACCTGGTGGCGAGACAATGTGACGTTACACAGCGTATAGTTGAAATTAACTTTATGTTTTGAATTCTTAAATGAAATAACAACGCACTTGTCTATGTTTAAGTACATACGATTTAGTTGACACCATTCAGAAATAGCATTAAGATTCTGTTGTAACATAACGCAGTCCTCAACATTCTCAACGGTCGAGTAGATCTTGAGATCATCAGCGTACAAAAGACATGGACATGACAGTTGATCCACGAGGTCATTGATAAAAGCAACAAACAGCAGAGGTCCTAAATGGGATCCCTGAGGCACTCCAGATGTAATGGTTAATGGTCCAGAGAGATGCCCTTTGATGCAAACTAGTTGAGTTCTGTTTTCCAAATATGATTTGACCCACCTCAGTAAATTACCGTGAACACCATAACCCTCGAGTTTCTTGAGCAGAATGAAATGATCGACTTTATCAAACGCTTTTGCGAAACCAGTGTATAAGGAGTCTATTTGTAATCTATTTGCAAAAGCGCTACAGAGTTAATTCTTGTATACCAACAGATTACTAACGGTTGATCGATTTGGTACAAATCCATGCTGACTAGGAGATATGAAAGTTTTGAGGTGTGAATAAAACATACTGTGTATTATAACATACTGTATAGAAAACTGCCAAGTTAAGGCTCAAAATGCATTTTTAATGAATATCGTTGACACCACGCGGTCTACGGGTGGTTTTCACTTTAGCGTTTTATTCGTCATCATCATCATCAGCCTAAATACATCCCACTACTCGGCACAGTAAATGAGAGGATACGGGTAATAGTTGGCACCCTGTAGCGTTTTATACGTTAACCCTTTAACCGCCATTGTCTGATATATCAGAGTTCAGACAAAGTGACAGTGTAAATTAAATGATACCTTCATGATTTGAAATTGGAATTTATAACATAACAGTAATAGAATGATATCACTAAATCGTTGCTAAATGTTTGTCACAGATTTATGACAGAGTTGAACTTTTTGGCGTTCGGCGGTTAAATATTAATGAATATTTATAAGCTTTAGTGTATGTACTTGATGGCATGATTAAATGAATATGAATATGTAGTTAAAAAGTATTTAAGATTAGAGAGAGAGAGGGTCAAACAGACAGGCAGAAACAGAGAATCGGGCGGAATTATTATCGAATTCACTATACTTAATCTGTACGTATAATATAAGTACAGTCAGCTGCAGAGAAACGTGACCCCCTTCCATAGAACATTGTTTGCAGTACAGTACAGTCAAAAGTACGCACGGCGAGACGAGATGAGGAATTGCATCACAGAGAAAAGGAGCGAATAAATCATATGATATTTATGTAAAGGACAAAGTTTATCTCATCTGGATGACCTACATACCGATCCAGATGTTTCATATAATCAAATCGTCACCCTTCGTGCATTGTCAGTTCCTTGTTTTTAAAATAAGTCTGGCCGTGAAACAGCTGTGGGCATCATTGACCTGAATCTGACGAAGCTTCAATGATTCATTTGCGAAATGTAATATTTTATAAGCGTTTGCCATTGTATAAAATAAACTTAAGTAATCTTTGCAAAAATGGAATATATTTTATTTTATTTATTAAGGAGAAAAAAACAGAAACGTCACAAAAATATAGCGTAATATTGGTATGTTGGTAAAAATACTTAGGTTGGGTATAGACGTTTCCTTAAACATCATAACATAACAAACAGATAGCTGAATATATAACATATATTCACGCCCTTAGCCCGTTAGCGTGGTAGAGACCAGAGCATGCTAAATATGTACTACGGTCCTTACATACTTCTTTCGCTTCAATTCCATCCATACATCTCCTCATACATGCTCGACGGTTTTGAATCTATTATCTGTATATTTAACTTTGCTTGTCATTCACGTGGTTGGTGATTCCCAAGAAAATGTAATATCATTCCAAAATTTGTAAACGCATTCCTTACCATTGTCGATTCAGATTTATGTACCTCCATCTTGATATCTATGCAGGTAAGTATAACTTTTTTTTTTTTATTACATATGGGATTGCTCTTGGCCAGCATCTAGCCGGGGGGCAAAGATGAGGCCGACGATGAAGCGAGCTCACCCAGAAGATGCCTATTCACTCGTGCCTTAAAAAGGTCTAGGTTATATGAACTCGGAAAAACAGACGCCGGCAGAGAATTCCAAACCTTAGAAGTGCGCATTATAATAGTACATTTCGATGCTAGTGCGGAAAGTATGTCATTATTTCACGAGTACCGAGGGATGCCACGAGCCGCAGGCGAGTGGCAAGACTCGGGACGAGTGAAGAATGACATTTCCGCACGTGTATTGAACGACGTTTTTTAATACAGTTGCGAAAAAATAAGAAAAACAACAAGTAATATTTATAAAAACAATATCGAATGTTGCTATTCCGTAATAATGATAGCTTTCCTTATACCGGAGTCTCAACTTTTTGTTCAAGCATAGATCGATTAAGAAGAAATGTAATACGAGTGAGCCGTTTGTGATTGTGATTCAAGACGACGTTTAATATCGTTCTATTTCCTTTTTATATGACGTCATCTGAAAAATATGTTCTCAACTAGAAGAAAGCCCGGCTTCGCTCGGGTGATATAAATAAGAAAGAAATAAAGAAAACATTTATTCGTGACAGTTATACAAACTTCCAAAGAAATAGTGTACAACAATGTATAAAATAAAAACATTACAACAACGGATTATACTGAAACTTCGTATACAAATATAGTCTGTAGTCTGGAATAGGGAGTAAATGATTACGCTGACGAAGTCACGGGCAATCTTTATAAGTTAATCCTATGTATTTTTATAAGGCTAGTATTTAAAGGCGCATAAAAATATTTACACCGTAAATATTGATGTGCCAGCCAGTATTTTTCGTGCGAAGTCAGAGGGCCGTCCCCTTCACTCTCGTGTTATACACTATATGACGGAAAGAGACAGCACGATACGAAATTCGATTTTAGAAGTTTGGAGTAGGCCCTCAGAGATGCTACCGCGAACGAAAACAAATGAAGTTCGTATATCTCCCTCTCTGTCGCACTTGCGCATTCGTGCGACAGAGAGGCATATATTTCGTTTTCGGTTCCCGGTAGCACTTCAGTCCGAGCGCGGCGGACGGCCGAAGAAAGTCAAAGAACATTCCGTGTGTCGTCCGTCACATATATATTTTTTAACTTTCCATGGACCTATGAACTGCAAATTTGGTGATAATGTTTATTATGACGTATGTTTTACCAAAAATACCAATATAATATTGATAAATCCCCCTCAATGCGCGAGTCCGACACACTTGGCCGGTCTTTCTTACATTTTGAATTTTATTTCTCATGTAGTAAAATACCCTATTAGTTTTAAAGTTGACGCTTGAGAGTCTACCCCGAATATAAAACGAACTATCTCCCTCTATGTCGTTCGAATATGCATGTGCGACAGAGCGGCAGATACTTCTTTTTCGGTTCAAGGTAGCGCCTCTAACGTCCGAGCGCGGCGAACGTCATGAGCAGTACCACTAAGATATGGGAGAGCGAGATAGGGATAGAATTTTGCTAGACTTTTAAAATAGAGACGCAGCTTTAAGGTGGCGGATAGACTCAGCAAACATTCTAGTATTATCACAATACTGCGGTCGTCAATATTATCGCAGTGTTCAAATTTGTATGGATTCTGTTTCGGTATTCACGTGATACGTAACGTGATATGAACGTATTACGGGATAATAATAACCATGTTGACAGTTATGCAAACGAAGAAAGAAATAGTGTACAAAAATGTATAAAATATAAAAACATTACAACAACGGATTATGATGAAACTTCGTATAGAAATATAGTCTGTAGTCTGGATTAACATATGGTATAGGGAGTAAAAGATTACGCTGACGACGTCACGGGCAAAGGCTAGTATCTTTGCAAGTTAATACTAAGCATTTTATAAGGGTAGTATTTAAAGGCACATAAAAAATTTGACACCGTAATCAGTACTGATTTGTATAGCTAAAATACTAATCGTTCATTAAAATTCAGTTCAGATGTGCAATTGTTAAATATTGATGTGCCAGTCAGTATTTTTGGTGCGAAGTCAGAGCTGCTAACGCGAACGAAAACAAATGAAGTTCGTGTATCTGCCTCTCTGTCGAACTTGCAAAATCGAGCGACACAGAGGGCAATACACGATGTTCGTTCGTTTTCGTTTCGCGGTAGCAGCTCTCTATAGGTATTCTCCGCCAAATTCTATTAAGTGAGGCCCTTTACACTCAATATTATGTGTCAATATTATCGCGATTTTTAAAATTGTATGGGGTCTGTTAAACGCTTAATATTATCACAATACTGGTGTGTCAATATTATCGTGGTTTTCAAAATCGTATGGATTTTTCTTCAATATTCATTGCACGTGATACGGTTCGTGATATGAGTTTATCGCGTGATAATAATAACCATGTAACAGGCCCCTATGGATGTTGCTTCAATATTCAGTGTTTCGCGTGATAATAATAACAGTTGGTAATATTTTCTCCAATTAATGGAAGCTATTTAACAACTTGTTCCGTTTTGCCAAAGGTATTTCACATTGAATTGAATAGGAGCCGTCAGACCAGAGGGCCTACCGCGATCTGAAAACGAAGCATTTCCCTCTCCGCGCTCGAATATGCAAGTGCGACAGAGAGGCATATATATTTAGTTTTCGGTTGGTAGCACTTTAGTCCGAGCGCGGCGGACGGTCGAAGAAAGTCAAAGAACATTCCGTGTGTTGTCTGTCACACATATAATTTTTTAACTTCCCATCGACCTATGAACTTGAAATTAGGTGATAAGATAATGTTTAATATGAAGTATATTTTACCAAAAATATCAATATATTGATAAATCACATTTGTTTTTTAGTTGTACGGAACCCTCAGTGTGCGACTCCGACGCACTTGGCTGGTTTTTATTACATTTTGAATTTTATTTCTCTTATAGTAAAATACCCTATTCGTTTTAAAGTTGACGCCTGAGGGCCTACCGCGAACCAAAAACGAACTATCTTCCTCTCTGTAGTTCGAATATACATGTGCGAGAGAGAGGCAGATACTTCGTTTTCGGTTCGCGGTGGCGCCTCTAACGTCCGAGCGCGGCGAACGGCATGAGCTGAGGGTCTACTCCGAAATTCAAAATCCTAACTTTCACTCTCCTGTCATAGACTATATGAGTGAAAGGGACGGCACCATACGAAGCTCGGATTTTGAATTTCGGAGTAGACCCCAGTACCACTAAGTTATAAGATAGAGCGAGATATGGATAGAATTTTGCTAGACGTTTAAAAGCCATAAGTCACCTAGTAGTTTGTCACAACAAAATAGAGACGCAGCTTTAAGATGGCGGACAAACTCAGCAAACATTCAAGTGGTGTCCTTTACACGATTAATATTATCACAATACTGGGGTGTCAATATTATAGCAGTTTTCAAATTTGTATGGATTCTACTTCAATATTCACGTGATACTTATCGTGATATGAATGTATCACGTGATACTAATAACCATGTAACAGGCCCAATACATTCGCTTTGAAGGCGGTTGTTGTGACAATCAGCCTAGCTAGCACGATAGATTATACCGTTACGTTTTAGGTGATGTTTTAATACATTTCACCCATATAACGTGACGGTATAAGTTATCGTGCTAGCTAGGCTAATAGGTGTATAGAACGCTTGAAAACTACAAAAACAAAACGCTGCAGACGCGGCTAGCCGAATCCACACAATGGGCGATGATGGCCCATCACCCAGAACGCAGCCCAGCAACCTGGCTAACACACCGGACGCAAACATAGTTAACAATTTCCGAACGTACCCAACCCGACGCTGTCAACCAACGAATTTAATATGGCCGACCTTTCGTCATAAAATTAACACTTTTAAATGCAAAATACGCGACAATCCGAATTTTGCGGATACATATGTTCAACTCAAAAATCGTTATTTTTATACGTTCTTCAATTTGAGACAGGTCTCGTTCGGGTCTACCGTACCCCTGCACGAAATTATTAATATAGATTAAGAAAATTACGAGAACTTACACACGTACCAGCGTGGTTTCATACCCTACTTTGTATTAAATGAATTGGAATTTTCTTCCATATTTTCTGTTTCCAATTGGCAATTTGCCCCTCGCATCGGTTGAATGCGTCGTCGAATTGTTAAATGTGTTTTTCAGTAAGATTAATGATATGCTATTATAGGAATCAATGACAACATTTTTTAAGTTCTTAAGTGAAAAGAAGAGACTTAAAGCTTATCTGATTAAACTGTTTCATTACATCTTCATTTCTTTATACGTAGAGATCGTTACAACGTCGTGTCAATCTAAACCTTTTAAACATTCAGACTATGACCATGACCCTCCATAACATTTCTGTTTGGTTGTTCCAGGGGTATTCATCTCAGCGGCCGCGTCGTATCGCCGCCCGCCATGCTGCGTCCGGAGTCACCCCTCGCTGATCACCGCAGCCTCCTGCCGCGCCGGCTGCTCCCTGTTAAGGCCCAGATCGCCCCCGCCGACAAACGCAAGAACCGCCGCTCCCTCGAGCTCAATCCGCCAAGCGACCATGCGTACGAATACCCCAAACTCCTCATCTCCAAAACAACTGACGCACTCAACACAGAATGCCCCCGCAAAATTATACACAAGCAGGATTCTGCAGACAGCTTGAAGCGATCACTCTTGACTAAAGACGATAAGAAAATCGTCAAGGAAGAGAAGAAGGTCGTTAAGCAGGATTCCAGCGAAACTCTTAAGAAGGCGTTCCTAAACCGACAGGACTCTAATGATAGTGCTAAGAGAAACTTCGAGACTAAGCGGGCGAAGCAGGATGACAAGCGACCTGTGGAGGAGAGACACGGGAGCAACAAGAAGGCGTTATTGGAGACAGATAATTTTGAGGAGACATGCAAGAGATTGTACGAACGGAGAACGGGATGCGCCCGCCCGTCGTTACCCCCCGTAGCGGAGAAAGGGGCAGAATCTTCGCCAGAATCTCCCAATAGGAGTCCTTTGACTCCTGGAGTGGCTGCTATAGCTGAGGGCGTGGTTCGGTGGGGAAGCGGCCTTCTGTCACCTAAGGAAGAGCCCAGGCTGAGGACAGCTAGAAGCTGGTATGGATACGGGACTCTGCCGACCGATAGCGAAAAGGTAAGTTTCTGCCCACTATTTTAGCCTAGGTTAAACGCATATTTATGCTTGTGTTTTCGCTTCTCAATTGAATTGTCTTGTACCTAGAAAATTGTTTTTCAGGGTTTTAATTTTTCACCCGCGTAAAAGTTGACGTAACCATGTCAATTTATTTTGACATGATTTATTTATAACTAAAAGCCTAACCTTACTATCTTGTAGCGCGCAAGTTCTGATCTTATGATCTGCGTATTTTAGAGTTGTACTAAACATCTGTCGCGTGGTGTAGATGCACTATCCGTTTTACAAACCCTTCTGATTAGATTGCTGACCTGACAATAACTCATTCAAAGACCATTTAATGCAATTATTAGATCGTACATTTTCTTTCCGTTGTTTACCGCGAATAACAATGGCCATTATGTGTAAAAGTAAAAAGTGAAATTTTACATCTGCACCTACGTTTCACTGCTATCCGAGTTATCTAATCTAACCTTGATTTCAGACCGAATACGTGTTTAATTTACCGTAAAATATTTTGCGTCATACTTTTACTTCAGTATTATGTTTGCTGTAGGTCTATCATAATAGTTTATCGTTTTACGATAAAGATGGATTTGGGCGTCTAAAGACTGTTCACGTAATTTTAACAGCCAGTCGTTATGACGTTAATTTTAATCGTCATGACTGTCATGAGCAAAATCGAAATTATGTCATACTCGTAGTAATATCTTATTTACCGAGTCACAATTTGAAAAAAAAAAACCGTTCTTTGTTTCATCTAACTTCTTAATCATTTTGATTTATCAATACCAGCATAAAATAACTGTAAAATGCGTGCGTTTTATACATATATGAAATACCTTGGAGTAATTATAGATAAACATCTTAACTTTAAAGCACACTTTGATACACTTAGTGGAAGAGTACGCAAATTAATATACATATTTAAAAATTTGAGACATGTTGCTGACAAAACATTACTAAAAAGAATTTATATAGCTCTATGTCAATCCCTTGTATCCTACTGTTCTACAGCTTGGGGTGGCGCTAACAAATCGGTTTTAATAAATCTCGAGAGAGCTCAACGGGCGGTGATTAAAGTCATGCACTTCCTACCATTCATGACCCCCACAGAAGAAGTCTATAAATTGGCAAAGGTATTAACCGTCAGACAGCTCTGCATCCTGAATATTGCTCTAAAGTACCACTCATCTATTCCTTATATAAGAGTAAGCAGTCGTCGAGGATACAATGTTGGCAAGAGACTAACAAAATATAAAACTTCCTTTGCCAGAAGATTCTTTAACTTCATTGGACCGCATACTTACAATAAAATAAACAAATCAATAAGTATATACCAGCTGGACAAGAGAAATTTTAAACTAACTATAACTGACTGGCTTATGAACAAAAATTACGAACATACTGAAGCCATACTAAATATAATGAAATAATCCTCACACGCACACACACGCACGCACACACATATACACACACACACACACACACACACACACGCAAACACACACACACACACATGCTCACACACAAATTTACTCTCTGTTTTATTGTTATAAGTACTTTTAAACTTAACTTTTTGTTTTGCCTTAGAATACTTTAGATACTGTTTGTCAAACATCAAATTTAAGATATAACATACGGGGAGGAGCACTGCTTATCCTAAAGCTCAGGTTATACCTATTTAGGAAGTAGACTCTTAAGTTGTAAAGACAAAGATTTTGTAAGATGTTTTTGATGAATAAATTATTATTATTATTATTATATACATACATAAATTCACGCCTATATATTCCCAAAAGGCAGAGCACACGAAAATTAATTTCAGTGCCACTTATAGCAAAAGTAGGTTTATAGATGGAGAAAATGTGATGTTGCAGTGACAGGTTGCTAGTCAATCGCTCACAACACACTTCAACCTAGTTCCCTGGTTTTATACATACACTCAAATAATTAAAATATTTATTTCATTGGTTAATTAAGTCGGCAAAATAATTTTTTCTTTCTCAAATTCACGTTCTGGATAAAAATTAAAACCGCAACGACATCAACATCATTCGAGTTTGCATTACGTTAGGTTAGACCAACCTGCATACCGTACTCGTACCGTTGAGAATTCAAGAACACGACATCTGTGCCAACAACGCGTATAAATAATGAATAACAATGTGTTTTCAAAACATCGTCGTTGCCACAGTCTCACTTACATTTGTAACGGCTGTCCTTGCACCCTACTTTAAGGTGTTGCAAAATTTTCAAAACAATGGAAGTTATAAATATATGTTTGTTCTAAATAACACTTCTGGCATAACCCTTACCTGGACAATCTGTCTCAATTATTATATGACACCATATAATATATGGCAGTAAGATTCTGACTCGGAGCGCTCGTGGCCCAGTGGCACCCGCGTACTGCGTGCGGTATGCGAGGTTAAGCAATGTCGGGCGAGGTCAGTCCTTGGATGGGTGACCGCTTTGAGTGGTTACTAACTGAGCGCTCCCGTGCTTTGGAAGGCACGTTAAGCCGTTAATCCCGGTTGCTGTCTTTGATAGCAGTCGTTAAGCCAAGTTAGAGGCCTCCGGGCGGCTTGAGAACTTCTAACAGTCAAGTTGCCCACTCACTTGACAAGCCTATTCCCAATAAGGTCGGTTTCCCCCTCGGGTTGGAAGGTCAGATGGCAGTCGCTTCCGTAAAAACTAGTGCCTACGCCAATTCTTGGGATTAGGTAGCGGACCCCAGGCATTCTTCAGGATGCAACTGTACTGGGAATAACGCTAGGAGGATGAGTAAGATTCTGACTCAATTTCCTGTGTTTTTATTTTATTTCTGATAGTATTGTTTTAGAGCCTAATTCTATAATACCTTCTGAATACTGATTTGTATACCCAACTATAAGTGGTCAGTAAAAAACTTACTATTACTTAAGTTTCTTTACACTAATTCTCCGTCCATAACAGACAACATTACATTTTTAAAGCGTATTTGTTTCAATCAACGTCAATATGCCACTAAAATCTAACATATGTCTTGTATTCATTATTATATTTAGACAACATAATACACGTCTTCCGACTGTATTCAGTTAGTTGATTGTCTCGTACACGTTATATTAAAAAAAAGTTAAACCTTATGACTTTTAAGTAACTCTCATAAATAATTACGAGTAATATGAGTGACGAGAATATTGACAATGATATCGCCATTTACGTCGATTACAAACGAGCTACTAAAATACATAAGAACTCAAAAAAGACACACTGCCAACAACTCAACCCATCATTGTTCTGGTGCACGCCATGTATCCCGTCGCATGGTAATCAATGCTTTCTAGAAAACTTCAGCAAAAAGACGGAATCTGGTCACGGTCCGATGCATCCATCTTGTTCTCCGATCAGGAACTGACGCGGATACGGAACAGACACTCTGATTTCATGACAATTAGGCTCCCAGACGTTTTTGTCAAGGAAGCAACGGGAATTCATTCCGCGATTAACCACCGCGGCGCACGGACGTGCGCATGCGACGATATATTCCAAACGTGATAAACAACGTTCGAACAGCTTATTTTCGCATCCAAGCGTTTCATACCCTCTACTACTGTGCTGTTGTGAAACAAAAACAACTGTTGCTGGACTCCAGTGCTTTCGTGTGGGTAGTGTCGTGATCGTGCGCGTATGTCGGCTATCAGTGTGTGATAGTGAGTGACACATGACCGCAGGATTACCGTATCATTCGATTACGTGAATCGGCTTATCGGCAATGCCGAATGAAGTTCGCAAGGCGAGGGTGAGATATCTGTGTTTATTGTTTGACTTTTTACACAAAGATAAGACGTGTTTACTATCTACGTCCACTGTTACCTACTTACATACGACTTGACAGTTATAGAACCTGTTTCATACCGGCTTGTCTATATTAGGAATTTGGAATACATGACGCGCTTCGTTTAAAGAAATATCAAGCGTTCGCTCCTATTTGAACCAACTACCCTCATACCTTACACTTATGACTGATGGGTACATTTCATAGTTTTTCTCAGTGCAGTGCACCCGCCGTCGCATATTTCTGTTTGGCCCTGTCGTTGACTAGTAGAGAATGGCTCGTGGCATTTAGTTCGCCATTTGTACTCATATAATTTGTGCGATAAGGTTTAAATAAATCAATAAATACATTCGTTGAAAGATTGGCTTTTAGGTTTCGAAGTAAATCAAAAAGGTGTTGTTTCTCAACACTCTAGCCAAGGTTACAAAGGTACATTTACACGAAGAGTTTAAAAGGTCGTGGCCGAACACGAAGAGAAGAATTCATATTCAATGTTCGCTGTGAGCTGCGAGTGTCATCATCCATTCCGTAATGTCACGTGCATGTACGAGTAAAACTGTCAATTTCATTGCTTTCAGTTTTCAACTATCGCGTGTTGTAGGTCGTAAACGTACTGAATTTTTTGCATGAAATAATTTGCTGCATTCTTAGATGATTCAGTTTCAACAATTGTCGCGCCAATCATATTATCCGTTAAGTGCTTCCTTGCCGTGCCGTTAACCCCTGACCCGACACACTTTCCGACAAAGAGTTGTTCGTATCAAGTCTGCAGTGATTCAGCGATGCATATTGAATTGACACGGTCATTGTTGGAGTCCCAACTGATTGTGTTTGTATTTGGTGGTAAAAGAAAGTGTTTACAATGGAAAAGCGTTCATTGTTATCAATGCTTCACATAGCAGTGCGCTTATTTGCATAACCTCAAAACTATTCAAAAATAAAGAGTTAGACTCATCTACTTGAAGGAAATAGATAGGGGAAAAGTTGAAAGAAGAATTCATATTCAATGTTCGCTGTGAGCTGAAGCTTACTTTTGTAAGTACGCACTGATATAAAATAATGATGGGAAGCTCAAGGCGTTGCCCAATGGTTTTTTTTTAAATTTATGTGCAATGTACATAGGGTGTAGTATAGTATAAATAATAAAACACGACAACCACTTTGGCTTAGTTGGTAGTGACCCTGCCTACAAAGCCGGAGGTCCCGAGTTCGAATCCCGGTCAGGGCATTATTTGTGCATATACCTTTACCACGAATGTTGTTCCTGAGTCTTGGATGTTTACTATATATTATATTTATCTATATCATATACATTGTCGTCTAGTATCTAATTGTGTAAGATTGTCACCCGATATTAAAAAATAAAATAAAAGAAAAACATACCTCACGATAATATTTAATCAGTGAAATGTACAAACAAATACAGTCATGGCCAAAAGTATCCCACTTCTGCGTTATTCACATTAATGTCAAACTTTGAATCAAGCATTTCATCTTTTTAGGGTTCCGTAGTCAACTAGGAACCCTTATAGTTTCGCCATGTCTGTCCGTCCGTCTGTCCGTCCGTCCGTCCGCGGATAATCTCAGTGACCGTTAGCACTAGAAAGCTGAAATTTGGTACTAATATGTATATCAATTACGCCGACAAAGTGGTAAAATAAAAAGTGGAAAAAAATATTTTATTAGGGTACCTCCCCTATACGTAAAGTGGGGAGTGATTTTTTTTTTCATTTTAACCCTAACGTGTGATATATTGTTAGATAGGTATTTAAAAATAAATAGGGGTTTACTAAAATCATTTTTTGATAATGTTAATATTTTCGGAAATAATCGCTCCAGAAGTAAAAAATGTGTCCCCCCCCCCTCTAACTTTTGAACCATAAGTTTTAAAAATATGAAAAAAATCTCAAAAGTAGAACTTTATAAAAACTTTGTAGGAAAATTATTTTGAACTTGATAGGTTGAATAGTTTTCGAAAAAATTACAAAAACTACGGAACCCTACACTGAGCGTGGCCCGACACGCTCTTGGCCGGTTTTTTTATATAAAATTCTAATATTTTTCAATCTATTCATCGACGTAATACTTTTTGCCAAGGCTGTACAAAAACGTTAATGATAAGCGTTTGGAACACCAAAACATGAACTAATGTTTTCTTGTTGTTTTTGATGCAAGGGAGTGGCTGACCCAAATTATATGAATGAGAAATGAGCTTAATGGTGATTGTGATTTCAAAGAAGATGAAATTAATGTTATTGAGTTCAAACACCTTTTTTTTGTTCATTAGTAACTGCCACTGTACGAGTATGCCTAATGTAAAATTTTGTATCTACCCTTTGTTATGCAAAACCATATTTGCTTTCTAGCTCGGTTTCCTGGATCTACTCTACTATAGCCCAGCGGAAAAGCCTTATTTACACACGTACAGTCAGCGTCAAAAGTAGCTACGCATATGAAGGCGCTAAAAGCTCCTATTCCTTTGTAATACTTGAACTTTTCAAATGCGTAGCTACTTTTGATGCTGACTGTACGAGACTATAGTATGCTAGTTTCACTACATTGCGCGGCTTCACAAATCGATTGAATTCTTTATAACACGGAAACGCGCAATGCACGGGACTACAGTAAAGGGTTGATGAAGAAAGGCGTGTATACATTTTTATAGAGTTGGCAACGCGCATGTATACTGCGGTGTCTGCTAACCATGAGTCTGGCCGTACGCTTGTTTGCCATGCCACCAACGTGGTATTTAGAAAAATGAAATTCATTTGTTTGTTGTTATGTTTTTTATCAACCGGGGTCACTTGGGGTCAGGCAGGCCGTGCTGACTCACACGTCCTTCAGACACCTCAACAGTCGACCCAGTTCCTTTATCATCTGAACCATTATGCTGCAATCGGGTTAAAGACGTGTGCGGAAATGTGAATCTTATCCCGTACCCTTAAGTTACTAAATGCAAGAAATATGAACGTGATTGTAATGGTTAAGTAACTGAGTTGATTTACATATTTCGAACCGCATATATTCTATTAGGTACTTTATTGTAATTATTTAATTTTTTTGAGCGTAGTGATATGTTTAAATCGCATGTTAGAAACCATACCTCTCTCTAAATAAATAGAGCTAAAGTTTGTTGTAAGCTAAGCATATAGGCGCAATACACAGAAACCCGCATGTGACACCCCTGGAGTTGCAGCCGTCCATTCTGCGGTGAACGCTTACCATCAGGTAGGCCGCACGCTTGTTTGCCACCAACGTGGTATAAAAATACACACGCACAAACAAAGTTTACTAGGACAGAGGCGTTCATTTCATAAGTTTCTGACAATAATTTCAATTTTGGTCCAAGCTTTTATTGCCGACTGTACTTTTTCCACAATCATCAACTACTTGTTGAGACGGGTCGAATGAGCCCAAACAAGACGAGTTTATCATGTGTTTTTTATCAGATCAGCTCGGTGGTACCATAATAATGTATTGTCACCGAACTTACAGTATGCCAAATTTCAGCTAAGCAATCGGATACCGGCAAGTGGCTGAAAAAGGGATCGCAAATTTTGATGACAACTTACTTACATTTATATAAGCTTGTAAAAGGGAGAATTTACTCTAAAAGTTTATCAGTTGCAGTATCATTTTGACTGTCACGGAAGTGGAAGGAAATTGATTATTTAGTTCTCAAACTGCCGGAAGGTCTCTTCTACTTAACGACTGCTGTCACTCATAGAAAATCCGAGATCAACATTAGACGACCGGTATAATATCTTTGTGATAAATAACAATCTAATGGAATTGCGTTTGACCTTCGTCTATTAACCTGATGAAAAGTAGTATGAATGATTAATTTGTTGTGTGGGCGTATTAATACTTTGGCACATGTTTTACTATCAAATACAAATCGAAAAATATGCAATACAAATACATGCTTGCGCATACGGAAAATCACATGAAAGGTAAACACAATAGTGCTTATCAAAGTGTAATAACCCGCGAGTTCAACAAGCATTCAGAACTCCATTTAAACAATTGAATCGAGGCGTGGAATAACTAATATCGAGCGGGAATTAACTTACAAGTCCATCTTGTTTCACTCTGCTCATTAAATTTAAGAACGCGTTTAAATATTCTTGCATCTGGTTTAGGTTTCTACTTGAAATGGAGTAATAAGTTAAAAAACGGCCGTAGCGGGGAGACGTTCCCTCCACTTCATCATGGTCTTACTCATATTCATATCTGCCTCTCGGTGTACTGACCGAAACTTGGGCATTGTCATGCGCCACTTGCTTCTGCGGCTCATTTCATACGCATCCAGTTTCTTGAAGCCCTACAAATTCAAATTTAATGTCCCAGCCTTTGCACCTATCCGTTCCGGGCAGACACTGCTATGTTCAGTCGAGGAATTTGATTTCTGGGCCACTTCGTACCTTGTCACAGTGACAAGAATATGAGATCTCTAGCAGCTTTCATATTGAGTTCAGTATGACAAGTAGTTGCAAAAAAAACTGAAAAACATGAAACTTATTTTAAAGCAGAGGCCTTTGACCTGAAATAGAAATATTTGCATTTGATGTAAAGTAGTACATACATATTTACATAGAGAGGAGTTAGAATTATCATGTGACCATACAAGGCTTTAAAATCCAATAAGTAAATTCTAAAAATATTTTCATTAACAGCCCGATTCCAAAGTTCCAAACATACTAGATATTACATGATACGTAGTAGATGTAATATCTTGTTCATGACTTTTATTCTGATGATTGTATTGTGAATGTCAAAATTCAACTTGCATGGTACAACAACATACTCGGTCATGTTTTCCAGATTGCAGCATTCAAACGGTTACCCAAGTTACCATGTACAGTCATATCATCAAAAGTAGCTACACATATGAAAATTTTATACGTCTTTATTACAAGGGAATAAGAGCTTTTCTGCACCTTATTTCGCGTAGCTACTTTTGCTGACTGTACTAGGTCGTTTGTATGCGCCGCTGGATTCCTGGACGCCCGCCAATTGTTTTCGTCTTTACAAATGGTGTCAATTGTTTACGTTCCGCGTGAATGGCATGCTCATGCGATATATTTACCGATAGAGAGAATTTTGCCCTCTCAAAGTCCATGTTACATTGGTATAAGGTTGAAATTCGCATGGCCCGTGGTTTAAGTGATTTCCACCGTACCTGTACTTTTGGTAATGGAGAGATCTTAGTTTGATAACAATGTGGGCGGAAAGGAGAAAGGGTGCAGGAAATACGGATAAACTGATCGTCGGACGTAAAAATAAAAATAAATATTCTCCATCGGCAATATTCGTATTGCAGTGCGTGTGAAAGCGATTGCCAACCGATATGTAATATACAAAGCTGGCAACACATAAATATTTTATAGTATTAGCTCTACACCGAGCGCAGCTCATATCTGTAAATGATATGTGCTCTTCAGAAAAGGTTAGGGACTTCACATGCGCCTTCAAATATTCAAATAAATATATGATTTTTTGATTGCATCGACTGTACAAGTAAACAAATATTATGCAATACACGTGTAAACAATCCATAACGTTTGTTTATCTTTTTAACCCCTTTTAACCTTCTCAGAACTATGTTTGCTATACTCCAATTACGAGCATACAATTTGTATGCAGGGCGTCAATTCCAGTCGTACGAGTACTAACGAACTCCATTGTTTGTTTGATCTTGTGCTTCGTTGTACTATTTTATTTTGTTGTACATATTTAGTTGATAAGATATAATGAACTCATTTCACTTATTCCGGATGTTATTACGTTTCAAAGAGAGCATGCAGCATATTTTCCCGATGCAATATTGTTTTCCTTAAAACCAATATTGCATAATAACGCACGATTTTTGTAATCTGCAACATATTCTTCGACCAACTATCATTATTGCAAGTCCTTCCTTCATCTTTGCCCCCTAGCTAGGTGCTCGCCAAAGGCAATCCCATTTTAATTAAAAAAAAATACATCATGTAATTTATTTCGGAAAATTTCCTAGACTTAAGGCTTGTTCACGTAATAAAGTAGCCATATGCAAATGTAAATTAATCGTTTACTTCAAACGCTACAGATAACAAAAACAGGTAATTATATAAGAAAACATTTAAAAAATTAAATACAATGCATTTTTTGCGGAATCCTTAAGAACTGGCGAATTTTTTTACTTTCTTTCGAACGCCTGCCATTAGTGTAGTTATTGACGTGTTAGTGAACTGACGAGCGGCTGCGTTCCATATTCTTTTGAAGTCAGCATCACTGTCCGCTACTGCACCTTTCTTGAGCAGGTATCGCTTGATGTTCGCCCAATACCTTTCTATCGGGCGAAGTTCTGGGCAATTTGGCGGGTTCATGTTTTTCGCCACATAAATAACATTCTGATTATCGAGCAAATTTAAGGTTGTTTGAGCGTAATGAGCTGAAGCTAAATCAGGCCAAAATATAGGGGGACGTTCATGTTTCCTATATAAGGGTAAAATTCGCTTCATAATACACTCCTGTCGGTAGACATCTCCGTTGATTGTGCCAGTAGTAAAAAAGCTCGAACTCTTCAGCCCGCATGAGCAAATAGCTTGCCATACCAGGATTTTGGGGGCGAATTTTTCAAAAGCGATAGACTTATGCTCTTCCGATACATCCTGGCCAGCCACGCACGTATAAAATTGAGGCCCCGGTAAAGTTCTCATGTCTTTTTTTACATATGTTTCGTCATCCATTAAAATGCATCGGTCGCGATTTTGATTGAGAAACTTGCTCAAAATTTTGGCACGACATTTTGCTCTTTCGATCTGAGCAGGGGTTTTTTTCGGGATTTTTTGTTTCTTTCTGGTCACAAGATTATTTCTCTTCTTAGCGTTTTGTACATTTCCAACCGATGTCTTTACCTTTTTGGCGATATCTCGAACAGAGGCCGATGGATTATGGCGGAACGAGGAAGCTATTGCGGCATCCAATTTAGGCTTCACGCAGCCTTTTTTTCGACCGCGACCTGGTAGATCATGTAGAATATGAAATTGCCCAAATTTATTGATCACTTTTCGCACACCATCCTTAGATATTTTATATCGTTTTGCTAATTGTCGTATCGAGACACCCTTTTCGCTGCAATAGGCGACAATAATTAATTTACGAATATTTTCATTTATTCTCGGCATTTTGATTCTATTTACTCAATGACATCTATTTTATACTTTTTTTAAACTTGATTATATATTTTTTGGAATGTCACGTACCAGCATTGCAAAAAGTTTCTATATTCCTGTGAAGACTTAGTTCTAGGTGGCTACTTTATTACGTGAACAAGCCTTACAACTTCTGGGTAAGGACCAATTTTTGGACCATCGTTAAGGCTTTTATTTCGTCTACAATTTAATTGATTCCGTTGTGACACGAAAGTTACCCCACCATATCAGCCGAAGGACGTCCACTGCTGGACATAGGCCTCCCCCAATTTCATGGGGGGTACATGCCATAATCGCCGCGCCGGGCACGCGGGTTGGCGATCGCAGTATCTCCACCGCACTCCAGGGATGCTGCTGCCCATCCCCCGGTGGTCTTGGTCGTAGATTTAGAACATACCCGGGTCCCAAAGTTACCCATATAAATTGTATTAAAAAATTCATGTCACAACGGAACCAATTTAATTGTAGACGAATTAAAGGCCTTAACGATGGTCCAAAAATTTGGTCGCCTATCTTGTGCATCCTTTGGTCTTTCGAGCACACCTTTCTGGATGCATGCGATGACACAGACGCGACTGGCCTTATCTAACATGACATTTCATACATATGCGTTAATTACTTATCAAGCAAATGGGTACCTTTCACGTTGACAATAAGGTGCATGTCCTTGCTGACACAATTAGAAATGGTCCTTATTAACAAAGAGGGATTTTTTGCTCGAGAATGCCACATTTATATATTACATAGGTTGTAAACAGTCTTACGTTAGGCGTTTAGCAAGATTTTCTCAGTTGCTAGGTTCTAATGTAAATAACAATACTTACCCAGCAATTTGATAGCATAAGTTTCGTTTACGGTCGTTTCGCTTTAACGTATATAAAAACAATTGCACATACGATCGTCTGTGCACAGAATGTTTCTACGAAAGGGAACGTTAGTACTAATTACATGGGGCATGTTTTCCTGTAAAACGTATACAACAATTGGAAACGTCCTATTTTAAATACTCATTCTTATTGTTGTTTCCTTGTCTTTTGTGTATTTACTTGAAACGTAAGATATGTCAGCCGACTGTGGAGTTTCAATACTCCATAGCCAATTATTTCATCAGTATACGACGTTCACAAACGCAGTACGAGGGCTGTTCCGAAAGTTTTTAGCTGCTCTCACTCTATTCATGCGATATATTTTTTATTTAATTTCAATAGTTCAATAGTCAAAATTTCAATAGTTATGAGCTGGGATAAAATCGTTAGTAAGCAGCAAGTATTCTTTTCACAAATTTTTTTTACCAAAAGGCCTTTTGTATGGGCTTTTAAAAAATTGCGAAAATAGTAAAATTTTTGATACCTAAAAATAGTTTTGACATCTAAATCCCTAAAAACTGTGGTGGAAAATGCCCGGGATGACTTCCTAACTTAGTTTTGCTGATTTTAATGTAAAATCACTAAATGATTTTATTTAATTTAAGTTTTTTTGTGATGATGACCAGTCCCTAGTCTCGCGACCTAGACTAATATTCGACACACCTGCTCATTGTCGCTGATTTTCATGCAATCGAAACAGATTACGTGGGTAGAGACAGGGAAGATTCATAGTTTGTGGTGTATAAAATTTCGTTTAGTTGTGGTGACGTATTAATTAATATTGGCCCGCAACACAAAATTGGTATTGTGACCCGTTCATCGCATATTCGATAGGGCTGTTGACACGTCGTACTTAAAACACAATAAAAAGAAACCCAAGCGACTTTCATCAATAGTTTCACCCCAACACATATGTATCGAAATTACCCGCATAATGGTATCATTAAAACATATATCGCATGAATAGAGTGAGAGCAGCTAAAAACTTTCGGAACAGCCCTCGTATCAGTGCCAAGAAAATGAAAAAAATAAACAATTGCCGAAGTTTTGTATAAAGCTGGTAGTGCTTTGTAAGTATAATTGTCCATATGCGCGTGTTTACGCAGCACTGGCCAAAGATGTGTTATTATTATTTTTCAATTTATTTGGGACATAACAGTAACACACAAGGTTCATGGTAAAACTGTATAAAATGTACAATTACAGAGTGTGCAACCAATGACATTGTCCACAGATCAAAAGATTATTATATAGCGCTATAATTACTTGCAATATTCCTTTGACGTAGTCCTAACTTTTTTAAATACTGTATTTCATATCATCGTGTGTGCGATGATTTAGACTTCTTAATAGATGATTTAGATTACGATAAGAAAAAATGATTAGATCAGAAAATTCTCACAGGACTTTTAGACCGAAATGTCCCGACATGTGATTTATTTTTGGACGGTATTGTAATTGTGAATCTTAGTCAGCTTTATTATTGAATGAATCATTAATTGACGTTTCCAAGTTCATGGACTGTCAATGGTAGAGACCTGTTATTTAAGTGACAAATTATCCCCTATAAATAGACATGTCAATTCTAGTTCCACTTTTCCTCATAGCAATTGATTGTCAATCATATTCTTTGCCATTACGTAAGACGTTGAGTATCTTACAAAGTATACTTTACGACACACAAGGACGGATAAGAAACTTCATGGTCTAGTGAACCTTCTCGATCATTAACTGTCACAATACAGCCAGTGTCATATAGTACGTACATATCAGTCAAAGTGGCAAAATAGTTCGGTACACCATTTATTTTGTATGGTGTACCGAACTATTTGGCCACTTTGGCTGCTATGTACTATATGACACTGACTTTACAACTAGTTAGTGTCACTGTGAATTGTAGACCTCGCAATTTTGTTTCTTATTTCAAAATTTTCAAAAATTACCTCGACAATCTTTATAGTTATCAAACATGCTCACAAAATTTCACTTGAATCGGTTGAGGGATGTGACTTGTAGAGGAGAACAGCCTGAAATCCGGACATTCGAAAGCATGTTTGCCGAAGCTGAAACCGAGACCTTCGTTTCACTCGGTCAATAAATAATAAATACTTGTTACAGCTTAGGCCCCATAGCTCAAAACTCGTATCCACAGCTATTTCCTTGTACGACAGGACTTCTACTTTCTTTTTTATTTGCTTCATGTAGCTTATTCTTGGTCTTCCTCTTTCTCGCTTGCCGTCTTTCCCCTTCATAATGTTGCTTATCAAGGAATCGTCTCTTACGAGGTGACCAAACATTTTCCCTCTCCTATTTTCTATTGTTTGTAGCAATCTTCTTTTTAGGGTTCCGTACCCAAAGGGTAAAAACGGGACCCTATTCTAAGACTTCGCTGTCCGTCCGTCCGTCCGTCTGTCACCAGGCTGTATCTCAAGAACCGTAATAGCTAGACAGTTCAAATTTTCACAGATTGTGTATTTCTGTTGCCGCTATAACAACAAATACTAAAAACAAAAGAATAATAATAATTAAGGGGGGCTTCCATACAAAAAACGTGATATTTTAGCCCTTTTTCAAGAACCGCAATTGAAATTTGCACAGACTATGTATTTTTATTGTGGCTACAACAACAAATACTAAAATCAAAGTAATAATAATAATAATTCAGGGGGGCTCCCATACAACAGAGTAGTTGTTGGCGTTTTTTTTCTGGTACGGAACCCTTCGTGCGCGAGTCCGACTCGCACTTGGCCGGTTTCTTTTCTTTTTACCCTCCTTAAGACTTCTTCATTTGTGGCTTTTTATACCCATCTGATTTTCTCTATTCTTCGCCAGCACCACATTTCAAAAGCCCGACACTCAACTTCGTACACAAGTTCAAAAACTCATTTGTGTTTGTAGGTACTACAAAGCTAGAATTCGTACATACGACCTCCTTTTTGAGAGCCGCATACTCGAAACAGGCTACCGTAGCGTCTCCGCATAAAGTATTCCTTCTTGTTTAATTGTAGGTACGTTGAACCCGTTGTTCTCTTTGTTCCCTCGTAAAACTCTTCCCAGCAAACTTGAGATAGGAAGTAGCGCTAGATCTAGTTTGTATCTACAGTAAACGAAGACAAGTTTCGTATTTCCGAATTGAGAACAAAGGGTAAATTGTAAATTGCTCAAAGGGTTTCAAGAACAGAACAGACCCTTCGAAATAGCGCCTATCCCTATTTTTCTGGAAGTACTTGCAAATCTCAATGGTACGGTTTGAAAATAAATATATCCTGTAATTTTCCGGGGTTGTTTTTCTATGGTAGTTCACTAAAAGTATGTTTGAACTTTCTGTGGGTTGATTTCATTGGAGCCAACACAAACCAATTCTTTGTAAGTTAATTAACAAGGAAATTTTTAACAAAAAAACACCGACTCCAAACTTTGCCAGACCCCATCCTCTTGGTAATTTGAGTACCTTATTTTTTGCCTTACCCCATCCTCTTGGTTCATAATTTGAGGAGTTCTTTCGATTTTTCCAAGATCCCGTCATCAGATCCAGCCATGGTGACAATGGGAACAACTAGAAAACACACCCTTTCAAACAAAAAAAGAATTTTTGAAATAGGTCCTTAGTGGACCTCCGAGTAATCGGTGAACATACTTATACATTAAAAAAAACCGACGAATTGAGAACCTCCTCCTTTTTTGAAGTCGGTTATAAAGTACGTAACATACGACGACGCACGACGATTACGACCATTCGACGATTCGTCCGATTGTTACGATAACATTATCCTTAGGAATGTGGTTGTGTTCCTGGTGGTGAGTAAGGTCGCCAGAGCTCCCGTGGATACACTGTGTTGAGAGTGCGGGATCTGCATGTCTTTAGCTGTCAACACACCGAATCCTCAAGTTATTAAATGGTTGGCAACGCCCATGTGATTCTTCTGGAGTCGCAAGCGTCCATAGGCAACTATCAGCTTACCATCAGGCGGGTGTTAGTTGTAGGCTTGTTTTCCACCGTTGTTGTATAAAAAACATATATTTTTCTGTGAGTCTATAAAATATGTCCTATTAAAGAATATTGCTTCGCTGCTTTACAGTGCTTTAGTACTCACCTTCACTAATTTAACTGCATAGAAACCATAGAGAAATAAGTAAGATAGAGTGCTCACTCCATACATCATTTTTGTTATCAAAACTACGGGTTATTTTGTAGTCGGCATCTAGCGTCAAATAGCGGAATTATCAGTACTGCTACTCGACACTAAACGCCGTGACGAACGAACAATCGAATGCTCAACCATTTTTAGCTAATATTATAACCGGATTAACCGGAACTCTGTTTTGAACTCATTCTGCTTTAAATATTAATAGTAAATTGTTGAGCAATACACCTTTCGTCAGTAGCGACATACGTGACATCTAGTATCTTTATAGCAGTACTAATAATTCCGCTATTTGACGCTAGATGTCGACTACGAAATAACCCGTAAAAACTGATGTATGGAGTGAGGACTCTATTCTTACTTATTTCTATATGGTAGAAACAGACGGACAGGCAATGTTACGACCCGGCTACGACTTCAAGCGGCGGCGGTTTTTCTAATAAATTGCGTCTGATCCCAACTAACCGCAGTGCGTTGCGCGTCTCGACCGTGGAATGCACAGTTAAAACGCTTGTCGCGCTGAAATTCGTGCCAAGTCCTCGCCGGAGTCGCCGGGCCCTTAATTTTTAACAGATGCAAATGAAGTGTTATTTAAATAGTATCGAAAGCCATCAAGTGAGTTTGGTTTATATTGCAATATTACATTAGCATGACCTACAATAAATCATTTATGACTTGAAATAAGTTCGCATTGGGAAATACATGAATCCAGACATGTGCTTATTCCTAGTATAGGTACTGTTCCCATTTGTCGAAGCTGAAATAGATCGATACAGTCATTCGATTCGTCGAAATGTTGACAGAACCGAGTTTCCTCGTAATACGTAATGCATGATTTTATTTTTTATAAAAATACTTAACAAAAGTCCTTATTAGTATTAACCTATACCAATTACAATAATAATTATTGTTCTGCAGTAGCAAGCGTCCATATGTTATGGTGTCTGCTTACCATCAAGCCGGGCGTATACTTGTTTGCCACCGTAGTATATAAAATCCTTGTCCTGGCGCTTAATTAGGTACATTCACATATTGGTACACACAACACTCACGTCATATTGACAGCGTCACATGGAGAACAAGTAAGCTGACCACTTTTCTGAAAAAATAATAAGACTATGTCTACAACGCTCATTTCAACCGTTGGGTTTTGTTTCCCATTACTACTTTTGATACGTCCCAATAACAGTTTCTATTAACTTAGATCGGTTGATTGACAATCAGGAAAAAACGACAACAAAGCAATTGTAGGCGCAAAACACACGGGGCGTTTTGGCACCGCGCAACGCAGCGTTTCACGCTTAAAATGTATGTAAAATGCGCAATATTTACACACGGACTGTGACACGGAGCCGCTCTTACGCACGTTCACGCAGTTAGGTAGGTACAAAGAAACGCGAGAGCGTGGTGCCCCGTGTATTGTGCCTTAGGGCAGTTACAGACGCGATGCATTTCAACTTCTCTCCGAGTTCAAAAGTGCAGTTAAACTGCGACAGTACTGCACTACAACCGTGAAGTTACTTTACAGTATGTCACCAGAACTGCACTCCGACTGCATGCTGCGGACTGCGCAATTGAGTTGCAGTTATGTCAACTGCAAAAAAACTCTGTCCAAATTGCCCTTTTGCAAAAAGCGTCTGTAACGGCCTCTTAGCCTCTTGACTACTGCAGACTGATATTGATATGCTCGCTCGTCCTTACTCTCAATCTTAAAAGTGACCTTTGGATCTGTTTATCCCATTTCATACGACACCGAGATACACGGGATTTTCGGCGTCATTTACTTGATATAAGGAGGAAAATGGTCGACGGTAAGAAAACAAGCCGGCCATAATAAACAATACATTTAGGGACGTTTGATGGCTCTTTTGTGCTTTGACATGAGTGAATGGGTATTAATGGATTGTTCTCCATCTAATTTCCTTCAAAGCTTGAAAAGGTAAGAGGGTTATTATATCATTTATATATAAATTAATAATCATTTTGCTTGGATTTTACCTAAGTCTTGATAAAAGATATATATTGGGAGATTTTTTTTTACATCAATCGATCTAGTTCCATTGTAAGCTCAATAAGGCAGTTGTGGTATGGATACTAGACGACGTTATTATAATTAAATAACTAGAAAACTCAAGTCTTGATGCGAAGATATTGACGTGTGGGCTTCATTAGAGCTCTATATTCATCATATCAGCAGAAGAACCCACTGCTGCCACTGCTGGGCAGGCCTTCCCAAAGAGTAATTGACCGGTGCTGCGCCACCCGCATCCAGCGGTATTACTCTGCATCTAGTTGTGCAAATTATAGAGTGCCTAACCCATTATTAAGTACTTAGAGAAGGTAAAAATACAGACCACTTATTTAGTGGTAGCATGTTGGTTCAAGATTCGGCTTTCAAACGGAAATATAGTTTCGAAAAAGCTTTCTGTCAATTTAACATACGTTATGATTCCGCCATATAAATAAATGCTTGTACAGCGACGTTTATCGGTAGATTCACAAACTGAAATCGTTTTCCGAATATTAAGTTCTACCAATAAGTTTAATACAATGAGTTTTGCGGAATTTATCTACTTATTTGATACTTACCATAAGTTTACCTTACCGGTAAACTGCGAGCTATGAGTATATTATATTTGGCTTCGATCTTGTGCGGTTCTTGCCTGAACAAAAGCTACTACAGGCGCAATTTCTAACCTACATTACAATGTAAGGAAAAATAAGTTGGATTCCGTAATCCCGTTTTATATAGCACAGGGCATTCGGCCAAGCGTTTGCGTAATGTTTGCGGATACAAAATTTCGGTGACAGCTGCGTACTCGCTATAAATATTTACAGATGTATTTATACATTGGGCTCTCGGAAGTTTAATAGTTTCATGTCATTATCAAGGTTGATCATTTTCAGGGTCTCGTTACTCTGATAGTGAAAATGTATATAGTTTGTTCTACTTTGCAAATACCTAGTTGGTTACTAAGTTCTGTTACTCGATTTGCAAACTCTTTTCTTGCGTTAAAACAAATGCTACCGAAAAAATAAAAAAATACATATAATGGCGGGTTGTCAGTTATAATTTTATAGCACACACAACACTTATCTCGTCATATTTATAATGGATTGGGGTCTAAAAGAAAATCGTGTCGCTGTAATTGCGTTGCACAAATGCGGGCATCCGCCAAACGTGATTTTGAAGTTGCTTCAAAATCTGAAAATCAACAAACAATTCGTTTATCGTACCATTAATAGGTACAATAGTACCCTGAGCTTTGATGACCGCAAGAGATCTGGAAGACCACGCACCGTTCGGACCCCAGCTCTAATAAAGGCAGTGAAGGCGAGAATCGCAAGAAACCCCGTTCGGAAGCAAAAGTTGTTGGCAATTCAGATGTCTGTGAAGAGAAGCTCCCTTAAAAAAGTTATCAATCAAGACCTTAGACTACACGCTTATCGTAGACGGAAAGGTCATTTGCTTAATCGACGATTGAAGACTATGAGGCTGAATAGAAGTCGCGTGCTACTGAAGCGGTACGCACAAAATGGCCACCGAAATACATTATTTACAGACGAAAAAATTTTTTACCATTGAAGAATGATGTAACCGCCGGAATGACAGAGTGCATGCAAAAAACAGTCAAGAAGCGAGTGTAGCTGTTCCGAGAGTGCAACGAGGCCATCATCCCTCTTATGTCATGATTTGGTTAGATGTGTCATACTCAGGGTTAACACAGGTCCATTTCTGTGAAAAATGTGTCAAAACTGGGGCTAAAGTTTACCAGGAAACCGTTCTGGAACCAATAGTGAAGACTTTAAGCCACTCTCTATTTCAAAACCAGCCCTGGGTCTTTCAACAAGACTCAGCCCCTGCACATAAGGCAAAAACAACTCAAGCCTGGATTCGAAGCAACAAAATTGACTTCATTGCCCACGAAGACTGACCCTCCTCCAGCCCGGACCTGAACCCCCTGGATTATGCTATATGGCAGGTTATTGAGGAGAAAGCCTGTGCTAAACCCCACACAAATCTTGACTCCCTCAAGCGGGCCATAGTCAAGACAGTGACGTAATTAGATATGACAACCGTGCGTGCCGCTATTGATGACTGGCCTCGTCGTCTGAAGGCCTGTGTTCAGGCCCAAGGAGGCCATTTTGAATGAAATTGACAAATGTAAATCCTGATTGTGTGTACTTCATTTTAATATATAATTTATTTAACTTTCGTTAGTATATTTTATGTAGATAAGGATTATTACAGTAACATATACTTCGGTTTATCGTTTTAACGTTTAAGGAACACAAACAAGATACACCACTCTTTGGGAATAACTTTTTTTTGTCAAATCTCTATAAATATCTGACTTTGTGAGAGTTTAGATGAAGTAAAATGCCATCATTTTAACTTGGTTGTGTCGTTTAATAATGTATTGTTTTATGAGGCTTAGGGAAAAAAGGAAAATGTAGGCTCAACTTAAGGCGTCGTGCTTCGGCTCTTAGTCAGAGAAAATTGTAGTCAAGAATCATATATTACAGATATATTGCAATTATCAGTCCTTATTTCTTCCTAATCTCCTCAGAACGGCGTTTCAAAAAACGCCTTAATTTTCACTGACCTCGTGCTTCCGTTCCGTTGAATGAAAAAAAGTTCCTATAAAACAGAGAGTTAAAAAGCAAGTATACTTTCTTACTCACACGATATAGCCTCGCTTCATAATAAAAACGATATCATTTTAATCTGCATCCTTTATGGCATGCAATTTCTATTCTTTATTTTTTTTTGTCGTTAATAACATTTCAATCCCCCAACAGCATTATTACCATAGACAGTTGTTGTTTTTTATATTTTCATGTTTTTCAGTTACTTAAATATGTTATGGCCCCTCAACACTATTATTTATAAACGTGTTAATGCGGCATGCTGCTGATTGCAATCATTATTCTACTTTTAAATGGTCGTATTTGTTTGAAAAACAATAACACGCGAAGAGCCTAATTTTTATCTGCCCAAAATTAAAAAGGAGTATAATAATCCTACCAAAACCTATTTTGCACCGCTACGTTAAACTTTTAAACATTTTTTTCCACACCATATTAAACCGAATCGACCCTCAACCCGCGAGTTTTCCAGTGAGTGCGGTTTTTTTGCCCTTCATTGTCAAGAATAGCATGTCATTTACCTTGGTGGAAATCGGGATTGCCTGAAGTCTGTCTCTATGTCGGGGCTCGGCGTAAGCCTCTGCCCGATAACCATCATGGTCAGGCAGTCCCTTTACTTTCCGAGCCTCGGTAATAAATGTGCTATTTCCAAATACGGTCGGTAATATCACCTTTATTTCCGTACCTTGAATAAACAAAGAAACGTTTCGTTTGGAGCACATATAGGCGTCATGGAATGAAAACGCCAAGCCGATCTCATATTTTATTACAAATTTAATATAAATATTATCCACATGAAAGTTTATGACAACGTATGTACCTCTTAATTTCAAAAACTAGTGTGAACTGCTGAATGCAATTTTATTCAAATTTGCAGTAACGTATTTCAGACACCAGAATCCATAAGCTATAATTTATACGCGTACATTAGGTACAAAGTCGCAGGCGGCACGTTCATAAATTTAATATCACTTGTTTCTATGTCCGTTGAAATACGAGGGTAAAACTGAAAGTTTCGGGAATAGAAGAAAATATGCAGTATAAGTGAGTTTATTTATTTTTATTGTTTTTCAAAATATTCTCCTTTGTATTTCATGCACTTATGCATGCGTTCAAACCAGTCCATAAAGCACTTTTTGAACTCTGAAGTAGGGGTCGACAAAATGGCTATTTTATAGGCCTCCACTGCTTCTTCTGGCGTCTGAAACCGCTGACCACGCAGTTTGTCCTTGATTCTGGGGAATGTAAAAAAGTCGTTGGGACTTAAGTCAGGGCTATATGGAGGGTGGTCCAATATTTCGACTTTTTCACCGTCCAGGTACTCAGTTGTTGTCCGAGCGGTGTGTGGGCTGGCGTTGTCGTGGTGAAGGATGATGCGACGACTAGGGTTTGTTTTTCGGAGTTCAGCAAAGACGTTCGGCAAACAAATAGTGGTGTACCAATCAGCATTGACTGTTCTACGATCCTCAAGAGCCACAGTAGCTACGTGACCAGATTTAGAGATAAACGTAGCCACCATCTTCTTAGCCGTACTGCGAGAACGAACAACTTTTGTGGGTTTGAGCTCGTCTTCGAAGACCCATACTCGGGATTGGTTTTTAGTTTCAGGCTCATAAGCGTATATCCACGACTCGTCACCTGATACTATGCTAAAAACAGCATTTGAGCGTCCCTTGTTAAATCTTTTCAAAGTTTTGCGGCACCAATTGACACGGACTATTTTCTGCTCGTCAGACAATAGGTGAGGTATCCAACGGGAAAATAACTTTTTCACGCCTAATTCTTCTTTTAAAATAATTTGTATTTGACTCATTCCAATACCCAGGTGCTCTTGAATTTCCCGATATGTCACATGTCGGTCTTCATTTATCAGACGACGCACAACATCGACGTTTTCTTGCGTGACTGCCGATTTTGGTCGACCTTCACGCACTTCGTCGGTGAGGGATACACGGCCACGTTGAAATTCTGAATACCACCTGTATATTGTAGTCTTTGAAGGAGCTTCAATATAAAAAGCAGCAACCATCCGCTCTTCACATTGTTTTTGTGTTAGTCCACTTTTAAAGTCATAATAAATCATAGCTCTGAAATTTTCACGGCACAATTCCATTTTAAGCAGTGACTCGACGACTTCAATAAACAATTGAAACCGAACCATACTTTTTTTTTTCTAAGTGGCCAGTGTGTTGAGATAAGGAAACTTCAGAGATTATAAAAAGGTATAATACATGTTAAAAATAAATTAATAAGTATTCGATTCCCGCCACTTTCAGTGCAAGCCTCGTACAGTAGAGAGATATGCCGCGCTAGTACAAGACGACGCGCTAGCTATCTCACGAGCGAGATAGACTATCTGTCTCTGTCTAATTAGTACACACAGAAAGAGACTGATGACTGATAGTCTATGTCGCGCGTGAAATAGCTCGCGCGCCGTGTTGTGCTAGCCGGGATGAGCGGTAAGAGACTCGATTTATGTGTTACCACGGTAACCTTTTAAGAAGACTTGAAGGGATTCTGAATGTGCCCTAATCGGATAAAACGTCCCATTCAACAAGTCGTCCCCACTCAAAAACAGTTCCATTCATTAGCTGGCTCTTTCGAGGACGCCAGTTGTAGGACGTGAAAGAGCCGTCGGGAATTGTGAATACTAATATGATTTGGGAAACCAACTTATCTATGTATGAAACTAAGGTCATGATGAAGTTAGTCTTATGAAACTAAGTTCATTCGATTCCCTATATAGAATAGAATAGAAGAAATTTATTCAGAAAACGCTTACCCACAATACATACACAATACAATACAACAAATTTATAAATTTATTATTAATCGTCACTGAAAGGGTCTCCACTCAGTTTAATGTCAAGATACTACTTAAGGATCTCGACGCTGGTCTTCCGTAGAAACCCTTCCGAGAGAGCGCAACTACGCGCTAAGTTACATAATATTTCATATATGTGCAAAAAGTTTCAATAGTGTAATAAGGTATAATCATTATTCCTCAATTAAAATTACAAATCAAATTAAAAAAAACTACTATAACAATTTAATATATATGGCTCTAACTTAAAGCTTTGTGTTGCTCCTGTCGTGCGCCATGATAGTACGATTTGAACGCGCCATAGTAAGATTATTTGATATCAAACTTTATACATACCTGTGTAATTTGAACAACCAGAGGCCTATTGTATAATTATTTGTATTAGGAGTCTCCTTCTCTTTCTAATGAAACGGGTTGAAATGAGACTTTGGATCATAATAATATAAGTTACAAGTCAGCAATATAGGCACCAGTAAACCAGCTTTACAGATATTTACTAATACGCGTGCATAACATGATTAATGGCCTTAGTTCGGAAACAAGGCCAACTCAACTTAGGTACCTAAATCATGTGAAATATTATCAAGAAACGAAGTAAACAAAAGCACACAGACACGACGCGCCCCAGTTCTTGAAACTTGCAGAAGTAATAAAGCCAATGGCTACCAGAAATCCAATAACAAACCGTTTACATGTCTATATGATATACTCGCACGTATGTAATATTGGAGTAAATTCAATGTTTTAATCAAATTATCGACATTTGTCATAGACGCAACAACAAACGTACCTATAAAAAAATCAATCAACGAAAGAGCGTGTCGAAATTGATATTGGTTACGTATGCAGGGGTACGTATTGGACAACGTAAACACTAGTTTTAGTTATCATTTTGAAATATCTGTTTTCAAATATTAATATAGTATATCATCATCGTCATCATTAGCTTGTCGTTACACTCAGCATGTTTTTATTTCAAAGTATTATTGCACATTTTTTAATCAATTTGCTCGAAGTGTTTCCTTCTCAATTTATATGTGCGTAATGTAATTGGAGCCCGCGCTGAAATGTCCTCTTAAGTTAGGTTTAGAGCAGACATTTAATTTCATTAGATATGTACTCGTTTTCTAATGAAGATAGAATTGGGGGCGAAGATAGGGTTCAGTAGCTTCCCAATAAACTTAATTAAAAAAAAAAAACAAAAGAGAATACCTTCGAAGCGTTTCATACGTCTTTTACTAAGAAGGAAAGACTTTTTACGATAGTTCAAAAACAGCTTAACTGATAATGTCAGCTATAGCGTTCGTTGAGTCTTTCTTAAGCTTTACTTTCATGTTTTTTTTCATATTTTTGGACCCTTAGTTCAAAGGTTAGAGGACCTTTACCTCTTCACGCTTAAACCGCTGAACCGATTTGGATGAAATTTGGTATGGAGATAGTTTAATCATCAGGGAAGAACATTGGATAGTTTCATCCCGGAAATCATTTATTTATTTTATTTATTTATATCGACAAAAAACATAGCATTACAGAAAAAAACTAAGGCACTGTGAAGTTTTTTGGACTGGGGGGCACAAGTTTGTATAAAGGTACGATATATCCTAAATAAGGTCAAGCGATACTTCACCCCTGGGCAGCTTCTATCTTTATATAAAGCCCAAGTCCGGTCTTGCATGGAGTATTGTAGTCACTTTTGGGATGGCTCGGCTAAGTACCAACTTGCCGCACTCGACTCGGTGGACCGCAGAGCCAGGAGGCTCATTGGCGGCAGTATGGTAGTGGGAAATAAGCTGCAGAGCTTAGCACATCGACGCAAAGTAGCATGTCTGTGCGTCTTCTACAAACTGTACTTCGGTGAGTGTGCTCAGGAGCTCCATGAGCTCATACCGCCTTCCCCCTTCTTCCATCGGACATCCAGACGTACGGCTGGCTACCATCCTTACCTGGTCGAAATTCTTCTTTTATAATGCGCACTTCTAAGGTTTGGAATTCTCTGCCGGCGTCTGTATTTCCGAGTTCATATAACCTGGACCTTTTTAAGGCACGAGTGAATAGGCATCTTCTGGGTGAGCTCGCTTCATCGTGGGCCTCATCTTTGCCCCCTGGCTAGATGCTGGCCAAGAGCAATCCCATTTTACATTTAAAAAAAAAGACTACCACACAGACGAAGTCGCGGGCAAAAGCTACTGCCTAATCAAATCACATATTTTATTTTGCTCACGGCAGAATATATATTCTTTGTCACGGCTGTATTGTAAATGGCTATATTCTTTCAAATCTAGATAAGGGTTGGTCATAAATCAAGCTCTATCTTACCTAGTTTCCAAAACATAGTCCACGCAAGCGTTTTGTTTAATGTGCCGCGAAAGGTCAGCAAATTTCAAGGGTTATTGTATTGTTATTATGATTAAGGGCTGTCGTTTATTCCGGCAACAGAATGTTGAATTTGGGGAAAGTAAATTGGACATGCAAAGTATGATTTAAGATTTTCTTCTGCCAATCTTCCCTTGGTCAAAAGAGTATAACTACTTTGGTATTAAGGCTTGGTCACACAGCGAGACGTTATTAATTATCTACATTCCGCCGTTGCCGCCGATACGGGAGGGCAACAAAAAAGAAATGACATTTCCAATATATTGAGTTAAACTATCAAGATTTTTTACACATTATTTTTACTAAACGGGAAGTTTAATTATTCTAGCATAACAGCATGCTAGTATTAATCTGACCTGTAAACAGGTCGAGCCATCGAAATGTATGAGTGACGGGGAAAGCAGAAACTAAGATAGGGAATTGTACACTTAACTGTACTGTTTCCTAGGTCGTCGATTTTAAAGTGATTCTACGAGCGTTTCAACACTTTCAACCGCTACCAGTTCCTTGGTTGCATTCTTGCATTATTTTAAAGAAATCCATCACATTTTAATACCATATTTGGACATTTTATTGCGCCCTTTATACTCCTTGAAACATTTAGGAATTACCCTGTAGCGATTTTTTAAGCAAACATATCAGCCGAAGTTGTTTCCCAGCGCGTATGTCAGGTCCGCCATTAAAATTCTATTGACGTCAGTGGTTGGCTGTGTTTGTTTGCAATCAATCGGGACGCGCTCGGAATATAGATCTAGTCTGGCTGGACATAATGTAGTGACATGTTTACTTAGGCCACCGTCTGCAAATGTAGACTGTAGGGGCCGGTACAGCGATTACACTGACAGGAGAATAAGGCCATAGTCTGTAAACCAACGGGCAGCGGGGCACGAGCGACAGTTCATACATTTGACCGAGTCAATCTACGAACATCCGCTACGTCCAGACCACAGCCTTAATGGAGGATTGGGGAAAACTTCGCGCCTATGCTTTACAAGAACACTTCAGGGCCATATTTATTACACTTAATAGGCATTGAGTTACTTAAAATAAGCTTTGTTTTGTTTCTTTCATACACACGCAAATGTTAAAGTATCTATCTTGTGGACTGCGATAAAATCGTGTAAAAATCAACACATTTACATTTAACAGGTGCTTGCAATTAAAACTTAAAAGCACTCAGTGGCCAGGAAAACATGATGAAGATGTGTGAATTTGCATATTAATGGCTTTATTAACTAACTTCACAGTTATAAACGGATATCGCTTCGTACACTACCGCGTATGAAGTGCGCGTTGAAAGCTGGGTTAAACGTTGAGGTAGGTATTATAATTTATAAACAAACCAAACCGAATTAACATATGTTAGAGATCAATGAATATTGTAAGCGTGTCCCACTAACATTGCAAAACTATGTTAAACACTCCTTCAATCTATAGTGACTAAGTATATCAATATCAGTGAAATCATAATTAAGATTGCTTTCAGATTTCAATTTCTTTTTTTTTGGGATCAGCCCTCAACCTTGCAGTACCGAGTAATTAGACTGGAGTTAGCGTAATCTAAAATTACTATATATTGACGGCACGATTATTCGCCTCTCCCTATTCTAAGTTCTCTTAGCCTAGCTAGGTTTAGATGGTCATGCAAATCTATGTATCTGTAGAAGTATATCATTAAGAAAACTTATTGATATTTCAGCCTAGCACGAGCCCGTTTATACGTCATATATACAGGGTGGAAAAAAAGGCACTGGAAGGAAACTACCTTAAATTAAACGTTGAGTTGAGATAGCTCAATTTGCTGAAAGAAAACATTATTTTATTTACCCTAAGCTATAAAAGTGCAATCACAGATATTTGAAGAAAAAAAAACTTTTTTCAACACTAATTGTATAAAATTTGTGTGTTTGAAACCCTTGTATCTAGTCTATGTTGGTCTCTAATACCTAAGTTTTTGTTCCTTGATAGAAATAGTATCGATTGGGCATCAATTGTTAACAAACATTTTTTTGTCAAAAATCACAAAAAAATGGCTTTGTTTTTATTTCCGTACATTTTTTCAAAAATCTCTGAATAATGCTTAGGATAAATAAAATAATGTTTCCTCTCAGCAAATTGAGCTATCTTAACGCTTCTAGGTAGTTTCTCTCTGGAGCCCATATTTTTTCCACCCTGTATAGCCATGCCAGGCTGATGTCAGTAATAAGTTCTCCGAATTAAAACCTATCTGTAGTTCATTAGGAATGTTCATTATAGTTACTATGGAAATAAGACGTGACGTCTGCTGTCTAATAATTCAAATATTTAATGAAGGCTTCGTCACAAATATTATTAGGACATATTGTTTGTTGAAGATCGAGATCGCATCAAGAATGAGACCATCCGCAGCAGAACCAAAGTGACCAATATAGCCCTTCGAATCGCTAAACTTAAGTGGCAGTGGGCGGGGCACATAGCACTTAGAACGTAGCACGGAAAGGTTCTCGAGTGGCGACCACGTACCGGAAGGCGTATGACCTGGTAAGGGTCGCGGGTGTCCGCTGGATGCGGGTGGCGCAGGACCGGTCACTGTGGAAGTCTTTAGGGGAGGCCTATGTCCAGCAGTGGACGTCATTCGGCTGACATGATGATGATGATGATGATATTGTTTGTTCAACGGCGGTTTGTTCTGAGACTGATTATGAGACTGTAATTAATGAATTAGCTTTCGATATTGCAAATGTTGTTGTTGTGTGTGTTGTGGGGGTGGCCTATGTCCAGCAGTGGACGTTCTTTGGCTGATATGGTGGTGGTGGTGGATTGTAAATGTTGCAATCACAATTAGCCTCACTAATCATTGATTATGAGTAGTCTATAAGCTTCACAACAGTCTGGAAACTTAAAGGCCTGGGTTTTCATTATATACATCATTCGCATTTACTTAAATGACATATCGATTTACGCCATGTTTAAAGACGAACTATAAAATAATTGTATTATTTAAAGTTCTGTATCTGTCTAGACACAAGGCGCGTTAAGCTCCTTTGCTGGCGTCACTAAACAAATATTTAGTGTACAATAATCTGCGGGAACGTACTATTGTAAACACGGAGACTCGCGTGTGTATCTACAATCTAACACTACATTGCGCGTGGCCCGAACGCATTTGGCCGGTTTTTTAATCGAAAGTATTTTAATTTTTTTTCTTCCAAAACCCATTTGTGTGGGGTATTGCTGGATAACTCGAAAGTTATGTGGTTTTCTTAAACTATTTTTGATGCAGAAATTCGTTATATTAAACCTTGTATTGTTAATTTTTGTTCGTTTCCCCCTCCCCCTCCCCGCCTCTGCCAATCGAACTGTTTTTATACCACGTCGGTGGCAAAAAAGAGTATGGGCCGCCTGATAGTAAGCGGTCCCCGCAGCCTATGCAAATCCAGGGATGTTACACACCCAATGCCGACCCTGATTGCTACTGGGTTTATAAAAAAAAGCTAAGTATAGACCTAACTAGACGAGTAATAGCATACATTCATGAAATCTTGCTGAACAAGTAATAATTAGCTCCCAGACTGTGCATTGCAGAGAAGTGATTTATTATTATTATTATTTGTCACATATTATTATTATCTGTAATAAAAATAATCTAACCCCATCATTAGCTCCCTGCTTTCCCGAGAGACTACAGTATGGGGTTCTTCAAGAAAGGAGGGATTTTAAAGGGTCGGTAACGCGCGAGTTACAGGCGTCCATAGGTTGCGGTCCATAGGGTAACCACTTACCATCAGGCGTTCCGTAACCTTGTTTGTCACCGACGTGTTATAAAAAAAAACGCAGATCGGCTATTTATTACATGGACTGATATTGGTTAAATTAAATTGTTGATCGTTTGTAGATCAAAAATATCAGCGTGATTCTGTATCTATTGCTGAATAAAATTTTGTAAGCATGCAGTTAATGATCCAGTGGCGTATTTTTATGTGCATCAATTTTAATAATGGCAATACATAAATTTACTTCAATTACGTACTATATTCTATATAGATTATTATACATACAAACAAGGAAATATCTTAGCGATTAATGCATATTTAAATGTGAAATCCTTAGTTTGTCTTTATCATTGTATGACGTATGTGGACATATAATGTTTACATGCACCTAATGCCCGCATATGACACATGTTGTACACACAACGTAGTCTTATTAAAATAGATATAATTCAGATTTATGTTTTTAACTTTAAAATTAAGTAACATAGTCAGGAACTAGACTAATATATACTTTTAAATTGCCGCTCGGCTCGCCTTGTAAAGAGGTCTTCATAGCCTATGGAGACTTAGTGGCTAAATATTGACGAGCCTGTAAGGATGATGCCTCGAGAGGATGGGTGAAGATCGACAGGTGAAGAGAGCTTACTTGGGCCGCCATTTGGAATTACCTATTTTCGAATATTGAACTGTCTCACAAAATTCTACAGGAGGAAAATTCTCGAGGAAATCAGCCTGACATCCGGAGAAACAATCGAAAGCTTTTTTGCCAAAACTGAAACGGAGACGCTTCCCTCGCACTGCGCACTCGCTCGGTAAATAACACAGTAATTCTCAAACAAAAAGCTATAATCAATATTGGCATTCTACTTATAACTAGTATCTATCCATCATCCAAACAATAACCAGAAATCCGACTAGTCTTAACCTTTTGGCAAGCACACACGAAAACCACTTATGATGAACATTAAATCAATGGTAATGTTTTTGCTCACGGTTGCGTTGATACGAATCACACTTTAAATCGTGTGCCTGATGGTTTATGTTACTCGATATTGATTTGAAAGTAAGGAGGAAGGTGGTGGTGGTGGTGGTGGTGGTAGTTTGGGACCGTAAACCGCGGCAATAAAAGCTTGTACCTAAAATGTTTTTTTTTTGCCTGAAACTTAATCAAAATGTGCGCCTACAGTGTGTTGTATGTTTATGTATGTTTGCACTCACACATTGAAACAATGTCTACTACGAGTAGAAGAGGGGCGCTCTTTTTAAACACGGCTGTACTCAACATACTAGCTATTTTCAGTAGCGTAAAGATGAACCTTTTTAACCCCCGACGCAAAAAGTTGTTAGTTAAAGTGTGTTATAAGTTTAACATGCCTGTCTGTGTATCTGTCTGTAGTATCGTAGCTCCCAAACGGATGAACCGATTTTCATATAGTTTTTTTTTTTTTGTATCATAGATAATTTTTTCCCGAGTTTTCTTAGCCATTTTTCATGAAAATCTGTTCAGTCGTTTTTGAGATATTGATCTTTAAAATGAAAATTTCGGCGGTTTTTCAACTTTTCTAAGTTGTAGTTATATAATTGGAATAATAATTAATTTATTAGGAATGGTACACATTACACATATCATACAACACATGGTATAGTTCGTTCTCACGTATTCAACTGGTATGACATTCTAAGCAAGTGCACACAGCATGATCAATAAGTTAGCACATAATTGACCATGTGCAAATACAACACTAGTTTCAAGTCGACCAGCACAGAGCAGAGCATCAATATTTAAAGACTATCGCGACTAACACGGATCGGAGCATCAATATTACCAAAGATATCATCTGGACTTGGACTGTAATAATTTTATATTAAGGAAATAAAAACCGCAAGCGTTTTAACAATACTCGGATTTATGTATTTTTATGCATAAGCAATTTAAAATAACACCTTACACCACGCATGTTAAGTAAAAGCTTATAAAGTTGTGTTATTTATATATACTCGCAAGGAAGTAAACAAGTCTTTTACGATGCAGTTGTTTATGTAAGCCACACAAGAAGTCTGTGCATTCTAAACGAAAGTGAGAGTGTACTTATAGACGTAAACTTGCGTTTTTCTAACTTTTCACTTTGTCATGCTTTCGACATAGAATCTATAATGTCGTGGGTTTGTGTGTAAATATGGCCTTTTGATGGAATTTTTAGGTATAGGTAGTGCACCTTCTCTTTAGCTTTGGTGAGATACCCCAGGTGTGTTACTCCGTCATAATTCTATCAGGCGATATTTGAAGCAAATTTTACTGACTATGTCTGTTGCAAACAAGCGCGCGGCCTGGTGAATGGGAAGCGGTTACGGCTTCCTATACATGGACACAGGACACCTGCTACTCCAGGGGTATTACATACGCGCATACTGTATTTACTTGGTATAAAACCTTACGGCAATTTTATTTTAATCTGTGAGTTCGTAAACAGCTCGTATGATAAACTAAAATGCTTCGCTTGCATTTGTCATGCTCTAATAGTCAATGTTCCAGAAATCTTTACGCTAGAACCGTTCCTCGGAGGTACTTGGCACGATATCAAGTTGCTAAGTAAGCCATTTGTATGCTATTCACATATTTATTCAAACACAATTATTTACTTATTATCTATTCCCCGAACGGTAAAGCACCTTACTTGCCTATAAACATCAATAAATCCTCCACTTCAGTTTTATTATTAGAAGCTTTCGTCGCAACTCGTCTGAATATGGGGTGAAAATTGATTTACACGTTAGCCTTAGTTTTGTACATAAAAGCCTTTCCCACTAGCTTTGTTATTGTAGTTAGGCTTCACAGCAATATGAGTATGCAGTCCAATAAATATGCTACGTGGGTGGGAAGTTGTGGGATTGTATATTGTATGTTAATTTTAATGTTTATCGGTACATGACCTGCAAAATAATGCCCATATTAACATAGGACTTCGCATCGTCGTTATTATATTACAATAGGCGGTACGCAGCTAGGGTAAACTTATTGATATCTTTCCATTCGCCTTCAATCTTGTTAAAAAGTAATAGCGATTAGTTGTGAAACTTAGGTCTAGTTTATGTACAAAACCTACGATATTTGACATGCTGTTCAGATATGTATATCTGGTTGGGATGCATCTATAGTTACTAGTGGCTCTGTGAGCGGTAGACATTTTGCCAATAATAATGTGTAATAAAATAATCGTGCAAGTTTAAATGAATATATCGCATTTTTTTTTATCATGAAACTACAAAATTTTCAAAAGCTGATTGATTCTAAAACAGTATATTAATTACCAAACCTGGTCACAAAATCGGTTGAGAAATGCGACTTGTGAAGGAGAACAGCCAGAAATCCGGGACATATGAAAGCATTTTGGTCGAAGCTGTAACGGAGACCTTCGTTTCACTCAGTCAATAATTGCAGGCTGACTGCCTGTTGCCAAGAGCAACCTGTCTGGCGCTGTCGTTTCCCGCCCACTCCATAAAATTACGAAGTCCTGACCTGAGTGTCATAATCATAACGATTTTTTATGCTGTATGTTATTGTATATATTTCAGTATTGTGTTGTAGTGGCGGCAGCTTCAGTACTTTCAACACATATACAGGATGTCTCATATACCGACTGCCGAGGATAATCCGTGAACAACCGATAGGGCTACTAAATACCTTTCAGAATATCATTGTAGGTTTAGTAAAAATGCATGTTTTCGAGATATTGGAATTATTGACTACACAAAAGAAAATAGGGGCCATTAAGTATTTTGATCGTTTAACGTGAAAGTTATATTATTATTGCCTTTTTAGCCAAAATGGCAAAACGGAACGCTTATAGATTCGTCATGTCTGTCCGTCCGCCCGTCCGTCCGTATGTCACAGCCGATTTACTCGGAGACTATGAGTACTACAATTATGAAATTTGCGAGGAAGGTGTATGCTATGAACCGCTATAGAAATATTAACTGAAATTACGAAAAAAATAATAAACTGGGGGGGCACCCCATACATGTAACAGGGGGTAAAATTTTTTATCAATAGATAGGCCTTCAAAAATGACATAAAAGGTTTAAAAAAAAAACCATTTAAGTCAACCGTTGGTGAGATATTAGCTGTCAAAGTAGAAAAAAGTGTGTCCCCCCCCTCTAATTCCCAAACTATGAAGTTAAAAAATCGGAAAAAAATCAAGTTGGTGTACAATAATATATCCTTGCAACGATTTTTGGTTTGAACAAGAAAGGTTTAACGGTTTTTGAGTTATTGCTGAAAAACTGTATTCCCAAAAATTGAGTTTCCTATAAAGATTTTTTGATTCAATGTATTGTATAGTGGATTAAAATGTAGTTGGCCGGTTTTTATTTCCTTAATCATACAATAGATAGAGTATAAACATTAAAAATAAATACATTTTAAGGACCTCTCGTCGACTGAAGGCCTCCTCCATTTTCCTCCAAATAGATCGGTTTTTGGCTGTGGTAACCCAGTTATTGCCTGCTATTTTCTTAATTTTGTCTGCCCATCTTTTGATAGGTCTTATTCCTCTGTTGCAGTTGTATTAAACAGTAATATATTTTTTGTGCAACAGTAAAACAAGGCTTTTCAGTAAGTAGTCAATTGTGTCACTTATTTATTTAGTTTATTTCCAATCATTATCAATCAAACAGAAAAATGTACCTAAGTGGCCCCTATTTTCATCAGTATATTTATTCGATAATCTGGAAAACTAAGGCAAGGCACGTTTACTGACCTATAAAATTAGATATCCTGGTATTTAGCAGATATATCAGTTGTCCGCGGATTATCCTTGGATCATGGAACATCCTGTATACGGAAGCTTTGCTGGCAGTGTTATGTCTAGAGGCTCGGTATCTTTTGCTTGCTTGCGTTTATTCTACTCAAATGTTTATAAACTTGCCTAAATCTGTCTCTTGGAATCGCTTCACTTAGAAGTTTTCAGCAGTGACGTTATGCCGATGTGGGATTAAATGCTAGAGAATTCCGATTATAACTACTGTGCAAGTTGTATCTTTATAATATATGTGCTATGAGGGGATCCAATTAGAAAGGCCTTTTAGACGACCATGCGCATTTCATGGCAACTTCTTACTGGCAACTAATTATGCCTCTGCTTCACTCATATAATACCTGCAGACTTGAGCTGGACGCACGGAGTTGCCGACCACATATTGCCATCATCATCATCATCATCATGTCAGCCGAAAGACGTCCACTGCTGGACATAGGCCTCCCCTAAAGACTTCCACCATGACCGGTCCTGCGCCACTCGCATCCAGCGGACACCCGCGACCCTTACCAGATCATCAGTCCACCGTGTGGGGGGCCTGCCCACGCTACGTCTTCCGGTACGTGGTCGCCACTCGAGAACCTTTCCGCCCCAACGGCCATCGGTTCTACGTGCTATGTGTCCCGCCCACTGCCACTTAAGTTTAGCGATTCGAAGGGCTATATCGGTCACCTTGGTTCTGCTGCGGATAAATTCATTCCTGATGCGATCACGCAGAGATACTCCCAGCATAGCCCTCTCCATTGCTCTTTGGGTGACTTTGAACCTTCTTATGAGGCCCATAGTAAGCGACCACGTTTCAGTACCATATGTCATCACTGGCAACACACACTGGTCAAAGACTTTCGTCTTGAGACACTGCGGAATATTGGACGAAAAGATGTGCCGTAGCTTCCCGAACGCTGCCCAGCCGAGTCGGATTCGACGATTAACCTCTTTCTCGAAGTTGGACTTACCTAACTGGACAGTCTATCTTAGGTAAATGTAATCGTCTACAACTTCGAGCGTAAAGTGACCGATTGTTACATTTGACATGATCTTCGTCTTGTACAGTCACCAGCACCAATATCTGCCACAACAAAGCGCGCATAAATATCTGACACGACTCTATTTGTAGGGCCGTTAGGACGTGTCAGATATTTTTGCCGCCTTTGGTTAGGCAGATATTAATGCTGGTGACTCTACATATTCAGCTTAAGACCAACTCTCTCGGAGGTTTTACCGAGGTCATTGAGCATGGTACTTAAATCCTCCATGGTCTCAGCCAAGACTACTATATCGTCAGCAAACCGAAGATGAGTGAGGTACTCGCCGTTTATGTTGATGCCTAGCCTTCTCCAGTCCAGAGTCTTGAAAACATCCTCCAGTGCAGCGGAAAACAGTTTAGGAGAAATAACATCTCCTTGCCTGACTCTGACTTGCCATAATATGTTTGTAATATAATGTTAATGTCATTTTCGGTACAAGTAACAATGCAGCCTGTTCATTCATAGATAAGTTTAGCCGACTGTACTTAGTTTCCACAGTCATTTACTACTAGTTGTAGTTGAGACGGTTCCAACGAGCGCAAACACGACCGGTTACAAGTTACTTACATACGAACAGTGAAAGCTTGTAAAAATATGCAAATCTCAAGAAAATTATGATAATCGTTTAATGAGGCGGCACATACTTATTTTATTGTTCTTAGTATTCAACTATTTTCTCCTTGTCCCCAGCTGGGAGCAGGCGCGACGGGCCCCGGTGCCAGGGCGCTAGAGCTGATCCTCAGCGGAGGCCTGAAGTCGCTTGCGCGGCCGGCCCGGCCGGTCCGTAGGGCTGCGTCAAGGGATTCAGTGCTGTCGCAACCGCAGCCACTGCTTGAAGGTGAGTCGCTTTTTTGATGAAAACAAGCATATGGTTTACCTGATGGTTTGCAGACACCGTAGCCTATAGACGTTTGCTGCTACAGAATGCTCACAAGCGCGCTGCTGATTCTTTTTTGAATTGAGGATTTATTGTAGTGACTGACAGCTAGAAACGAATGCAAGTCCCTCACTCTCAATACAGCGCATCCTCGGGAACTCTGGCAACCTTAGGCGACTTCCTGATTTGTCAGTGCGGAGGCGATACGATTTGCGAAATCTGTCAGCTGTCAGTGTCACCCGATAAGAATGCAGTACTGCCCCGCTTCTGCGCAAAAAAAAGACAACTCGTCAAGTGACGAAATCTCACTACTAAGCTCACGTCAAAGAGTGGAGCACGAGCTTTTGTGTATAGTATTGTAACTAGGAAGTTAAATATTCGGATTCTTTTGTTTGCTTTAAGTCTTGACTGACATAAGAAATACGCGTGGCGAAGTGTGAAGACTATCACATTATATTCTGTGCTTGCCTCTGATTATAACAGAGAGCATTTTGCATAGGAGAGGTGTGCCTATGGCACAGAAGAATGTCATCCGGCTCTTTTTATGTAACTTCTGGGAATTTGTTTTTACATATTCATCAAATAGTTCCACAGCTGTGTACATATTTATGACCTCGGCGTTTCGAGCTGTATAAGAACCAAGTGCCGGGTGCGATTGTTCTAGCCACCTGTTGATAATGATGTCATTCCATTCCATATTATGAATATATTCAGGCATTGTTATTCTTTATACCAAAGTCCAAGCGAGAAATTCAAGATTAGTTTAACACTGATTTAGGCACGCGAAATGGTAATTATTGTCCATTTTATGACCGTTTTTCCAAGGTACAGTCAGCATTAATAAAGTAGCCAAATAAATTGTAACACATTCTTATTCCTACAGTAATTAACGTAACGTAACGTTACGATGTTTTTGGCTATCTTGGCTGTCACAATACCCCGTTTTTTTTAGAATTAGAATTTTAACGGCCAGTTTCGCCCACGTTTCTTCGTTTTCCTAGGATATCAGAGGATAATATTGTACTAATTTCACTTATTTCAGTAACTTTTTATGTATTAAAGATAACACATCGCATATGTTCCCGTTTCAAGATTGTTTTCCTTGAAATCGTATGACGGATAACGCACGATTTTAAAATCCGAAAAAAAAACAAGGTATAGTGTCTATATGATGTTTACTGTACAGTAACTTATTACAATAAAATACATGGTATCTGAACTTGCAAATTAACGCGATATTGTAATAAATTAACGCTTATTATGTTTATGGTTAAATAAGAAACAAACCGGTTTCTACTTGGTATAATTCACAATATTGGTTACGCAACGTTACACACAGTGTCCAAAACAGTCAATGGGTCTAGCAGTAGGACGTAATGTCAAGTCGTGTCGCGAGTCAGCGGCTCCTGTCTCACTCGCACTGTGCAAATTAGAAAGAGCAGAGTAGATTTTCTCGTTTCTCGTCTCGCCGCGTCGACACTCGACTGATCGCCACAGAGCCCCGTGGTCAGTAAGTTCATCATTTACCCCCTTCATCATCATCATCCTCCTAGCGTTATTCCCAGTACAGTTGCATCCTGAAGGATGCCTGGGGTCCGCTACCTAATCCCAAGAATTGGCGTAGGCACTAGTTTTTACGGAAGCGACTACCATCTGACCTTCCAACCCGAGGGGGAAACTAGACCTAATTGGGATTAGGCTTGTCAAGTGAGTGGGCAACTTGACTGTTTGAAGTTCTCAAGCCGCCCGGAGGCCTCTAACTTGGCTTAACGACTGCTATCATAGACAGCAACCGGGATCAACGGCTTAACGTGCCTTCCAAAGCACGGGAGCGCTCAGTTAGTAACCACTCAAAGCGGTCACCCATCCAAGGACTGACCTCGCCCGACATTGCTTAACCTCGCATACCGCACGCGGTACGCGGGTGCCGCTGGGCCACGAACGCTCCTCATCATTTACCCCCTTATTCATAAAAATTAACAAACCTGTTAACTAAAATTAGTTTTGTCCCTTTCTCACAAACATAAATGTCAAAGTGACAGATAAGGACAAACGAACTTTAACGGCTTGTTAACTAATATAGGCTTGATGGACGTTTGTGAATAAGGGGGTTAGATTTTAGACCACTTTATCATGTCAATAAAGTGAACTGTGCATCGTTGATCTTAGTCACATGGTTACTGCGATAAGGTAATAAGTGTCCAATTTCTGTACACTCATCGGACATCTTAATTCGTGCTTTAACCGGTTATTTCCACCACTTTTCAACCCAGACAACAGGCAGTACAATAGGGGTTTACCCATGTGTCTTAATAACCCTTAATCTTTCACTTGCACCGACAAGCTTAACAGCCAATTTGTAACCCTTATTGCAATGAAGCTAAGGTCTACAAACGGCCAATTAAGTACGCCCCCGTGTAAAACAGTTTCACTCGGTTCCCAATGAAACGTTAAGTCAACTTGGCCAACCAGGTTGATTGGCAATTAACCCGGTCTCCTTCACCTTAGTGCTTCTAAGAAGCTTCCATGCTGTAAAGATAGTACTTATTTAACTGCAAAATAACCTATAATATTAGAGCTTTCTAAAATGTCATGACGCATACTCTATAAATATCATTGCAATGTGTGCGTGAGACTAAGTTTATTGAATAAATGAATGTCGAGGTTTTCCCGAAGGACTACAGTATGGGGTTCTTCAAGAAAGGAATGTATAATTTTTTTAAAAGGTCGGCAACGCGCATTTGACACCCCTGTAGTTGCAGGCGTCCATAGGCTGCGGTGACCGCTTATATAATCAGGCGGGCTATACTTGTTTGCCACCGAACGTGGTATTAATAAAAGGATATTTCAAATTAAAGGGAAAAATTGAAAAATTTTATGCTCTGACCAGGATTCGAACCTGCGACAACTGGCATACGCGGCCAATCGCTCTAGCCTCTGAGCTATCGGAACAACCAAGCTCGTCCACGAAATCCTTCAATAGTGCCCTCTTACAACGCCTTAGGGAGACGTACAGCGACATCTACCGTAGAAGACTTAGGCTTTTATTAACGGCACCAACGTCTCAAATTACATTGAGAAATCGTCAGTAACGATGCGCCATCCCATACTAAATTAATTTTGTACTAAAGCAGTAACGCTGCTATCGAAATTTTCAAATTAAAGGGAAAAATTGAAAATAATAATATGGCAGACGTATGCCAGATGTCGCAGGTTCGAATCCTGCTCGGAACATAAAATTTTTCTATTTTTCCCTTTAATTTGAAATTTTCGATAGCAGCGTTACTGCTTGAGTACAAAATTAAGAAAAGGATAAGTAAAAAATACATTCTGAAAACCAGTAGCCTGACTATAACTATGGTAATGAACACAGAAAAACCTAACTATACCTGAATCAAATTAAAAACCTAACTACATATTTAAAAAACAAAAAATGACCGACTAGGCCTGCGCTGTGAGGTAAGGTGTCCAGAAGGCTGGCGGCATTGCCACGCTGAATAGTACTGCTGATTTGTTGGGTGAGATAAGCACCAGCCGTCTGGTCACCAGTTGCCTCCCTAAGTCGCTTCGCGAGCTCTTTATTAATCGCGCGCTCCGGGCTCTTCACGACCCACGTTTCTACGCCAAACGACTCAAACACACAGTCTCTATCAAAGCTGCATATTTGCGCCGCTAGAGCTTTTCAGTTGTGTCTTGCAATTGATGACATTCAACTATTATTTCTATTGCATTTTCCTATCCGATACCCGCGGGTAGAATTGCAATTATCCTTTCTCCCAAAATATTATAGTACTAATAACGTTTTAAGAGGATTTTCCTTCCACTTCCGCGAACGTTCCGGTTGTAGAATGAACTGCTTGCTGTGCATATTTCGAAGTCTGTCGGCAGTGATATCAGTCAAGGAAGAGTGATCAGGTCTTTAAACACCCATCGTTTCATACTCCATTCTTCTTTCTAGACCAGGGTCCCATTTACTTGGGGTCGGCCTTCCTAGTCCGCATTTTCCATTTAGCACGATTTTGTGCTACGTCCTTATCTAAATGAGCTTCGTTTAGATCTTTTTCGATCGTCGTTAACCATGTGGCGGGTGGTCTTCCACGAGAACGTTTCGTTGTGGGTAAGGCTAGGGCAAGCTTCACCGTATGGTCCTCTTGGCGTCTTTGAACATGTCCGTACCACCGTAAGCGTTTCTCTTTAACTTTATCTACTATTGGGGCAACTCTAAAACTACCCCTGATGTACTCATTTCTGATTTTGTCAAATAGTGTGACGCCCGCTGACCAGCGCAGCATTCGCATTTCCGTGGTGTGCAGTTTATTGAGGTGATGCTTATTAGTAGCCCAGCATTCAGACCCATATAGAACAGCAGGTCTAATCGCTGGTTTGTACATCTGCCCTTTGATTTTAAGGGGCATTTTCCTGTCGCACATGACGCCTGTGAGCTGCCTCCACTTCATCCATCCAGCTGAAGTTCTGTGAGTAACATCATTATTAATAGTGCCATCGTTACTAAGTATTGAGCCTAGGTACTTAAATTGGGGCACGGTAGGTATTAGTGTACTTCCTATTGAGATCTTGCAGGCACTAGGGCAAGTTGCACCGTCAAAAAGGCACGACATGTGTTCCGTCTTCTTCCTATTAATTCGAAGGCCATTGGTTTCTAGTGCTTCAATCCAGGAGTTAAAATTCTCCTGGAGATCTTCTATAGTATCGGAAATCAGAACAACGTCATCGGCATAGAGAATATTCCAGGGCAGCGATTTTTGGCAATGTTTTGTAAGATGATCCATGGTGGTGTTAAAAAGCAGCGGACTTAAGGTAGAACCCTGGTGAACTCCGACTTCGATCTTAAACATGTCGCCTTTGCCTGCCGGGCTTATGACCTGGGTGGTAACGGCTTTGTACATATCCTGTATTACGTTTATATAATATTCTGGAACAAGTTGTTGTCTTAAAGCTTCCCAGATCAAGTCGCGTGGAACATGGTCGAATGCTTTTTCCAAATCTATAAAAACCATATGAAGATTTGTTTTGATGGGTTTTGATTTTTCTAGCATTATTCGGACTGTTTGGATAGCGTCTGAGGAGCTTCTTTCGGGTACAAAGCCGCATTGATTTTGTGTTAACGTTATTATGCGTTTAAGTCTATTGTTTAATACACGTTCCCATATTTTTAGCGTTGACATTAATTTGATAGCCCTATAATTACTGCAATCTCTTACATCACCCTTTCCCTTATAAAACGGTACCAGGGAGCTATTACGCCATGAGTCCGGCATGGGGTCACCCTGTAGTAACTTGTTAAATAATTTATGTAACCAAATTACTCCACCGTCTCCTAGATGTTTCCAGACTTCGACTGGTATTTCGTCTGGACCTGGTGCTTTGTTATTTTTCATTTCTAGAAGCGATCTTTTGATTTCTTCTGGGGCTACATCCGAGAGTGGTCCCCGAATGGTCTCAGGTCTGCAGTAATCATGGATTCTCGGGTGAGAGATGTAAAATAGGTGTCTATAGTATTCTGTCCATCTATTTCTTATATCTTTATCATCTGTTAGTAATTTATTATTATCATCATTTATGTATTTAACTATGGTGATGTCTTTCGTATTATTGTATCGTGTTTTAGCAAATTTGTGAATATCTAATTCTGACTTTGCCGACTCTAATTTATTATAGAATTCGGAGTTAGTTTCTGCTATCGACATTGCAACCTGTCTTTTGGCACGCCTTTTGGTCTCTTTATACTTTTCGAAATCAGTGTTATCTTTGGTCGATCGTTTCATACTCCATTACTCATCCATAAATTACGTTGCTACAGTGACAGCTTACCACCAGCAGGGCTGTACTACCTAATGTAAAGCTTTTATTATTGTACTCAGCGTGTTTGCGAGAAACCATCGGAATAGAATACTAATTGTACGAATGTATGTTTTGTAAACACCATTAACTTACAGCGCTAATGAACCTCAGTGTAGTATTTCGTGTGTACAATTTAGGCGTACAGTCATTTGCGTTAGAGAATTAATACATGTCTAACATAACGCTATCGGTAGATCCAGTAAATATAAACTTTTCAGATATTCTCTCTAATCTGTTTACAATCCGTCTAGCCAATCAGATGTCATGATTGTATTTGCTAATAACCGGTCCTTCCTTTCAGGTCTCCGCAAGTGCTCGACGGTGCTCGCGCTGACAGACCGCGAGAAAGTCACAGAGCCGATCCGCGCACACAACAGGCTGCGGGCGCCCTCCGTCTGTTCCCGATGCTCCTCGCTCTTGTCGCTCGCCGGCGCCTCGGGGTCCAGGTAATTTAATATTTTGGTACGATACGGGTTGGAAGGTCAGATGGCAGTCGCTTCCGTAAAAACTAGTGCCTACGCCAATTCTTGGGATTAGGTAGCGGACCCCAGGCATCCTTCAGGATGCAACTGTATTGGGAATAACGCTAGGATGATGATGGTGCGATACGGGTTGGTGAGACAACATATGAGACATCGAGTGTGTGAGTACTTCAGGATATGGGTATCCCTTTGGACACCCATACCTGCTCTTTAGGCTAAGCCGTTCATGTCTTATTACATTCTCCATACCTCAACCTAATATTCCACTTTAAGGTGCGATAGTTATACGGTCGATAGATGCGATAGACTCTATCTATCTCGTCTCGTCAGCATATCGGCTTCCACAGCTGTACTGGACCTTAGCCTTGAATTTCCTTTCTGCTATACCAGCTATAGTTTGCCTACAGGTCGCTGCTCTCTTTATAATGCCAATTGTGTGTTAGTTGTGAATATAGAGGGCCTCGTAGATCAATTATTTGCAAATACTATACGTGACCAATAGTCGCGAAAAACCTTCTTGTGGCCCCACAAAAAACACCGATTATCCCACCATTTTGAATTTTGCGGCATTCATAAAACGGAGACATGGCATGAACAAATATTTTTATTAGGCTCCAATTAACCTTATTCCCATCGAAAATAACAATGACATTTTTACATAATACTCGTCAACAAAACCTGCTATTTTGTTTCGCAAGTAGTAGGTACAGTCAATGCCAAAGCCCCAATCATCTAAGAACCGCTTTATACACTTGTTTGTTACAAGTCGTTGTAGCCTCCTGGGAAATATTTAAATATTTATGTCAAAGCGTCTATCGCCCCTTAAAAGGTTGCTGATTAAGGTATGATTAATTGTTCATTGTTCTGTTTCTCTCTTACTACCTGACAATTTCAGACTTGGCAGCTACTGATGAGTGTTTTTTGACGAGTATTGTTTTCAAAATCATCGAAATATGTTTTGCTCAGTATAGTATAAGGGTTTTTTGTTAACAAAAATGTGATATTCAAATAATTATGATGATACAACCAAATTGAGAACGCCTTCTTTTTGTCTGTTTAAAAGCTAGGCAGCGTTCATAGGAAAATAAAGAATATGTGATTTATGTTAATAGATCAAATTACAGATGTATAATATAGGTATCGTACTTGATTATTATTTCCTTAATTCCCTGGGTTATCACGTCACAAATATATGTAAAAAATCGGCCAAGTGTGTGTCGGACCACGCACAAAGAAGGGTTCCGTACCGGCACCTCCTAATCTACATTTAAAACCACTATGCAATACATTGAAACAAAAAAGGTCGTATTTTCATAGGAAACTCACGGCACTAAGCCTTGTTGTTTGGGCAAGACAGTTTTTCAGCAATAACTCAAAAACCGTTAGACCTATCTTGTTGAAACTAAAAATCGTTGAAAGGATTTATAAATGTACATCATCTTAATTTTTTTCAGAATTTTAAACTTCATTGTTTGGAAATTAGAGGGTGGGGGGAGGGGGACACTCTTTACGACTTTGACAGCTACTATCTATACGCCAACAGTAGACTTAGTCATAGTCATAGTCATAGTCATTTATTTTATAAAACCACTTTACATGTCAAAATACATCAAAATTAATAACATTAAACATTTCAATTACCTACAAAAATAAATAATTAGTCACGTTTCAATTTCATTACATTTTCCAACGGAAAAGTAAAAATATGAAATACATAGCTGTATCTAATAATAATAATAATCATCATCATCATCTTAAATGGAAAAGTTTTTTAGAAACCTCTATGTCATTTTTGAAGGCCTATCCATAAATACCCCACACGACTATTTGCATTTAGAAAAAAATGTTGATCCCCCTGTTACATGTATGGGGGCACCCCCAGTTTAATATGATTTTTAAAATTTCACATCATATTTCTATAGCGGTTCATAGTATACATATTCCTACCAACTTCATAATTGTAGTGCTCATAGTCTCCGAATAAATCGGCTGTGACATACGGACGGACGGACAGACATGACGAATCTATAAGGGTTCCGTTTTCACCATTTTGGCTACGGAACCTTAAAAAGGCAAAGTTCAAAAAATGTTAGAATCTGGCAATATTAGAAGTATCAAGTTAGCAAGCAATCCAACCAATCCACAAGATGGCGGTTTGACAGTACTGATGTTATTTGAATAGTATTCAAATAGTATCATCGATATAGCATACGTAAACATTTAACCATCTTCTAGATACTCGCTGGACGGCGCTGGCGGGGGCTTCGTGCCAGCTGCTCCGGTCAACTGCAAACTGTGCTTGGAGGATGCCACCCCTGACAAGGTCACCGTCATCGGTGGCTGTGGATGCGCGTACTGCACTAAGGTAAGTTGTGAATATTATGATAAGAAGAGGGTCTCGACTTACATAGGTATGACATGATCAATATTTGAAGGGAGTGACGTTAATTTGTAGATAAGCCGCAGTTGTTAACTATTAATAGAATCCAAACAAGCAAGCCGATGGAAATTGAGTTGTATGCATACCTGTTAGGGACTAACAATAATAAACGCATGGACTTTTTTCTAACCGTGAGATCTTCGAGGAGACAGTACGGTTGCCAGTTTTGTTAGGGACTGCCGCGTGCGAGTGTTGAAATGTGGATAGACGGGTTAAAATGTGGAGTGAAAGGGTAAAGACTAGTTTGCAACTAGAATGTGCCTACTTTCGCCAATGTTCGCTGATCCTGCGAAAGTTTTACCTATCACATGCATCAGTTTATGTAACAATAACAAATCGATATTAGGAAGTGACGGTTGCGTTAATTTAACGTCAAGTAATAAACGACAAGTTAAGAGCGCTTTACTAAAACGTACTGTACTCAAAAAAGTAAAAACGGCCGTCGTATTTTTGAACTCACAGTTTGACGAATCCGGCAACGTAAAAACTAATTTGATGAATTCAAGAGGTACTTAAATACGAAATACTTTACATGGTGGCCTCCTTTTTCAATATCTATCGTTAAATTTAAATAATCGCAACTATTTACGAGTGGCGCTAGTGGAGCTGTCACATTTTAGTAAAGCGGTCTTAAGCTGATCGTTTGTCATATGGTGACCGTGACCATAACACGCCTTCAGTGACCGGAAAACTCCTTCATTTGATTAATTAAACGTGTCAATAGAGATGGCCTAAAATAGTTTATCAAAATATCACTTTGATCTACCACGTTTAGTTCCCATCTGATCGGGGTAACTCTTGATGGTGGTAATGGTAACCCTATAGAGTGGCTTAAACAAAATATATTTTAGCCAGTGTGTTAGGTTACCGATTTTTAAACGCTAACCATTGTGTTTTAGATAAGCCGTATTATCGCCAAAAAGCCATCTATGAATGCTACACTTTTTAACAGGGGCAAAAAAACACTGACTAATTACGAGTTCCTCGCATGCGAGAGTCGAGTCGAGCTGTAATGACTAATGAAAACGAGCCCTTAGGAGAATTTCCTCCTGGGTTCCGGACGTTCAGTTCTTGAACCTGATTTAAATATTCTACGTAACAGCAAAAAGGAAACAATTGTTCGTTCGAATTAACGCATAACTTACCATAATTTCTATATTTATTTTCTCGACCAAGTTCCGAGCCACTGGCGCGAGAAACTCGCCCATTAACGTGTCCGCTCGCGAAATAATTACACTTTATTTCAACTGCCGGCTGCCTCGACCTTGCACTTGCGAATGTGGCGTAACAATGCGCGAACTCGTTCGAACGCCCGCCCGTTAACATTTTGGCAAGTTACTGGAATGGTAGTAAGGTTGCTTAGTGTTGGGTGTGTTGGATGAGGGACGAAGACGTGGCCAATGACGTGTGTTAGATATAGGTCGTAACATTAAGATCGGTCAGTATGGGAAAGTCTGAAACTATAAGACATACGAAGATTTGTTCTTAAGGAACCGTGTCATCAATTTTAGTACAAGGAAAACTGCATACATACATTTAAAACAAAACTTGTACTCAGCTCGAGAATCGGACCGAGACACGCAACGCACAGCGGTTAGTTGGGATCACACGCAATGTATTAAGAAAACCTCTTTGACTGTACACAGACCATTCGATTAGCGTTGTCGACTTGTTTTTGTCGGCCTGTTTAGCCTTGTTTGTCGACACTGCTGAAGCTGGAGGTCCCGAGTTCCAATCCCGATATAAGAGCATTTATTTATGTGACGAGTAAAACATTTTTTTCTAAGGCGTGAATTACACTGAGACGGCATAAGGCATAAGGCACGGCGCAGGCGTGGCACAGATACGGCAAGGACGCGATTAAAGTTATACAGAAGCGGCGAAGAGACGGTACGATGCGTCATTATACAGGCTGATTTTGTTGCGATGGCATGTCTTCCTCTTCAGAAGACGAAGATGCGCTTGCTTTGCTGCAACTCATTAATGTACAGAAGCACAGAAGATATTGGGTCCACCCTGTGTGGAAATTGTCAGAAAAACATAGATATGTTAAAATAATGGTAAAATTACATGAATATCCTGATCGTTTTCGTACAGTGTATAAAATGTCACAAAAATGTTTCAAAATTATATTGTCGAAAGTAAAACACGGTCTTCAGAAGCAGCATAAAAATTGGAGAGAACCAGTCTCTCCATATTTTATCCTGAACATTTCTATTACTGTACTCCGGCCTGGTATAGTCGTAAAGAGTTGGATATTCTTCAACTATCTCGCAGAATTCCATATTATATTCAATATCGTCACGCATTTTTGATGTTGATAAATTTCTAGGGCTCATACTGTATAACATGCGACGTCCGCCTCGCGCGGCGCTGAAATCGTGTCTGCTAACGCCGCGGAAACGGCGTGGCGAAGGCGCGGCACAGGCGTGGCGAAGGTACGGCGCAGGCACGATGCCGCTTCAAACGTTTTCATACAAAATGTAGGAAGGCGACGTGCCGGTAAATTACACAGAAGCGGCGCGGCGCCGTATCTGTGCCGTGCCTGCGCCTCGCCTTCGCCTTACGCCGTCTCAGTGGAATACACGCCTAAGACTTGGAAGTTTTCTATCTATTTAAGTTAAGTATATATTCTATGAAATGTAAGTCATGTCATACACATAGCATAGGTATACAAAGTTTGCTTTCGGGCATATTATATGATTATAACCTTACTTATATTAAGCAGCAAAAGGGTAAACAACTATTTAAATTTGTAAATTTGCCATTTTAAGCTTCGTCTAATGTTGACCATCAAATAATATAAATTCTTCTCTACAATCTCTACGCAACAAACCCATTCACATGTCCCAAGCTCAAACGATAACAGCCGTTTTGTATGTCTATTTAAAGTTCATTTTATTTTACGCCTCTGCGTTATTTAGGAGTAAATGCCAACTGCCAAGGTAATCCAAATTGATGCTACAAAGAGTTTAGGAGTTACCTTTCCCATTACGCGAAAATGAACTCTGACCTATAGCGCTTATCGTCTTAATTTGCACGAAGTTGATTAAACAAATCCCTTTTATTCGAACAATGCGGTGTTTCGTGCGAAATATGAGTTTTTATTAATGAGCCATCAAGGGAAATTGTGGTGCAAATGTAGTTAAGTTTTTCTCCTCAGTAGTATACTTTTTGGTTTGTGCTTGATTATAATTATTTTCTGAATTTCTCTTTTTCATTTAGTTAAAGCATTCATTACATTAGGAACATTTTTTATACTGTATAATTTTGTGAAACTGAATCCTCGGGATAGACATATTGGACATAGGGTATATTTTATCCTATGGCTTCGACTAGATTCTTCGAAATACGCGTGCACAGCCGCGTGAATAGTTATGGGCTAAATTCGGACGATTGTTGCGCGGCGCGCGGCGTGTGATGACAGACGTCAAAAAGTAGCGAACGCGGAAGTGGGGCAGGTCCCAGCCCGCTTGCATCTAACCTAACAAGCTTAGGATATATCATCCAGCTATTTATAGGCCCTGCCTTCTTAAGCCTAACGCCGCGCAGGAACCATCTTAATTAAGTCCCTGAGTAGAAGTGATTTATTTACATATTTATAAATGCTGTTCGGTGACATGGTTCCTTATAACATATCTTTATATGTCTTACAGTTTCAGACTTGCCCATACTGACCCATCTAATTGGCCCACCCTATATAGATAGACAGCGGCGATAGCAAAGAGATACCGCATAGCCCCAGTCTAGTTCAAATGAAATTGACCCTTTGGCCCTTTGGACCTTTTGACTCGCTTCAGAGACGTGCTGTGCGAATCGTAGACGATCCCAAACTCACAAGCGATATAGAACCGTTACGTTTAAGGAGAAACTTTGCCTCCTTGTGCGTGTTCAATCCCTTGTATAATGGGTTGTGCTCCGAAGAACTGTTCGACATGATGCCCACGGCGTCTTCCTACCATCACATCATTCGCCGTTTGCAGGGCATACAGCCCTCACACCTTAGAACCTAAATGGTCGCGTACGGTATGGTTTCAGAGGAATTTCCTCCCTCGGACGTTCTGGTTATCGAATGAGCTCCCTGCCGAGGTTTTCCCGTGGGACTACAGTATGGGGTTGTTCAAGAAAGGAGTGTTCTATTTTTAAAGGGTCGGCAACGCGCATATGGCACCCCTGGAGTTGCAGGCGTCCATAGGCTGCAGTGACGGCTTACCATCAGGCGGGCCGTACGCTTGTTTTCCACCGACGTGGTATAAAGAAAATCGGTTAGACCGGCAACTGCAAGAAACGACGTCTAGGTCATCACTAGCCCGACGCGATTCGACGCACAACATTGACATAACCAATTCTGGCTCCTCTCCAAGCACTTACGGCCGTAGCTTGTTGCAAACCGCCCTGCAGCCGGGTCAATGGCCTGGAACGGAACCAGTTACCTAGAACTTGACGCATTGTGCGGTGAATACTGCATGTAAACACTTTTGGTGTGTTTTCTAACTGGATTGTACTTTTTATAAAAGAAACTTAAATTATTAGTATTGATATGTATATAATCTTAGCGCGGAACTTCTACATAAGATTCAGTTACGCGTACCACCACGATGTAGAAAACGCTCCAACGCCTTATTCGCCGTCCCAGTATGCTCCAGCAACGCAGGGGTGCGCGCGCCTCTGCGCCGCATGTTCAATGGCTTTAACAAGTGCCTGGTCTCAGTCGACATATTCAACACTTCTTTGGTCCAGTACAAAAGCCAAGTTCTCGAGTTGATCCGAGATGATGATTGGTGATAGAAAAAAAAACACAAAAAAAGAATTATAAGTACAGGACAGGCATAAGTGTATTATTATCTTTTGTATATGTTTCGCTCTTGCAAAAAGTGTTTTAATTTTTAGTTATATTAATATTGATTGTTGGTATGTTGGAACTCTATTCATAATGTCTGAAATATTTTTTGTTTAGTCCTGAATCTCTTTTTTTTCTAAATTGTTTATATTTAGTATCTTTTGTTCTCAATTGTGTTGTGTGATGTAGTTGTACATTTATAAGCAATGTATCTCTTGGTGGGAACTGTTTATGACTTAGATGCATGTGTAGTAATAATTAATCTGTAATTTTTTTCCTTCGTATTATGTTTGTTTGTTCTCCTAATAAATAAATAAATAAAAATCCAATCAGAATAAGTTTCTGTCAGAAAATTCACTTTTATTACAAGCTTTTTTTGCTAACTGTTCCACAGTCATCAACTACTCGTTGAGAAGGTTCCAATGAGCCCAAACACGACGGGTCTATCTTGTGTAGTTTAGGAGTTGCTATGGCCACCTTCTGTCTCCATCATCGGATCAGCTCAGTGGTACCATAATATTGCCCCGCCAACCCGCATGCCAAACGTGGCGATTATGGCATTTACCCCCCATGAAATTGGGGGAGGCCTATGTCCAGCAGCGGCAGTATGCCAAATTTCAGCTCAATCGTTTGAAAATATCTGCTACAAAATAAAGTTGCAAGATTCCACCCGAACAAACAGTTACATACATACATACATTGCAAGTTAAATAAAAGCTTGTAAAAAACAAGTATATTAAATGAAGGTACAAAATAAAAAATCCGGATATAAAATTTTATATAAGGCTCAATTCAACCAAAAGCAGCAGCAGCAGCAGGGGGCTATTCTGGAAGTTTCTCTGGGTGATTGCATCAGAAGTAAGACCATCTGCAGCAGAACCAAAGTAACCGATATAGCCCTCTGAATCGCTAAACTAATGTGGTAGGGGGCGGGGCTTGTTACGCTCAGGTCAGACTTACACATTACCTCACTACGCTGAGGATTCCATGTTTACCATGGTATTCCATGTGTCCCCGGAATCCTTAGTTTGGTTCGGGATTCAACGCGCAAAATCTCACTGAAATATTGCAATTTGCTCCCTTGTTGTAATACAATCTTTTTTTTTATTCAAAATTGGATTGCTCTTGGCCAGCATCTAGCCAGGGGGCCAAGATGAGGCCGACGATGAAGCGAGCTCACCCAGAAGATGCCTATTCACTCGTGCCTTAAAAAGCACTATTATTTAACGTTATTAAAACACACTAAAAAAATGGTATTACAAAATTCGAATAGTTTACATTAACACCTCGAAATAAGTTCAATATACGTCTATTAGCAATACTTTAGTAGATCAAATTGTAAATTCACTTGCTGACTGAGAATATCTATACAATTCGTCCTAATCACGCAGTATTTACATCAGTTTTAAACATATTCAAATATCTTCAAATACACGTGTTGTTGAAAACGATCAACGTGCGAGCAACTTAGTCTAGACTCAAAGGAATGTCTTTTGAAGATGTGATTGGACTATTTGTGAAATGACAGACAGAGGGCACGAGACTACAACTAGTTATTAGTTTTAGCGATATTATATTTCCCAGGTCTGTTAAAAAGTTCAAATAAATAAATATTGGTGGACAATCTTACACAAATCGACCTAGTCCCAATCCCAAACCAAGCAAAGCTTTTGATATGGGTATTAGACGACGATAAACATACTTATCTAGATAAATACATACTTAAATACATAGAAAACATCCAATACTCAAGAACAAATATTCGTGCTAATTACAGAAATAATGCTCTGACCGGGACTCGACCCAGAGACCTCCGGCTTCGTAGGCAGGGTCACTACCAACTCAGCTAAAGTGGTCGTTATATGTTCTTTGTTTGGGCAGTGCAATAAGAATTTACTCGCTAAACTGGACACACTCATGTGTCATGTGAGATCCATTCGATCATCTTAATATATTGCAAATTACGATAAGAATCTCAAGTTTTGCATGCCTTTATTGAAAATGTAAAACGTGTTGAGTTCTTAAAATAGACAAGTTATTGTCAAATTTAATTAATATCATAAGCAAGCTGAAGGAAGGTTAATGTTAATTGCTAAAACGAAATTAATTTAACTCAAACAGAAATATAACCTTTTTAGTCCATTAGAGAAAGTAAACTAAGTTAAGTATATATTTAATGCATCCTTTGATGCTACCATGGGCGTACGAGCAATAGGACCGACAATGTCTATACAAAGTGGCGTGTCTTCGAAATAAAAAGCGACTGTAATAGTAAGCTAGTTTCCAAAAATATATATATATAAAAATATTAACATTTTGATCTTTAAGTAAACACCCTGTTTTTGGCATTTCTTAAGCCGCAGCTTTGGCAAAAGCAGTTTGTGTCTGGTTCGGGTGTTATATTTGTGTATGTCCGACGATTTTACGATAGAGTCCGCTTCTTTGTGAACTTCCAAGAGAGAATTATAAATAAACAGCGAGATAACTGTCATTATGCCCAGTCTTTCAAAATGAGGCTTAGCTGAGTCACGTCGGTTGACACCGCACATGATCCTCACAAAACGCTTCTGTAGTACTAGTACTTTTTGAATTTCCGATGCATTGCCGGCCTGTTTAGCCTAGTTGGTAGTGTCATTGCCTCCGAAGCTAGAGGTCCCGGGTTCGATTCCCGGTAAGGGCATATGTTTCTGTGGTGAGCAGAGACATTTGTTCCTGAGACTTGGACGTTTCCTATGTATTTAAGTATATATCTATTAAATATATCGTCGCTCTAGTACCCATAACACAAGCCTTATTGAGCTTACTGTGGGAATAGTTCAATTTTGTGTAAAAAATGTCCCCTAATATTATTATTTTTTTATTTTTTTATTTATTGCCCCATATAGTTATTGCATAATTTAGTAGGGATTGAATATACGCATAGTAGACCATCTTCAAAGTTTCTGAATTTATAAGAGGTTTAAGTTTAAATAACGCAAAATTTGCCGAAGGGAGTTTGCTGCAGAGTTTATGTATGTGCTCTTTATGTGTTAATTTATTGTCTATTATGTACCCTAAAAACTTCGTAGAATCTTGATAATGAAGGTCGGATGGGTTTTTTCTATTCGAGAAATATAGGTTGATTCTAATTGGTGTTATGGTAATTATCAATCTTTAATCATCAATCATTTAATCATGCATTTATAATTGTCTTCTTTTTTTAAATGCAGTCTATTGCATATGAAAATTATAAAGGATTTCTTTTTAGAATTTTAATTTATAAGCAGGTGAGGAACTCATAGTTTTTCAAGTTTTATAACAGGTTATAGGAATGTTGAATCTAAGTATGAACGAAAACTCTATGACGACGAGGTTTGTTTAATTGTTGGTAATAACTGGTATTGCACATGAGTTACAAAAACTTGCAGTAATACCTAATGTTGTACTTTATAAGTTGTGATGTGACAGGCAAATTACAGTTGTAACAGGTGCATAATTGTAAAAAAGTGTATGTATACATGATTATTGATTACTGAATGGTGATTAATTAATTATAATAACACAAATTAAAAATATGAAATATGACGTCACCCAGCACGAAAAGTATGAGCCCTGTCTATCATATTAGCTAGGCTGTTGTGACTATAGAGTAGTCTCTGTACTATTATTTTCGTATGGCACTTAGGTACGACACTTTTGTTTTAAAACAGTAAAGTTATACTGATCAGTATTGAAAGATGTTTCAAACGTGTTAAAGTAGGTAAATCGTAGTCTCAAACATGTTTTAATTGCTCTGCAATGTTACTCATTACGTTAGGTGTTTTATATTGCATCACCCGTTATGTTATTTTAATGTATCTTGTGATAATTATAATCAATAACTTACGCGATTCCAATGCTCTTATGCTATTTAATAATAACTAGAATGTTAAGTCGCGTTTACACTGGGAGTTGACTACCGCTTACTATCAGGCGGGCCGTACGCTTGTTTGCAACCGACGTGGTATAAAGAAAGCCAAAATAACCATAATAAATTTTAGTATTTTTTTCTTCTTGTATCACTTTTGTCAAGGAGAAAAGATCTTTAAAATTCCATAAAAAAAATATAGGTTTTTATTGCTCGTAGTTTAGTGTACATCTAAGTCATCATACATATTTACTGATATGTAGAATTTGTTGAAGTTAGGGTCGGTAGAGTTAGGCCGTGTAGATTCAGAAGCTTGGCTCTACATGAGATCTGATATCTTTTTCACAGGGCAAACCTTATGTGGTCGTCTTGGCAACATTTTACATGAAATGCTTTGGTGGGTTTACTTGTTAAATATACCTAAATCTCCAACTGAGCTGATTGTGTAAACAGAAGACTACCGCTACGCTACGCTATATGCTAATGTTCAGTGTAAATTCACTAATCAAACACAACACCAACAAGTCTAAAAGTATATTTCTAGGACAGACTAAGCTAGGGGCTCTATTCGCAACTTATAATTTAAATATCAGAGTGCGTCTCGCTCATTCATATTCGACTATGCTGCAAAAGGAAGCGTATGTACCAAGACGATTCACATATGCTATTCCAATACGAAAGTAATGCGATCCCATGTTGCAGGTCCGCCTAAGTATTCGAATGGACTTGATTCTCGAATACAGATATGTACGACCGATGTATAGATATGTGTAGATACGAGTATTACGACCTTTCCGAGCGACCGACGACAATACTCCGTGTTAGACTTTCTCAGAACACGCGTATTCGGAGTCAACCTTTAACCTACACCTCGCTTTGTATGCAAGTGGAAAAGAATTTTCAAAGGCATTTTCGACGAAATTGGGTTTGTTTTGAGAACACGTTGGGTTTGTACGCAATTGTGTCAGTTGTTTCATGACAAATGAGTTTCTCTGAAATCATCTCGCTGTGTTTGTTCACTAGTATGAAAATATTTGATGTATTTTCTCGCTGTTTATTCACTACCTAGTATGAAAATATTTGATGTATTTGAGAGCTCATTTTATTTGTCTTGCTCTTTTCGACATGTTAGTTGAGTAGTTGAGTGGCGCGATATTATAATGTGTAGCTCGTTCTCATTCCATAAAGAAGCGCCGTGCTACATATTCGATAGATAAGTGGGACATTTCCCAAGACAGTTCAGAAATAAAAAGGTATATAACGTTCTAAAGAGTAACTTACTCCTTAATAGTCTCAACTAAATAATATATGTCAACACACGCCAGTCGACATCGACAAAGAATCAGTAAAGCCTTATTGAACATGCATGTGTCACAGATCTGAATAATTCAGCAGTTCAGACGATTGCAGTCATATGTGGAGTGCACGTATCGATGGGAAATGCAGCGATTCAAGGTAGCTCGTGTAGACTGTTTGTTATTGATGGGAATTGTATGCGAGTGAGGCCTTCGATAGTTCCAAAAAGAATGAGTCTTAATGTTAGTACTATGAGTAAAATCAGACTTAAGGTACTGTTCGCTTGTAGGTTGGGAGGGTAGCCTACGAATGCGTTTACATCAATATTTTCAAAAACGACACTATTGGAGGCTACGTCCACGCAACGCCACACCACATATACGTATGTAGGAATAGGAATCACGTTTGCGTCGCGCAGCCTGTGTGGCGCCACTAACCTGTTACCGTATATTCCCGTACGCAGCGGTCGCGCTGCGCGGACGTCCCGCTTGCGTCGCGCACCTGCCGTGGCCAAGCATTTCGTATTGGCGCAGTGCCATAGCCCCAGCGTCACGCCTGTCCACACGCACGTCCTTCCATATTTTTATATGGACGATCGCAGTCCCCAACTGCGGCCGTGTAAGACCTCGGGAGCCTTTCATAATCGCCTTGTACTTATACAGTCGGTATCGGACGTGGTTAGGTGTATGAAGAGTTGAAGACGTCAAAGATCTTTATCATAAGAAGTAAGAGGTTTTGGCCTCTTCGTATGCGTTACTTCTGATGATGACTGTACGACTGGGAGGGGAGAATAAGCCCGAAAATTTTGAGCCGTGACTGTTAGAAAACTCAACCCAATTACACGAGTCATTCGTAAATCCACCCATTTCCGCCTTCCCTCTCCAAATTAGATGACTCCGTGGGAATCCCCCCTTCGCATTTTGGAGCTTCTTTCACCTAATGTGATGCGTCAGCGTCACCAAATACCGTATAGGTACATTAAAAATAAAAACATGAAAATGCCTTTGTGCTATTCAGGGATTTTCCATTGTACGAGTGACGTTCGAAAAACCCTTAATAGCATTCCACCTTTTTCCTTTCAATAAAGGTAGGGAGTTAGAATGGTGTGAGATATTTAGGGTATAAAAAGTACAATAATCAACTGAATGTAGTGTGTGTTTAAAAAACCTTAATAACGTTTCCTCCTTTCTCCATTAAGTTAATCATAATCACTTCTTCACATATTCTGCGAATGCATGTCATCCAATTCGAATGAGAAAACGAGTGTTTCTCATTTTTTCGTGCGCGAAAGACATAAGTGTCTCTTACACGGGGGGCGTGGCTTACAGCATCGAGGTATCCCCTTGAAGACTCGAGCCGTCATGGTTAACGCGAGTTTTCTTCAGTATAACAAAAGGATAGCCTCAGCTTTAAGGGCTCGTGTCTTTAAGATTCGCTGGAGCTCTTAACTCCCAAGTCACAACACTAGAGACAGGCCCTGGGCTCTCCTGATTTTGTATGGGGAATATTGCCGTTCGGAAATATCGGGAACAGTCCCTGTGACGGTACATCTCCAGACAGGCCTAAAAAAATGCTGTAGAAGACTCCTTCATTGGAAAAACTTTAAATAGCATATCCTCATTTTCCCTTTTCAATGAATCAGTATGAAATGGATTACGTATATAGCGCTCTTGACCAAATTAATACTCGTACGCCGCGTGCCCATCAACACCCCATACAGCACTCGTGCATTGGAAAAAGAAAACCCCACATTTCCCTTCAATTAGATGAGTCAGAGCGAATCCCTATAGACAGCTGATTAAATGCAAGATAGTAACGCTAAATTAGAAGTCTCCCGTAAATATAATATGGGGAGAAACACTAAATAGCATTATCTTCCACCTTTTCACGTCTATAAATCTGCGTCATTTATAAATCCGTGCAAATTACGTTCGATCATCTCACCGAATACGCCGCACTGCATACGTAATAAGGCTTCAACCCAAGGCATCTTTGTAAGGGTACCTACAATCTACATACGTATTTAAATACGTATTTTTTGTTGTAGAAGAAGTGGACTGCGAGACGTGCACCTTTTTACATGTTATGTTTTTGATGGGATAAATATTTCTGTTTGGTCGATTGCTTGAATGGCAGAGAATGCTTTAAGTCATTAAATCAGCGCATTGTACTATTTTGTTTTACAAAAAGTTGAATAAATGAAAGCCCATAGTGCACTAGTGCATTGGAAAAATCCACATTCCTTTTCACAATTAGATGAGTCACTGCGAATCCGTATACAGATGATTGGCTGCACTGCACGCATCAAACGCCCGCCCGTGCTATTTTTATAGACTTATTTTAAAATGGCGCCTTCTCGCCGTGCGGTGCGATCCAATTTGTGAGAGAACCTACGCAGGAAAAAGGTTGGCAACTTGGCATATCCTAAGTTAGACAGAACAAGCAATGTAATTGAGTTTACTCCGACATTGATTGAAGAGTTATTGCCAAAAGTCCTTACTTTGGAAGTTTCATGAAGATTTATTTCTTTCTTGTCAGTGGTATGCACTTTTACACATATAAGTACAAAGTTATTATCTTATTTAGGTAATTCGTCATCTGATTGATTGCGTTTTGGTTTTACTAACGTACTTAAAACTAGAGCGCTCGCGAAAGATTGACCAATACTGCTATTCAGACATAACTAGTTAATGTTAGCACAGACAGAAAACCTATCTACCTTGCTCTGTAGATATGTGGTGTTGAGTTCCCGATGGCGAGTAAGGTGAGTAGCTCCCGAGGATGTGCTGTGTTGAGCTGTCTGTCTCTAGCTGTCTAAATAACGAAGTCAATAAAGGATCGGTCACGCGCTTATTATTCTGGAGTCGCAAGGCAGGCGGGTTTGACACTGTTTTATATAACAAAAATCTAAGCCCATCTCAACTAGCCATGCATATTCATCCCGCGAATGTCCTGGAAGCGTTTGCCTATGAATTATAAAAGGCACCTGCACGACCTTTGCCGGGCTGGTGCATCGCGCCCGATGTAGGGCAGTGGGGCGGCCGGGCATATCGCCCGGGCTTGGGTTACCTGCCTGATGTCAGGACTAACTGCCCTAACGGGTTATAAATTAACTTAGAATATATTAATTATAATTTAGACATGTATAATCATGTCTAAACTAGGCCGGGCCGCTTGAGTCGAGAACGTACCTACATTACATAGACCTTAAATAAAATAAGTAAGCCTCATAAGGCCATAAATCAAATGAAACTAATGCAACTATGTATATTATTTTAGGGGGGTCATATAGAGATTTAGGTTCGCGTTGTGGACACGACAACATTAACTTAGGCTAAAAACCTAATCTTTGGTTGGTCCCATAAAGGGCGTCCCTTCTTTTAAAAAATGTGAAAAAAAAGTAAGTACATGCACACAAGCCGATAACTACTGTCCACAGGAATAACTACTTTTCTTTGTTTTCTTCGTGTGATAATTTAAACATTGGCTCCATTGAATCGTTTAATTTGCACCGCATGCAAAACCTTTGTAAAAAAATGGAAATAGTACATCTAATCCCACAACGCAATGTCAAATTATTGGAAAAAAAATTTTTAGCATCATAATAAGGTTTTTTTAGGAATATTCCAACGTCTTTGGTAACCCTACAGGTGTGCCGTCACGTAAGTCACGTTTGAATGAAGATGGCAGCTCTATGAGCGTTTAATAAATGGGCATATGTCGTCTTTTGAGGTGTTGTGAATTAACCGCTTGTTGCAGTTCATTCATAAGTTAGCGCACCAGGCGCATTCATCTAAAACACAACTTTGCACACACCCACGCATAAATATTTTAATATCCGAATTAAATAGTTGCGATGGCAATGGCAGTAAAGTGGTAGACTAAGATGTTATTCCATCGCGATATGTTTGGGAATGGGATAGAAATCAATTGATGTAGGCAGTTCCATTCCAATTTTGACGAGTTGTTGTTGATATTCCTTCGTAAAAACTTAAGACATATTTTTGGCATAAACAGTTCTTTAAACTTTTATCTACATTTGCAAGAGCCGAATTTAGGAAAAATAAAAATATGTTTTATGATTTATTTAAACATGTGCCAAAAAAGCTCTATTTTCGATATTACTATGTTGTCTATGCACCTAACATATAAAATCGATACAGCTATAACTGTTACTTGTTGACGTCTGAACGTAAGAAAGAATTTGATTTTTAACTTATTTTCACTAAAGTTTAGTCAAAAAATTTTTTTTGGCCGAAAAATGACTAAATTTTATGCCATACTCGTATATCTTGAAAACAGTGACTTTTGATGTAAATATGGGATACCACATTACTGTAAACCTCGTTGTTAATACGATAAGCCATAAAAACCACGAAAAAACGGGGATTTACATATTGAAGGTCATTAGGAACTAGGAGCCCCTTAAGATACACAAACAGTTATCAGAGACGTGATTTGTTAATGTTGTCCACCACCGAAAAGTTAATAAACTAATGCATTTTTTTTTAATTTACTTGTGGAGTATAATCTCCGATGATCAATGAATGTAGGCCAGGTGGCCTACTCCGAAATTCGAAATCCGAACTTCGTATAGTGCCATCTCTTTCACTCATATAGTGTATGACAGGAGAGTGAAGGGGACAGCACCATACGAAGTTCGTATTTCGAATTTCGGAGTAGACCCCCTGTAGAGGGCCCCGGTAACTGTAAGGTAACGCCCCCCGAGCATGACGTCACAAACTTTAGGGTCTATCTTACTAAAGGCATCGGATTACAGTTACATTTCAATTGGTTTCCCGAACTCGCTTCCACGCGCTCAATGCGTTAAGCTGTCAGAACTGTGCCCGTAATAAATGTAAATTTGACGTAAATGCGCAAATTAATCGTAAATAAAATACTAATAGATCCCTTATACGCGTAAGCCATGGAAAGACGACAAGGAAAAGACAGGGTAAATTGGATCTGACGCCCGACATTACTATTTTATTTTCAATGAAAAAAATATTAAAACAGTAAGTCTAAATACTTGTATACTAAAGATATGTTGACGATCTCTTTAATCAATCACAATAACAGTACATCCTCCTAGGTAAAATAAATTCTAGTATAGCGAGACAAGGTGTTGTGAATTCATTTTGGATGAAATGTCTGGCGAGTTATTTATAGCACGGGATAACCACCAGGTGTGCTTGTTTGCTACCTACGCGAAATTCTTGCATGCTTTCTCACAACATAAAACCATAATACAGAAGTTTGACTCACAGGGAGTTAAATATCGCGCAAATCTTATTCTTGACTCGGAACTTTTTCAATCACTCATATTTGCATCGGTACGTGCTGCCAATGTCAAATGTATAGCTACATCAAATTAATAAAGGTTTTATGATCCCATATTTACTGCCAGCTCTGATGCCACCAATTCCCATTTATCTTTTTACGTTTATCGATATTATAATATTTGACCACAAATACTTCACGCTATAGGTATGTACAGCAAGCTGAGACCATTTTAGTTATACATACAACAAATTATGTGACACCATGCTAGCTAGCATTGATACATACATTGTAACGAAATAATATTATCGTGCCAATTATGCCGCAGATTATATCTGAACGCGATTATTAATAGCATAGAATTACAGGTGTGGAACACCTACGCACGCTTATATTAAGCTTTCTCACGACACGGATAATAATAGTGCAGCTGTCTGATGTGTGGTTCACAACCAGAATCGACTAGCCTGCCTTTCTAGCTAGTAACTATGCGTCATCGAAGTGCTGGCTTAATACTAGGTAGCCTGTGGCGGTTTGTCTGTAAGAGTTATGAATACTTACAAGCATATAACTCCGATGGAAGTGACAGATTCGGCGTAAATACGTACGATATGGATCAGTAAAAACTGTGGAAACCTCTGCGTCGTACACTAGGTACAAATCAATCAGCCAATAGTCACCCACTGCGGTGAAAACCGCGCTACACTTTCATTGCCAACAATTTACTGCAAAAACCCGTATGTAGCGAAAATCACTTGGCACTGAAACTACTAAAAGTGTTACCACTCGCTCGTTTCGACCTTTAGACCTTCAGGAGTGACCCGCGATCTTTCTGATACTTATCTAGTCAACAATTGCTTGCAAATTGCAATGTTTTGTTGGCTACGTGAGAATTCTTTACATTTAGTAAATGTAATTAGAAAGTGTAATTAATATTATACCCCGTATTATGCATGCCTATATTAAAGTACTACTCGTATGTCTAAAGACATTGAAATTGACTGTCGAAAATTGGAAGAACAAATTAGTACCTGAACATTAACACCGAGATCTGTGACCCCTGGAGAGTAGAACACTCTTAGACACGTGTAAGAAATAAAATAAAGTTTATCTATTAGCTTGTAAAAGTTCAGATGTTATGTAAAGTTATGCCTGTTTTATTCGCCTGCAATAAATGTTGAATAATAAAGTGCTATTCGACATCATAAGTCGATTTAACGTTCTTTGATTATCTTATTTATATTTAATTGGATAAGTATTGTGTGTTTGAACACAAATGTTAGAAAAACTGAAAATTCTGCTCTGCAATTTCAAATGAAATTCCTTTCATTCCTTTGTGTTTCAAAAGGTTGGAATAATATTGCTTCACAGTAAAATTATTTCATGGTGAATTAAGCTTCAATATTTTGGGAGTCCAAATCAATTAGGTACAGCTAGTGATTTTTATTAAAATTTGCTTTATTTTTGTCTTCTTGAATAGTATTTTTAATAACTTTGACTCATGCCTGTCGCTTTGAATATTTTAGTGTTTTTTTTACTAAGTAAAATATTATGTAGCCATATATATATTAAAATATTTAGATCCTTATGATTCAGTTTCGTTTTAATTCTCTTTAGACACTTCTTCGCTATTGTTTTCATTTTATATTGATAATGGCTTGGCCTATGTCATTTTTATTTGTACTGTCTGTTTACTCTGCAATTGTATTCTACAATCATGAACAATTCGTATTCGTCTGCTTTGAATAGATAAGAAATATAAGTTTTTCTGTGACACGGCTACAACAAAGTGCAGGAAAAATGAATGCACGTAAAAAAAACAATAAAGTCAGTCACCCGGACCAATATGTGCCATACCCATAAATAACAAAGCGCGTATAAATATCTGACATTACTATTTGTAGCACTTTGGATGTGTCAAATATTGCCGCCTTTGGCTTGACAGGTAATAATGTTGATGACTGTACATACTTAACGTCGATTACGAAGATAGTAAAAATGAAATTAATGATTCTTTAGCCATCATTTTGATCTTAGTCATAAAACGGTGGTAGCCATAAATACGTAAGTGTTAAAGGTGTAAGGTAAAAATACTCCAAATAGCCTTGCCTATATTACGAGTATATGGTTCACAAGGTTGAATATTAGGTTTTAATCACATACTGTCACGTCGTATGAGCATTTTAGGTAATTTTAAATGTTTGCTTTAATTGTTTTCTCGGTGATAATTTTAGTATCTTTGTGTGATAGTTGTAGCTATCTATGAGTTTACCCGGTATTTTTTTGTCTAGTTTTTTTGTTTTTATCCATTTACTACGTACTTAGTGTACTTACGCATCATCCCGTTTTTTATAGGCATTTCCTATCATATTTTTGACAGTTTGTATTCTTTATCTACTGCTATACCTATCAATTTTAATCTCCGTTCTAATTTATGCGTTTACACTTAAATATGTTCTACAATTACTGACTTGTTATTTAGCTTCGACGCTGTTACAGTATCAGAAATGTGCAATGATTACAATGTCTCAGTAATGTTCGTGTGATTACGTTATTTATGTAATGTCTTATATACCTAACTCATCTCGTACAATGAATCATCTCAATTAATGTTGTGTGAAGTAACGTTTGATGACTAAATTGATAAGGCTCTGGTTACTTTAATTAATTTGCTTGACTCACTGAGCTCATGGCAACTGTGAAGCTAGTTTCATGCTCATTAGAGCTAATTTCTTCACACTTCGTAAATTCGATAGGATTAGTAACAAGTCTGGCTTTTTTTATGCCAGCATCATTAAGATGTGTCAGTTCTGTTCTTTGGTAATTTTGTACAATCATAGATTCAGATATGTCAGAAGCACCAAATGTACGAATTTTTTAAACGTAACTACTTCGAAAGATACTGATCGCATCATGCCGATTTTGATTGTTTTGCCATTCCAGGATAGACCCTTATTCGCCACTCGAATTTATTTTGTTGATTACACATTTCCTCAATTCCAAGGACTTATCTAGCTTGTATAGGAGTCTCCTTTTCTTAGAATCACTCAGGGTTATGGTAGTTTCACAAAGGGAACTTTATTCTGCAAGTAGTCCGCAATGAACCTTTTACAAGTCAACAATTAATTCAATCACTAAAACCTTTACCCCTAGTGCCCAGTTAACGTTAAATCCAATTTGCCTTCATAATGTGGGCACGTCACCCTGTCCTTCACGGTGCCACAGCCCTTCCTGAACGCCCACCATGCGATTCTAAACTCTATAACTATAACGATAACGCTGACTTCTACCGTGGGTGACAGCTGTTTATCCAGTGTCACTCGTTCACTTAGAGCAGGTCCGCTAATTCATATAATCCGACTATAGAATTACGGAGATCCAATTACAATGCTTGTGTTATAATAGATTTTTAGCACCTTGCGGTGAAGGATGCTTCACAATCTACACATACAATGTGCGGCGCAGACAAAGCCAAAAGGAGCTACGCATATTAATTAAAAAGTTAAAAGTCTGTTGCTGATACTGACTGTACAGCCATCCAGCAACAGGTCTACATGAACGAAGTGGTTTAAATTAATACTAGAGCTATTCTCATAAGTATAAAGTCCTGTTTAGATTCGGTTTACTGGTATTCGGTGGTGGAATACGGTGTCCCATAAACACAGGTTCAGCGTACATCTCCAGTAATAGAGCCGTTTTGAAACCCAACCGATAATATTCTATACCCTAACACGAAGCTCGTTTTACTGTGATGGTAAGCAATCATGAATAATTTAAACGCGGGCTTTGCAAAAACACGAAGTAGGTATCACATTTCCATAATTTGTTTTCCCGAACTGAATTTATTAAATAAATAACAACTGACAAATTACGGTCGGTACTCTCATAAACTTATTACTAAATGGCTTACATTTGACGGTAATTATTCATAAGTCCCAAGTAAAAAAAAAAAATTACGTGTCACCAAATGAAAAAAAAAAAAAAAAGTGATTTCGTAATCACTGGGTTACTTGGTTTCCGTACCACTGTGGGCGTCTCTTTCAACTGTAATAAAAGGCTCGTAATAAAACATTCGGTTGCAATTTACAAGTATCCTATAAGAATCGTCGGAAATATTGTCACAAATCAAAGTATAACCTTACTTATTTCCGCCACTTTCCTTTTTTTTCTCATTCTGTTTGCTATGCCCTTGCTTTGATTGCTGTCTGTAAAATCTACGAATTGGCTAATGGATTGCCAGCCTTGTGGTCTAATCTTAACCGTCACTCCATCTTCAAGGAGAAGAGTTAAGTTTTCCAGATAGTTTCTATTCATTTCAATTTCGGTTTGATTATCGCTGATGTCGTATATTAGTTATTCTATTTATCTTATGGATTGATTATTTAACATCCATTTTTTTACTTTATTCATAGTCATTAAGAACATCTTCATAGCAGATCTCCATATACTTCTTCTAACTATAGATGTGAATGATGAAGACAAATTTAACCGAGGCAATCACAGGTACAGACGTCACGTAATGACGCCAGTTTAATGATAAGCCACTATCATCATTTCGCAATTATTGTGTTTGTTTGCAAATTGTCCTTAATCAGGCTCGTTTTGCTTGTTAACTGCAATTTATATTGTGAAGTATTGTATCGATACACCGCGTGGAATGGCAAATGGGAAAATCATACCATCAGAAGTCAGAACGTGTGAAGTGTCTATATCTTTCAATCGTATCGTAAGAAACAGGGTCACACTAATATTAGTATGAATAAGATAAATATTGTCAAGACGTTGAAGCTTCTTTAGATATTTTTGACTTGCTACAACGACAGAGGTGTCACATGAACAATCGATTTCAGTATTTAATTATTTCTTTGTCTGAGACGTCCTTGACTGTTGTATTGTACGTATGTGTATAAAGTCTTTTGTCCAAAAATAGACTTTTCCACATGATGACAAGACAGGACTCCTTAAACTTAAAATGTCTTTATTTGCATAAGATAATTACATAGAATGCCGATAATACACAATTAAGGAACATATTCTGGTATAGGTATTTCAAAAAATAATACTAGCGTGCAACTAATTGAAACTTATCTAAAAGGAACGTATCATAGCAATCCTCCTACTCTTTGTTCCGTCCTCTGTTATGTAAGGAAAAGGTCAATACTGGATATTGAAGGAAATGTTAAAGTTCGGATACATGTAAAATTGGGGGTGGACGTTTGTTCAAGACTAGACGTTTCAGGGTGTATATGATGACATGATTTTCTGATGGGTAAGGACATTGCAGAAGGTTAATATTGTTTGCATTTAGAGGTTGGATGTATGCAAAATGGGGGGTGGACAATTAGTCAATGATGGTTTTAAAGAATAACAGAACGATTCTTGCGATATTGTCTTTTAAATTCAAAATAATTTAAGAGTGTTACGTGCGTGACGTTTCATTTGATTGAATTGAATGACTTATCACTTATCAATGATTAGAAGACGTGGTATAAAAAAAAAAGACTTAAAAGTGCCATTAGGCCCATTAGCCACTTTAATCACACACTTGACGAAAATCGAGCCCACAGTACCTAATTCTCGTTTGAAAATTCTAATTGCTAACTAACTTGGAAATGTAGTATCCTGCGTATGTACAGTCAAGGATACTGAATATTTGTCGCTTATGGGCTCTATTTCTATTACCAAACATTCAGTTCTCCTGATTGTACAATTGTTCAAGTCTATACTATTTTCTTTTTCAGTAGAGTTAATCAATCAAGATGTAACTAGCCTTTCAGGTCTTGAGCTTTGTTTTTCTGTTTTGGCTAAAGGCTATTCGTAAATTACAACATTTAGAACGAGATTAGTGTTCAACCGAGTGTGACGGAGTGTCTTTATAGAGACGCGTTTTTTTCCAGTTTCGTAGCTTTGTAATTAAATTGTCTTTGTACTTTTTTGTTTCTATTTGCAAAGCAAGAAAAAATAATCATTGCAATTATTAACATGTTTCTCATTTCAATCTACTGAGTTTTCGAGTTTAGAAAAAGTTTTTCCTCAGGCCAATAGAAATTCAATCTCATGTCAGCAGCAAAAACTTTTCTCAATTTATCTTTAGGAAGGTTGCGTTGAAGGATGTATAGGTATTCCCATTTCCAGTCCCGTCTCATATTCTTTCCGGTATCTAAGAAGCCGCAATAATCCTTCGAAAGTTGCTACCGTGCTTATCCCAAAGCAAACGTCGTACCCTTCTATGTTGCAGGGAACTTTAGCAATAGCTCTTTTTAGAATACCTGGCTGAAATCGTTTTGTAAATTTACCTGTAATATCCAGTTGACATCCTATAATACCGTCTTCAACGCTGATACGAAAAAAGACAGAAAGTAAATTTTAGCTAGGTACATTGTTATATTATAATCGGCATCATAATATTCATAATCATTGCTAACAATATTACATTTCTTAATAGGTTACAGGAGTACGGAAGGATTCGTTAGACAGAGATTTTGCAAAAAAGCAGAGTATGTTTAATATTTTAGCGGAAATATTAATAACTTGACGGCACACAATTTGTATTCTATATTATAATTTTATTATTAAATAAATTGAGGACTATTGTCGAAGCACGGAAACTAACGGGTTGTCTGACAAGGTGGTTGGCGAGGGCGAGTCTTACTAGACACTAGGCAACCCCGGTTTCCGCCAAGGTGTGAAGGCAATGTATTGCTTTTTTTAAATACCACGTCGGCGGCAAACTAGCGTACGGTCTGCCTGATGGCTTCAGGTGAACGCATTTAAAATTTCTTCTGTAATTCAGCAGAACTCAATCTTAGGCTACAAATCTGCTTGAAATTTGGCAAAATTACAAAGTGAAATACCCTTGAGTGCATAAATCTGAAATCATAAACATCGGGCTGACCGCAGAGGAAATAATCACCGAAAACAAATAACGCTCCGCTCAACATTTGCAACCAGCAGAAAACATGGCATACGTAGTTTAGGATATGTTGTCCATCCACTAACATGAAAATACCAGCTTGTTGCCCGCCGTGAATTTACTCGACGATCCCATCGGAAGTTCAGCGTTGGCACTGTTTGCAGTAACTGAGATGGGACCGTTTCGTGACAATACAATACACGGGACTTCCGACACTCATTCATTTTACATATCGTTATTGTTATTATATTATTATGTTGTTGTCAATTTTGTTTTTGTCACGAATAAACGGTTCATATTCTTATTGAGAAAATAAATTGGTAAAGTCAAGTCAGAATGAAACAGCTATCAAATTTTCCATGGCAGATCTTAACAAAAAAACATACTGTACATTTGGTATACCATTTCGGAAATTGAAAGTACGAATACATGCATACCCATATATTTGCTTTTCCGAATAATATTTATCTTTCATGCTACTCGTATTTAAACTGCCTGGACCTGGATACAACATACGTTATCGGGTAGTGGAAGAAGATATAGGTTGGAAGGGCTAAGAAAAATCACTTATACATAATTCATAATTGTATTAGAAAATCTTACTTAGGAAACCGACATTTTAGTGTTTGCCCGGTAAAACATTGCCGCCACTACGTCGCACAGTCGCCGATACCAGGAGCCCATAAAGCCGTGGAGGTTTTCGCGAACGCAGTGCCACAGCAGTGCATACTACTTGCACAACCGGTCACGTTCGCGTGCCGCACACAGCATTGAAAATTACGTCATGCATTTTATTTAGCCTTATGTAGAGCTGTATACGTAAGCACGGCCAATTCGCAACCGGTATGCCACGCTCCTTCTAACTTATGCGACCCTAGTACTTTGAACGCTGCTAAGGATTCTTGAAGATCCTGTAAGGACTATGCGAAGTGTTTGCCTTTGTCGCGAAAATATTGGCATTTTATGCTTTACACTTACCGTTCTTAAGGTTGCTAAAGGAACAATTTATGTTTGCTGGTCCTTAAAATGTCTTTGAAATTTTGAAAGGAAAAATTACATATTGAAGTGTGAGTGACTCAATATTGTCTCCTTAAAATAACCGCCATGACCAGCATCCTAAAATTAGCTTTAAAAATATACCGTCTCGTTATTTTTGCATTCTGTTACGTCGGAGTTTATAAGAGGTGAAATATTTGCGAGATTCGACGGATTTAGACATTTTATAGATCCTGTTTTAACAGCTGTCCCATGTTCGTCCGTTTACACTAACATTTTAGTATAGTGTCGGGAATAGGAATTTTACAACATCGAATTTGGTTTCTCAGCCAACAATCTTCGATCAACGTTCATCCTGGGTAAAAATATAATTCCGGTAACGGGTAATTTATTGAAAAGAACACAGATGGGAGGAGAGGCAGGGGAAGATCGAGAAGTGGATCAAGCCAAAGAAAAGCGCATAGGCAGTGGTGATTGCTTAACTGAAAATAGGTTAGGCTCTTTAACATGTGATGATGATAATTATTATGTTGTATTCGTCAGTTTTAACACGGAAATATTATGTTGCGTTATGTACACCGGTTTTTCGGCATGCCAAGTAATGCCAAGTTCGCTCACATGACCTTTGTCATTATCAATTGGCGAAATATGTCCGGGGCTTTGTTACATAACTTTTATTCCTTCGTGTAATGCCCTGACCTCGTTTCAGTTTTGTCGATCAAGGCTCCAAGCAATGGCGTTTGAGTAATGATCGAATTATGAGTTTGCTCTTTTGTTTTCGGTGCAAATTGAGGATTTTTTTATTTATTCAATTTTATTGCTACGTAAAAAACTTCGAGCAGTCAATTCTTACGGTGCACAATATGACAGTACCTATAAAGAATTGTTTGACAAGGTGTCATCTGTCAAAGTGTTCAAGAAAAATCTCTGACATTATTCTTTTCGTAAATTAACTTCGCATTTTTCAGTTCAATGCTCTTTGATATCATTGCTGTAGCTAGGTATCTACGAGGGGCGGCTGATAAGTCGTAAGCCTATGGTATTTCGAGGTCGTATATGCGTTTATGGTACTGGCCACTAGAAAGGCCATTTAAAAACAAATTATGAAAAACAAAATCATGTCATATTTGTTTGAATTTTTCTTGAGATATTCAACGGCTAAGTTCACCATGTCTGAAATATCAACAAATATTACGAAAATTGAACACCGTGCTGTAATTAAGTTCCTTACAAAAAGTGCTAAATTACCGCAATGTATTTTTGAAGAAATGGCTAGTATTTATGGTGCTAATGGACCTTCTTATGCTACGGTCAAAAAGTGGAGTCGCTTATTTAAACTGGGTAGGGAGTCGATTGAAGACGATCCCCGTTCAGGGAGGCCAATATCGGTGGTGACTGAAGAAAATGTATGAAAAGTCAGAAAACTGGTATTAGAAGACCGGAGAGTTAAGGTTTGGCAAATAGCTGATACTGTAGGCATTAGTAAAGAACGGGTTGGGGAGATTTTACATAAACATTTGAACATGACTAAGGTCAGTGCTCGCTGGGTACCGAAAATGCTGACGGCGTTCGATAAAGAACTTCGTGTTGAAACTTCCCAGGCGTTTTTAGATCTGTGCGGAGATGGTATAGATGAAGTTTGCTCACGAATAGTAACTGTTGATGAAACATGGATCAGGCAGTATGATCCGGATTGTAAGTCAGAATCCATGCAACGGATTGAAAAGGGTGAAAGACCACCGAAGAAGTTTAAAGTGCAAAAATCGGCTTCTAAGTTAATGGCCACTGTGTTTTGGGACTGTGATGGCATCAAGATTATAAAGACAGTGTTATATTATGTAATAAAGTTTTTTTTTTTTTTTTTGAATTCTCTTAATAGATGATTTGGCCAAAGGTTCTACAATAAATGCACTTTATTATGCCAATCTATTGAGACAGGTGCGAAAAGCGATAGTTGAGAAAAGGAGGGGCAAATTAAGGAAAGGCATTTTGTTTTTGCAAGACAATGCACCCGTTCACACTGCCCGGGTTGCGAGACTTGCGAGGCAGGCTCTGAAGGAAATCGGCTTCGGTGAAATCGACCACCCACCCTACAGTCCAGACCTAGCCCCTAGTGATCATTTTCTGTTCAGTAATTTAAAGAGAGAGTTACGGGGAAAGCGATTTGGCAGTGATGAAGAGATGAAGGCGGCTGTACAGATTTTGAAGGCCAATCTAAAGAATATTTTTTTAACGGCCTTAAAGCATTGTATAAAAAATGTAAAAAATGCATTGAATTCGAGGGAGATTATATTGAAAAATAAACATAAAAGTTTTTTATATATTGTTTTTTTCTACCATAGGCTTAGGACTTATCAGCCGCCCATCGTATAATCTATCTCTCACTTGTAGAGGCATTTATTGATGTTCTCAAAGATTATTATTATTATTTATAGAGGATTTATGTTGATATAAGGGACAAAGACGTTATCAAATTACCACATATTGGCCGATTGAATAGAAACTCAACCAATAGATGTGATAAATTAATCTAGTCAATAAAGAACTAATACTAATTGACAAGCAACGCTTAAATCCGATAGTTTATATGGAAATCCGTCAAAAGAGTAGCTAACAAGAAAACTAACAGTTATTTGTGATAGTGATAATGAATGAGATCCTTTAAAAACGGTAGCATGTTTAAGATAAGTCTTAGTGTAAGAAGTAGACTTGATCGGTGATATTGAATGTTACTGTGTCGCGATTGCAATCATCTAAATTTGAAACTGGTTAAATCGGTTGTATTCATCCGACGGCCACCGGAAAAGTTTCCTATGCTCCAAAACAACGTTGATCGATGTTATTAGGTTTATGATTGGAAATGATTTAATTTTACATCGAAGGTGCATGCAAAGAATTTCATCGTGTTGGAAGAAAGAAGATTTTTTTAGAAAGTAAAACATGTTTCCATTTGTTCAAAAAAATACTTACTTATAGGTACTTAAATTATGTAATTATATTCTCTTTAGGTTATTTCGAAATATTCGATGATTCTGACGTGTGAAAATCCTAACACGCTATTAGTATTTTAATTGATTAATTCATTTTATTTTTTCACTAACGGCATCAACATATTTTGTATCATTTGTATGTGTCTTATTCTAATTTTTATAATTAGTTCTATTACTGTGACTGTCTGCCATTGCATTAGATTTCTTGGCATCGTCTAGTATATTCTCAGAAACGTATATAACAAACAGGTAAACATATAAATTTCCGCTTGGCGTCACCATTGCCCACGTGACTGCAAATAACCGTACGAAGATACTTAGCGACTATGTAAAGATCAGCTTGTGTATGATTTATTTGCCATAAACGCCGTGACGGGCTAATAATGTGTGTTTATCGTAAATAAGACACTTAGTTTTTAATGTGTTTCCAGATGTCTCGTTACCTCGTGTAGGTGTAGCTGAGTGTTATGTTTTTATATATTCGTATGTCGGCCTGTTTAGCCTAGTTTTTATTCTATTTTATTAAATATGGGATTACTCATGGCCAGCATCTAGCCAGGGGGCAAAGATGAGGCCGACGATGAAACGAGCTCACAGCATGCAGCACGAGTGAATAGGCATCTGATGCCTATTCACTCGTGCCTTAAAAAGTTCTAGGTTTTATGAACTCTGAAATAAAAACGCCGGCAGAGAATTCCAAACCTTAGAAGTGCGCATTATAAAAGATGATGCAAAGCGCTTGGTTCGAATTGGTAGTTGGTAGCCTTGAAGCTAAAGGTCCCGGGTTCGAATCCCGGTAACGGCATTTATGTCTGTCGTGAGCAGAAACATTTGTGCCTCAGACTTGTATTTTTTCTATGTATTTAAGTATACAGGTTGTTTGGTAACTAGGTGCATAGACTGTCAGGGATGATAGAGGAGGTAATTTGAAATATTTTAGATACAACATGCGTTGTACAAGTCGTTTAGTTTTTTTTAATACCACGTCGGTGGCAAAAAAGCGTACGGTCCGCCTGATGGTAAGCGGTCACCACAGCCTATGGACGCCTGCAACTCCTAGGGGTGTCACATGTGCTCTGCCGACCCTTAAAGAATTTATACACTCCTTTCTTGAAGAACCCCATGCTGTAGTCCGTCGGGAAAACCTCAGCAGGGAGGGAGCTCATTCCACAATCGGAGCGTCCGAGGGAGGAAATTCCTTTGAAACCGTACCGTACGCGACCATTTAGGTTCTAAGGCGTGAGGATGAATGCCCTGCCGACGGCGAGCGGTGCGATGGTAGAAAGCGGCCGTAGGCATCATGTCGAACAGTTCTTCGGAGCACAACCCATTATATAAGCGATAGAACACGCACAAGGAAACAAAATTTCTCCTTAAACTCAATGGCTCAATATCGCTCGTGAGCTTGGGATCGTCCACGATTCGCACAGCACGTCTCTGAAGCGAGTCAAAAGGCCCAAGCTGGTATCCAGGTGCTCCTGCCCAGAGGTGACAGCAATACTCCATATGGGGACGGACTTGCGACTTGTATAATAGAAGTCTCTGTCCCGGACTTGTATAATAGAAGTTTCCAAGATATGGAGAGAAATTCGCATCTGAATACTATGTGCATACAGGCAGTAAAAAGTCGTTAGTCCCAATTCAATTCATTTCAAAAACTTCCTTAGTTCCTACAGTTACTGAAAAATTACAATAAGCCGGAAAAAAAGGGAACATTAAAAAATCTAAACATTTTCCAAATGTATGGTAGTATGGAAATCATACAATTTTCAAAATAAAATGGCGCATATCTTGGAAACTAAACGACTTTGTAAAACTCATGCTGTGTCTCAAATATTTCAAATTACCTCCTCTATCATCCCTGAAACCCTTTGCACCAAACACCCTGTATTTCTATTAAATATATCGTCGACTAGCACTCATAACACAAGCCTTATTGAGCTTACTATGGAACTAGTTCGATTTCTGTAAGTGTTGCTGACCTGATAAAAAAATCTGGTTTAAATGGTCGCGTACGGTACGGTTTTAGAGGAATTTCCTCCCTCGGACGCTCCGACTGACTAGGGACTACAGTATGGGGATTATAATTTTTTAAAGGGTCTGCAACACACGTGACATTCCTGTAGTTGCAGGCGTGCATAGGCCGCGTTGACCGCTTACCATCAGGCGAGCCGTACGCTTGTTTGCCACCGACGTATATAAAAAAGAACTCTAAAAGCAATATAAAAAAGAACTCTAAAAGGAAGAAGTATAAAATAAAGTTCCCATTTATCAAGGCAGATCAAACGGAAACATTGTGTCGGTGACCTTTAACTTTAAAACCTCACTCACTGACGATGAGACTCACTACAGTTACTACGGAACAAAACATGAACACTTTCAGCAGTTTCAACCTTCTTTAAAATAGATTCTTGTGATTTTTCTGGAGTTGCAAGCGTATACGCTACGGTATTGACCCGGCGTGTGGATCCGGGTATGTCCTAAAACTATGATCAAGACCACCGGGGGATGGGCAGCAGCATCCCTGGAGTGCGGTGGAGATACTGCGATCGTGGCGATTATGGCATTTACCCCCTTATGAAACGGGGGGAGGCCTATGTCGAGCAGTAGACGTCCTTCGGCTGATATGGCGGTGGACTACGGTATTTGCTTACTCGTACCATTAGGCAGGCCGTAAGATTGTTTGCCACCGTCGTTGTATAAACAAAAGATTGCAACGACCTTATTATTTCTATTACTGATATACTGATGTATAAGGACGATTTGATATGTTTTTGGGAGAATAATCGCCCACTACCTGTATGGCAACCAGAGTAGCAAACTTGTGTATGTTTGAGTGAGAGTGTTCTCAAATTGATTATGGTATAGTTGCCAAGCGGAGTATAGGCGGTGGTATTTTGGAAAGAAAGGGTCTAGCAGGCTGAGCTAACGAGGATAGTTGTTTGGTTACTCTAACTTGAACAGTTTACCTAATATGACACTTAAAATACGCTGATTTTTTATGTTATCCTAAATTACTCGAAAACAAAAGAAGATCGAGGACTGATATTAAGCATGGAGTGTTCTTAGAACCTGCCATTATACCACCTGAAATAATGACCGAACCCTCGTCGGTGGCCACTGTCGTTAGCTTAGCCTGCTAGACACTTTGTAACGTAATACCCGGAATCAAGTGAGTGGGCTCCTTATTTCTAGTTTTCTTTCTTGATTTACTGTGACTTCTATATGTATGTCTTGCCCCTGAGGTCACACCGAAAGAACTCGTTTATCGTTATCGCGAATGCCTGACGGACACAGCGGATTAATAACACTTTTGCGCGACTTAGCTTCGCGTTTCCTGAACTTGTTGCTCTGCTCCTTTATACAGGAAGTCCAATTAGTTTTAAAACGAATTAAAGATAAAAACTGTGCCGCAGCTCAAGAGTAATATTTTTTTCGCAAAAAACCTTCGTCGATTGATCTTGTTAAAGATAAACCATTGTATCAAAAATAGGTGGTTCTGTGAGCTCTACCTTGCAAAAGACCAGTTTATAAATTATTACAAAAACTTAATTAACACCAAAGTCCATAAATCCATATATGTATCGAGAACAGCTGAACATACGAATCATTTTAGCCCAAACCGAAACCGTTCGGTCATTTATTCACGTTTTTTTTTACTATTATACTTGTATTTTTTCTCACAAATGTAGTCATAGTCATAGTAATTTATTTGTAAACATAGGTAACAAAGAGTGTTGGCACAAAGAGAAAATTAAGAACTCTATGTTTCGCCGATAGGCATACAAATTAAATTTTAAAATTAAATCAATTAGTATACATTTTCTATTCATATTTCATACATTAATAACACATAATTCAAATTATAAAAATGACAATACATTACATTTAAGTTTACAATCAGCAAATTAAAGATATAAAATAATAAGAATACACATTATGATATTAACTTAGATTATCTACAAGGAAGTCAGATAGGGTATAGTAACATTTAGTGACTAATAGTTTTTTTAAGTCATTTTTAAACATGTGTAATGGTTTCTCTCTAAGAACTATAGGTATTTTATTGTAATTTTTTACAGCCAAACAGAACACTCTCACACGCTCTGTACAAAGGTAAACCCAGAAAAGGAAGTAAAGAGGTATGGAGCATTATAAATAATTGAAAACGTTAGTCCAGTTACTTATTCTGTTTGTCTGCACATAGAATAAGTAACTCAAGTTACTCCGCAAACAAACTTCCATTTCATCTCGCATCATTTATTAAGACGTAGCATTTATTATTCAGTAAGAAGCAAGATAAAGTTGACAAGAGTGTGGACACAGCCTAACGTTTTGATTAATGAGATACAAACAAACATACTCCTAGTTTTATTACAGACATTCGCAATAAACATCGGCGTAATGATTACTGGTATGCTGCGATATATCTTGCTAATGTCTGGCACATTGTTTCGTACAACCAACTGAGGGTTTAAAAGATCCGAGTGTAAATTTTAGAGATTTTGATATTTAAGGCCCTCTAGTTCTGCGAGAGTAGGTATTTAGCGCTGTCCTGGCGGTGCGTGAACAAGTCCGCGCGGACGAACCGACTGTGAACTCGGATGACCCCGCTAGCTTCATACTGGTCACAGTATAGAAATATAACTGTATTTTGACTTAAGAAATGCGTTATATATGATTAAACTTTAGTATGTAATTGATATATTTTTTTAATAAGGTAGTAAATAATTTATTGAAAGTCGAACTTACGGTAAGATCCATTATAATGAAAAAAAAAACAGAATTCGTAGTACATACCTACAACCCTGAAATTCGTTATTTTAATCTATGAAACCTAAGAACCGAAGAAATATGTCTTATACAATTCTACTTGATTTGTTTAATAGGTCATGCAATTTTTTATATAATTGTGTTATATTATACAGGGTGTTATATTTATTTGTCGTGTGCGTGTTATCATCACATGTATATGTATGTATGTATAACACTTTATTGCACAAAAAACAATAACAATCGAAACAAAATAAAGAAAATGTAAAAGTACAAAGGCAAACTTATCCCTATAAGGGATCTCATCCAGCTAACCTTCGAGAAAATTAGAAAAATAAATATAGTACACAAGGCGACAAACTAATTTTGCACAAACACGGATATTTAAGAAAGCAATGACAGATTATGAATACACGTAAAACTAATAAGCTTGTATGCACTATAACAACTATTCATGTAAATATATCATCATCATCATCATATCAGCTGATGGACGTCCACTGCTGGACATAAGCCTCCCCTAAAGAGTGCCACAATGACCGGTCCTGCGCCACCCGCATCCAGCAAACTCTCGCGACCTTTACCCGGTCATCAGTTCACTTTGTGGGGGCCTATCTACGCTGCACCTTCCTGTACGTGGTCACCACTCGAGAACCTTCGTCTTCGCCCCAATGGCCATCGGTTTTACGTGCAATGTGCCCCACCCACTGCCATTTAAGCGATTCGGAGGGCTATATCGGTTACTTTGGTTTTTCTGCGGATGGCCTCATTTCCGATACGATCGCGCAGATATACTTCCAGCGTAGCCCTCTCCATTGCTCTTTCCTCTTGGTTACAGGTATATAGTAGAGAAACACAGATAATTTATTAGGTTTCTAATTTGATGTCGTAAATAAACATATTTTATTGCGCTTACATTGCAAACGCTGGCTGAACCCTACGAGATAAATCAAAATAGTGCACTACAGTATTGTACAACTTAAAAAGGTCTACAAAAAGTTGATTATGGTATATGTCTATCTCTTAGGGATAACCCACAATAACCATTTTTTATCCTTTACTTTTTACGAAAAATAATGACTTATTTACGAAGCGATTTTAAGCAATACAGCATTAATCCTTCTCCAATAAAATACCTTAAATACATTTTGCATTTTATATAGATCAATATGGCACTTGACAGCATGTAATTTAAATGAATATTTTCGAAGATATTACTGATTTAAAATGCAGGAACATAGCGGTTGCGGCGGTATCGGCCGGGTGGTATATAAAGACATTCTGTAGTATATAATTATAATTAGTATCAGCATTGCACCCGTACGAAGCCGGGGCGGGTCGCTAGTATACCACAATCAACTTCAAGTTCGAGTATAAAGTGTCCGATAGTAACGACAGTTGGTGCTACATGGGCGTTTGACATGACCTTCCACCATCATAGCAGCCGAAGAACGTCCACTGCTGGACATAGGCCTCCCCCAATTTCATGGGAGGTAAATGCCATAATCGCCACGCTTGGCATACGGATTGGCGATCGCAGTATCTCCACCGCACTCCAGGGACGCTGCTGCCCATCCCCCGGTGGTCTTGGTTGTAGTTTTAGGACATGACCTTTATCTTGTACATATTCAGCTTAAGACCAACTCTCTCGGAGGTTTTACCAAGGTCCTTGAGCATGGTACTTAAATCCTGTATGGTCTCAGCCAAGGCTATTGTATCGTCAGCAAACCAAAGGTGAGTTATGTACTCGCCGTTTATGTTGATGCCTATTGCCTAGGCTTCTCCAGTCCAAAGTCTTGAAAACATTCTCCAGTGCAGCGGAGAACAGTTTGCGAGAAATAGCATCTCCCTTAGTGTGGCCCAAAAAAAATTTTGTTTTATTTTTTAATCGGGGCACCCTCTTATTTTATTTCATTAGTCCATAAGATAATCCATGCCAAATTTCAACAAACTACGTTAAGCCTGACCCTGTGCTCAACTACCCTCAACTTTTCTGTATACTGACATTAGCAAGTGTATTGGCAGTATACTGAAGTTCGGTTAACTGTCTTGTAAGCTTACTTTTAGCTAGCTAATAGAGTTGACAATGCTTATTTTTCAAATAACTCCGAGTAAAATGCATTGGGGAGCACCCGGGCCTATTCATCACGCACGCTGGATGGCAAAATTGCTATATACGATGAAAATATTTTTGTTCCGTGGTCAGAATGACATATTCAAGCTTACAAAGCGAGAATTGGCAGAGCTGGAGCGTTTCGTCAAGTTCGGAGCCCTATTTTATACACGAGCATGGACTCATGCCGCTCTGGCAACAGAAGCTGCTACGTCGGACCTTCACTTATGGTCGAACCTTGAAAAGTACAGCTCCGTGGACCCTGAAGTCTCTAAATGTGCTAAACAGGTCCTGCAACGGCATTTGTGGTATCTATCACATGAATTAGTCGGGCTCTCTTTTCCGACACAGTTAGCGATCAAGACAAGGAAAAACTTGTCAAGGGAATGACAAAGTCAACGCCAAGTACTCGATCGGTAAGAGGAAATGCATCTCTTCTCAAAAAAGGAGTCACCCTTGGTGACTTTGCTTCTACGCGAACAGGAAGATTGTTTAATCTTCTGATGATTGACGACTCATTTTTGTCATTACCACCACAAAAATGGAAAGAAGAGCAAAGTTATAAGAAGGGAAAAGAACGAGTATCACAGTTAAGAGTGGTTAACGATATAGCTGAACGAGGAGTTAAATTGTTTGATGAATATAACAAGCTGCTAACTCACGATGAGGAAGATAAACAATTTCTATTGCAAGTCGTAGAGGCCAACAGGAAAATGATCCCAACATCTGCAACAAAGCGGGCTATAGTGGAAGCAGTTTCCAAGTAATGCAATGGAGTTTGGTGGTATTATTTTGGTATAATGTTGATTTTGTAAGGTTTTAGTTCTTTAATTAAAAGGTTATTTTTTTATTTTGTTTTGTGTTTTTTGGTCTTGATAGTCAGAACGACCTAAATAAATGATATTTTACTTGTTTAAACGATTGTGTGACTTTTATTTCGATTCTAAACTTAGGTCCTTAACCGGCAAAAATTTCAATTTCTTAGAGACTAAAGCATCGATGAGCACCGTCTTCCTCGTATACCAGGACATTGAAACTTTAGCAAAGTTTTCCTATAAGGTAGTGTAAAAACACTGGGGGGTGCCCCACCCGAATTTCAAAAAAAAATTTTTTTTCATACATGTGTGGGCCACACTAATCTCCCTGCCTGACTCGCGGCTACAACGGAATAGGTATCGAGTTCTGGTCCTGGAGTCGGACTCACATAGTGGCGATGGCGTTGTCGTACAAACACTTCAGTACTTCGGTAATAGCGGTAGTCTACTTGGCACCACTGGAGAGATTGTAGTACAGCCCAGGTTTCAACCGAATCGAAGGCCTTCCCGTAGTCCACAAACGGCAAACAGAGGGCACAGGCAACAGGGTATACTCCTCAGTCTACTGTAAAACCTGACGAAGCGTATGGATATAAGTTGATAATGTTTGACTCTTCATATACACAGGCCCAGTAGTAGTGAACCACGACTGTCATTAAATTATACTAACATAGTTTTTTGACCGAGAGAGCGAAGCGTCTCCGTTTCAGCTTTCGACAAAAATTCTTTCGTATGTCTGTCTGTTCGAATGTTCTCTACAGGTCGCATTTCTCAACCGATTCTCGTGACATTTTGTGAGCAGGTTCGATAATTATATAGGTTTAATTATATTTTTGTCGAGACGGCTTTTGTAAATTTTGAATTTCGAAAAAATATTTTTTTTTGCGTGGTCTACAGCTCACAGAGCCACTAGTTTTAAGCTTTATTGTAACAGCTAACACTTTAGGAGCCACGAGCTTGGAAAAAAACGTTAATTTAATAAAATACAGATATTTTTTGGTGGTTTAATTTATTCGTCTAAAGTTATTAGCTCTCAAAGCATAAAAAACATTGCGAAGTTTTTACTGTTTTACTATTTATGCGAAATATACTGTATTCTTTTAAAATAAATACCAGAAATGATTTTTACATAAAGATGATAAAAAAATCAATATGGTATATGAAATGATACCAAACTTGCCACGGTAGCTACCTGGAAATGGGTAGATTTATTAAAAGAAGATTAGCTAGAAAGATAGATAGTGTATAAATTTTAAAAGGATCGGCAACGCCAATTTGACACCTCTGGAGTTGCAGGCGTACAGTATAGGCTGCGGTGCCGCTTACCATCAGGCGGGCCCTTTGTTTGCCACTGACGTGGTATTAAAAAAAAAGACGGTCGGAATTAATGTGGTGAAGCTCATAGCTTAATAAAAATATTCATGTGCAAAGCAGTAGATCTCTTACTATATCTATAATTTTTGGTAATAAACATTTCATTTATACTTTTACCATGTTTGGTTCCATTTCTGCAGGGGTTCAGTTTAGTTGTTATACTGTCATTTCTATACTGTGGCACTATGACCATAATTTATTTGTTAATAAATACGACGTTTTTCGTTTGGTTTTTTATTGCCCTTCTTAAATAACTTGCAACAATTATATAAATTCGTCAAAAACTGCTTGTTTGGTGCACGAAACTGTCGCGGATAAAACTGACACAGGTCCGTTGTCCGTAAGCGCCAGCGCGCGACTGATCGGGCCTGCCGAGCCTCCGCGCTCGGCATTTTGTAGGTATTTAAACATATTAATTAATACAATCATTTTATCTATTTAAATTCTGCAAAAATGTCTAGAAATACTGAATGGCTTTAGTTTAGTCCAAAAACTTTATTTAAAACATCAATAGTTTAGTCGTCAGATTGTAAATGCTTTACAAAAAGGAGTAACTTTGGGGTCTCTTTCTATCGAGCGAAGTTCATTAGATCGTGTAACTGAGTGCAACTTTGACTAGACTAGATCCTCAAGTAAAACATATAATTTCTTCAAATTTTTCAAACCCTTTTTCTACGTTTCAGATTGTTTTTAGAAAACTCGAAAACGCTAACTCGCCTGACGACCTAGCCTTAAGGTTACAACCTATTCAGGAAAGGATGACAACAAGATATAATAGCGAATCAGGCATGTTATTACTCGTTGTGTGTTTGATTTAATACTCGAAAATTTTAAGACCTAATTATGTAACATCGCATCGCATACAATATTTTTTCAACGACAACAAAATATTTTTTTGTTTTATTATTTTAATACTGCTTTCAGTCTTACAATACTGGAGTAGAAAAAAAAACCTTTTTGATATCACTCCAGTAACGTACAGATTTTTTTATTATCTGTAACTTAAGTTTATTTGGGTTATTATTATTTTCTTTTGGAAATCATTACTGACTACCCCAATAACCTCCTATCCTCCTAAAACGGCCAACCTATAAGTACCCGCCTGGCGTAAGGTGGCGTAGAGTAGGAAAAACTGGCGTTCTCTTGTGTCAGAGGACAATATCGTCTTCGGGTCATCGAGCCAGCGCAGTAAGTATCCTAATAATTTACAGGTTAATTATTCGATCCTGTTCTAAGCCACACTCTGTAAAATCGTTATAGCTGGTTATTGCTGGATTTACCTTGTGACCACGTGACATTTATGGGCGATGAACCTACAATTATTATATTATACGAGTATATTGCGAATCTGATACAGTTGTGTATAGTTGTAGGTAGCATTTATATATAAGTCTTGTTTTGTGTGTTTTATAGAATAAATCATTTTTATTCTTCTTCTTCTTTCTTCTTATACTCGTAATTCGCGACTTCAATTTGCCATGACCCTGACTTTTTAAACGTAACTATCGTAAACGCAGAGCTTTCCAGAAGAGCTCAGCAATAATAACACCATTTTACTTGCTCTTGACCATGTGGTGTCGTGTTCCTGGCGGTGAGTAAGATCGCCAGAGCTCCCGAGCATGCGCTGTGTTCAGAGTGCACCTGCACTGCAATAAGTCTCTAGCTGTCAACCCAACGAATCCTCAAGTCAATAAAGGGTCGGTGCGCTTGTGATCCTTCTGGAGTCGCAAGTGTCCATAGGCTACGGTTTCAGCTTACCATTAGACAGGCAGGCCGTAAGCTGGGTTTCCACTGTCGTATAAAAAAGAGATATCTCAAGCGCGCAGAATAAGTTATCTTAAATAAAGCTATGTGAATAAAAATATCATAAATTCCAATCAAACGAGTGTGTTATGGTATGGTATGGGATGAGTTTTATATCTATGTGATGAATGCGACCTACATTCCGGATAAGGTTAGACCATTGACTCCGTTCTGGATTGTAGGGAGTGTGTAATGGGCCGGCTTTCCAGTTTTACCATACAGTGCCGCATAAAAATGAATCGTTTGATGTAAAAGCACTTAAGTTTTCAAGCAACGACTAAACAGAGCAAAATATTACTTGCGTCCAGTCCATTACAGCTCCTCTGAAGTATTTACTGCAGTGACTATTTGAAAATTTTACATGGCTTCTTCATTTTCAGATTTCCGTGATTTATTCAGTTCAGTCATTATACTTAAAATTTCATGAAAATTTCTGGTACGTTACAATATTAGCTTTCATTTGCTATGGCATGTTTCAGATTCAGATGAAAATGCACAAAGAAATATCTTTGTAAGTACCCAATAGGGCGGAATCGCGAAAATGCATTTTGATGCAATTATCTTGCTTGCGAGTCTAAAGTGCAAAGACGTTCCAAAACACAACTCGTGGGTCATACATGATATTACAAAATGGCAGGTTGTCGCGACATTGACAGCAAAAGGTGTTCCTAATTATAATGCCTAGTTACAAACTGGTTTCAGCTTCTGACTCATCGAGTACAATTGCATGCACAGGATGACACCTTAAGTTAACTGTTTTAAGAGTCATATTTCAGTAGCAAGTGTAAAGTTTAAAAATATTAGCATTTCCACCGTACTTGTGCTTGTGCGTTGTTTGTAGTGTGTTCGTAAGATTTTTCCTGCGGTTAACTGTAAATGGGGACATAGTGACTGTCATAGTTTATTTTAGGCTCGATGAAAATAGGCTTTATGGCAAGTGGTTAACCTCATAGAAACAAGTTTTTTTCCACATATAGACAACAAATCCCACCTTCAGGTGTCACATGATGTGGGCGAACTATATTTTCGCATATTTTTAGGGACTGCATGATACAACTCACTGAAGCATCATTCATATCATATCATATAATTTATTTGCATTGATCATACATCGTCATACACAATAAACATGTCAAATATATTAACTATAGGCTATATAAACTGACAATCATCATCATCATCGAAGTTATCGAGCGGAAATGGATCATGCAAATCTATATTGCTGGCTCGCGCTCCATGTGTACGATTCACACCAAACGGCTGTCGGCGCGCAACTTACTAGAGTCAAAGGAATTTGAACCTATAGGTTACACACACAAGTATACTATACAAAAGTTAGATTTCATTTTAAATTGAGGAGCAGACGTCCCTAGCAGCCTGCCGGTAGCGAATAAACAATGCACGCAAAGAAAAATATCATCTACCAGTACGAGATTGGCAGTTCCTCTTGAGCTTTGTTGTAAATCCCATTCCAATTCGATAATGTAAGGCAAACTTACCAATGTTTGACACCTTACTTCTTATTGACTCCCTGTTGTTCGTTGTTCACGTTTATTGCAGTGAACGATGGTTGAAAGTGCCATGAGCTTTGGCCGTATTGCGCCAGTGTCGCGGGCACAGGGACGTTTCCTATTTTGATTTTTCCGTTTCAACCTACAACATAAATAGCACACTATTTTACGAGTAGTACCTGTTTTAATAAGAATAACTTAATGTAATGATACAGCGAAAATTCTGTTACTGAACATGATTAATTATGATCTAACGAATAATAAATTAAATAATCTAAATTACAGTACAACAAAACTAACCTTAACACAGATAAATTATACAAAATAAAATACCGATTAAAACAGATTTGGAAACTTTAAATATCATCACCTTGGTATTTTAAGGAGTTATGCCCAAAAGTGTAGGCTAATTAAAAATTGTTGCCTTTTGAAGTTTTTAGTGCGTTGAAAGTCTAATGAATATGCAAGGTTAGGAGTAGGTAAACAGTGCATGTTATTGTACTGGGTTACTGCCACAATCAAGGATACAATCAAAAACAGCATGATTAACACCATTAGTCGTCTTCTGAACATAGCAAGCAAAGGCGACCAGTTATATTATAATAAGCAAAACCGTTATCATTACAGTTCAGTATAGTAGATCTTCTAAAATATACAAAACCTATACGATCGGAAACTGGAGTTCTTGAATTTTGGAATTTTAGTCGTACTATTATCATGACCAACATACGCTCTTTTTACGAAGGTACAGTTTATAATTTTACAATTCTAAAACGCATTTCATATACCTCAGTATTACCATAAATTTTATTTATCAGAAGTGCATCTGGACCCCTACCTTGCACTGTCTTATACGGCGTCCACACATCTCGACCCACCCACGCTATCGAATTTGTATAAATGTCCCCAAATTGCCAATAATCGTCGACCACACGTGCGGTTTATTTGTTCCGTTACTGTATTATATTCCCCGAGATATCATACATTCACAAACATAATGTCCCAACTCTCTGGACATCATAGGCGCTTAAGACATGCTACTAAGAGCAGCGAGATATGAAAACATTGAGAGATATCTTTTGCATTAATTTGGAGGACTGATAATCTTTTTGTACCGTGAAACCGGAAACAAGCAAAGAGGAAAGCGGTAACGGCTCATGCAATAAATAAATAAAATAAAAATAAAAAAGCCTTTTATTCAGACATTTGTTGTTTCGAAGAGTATTCCTTGTTAGTACTTGTTTAGTCTTTTCGCCTTTTGGCAAAGGCCTCCTCCAATATCCTCCATTCATGCCGATTGCGAGTATTGTCCAGGTTCTTCCAGCTACTTAGCCAATTTCGTCCACCCATCTCTTATATTAAATTTAAACGACTCATGCAATATATAAATATAAATCAGTTGGTCTTGACCGCTTCTGGTAAATATACAATTTTAATCTTCAATGACAAGATAATACTTCTATTAGTCCAAGCAAAACGAAAAGATAAAGTCGCACGCCCTATTTCACTTTAAAGATGGTATTCGACGCGTGCTATTAGTGGTAGAGGTACGCCTCCAGAAGTTTCGTTTAATTTATATAGATAGAGTAACAATAGTAATACATAACGGCCAGAAAGATTGTCGATTATATTTTAGGGTTCAAAAGGAATTCTTGTTAATTGATTATACTTCTGCGTTTTGCGTTGCGTGGTCGGCATTCCAAAACTTTTCGGGCCATCGATCGTTCGTTCGGCGAGTAATGTGCCCTGCCCACTGTCACTTAAGGTTAATAAATTTAGAAATTATACGAGCAATATCCTTCAGCGAGCATTTTTGTATCGCAGAACAAGCCCACACATGGCTCGCTCCAATGTGGGCCTCGGCGAGGATGGGAGGTCTTTCTATAAGGTGGACCGACGATCTGGTGAAAGTAGTTGAGGATGGCAAGGGGCCGAGTACTGTGGCAATCTTTTAGCAAGCCCTCAGCCTTCCAGCAGTGAATGTTGTTTGGCCGATTATGATGACGTCTTCACAACAATAACAAAGATATCACCGTATCTTTCTATGACATCAAGTAACTCTCTTGGCTTACTTAAAGCCATTGACATAAAATATAGGCTCAATGAAGTTAACACCCGACTGAAGGCACCAAAGATAAGTTACGTGCCAAATGACGTGAGTCGGATGACTGGTCGCGTTGAGCAGAGCCGGAGAGCCTTTAAGGCATGGGCTCAGACTTCTCGTCTGAGCCAAGATATATTTGCCATACGTTATATAACATTTATATCATACGTAGCTTTTACTCATCGACGATCGTTCATTTTTCTTTAGGGGAACTTTTTATTATATATTTTTTTATTTGGTACGACTGATGTACTCACATTAGTATGTGACATGGGACACTGCGTGAATCTGCGCTTCAAAAGATGTGTTCGTAATGGAACACATCGTTGAGGAAGAGGGATACTACTATCACTACTAATGATTTCATCGGAAGACTGCAAGAAAATGGTTATGTAGTACGTATTCCGCAGCTTAGTGGTCAAATCTAAAATTATGATATTTGGCTCGAAGAAACAATTAAAACAAATAGATAACCACAATCCAGCTGTAATTATATCGGGTGATCTGGTGGAGCGAGTGTCAGAGGCGCGTAACTTAGGAATTGTGATGGATGAATCATTGCGTTTTGAGAGTCATGTAGCAAATATTGCCAAAGCCTCATTTTACAGACTTAAGGTACTTTATCGAATTCGTGATTACCTTAGTGTAGATTTACGTGTTAAGTTATGCGATACTCTGGTACTTTCGAGATTTGATTATGCGGACGTGGTATATGGGTCAAGGTTATTGGCACGCACGGACCGCATAGTGCAAAGAATTCAAAATGCGTGTGCACGATACTGTTTTGGTATTCCGCCACGAACTCATGTGACACCTTATCTGAACTCTGCAGGTATACTTAAAATGGCATTCCGAAGAGAACTTCATCTCTCTTCCCTTCTGTTTGGCATATTAAAAACAACAGAGCCTGATTATTTACACAAAAAGTTCACCTGGCGTGCAAGCAGGTCCAGCTTACACGGCATTAGAAGAATCTGCGACGAATTGCTACCTCCACGTCACTATACCGCCGCTTTTAGAGGAAGTTTCAAATACACAGCAACCAAGTGCTGGAATAATATACCTCCACCACTTAGGAAATGTACCCTAAATAGTTTTAAATTACAGTTCAAACGCCAACTTCTAAAGATACAAGAGGCACTTCCTCCCGGCAGTCGAGCTGTGCCGTCCTATATGTGACGATAATGTTATTTATATTTATGTTTAATAGTACTTACTTTCATTTATTTATTGTTTTTTAATCAGGCCGAATCTTACAAACTAACTTCTATACTTCAAGATATACACACAAACATTTACACTATACAGTCTATATATATTCATAACATGAGACACTTCGTTCCCGACCAACAGCAAGCAATGGACTTATGATGTTGTAAGGGTCTGCCTGAAAACCAGCGTTGTAGAAGTTGCTGCAACATTATGCTGAGGCAAGCCCCTTTTTAACATCACAAGCATAACAACATGTTCATTTTAAATTGATATGTTAAGTCTAACCTTAAGATATACATTGTTAAGACTATTGTTAAGACATGCCTTGTGATGTTGAATAAAATATGTCTATGTCTATGTCTATGGTATACTATTCAACAGGTAAGTCAAGCAACATTTGTATATTTATTTATTAGTTTGTTTTTTATTTGGTATATGGATTTTCAGAAACGGTTCTTACGATTTTAATGAGATTTACAGTAAGAGGGGTTTACGGGGGTGAAATATCGATTTAGTTATGCAGGTAGGTGTAATTTCCGGAAAAGTATTTTTTCTCCGTGATTTCACAAAGCAATGTTTCGGTCTTCCGGGTACTGCTAATAGGATTAGTGAAACGGGTGACACATAAGTACAAAGCTGTTTAATCGTTGATAACACATTGTAAGTTTATTTATAGCATTATCATTGGATCAGTATCATTGATAAAAATGCTATTCAATTTAACTATTTTGTATTATGATAGCTACGAGGAAATGGATGTACTCGTAATTTGATGTGAAAGATAAAAATAGAACTACAACCCGTTATTGTCGTGAGTAGCATAGGTACTATTATTTTAAGAATCAGTAACCACATATGTACTAGTGACTCTGTGACACTCTGTGAGCTGTTGACCTTGATTATTTTTATTTTTTTCAATTTTCAAAACTTCCAAATTTTTTTCTATATAATTATCAAACCTGCTCACAAAATGTCACGAGAATCGGTTGACAAATGCGACCTGTAGAGGAGAACATCTGGACAGACAAACAGACAGATATACGAAAGAATTTTTGTCGAAAGCTGAAACGGAGACGCTCGGTCAATTAGTAATCCTGAAGCAAAAGGTTATTTTTGGCGGTGTCAATAAGGCGATGTTTTCCGTAACGACGCAATTAAATATCGACCTTCATCAACACAGACCCTTTTACTCTAAATTGACAAATACTTATATAGTAATTATATTTTTTCTATCTATGAGCAAGGTTAGATTGATAAGATATTTAGTATCTATATTTTGGTTTTTGGTCGTTTAAATATAAACGTAGACGCTAAAATGCCCATTTGTATATAATTAATCCCGCGTTGCATTAAGTTTTATGAATGATCAGTAAAATGTGATGCCCGATGGTTCATGCCAATAGTTGGAATCCAATAATAAGTTATTATTTTATTTATAATTTGAGTAAAGTTGTGAGAGATTTTTAGGAATCCCGAATAAACTTGAGCCTTTATTAATTTTTGCATACGTATACAGTTAATTTTGCTTAGAAATCTTTTTAACACCTACATGTTTTATGTTTATCCTTAACAAAAACATTTTGAAGTGTGTTAGTGGCCCTAAAATCGCTTTATATTTAGTTGATCGTTCATGTTTAATAGCCCTCGGAATGAATTAGCATCGATACTGGTGGGCGATCGACCTTCGAATCCATAATTAGAGATTTTTAATTATAGAAAACGATTCGTACCGTAATTATGCCTATAGCATCATAAAATCATCCATGGAAAGTATGGCCGCCATAGGGCATTGTATTTTAAATACTTTTAGCAGCAGTAGTTAAGTATGAAAAGGGGCATGTAATGCGGAGATATGAAAACCATATTACAAGATTATACCTATGATGTAGGCAAGATGCAAGGTAAGCTAAGAAAAAATGGTTTTAAGAAAAGAAGTAAAAGGTACAATTTGAGAAAAGAAGTAATAGGGATCAGGCTAAAAATCAGCGCTGCAGCCGCCAGGCTGTAGCATCATGCTGAGCCTGATCGTTTTTGCTGGCAAACAACTTTTTTTCTTTTTTATTCTTGTATTGTGTGCCTGATGCAAATAAATAATTTCTAATCTATTCTAATTTAAAGTGAAAATGCCGATTTCATCTGTGACAGTGGGATGCTTTATATTCAACAAGACAATGACAGTGACATGTTGCTAGCAAACCTTCCATAATCCCAGCATTCTAGAATCCGGAATCACTGAGTCGTATTCCCACGATAAGAAACCGCGAGTTTCTATCGTAATTAATAAAATATCTGCGCCAGTTAACTGTATTTATTGAGAGTAAGTTAAACGATTAATTATGATAAATCTCGCTGGTAATTGACCTCTGTTAGGGTCACGATTATAATCGTTATAATTATATAGCAGGTTCAATTTATCGTTATGATTGTAAACAAGTGGGTATGTAGGTAAGAGAGATAAGTGAAACTAGAATACGTATGCACGCGCTAGAGCTCAAAAATCATGTTCTTAAAAGATTAGTTTAATCAATCCCTTCGTTTAGGTTACGAAAGAAAAGTCACAAATATCTTTACATCAGTCTATACCAAAGAGTTTTGACAACTATTTTGTACATATATTAACATTATTAACTGAAAAAATGTCGGCCTGTTTAGCCTAGTTGGTAGTGTAACTGCCTCCGAAGCTAGAGGTCCCGGGTTCGAATCCCGGTAAGGGCATTTGTTTCTGTGGTGAGCAGAGACATTTGTTCCTGAGACTTGGATGTTTTCTATGTATTTAAGTATATATCTATTAAATATATCGTCGTCTAGTACCCATAACACAAGCCTTATTGACCTTACTATGGGACTAGTTCGATTTGTGTAAAAATTGTCCTCTAATTTTTATTTATTTATTTTAACTGTAAACCTATAATTATCCCATACTTCTTTTTTGTCGATGTGATCGAATTATCAACCTATTTATTGAATGGTACCACTTCTATTATGTCTGTATGTTGCCATGCTTCGTAGCATCTTTGTGTCTTTGTTTCATTCAACTATTAGCCAAAATTCGTTCACGGTTTTGTTTTAAGTTTTCAACTTGACATGTGTTCTACTAAGAGCAACTTTCCACTCTCTCACTTCAAAGGCAACGCTTCCTTTGAAAACTGGCATTGTTCTAATGAGTTTCTTTAAATAGAAAGACAAGGCAACCATTTTGTGGATACAGTTAACAGTAATGCCTAAACCAGTCGCGGATTGCCACTCAAATATTAAAATACTAATAAAAATTGACTTCTAAAAATGTAAATACAAGCAAGCTAAGTGGTGCATATGAGGAAGTGACTACGCGTAACTAAGTAAAAGCATTACTATTACAATAAAACCGGGATTCTTCAATACAGCTGTTGAAACTATCTGCTTTTCCAGTTTTTCGGTAACGCATAGCCTCTTGAGAAAACCTACGTCAACACGCGTTCCGGAATTTGATACTTGTCACAAAAGTAAGCGAATAAGTATACTTTAATCATGGTGATATCGAAATGAATTTGTTTATTCTCTAGTTGTATAATAATTATTAAGTGAATACAGGTGGACTTGACGTGTTTGCTCAGTGTCAGATACGGTATCTCGCTGCGGCACGCGATATCTTCTTTGTTTTCAACTTGACACATAAAACACGGGTCTGTAATCATCCGTGAGCTAATGGTTATATTAAGAGAATGGATCAGACTGTGTACACGTTAAAGCCCGTAACCGCTTACCATCAGGCGGGCCGTATGCTTGTTTGCCACCGACGTAGTATCTATACATATAATAAAGCTGAAGAGGGTCGAAAGTCTGTACATGGAAGATATTTGAAAAAAAGCTGGCTGGGGATACTTAGAATCGATAGCAGAACACGTTCCAACAGTTTTTAGAATTTTTGTCTGTTTGTCTGTTTATCTGTTTGTCTGTTTATATGAACGCGCATCACGTGAAAACGGCTGAACAGATTTTGATGAAAACTTTACTAATCTGTCGAGTAAATACCCGGTCAGGTTTTAGGCTATAAAAATTGTGCAGATTTGGGTTAAAAGGGGGTAAAAAGAGGGGTTGAATTTTGTATGGGAACTCCTATAATCCATGAGTTACAGGTATGAAAATTGGTAAGCATATACTTGACGACAAAGGAAAACATCCTCATTCAAAATTTGTGAAATCTAATGATCGAAACTGAAAAAAAGTACCTAAACGCAAGCGCTGCGCCGCGGCGCTGCCCAGTGTGCGCGCCAGCCACCACGGTCTCTTCAAATTTTGAACACCATTATGATTTATTCCATTAAGTAACTGTGACTCTAAACCCAAATTTCAGTCCCGTTTTCTAGATTCAAAACCTACCTATATAACTTTGTAATCCTATATTTATTTTTTTATTTTTATTTTATGTTTGTCACTGAATCACGCAAAAACGGCTAAATAGATTAAGATGATTTGTATGCTAATAGTATATAATTTGGATCCACTTATATATATTATAAGTGTACTTTTTGTCCCGATGATCTTCCATAAAAGGGATATTAAATCGGGGATGCAAGTAAGGTATATGAAACGGAGTGGTTTAATCCTCATACGCCATTCTACGATTTAAGTTTCAGCCAATTGGGAGTATAACAGTGTGTCCAGAAATTTAACTCAAAGCATAGCAGAATTGTAATCAAGTTGACGATTCATTATGTCAAAACCGAAGTATCATAATTCCTTCTGATTGTTGACGCTGTTTTTGAGCACAACCTTTTCGCAGTAAGTTCTACTTTGCGTGTACATCAAAATGCATTTGCGATACTTTAGCATTGTTTTTATTCATGCTTAAATACAAAAACAGCTGTTTCAATGCACACTTTGTATCGTCGGTGTACCATTTAATTTTGTCGTGCGTTATTTTTTACGTAATTGTTGACCCTTCACACCATAAAAACTGTTTGATATAAGAGATCACTTGAGTTGGGCATCCCAATCGTCAGCATATACAGTTGGAGCATCTTAGATGTACACTTAGAAGAGGGTCGAAAGTCTGTACATGGAAGATATTCGAAAAAAAGTTGGCTGGGGATACTTAGAATCGATAACAGAAATCGTTTCAACAGTTTTAAGAATTTGTGTCTATTTGTCTGTCTGTCTGTTTATATGTCTAGGCATCACGTGAAAATGAACGAATAGAGTATAATTCGCCCTCATTAATATGGCAACTGGATCTTCGGTGACGACATAGCTCGGCCTTCGGCCTCGCATGCCTTGCCACTCTCCTTCGGCTTTTCCGTCATCAACCGTACATGAAGAATGTACTCCGTTGGGAGGCTCTGCCTTTAGCCTCGCGCGTCTCGCCTCTCTGCTTCAGGCCTTCTGCCGTCAGCCTTACATGAGAAGCCCGCTCTGTGTGATTATTCCCGCATGCCTTGCCGCTCTGCTTCCGGCCTTCGGTCATCATACTTACATGAAGAACTCGCTCTGTTGGGATAACGTTTTACGGCAGAACTGCGTAGCGAGACTTTTACCATTGTACAATGTACATGTAATGTTTTTGACGAGATTCATTCGTCTAGAATCGGTACATTTGATATTCCGAAATAACTTAATCATTCGTTTTGACAATAGGATTTCTAGGGAATGTCATATTGACTTTAATAATTTCTTAAGGGCGTGTAAAGAAGGGTGAAAGATTGTATCATTATCATCATCTGAGGCGTTATAGCCGCGGGTCGGCCCTATGGTAGCCTGGTCAAGCAAATATTTCCAGTCCGATCTATTCGTGGCTTTCCTTCTCCAACATGTCACCCCTAAGTTCCTGGTACCTGAGCTTGAGAAAGATTGTATGGGAAAACAAATCATTCTAAGGCGAGAATTAATTATACGCGGACGAAGTCGCGGGCAAAAGCTAGTAAAAAATAAATAAATAAATCATTGTCTAATTAATTGATTTATATTTATTTATTGCATGAGCGGTTACCGCTAAGCCCTATTTGCTTGTTTCCAGTTTCACGGTACAAAAAGTTTATCACGTCCCAGTTCTCCAAATTAATGCAAAGGCTCCTTATGCAGCAATGTCTTGACTGATTAATTATTCATCATCAGCCGAAGGATTTACACTGTTGGACCTATGCTTTGGGCGCAAAGAGTGCCACAATGACTCGTCCTGTGCCACCCGCATCCAGCAATTAATGTTTGTGTATTATTTACTCATTTGAATAAAACGTTTTGCAGCGACTTGTTTTCGGTCCCAGTGTGGTCAGACGTCATCAGCATTCATCATTCGCGTGCCCGTTTCCCATTTACTTGGCGTCGGCACAGCATGTTTTTTTCTTCTATATCTCTCTATTGCCCGTCATCTCGTCACTCACATCCTTCCTCTTCATATCGTCTCTCACGCAATCCATCCACCTTTTCCTTGGCCTACCCCTCCTCTTACATCCCTGCACATTCATGCCTAATACCTTTCTTGGCACATGACAGTGTGGTTAGACGTCAGCGATTCGAATCTCGAATCAGCCTTAAATATCATGATTTTGGTAGCAACCGTGTTTTAAATCAGCAATGTTTTCCTTTATTTTGCCAAATCATACAGACTTCAATGAAACTGGTATCGATTTTCTTAATATTAACGTAACTTAAATACGGAAAATTCATACTTTGTGTTGGGTTTGGCAAACTTATAATTTGTAGACCATTAACGTTAAATTTGCCTGTGACAGGTGTCCTGATAAGGTTAAATTTATTATTTTACTAACGGAATTTGACTTTCCCTTATACCCTACATATTACTTATGCGAATAGGACATATATCATTGAATACTTATTTTCATAACATTCACAACATTTACATTTCAAAGGGATTACAAAATATGCATAGAATAATTAAGTCGAAGAATAGCACTGTGTATTATGTTACCAATAACATTGTTAAATACCTTTAACTATTCAAACCAAAAGGTAAGAAATATATGTAAATAGCTGTAGGTACCATGTTGTTATTTAGCTAAAATCGATGTAGGTAATCTTTTATAGCGCGTGTAAACAGAAATATAAAAATAGAATGTACATACTTAATTTTAAAATAAGCAAGATAACGCTTCTGACGACGTATTTACACTTTAGTATGCGCTCCAGCTCCTTATTATAATCTCTGTCCGAAATTCATTTCGCGATATTGGACGGGACATGATCTCTATCTTAAAAGTGGGTACCTATGCTCTTGTTATGGTTTCGTACCCAAAGGGTAAAACGGGACTCTATTACTAAGGCTCCGCTGTCCGTCCGTCCGTCCGTCCGTCTATCTGTCCGTCTGTCACTACACTGTATCTCATGGACCTAAACTTTCACAGATAATGTATTTCTGTTGCCGCTATACCAACCAACAAATACTAAAAACAAAATAAAATAAATATTTAAGGGAGCTCCCAAACAAAAAAATACATTTTAAAAAGTTGCTCGTTGCCTTCATCGGGCGCTGGGTCTCAAAATGTATGGGAAAACTAAAATCCGACTTGCACTTGGCCAAAATTCTACTTGATACTATTTAATGTTATTGTTGCTGCAAAAAAAATATTATTTAAATTAAATTAAGAAAGATTCTAATAAAGTGTCTAATATTATATAGATAATACTATGGAACCCTTCGTGCACGCGTCCGACTCGCACTTGGCCGTTTTTTTTTCAATATTTATCCCGGTTAAATAATCGGCCCAGTAATATGACTTGACACACTGAAAAAAGTTTACTGGTTTCACTTCAGTGTCACCCAACGTTGAAAACGTAGTTTAATTAAAGTTTGAAAAAGGTTTATAGCATTTAAATGGGATCCCAGAGCGTCAGGCTTCACACGTGACCCCGTGACAGTCTAAATTTAGGACACATCTCATCGGAATTCCCATAAACCAACAAAGCTTTCGCTCTCGCTCGGGAGTGGAATTCCAAAGCTACTTTCGACATTTTAGACTTTTAGACCTTGTAAAATCCCGACGCGCTAAACTACCTATATTTATTTAAGAACGCAAGTTCCTTTTGTAACCTCATTCAGATTTTCCAAGCATTAAAAGACAAGAATCATCTATGTTTCACATGATAATGGACACAATAAAGCAGTCAAATAACTAACGACAGTTTTGTAGAGAGATCCGCCAAGCAAGAATAAACTAAATGGTTTTTTTTGCGGACACTGTAATCTTGTTGCCAATTGGGTCTATGGCTAAACACTTAGTCCTGAAATAACTGTGTTTGATGAAGTGAAGTAAAATATGTTGCACAAAGGATCAGATACTACAGTTCAAGTGGTGGAATTGTGTCCTAGTCTAATTCTTCAAGATCGATATAAGATTAAATTTCACCTGACCCGAAGAAAATGTTTGTTCGCTGTATCTGTCCAGCGGTATCCAAAACAAAATACTCAATTTATAGGCACATACCGATCAGGTACACATTGTGTTTACGTACTTAAGATGCTCTTTACATGCAACAGGATATTAGCTTTTACTTTAATTGTTTTCACCCATGTTGTATATGTAGGAATGTTGTTTGCAGTCTAGGGGAAATAACATATGGAATATGAACTGCGTATATGTGCGTTTTTAATATATGACATATATAAGTTAAAACTAAAATTGGCCCAATTACATTTACTACTCATAAGAGCAGTGTTAGCGATGTTCCTGTCAACGATCAATTCTAATTTCTGCGTTGCGCTATCGCGATTTCTATATCTGCTTACTCCTGACCCTGACCAACTGTCATTGGATTTTGTTTATTCAAATTCAAATAATTTATTTTCAGAACATGGTTCCATATACATCAGAGATGACATTTTAAGTTTATGGTTATACTGTACAAAACAAACGTTTAAAAAGACACAATTAGTTAAATTCATATAACCTGGACCTTTTTAAGGCACGAGTGAATAGGCATCTTCTGGGTGAGCTCGCTTCATCGTCGGCCTCATCTTTGCCACCTGGCTAGATGCTGGCCAAGAGCAATCCCATTTTTAATAAATAAATAAATAAATAATTAAACTTTAATTTAACAAATTGTGTCCTTAATACATATTTCAGTTTCACAACCATTTACGAATAATTGCTTGTAGACTTTGTGTAAATCTTTATGAGCTCTTCATTCGTGTAGAAATAAATTCTACTCACTTAGCAACTGACATCTTTGAAATAACGATTTCGGAACGAACCCAAATTAAGTGGAGAATGTACATAGCAAATAACGCGCCTAATAAGATTTTCGGAGTTAATTAGTTTAGGCTTTCAAGTGCCTATGGCCTAAATGTAAAGACGTGTCACACCGGCGCATTATGAAATGAATGTCTTAAATATTATTTTATCCCAGAGTGCCTTGACCTTTCTTTGAAGAACTTCTTAAACACAAAATTATGTGGATCTCTTTAAATTAACACCCCTAGGAGTTGCAGGCGTCCATAGGCTGCGGTGACCGCTTACTATCAGGTGGGCCGTACGCATGTTTGCCACCGACGAGGTATTAAGAAAATTAACCATTAATTTGTCGCCGTCACAAAACTCTCGATTACTGTAAGGCGCATACGTTTCATTACAAAACTGGCAGTATAGACATCTTTTAAGCTAAACTTAAGTTATACTTACCGCTCCATGTTCGTCGCTTTAGGGTGCTCTTGAAATGATCTTCCTGTAAAATTACTCCGGATTTTTATTGCCTTTTAAATTTGAAGCAATTTCTAAACGGTCTAAATACCTAACGAATTGTATTCACAATTTCACACACATTATACTAGCTGGACCCGGATATGTCCTAAAACTACAACCAAGACCACTGGGGGATAGGCAGCAGCATCACTGGAGTGCGGTGGAGATACTGCGATCGCCAAACCGCATGCCAAGCGTGGCGATTATGGCACATACCCCCCCTGAAATTGGGGGAGGCCTATGTCCAGCAGTGGACGTCCTTTGGCTGATATGGTGGTGGTGGTGGATACCAGCTGACGGACGTCCACTGCTGGACATATATAGGCCTCCCGTAAAGAGTGCCACAATGACCAGTCCTGCGCAACCCGCATCCAGCAGACTCCTGCGACCTTTACCAGGTCATCAGTCCACCTTGTGGGGGCCTGCCCGCCCCAACGGTCAATTGTTCTACGTGCAATGTGCCCCGCCCACTGCCTCTTAAGTTTACGCTATACGGCTATATCGATTACTTTGGCTTATTCACATAGTGTTCACATACAAAAAATATTGAATTATACGCCACAGTCCGGCCGAAGCTTAATATTCGCTTATCTGCCCAGTCTTAAAGGATCCCAAATTAGTTTTGTAGAGAGCTTAACATACTTAAGATATCAGTGTACTGTATAGGTAATGGAAAAAGCTATTAAAAGTATTCAAATGATTAATGTTAGTGACTTTACTACACAATGGCTACACTTAAGTTTACTAAAAAGCTTATCTCGACTTCACGGAGTTAATGACTGAATGAGCACGAAGTCTCCGTTCCAGCTGTGACAAAAATGCTTATGTCTGGATGTCCGGCTGTTCTCCTTGACAGGTCGCATTTCTCAACCGATTCTCGTGAAATTTGTGAGCAAATGCTAGTTACATGTGTTTTTGTCGATTCAGTTTTTAGATTTTTTCAAAACGGTTAAGCTATAGGGGCTGCGAGAGCTACAGTTCACAGATCGTGTTTAGATGGTCCTGTGGGTCTAATTTTCTTTCTTCAAAATGGTGAAGCTATGGAGGCTCGCGAGGTCTATAGTTCACAGTGCGTGTTTGGTGTTTAGATGGTCCTAGGTCTAAAAGGATACCTAACCGTATCCGTTATACAGGTGAGCAATTCTTACGAATATGGCCCAGTTTAACGTGAAAAAAATAGTTAAAAATGGATATCTTTTTAGGGATTTAAAAGAGATAGGTAATTGAATTTGTTTCTAATACACTATTACCAAGTATGTCGATTTTAGACTTTACGAGTAGAACAACTCTAACATTAAAAATGTTTAACTTAATATACAATTTAAGACAAATATGCCAAATCCAAGACAAATACTGGTTATGTAACTTTTACAGCCTGACTTGTTAAGGGCGAATAAGTTCAGTAAGAATTCATTTTGGTTTTAAGAGATTCCTCGGTCATGTTCGCGGAGACGTGCCATGATTCACAAGATGGTTTCGTTAGTTTAGTACATTTATTTTTAGCCTTTTTACCAGAAAAGGGTCCTCACCTCAGCCAACTGAATCTATTACCTTGATCATCATTTTACTATAGCAAATACTTATTTGTTACGTCTTTTCAAATAAGCTCAAAAAAAGAGGATCTGTATTCTCAGTATCTCGTGATTTCTGGAACGACCACGAAATCATCATCATATTACTTAAATTAAAAAAAGACATCTTAACGTTATTCCAGTACGGTTACACTTAAACTATGCCCGGGGTCCGCTACCTAATTCAAATATTTGGCGTAGGAACTAGTTTTTACGGAACTGACTGCCAACTGACTTCCCAACCCAAGGGGGAAACTAGACATTATGGAGATTAGGCTTGTCCAGTGAGTGGGCAACTATTAAGTAGAAGTTCCCAATTCGAAATAGGGTAGGTTATTTTAAATGTATATCTGATCTGTATGAATCAACGGATTATTATTCTCTCCATCTCTTGTATAATGGGTTGTGCTCCGAAGAACTGTTCGACAAGATGACCACGGCCGCTTTCTACCATCACACCGCTCGCCGTCGGCAGGGCATTCATCCTCACACCTTAGAACTTATAAATTAATAATAAATTTTGTTGAATTCTAAGGTGACTCATGTATTTTTGCTCTGAAAATTAATATACTAGTTTGGATCAGAATCGGTACAAGTTGGTTCCATCTTTTTTATGTTCGTAGGAAGGTAGTTAGTTACTGAGAATAAAGGCAGTTCATAAATGGTCTCAATTAAATCGTTTTCACGTATATTTGACCACTTTGTCCGTGCACATATTTGCGAACTTTAATGTGTACCTAAGTACAAACTCATAATACGATAAATTCTTTATTAATTATTAAGAATAAGATTATTCATATTTAATATGAATAATCTTTGGCCATCAGTAATAGAATGGCACAAATGATTACATTGAAATCGTGTTTAACCTTTTAAGAGCCTCGTCTTCCTTTAAATACGGCCTTAATATAACATATAGCGTAGAATAAGTCGCTTTCAAGTGCAGAAACTCAAACAAAATAAAGAACTTTGTAACATATTTGAGCTGCCTTGATCTTGAAAAGTAGCTCTTGAGAAAAAGTTAAAACGTATGTAAATGTGCGGGGACGTAAAGATGTCGTAAATGTTCTCTGTAATCGTATGCAAAGAGAAAGAGCAAAGAAAACATTTCGTACTCACCTATATTGTACTTGAGGACTTCCGATACTAAAAATGGAAAGTACTTATTTTGCACCTATGTTATTCTCTGATTAGTGAAGAAACTGCTATTAACTCTATGAATTGGACCCTTGAGCCATGATTCATAAAAAGTGTTCATAAATTTAATAACCCCCGTCAAGAATCTAAAGTTCAAGTCATTATAGTATTTTAATAGGCTTTTTTTTTATTTTTTCCATAGGCTGCGGTGACCGCTTACCATCAGGCGGGCCGTACGCATATTTGCCACCGACGTGGTATATAAAAAAAATCTCTTATTTTTTACTGATCCGAAATGGTAAAATCACCTGGCTACTTTTAAGCCTTATTTACACACGTACGAGATTCGTAAATATGCGCGTTTTACTATACATTGCGTGGTTTGACAGATCGATTGATCTCATTATACCACGGTAACCCGCAATGTAACGCACGCGAATTTCATATGTGAGTACAGAGGCGTTTAGTGTTAAAAACAACGAACGCATTAGCTCGAAATTCAAAAGAAGTAAGTTCGCAAAGTACAATTTGTGGCAATTCCGTTCGCCTTCCTTACAGCGCCGCAGGGGTAAATAGGCGGACTTCCACTACTTCCACTGTTATTTCCCTTTACAATAATGAGCAGTATACCATTATTGTCTCGAACGAGACTGGCAATCATTTTGCAGAAAATTGCCTCCATTCTCCCAGGCCAGTGCTCGTTTTTATCGAGGCTATGATAAAAAATTGTCAGCAATGTAAATGTTAACATTACTGTTTACACAAGAGAAACATAGAGTTAGTCATACGGGCTTGCTCTCAAATAACTTTGGTACAGTTAGATAAGTAGTTCGCTGCATACAAGTTTCTAATACCGCCCCTGTATAAGACCTACGTCTCTCTCATCTTAGCGTTAATCCCGGTCGCATCCTCAGTTATTGGCTTTGGCGCTCGGGGCACAAGGTAACCATTTTACTGACTGTATATTGTATGTACCTATGTATGTACAGCGTGGGGACTAGTTACTGCCCGTTCCCTCTCATCGATGAGAGAGGAGGCATTTGCCCAACAGTGGATACTTGATATGAAGTCGTGGCGAGTGGGGCACTAAATTTACTGACTTTGTATCAAGTCACTGGCGGCAAAAAGGTTAAACACCGTTGATGTCGAAGATATTTTGTAAAGTGAACTGTTACGAAAAACTGAATTATTTGCTCGCTTTGTATTAAACGCCTGATATTATTCTTACTCGTGTAAAAGTGATTACGTTAGTTTTTAATTAAACCTAGATTGTGATCTGCCTGATATTAAAATTGACGTAGGTAAAAGCAAAATCTCTCTGATATTAAAATGACAATTCATTACACGGAAAGGTACGCTTACTTCTTGTGACACATTACAATATTATTATGTCAATATTTCAAATTAGCATGACGATTATAAAATTTATTGAACCATTATTTCTACCCATCTCATTATTTGTAATTCCACTCTACAAACTCAACGCTAACTCGCTAATTTCCACTCTACAAACTAAAAACTAACTCGCTAATTTATTTTGCATGTAGGGTAAATCAGCACAGTTATTGGCTGCCAAATTTAACTCCGTTCGGAATTTGTTATTTTGATTTAATTATAAAAGTACAAAAAAAATTCTCTGCTTGGTGTATATTTTTGCGAGGTGGACAGTTTTTGATTTTTGGCTAGTACGTAATGTGGTAATACGTAATTTACCTACGCAATATATGCTGTTCTATAGAACCGTAGTGGGTAATTGGTACATATGAGTATGTAGCTGTGTAATTTGTTTCAACAATGGACATAATTTCTGTGTCAAGATTTTTCTCCGTGTAACAATTAGGTGTACAGTAGATGCTTAATTAATGCAATTTAGATTTAATTAAACGATAGACCTTATATAGCCTGAAGTATACAACTAATTATGACTACCTCGGGCTACGATAGACGCGTTAATCACTGTAGATAAATAAATTATCTTCTTCTGAGTAATAATTCTTTGTCATATATGTGGCTGAAATTATGATAGCACCCTATGACTAGGTATTCAGTATGATTGAATTTTCTAAATTGTTATATGGAACAATTTGTTTTGCTCTACAGGATGTCATATTGTAATTAATCCTTCTAATGTGTGATTGCAACTACCTACCTATTTTAGTAAATGGTTCGTCTGATCATCCAGTTAAGCAACGTCGGATGAAGTCCACTAAACGTAAAAAGCCGGTATTAGACTTACTTAATTACATTTGATCATTCGAAATTCTATACCGAGACTTTCTCTTAAGTCTTATTTTTGATGTGTATACTCGTTTTTGTACAATAACTTACTGTCAATAAGTCAAATTCTCAAAGTTATGAATAAAGTTTTTTTGCTATGTGGTTCTCCGTTATTGAGTCTTCCCAAACACAATGGATCCTCCTATTTTACGCCAATGTCCAAAGAAGTCATTGTACCACCGTGAATGGACATAGATTCAATAGGTTTTTGTCCCCGCATCAATGCAGTCGCCAATGGTGCCAATAATTTTCCAATCCAATGGCGATGTAGAATAGAAGCGGATTCAATGGCCACAAATACGTACTATGCGGTGTTTGTGTAGACAATTCCACAGAAGATACAATTACAGGTGTACTGCTAACACTTAAGACATGTCTTGGAACTTAAATCTTTTTATATACGTAGGTTTCGGACACATATTGGGATAGGACACAGCAGCCACCATGACCGAATCATAAGCTTAGACTGCTCCAATCTTAAAGGCGGAGTCATGACTTAGTAGGTGCAGTCAACAGCAAAAGTAGATGATCATTTTAGTACCTTCACTTTTACTACTTTGACGCATCCCAATTGTCGCAGTATTGTTTTTGTATGTTAGTGCGATGAAGTACTAAAATGATCATCTACTTTTGCTGTTGACTGTATCATGTATTAACTACTATTGAACCACAAGCCTAACACATACTTTTTCTATTGTTACAGTGCATGAAAGCGTACGTAGAATTCGAAGTGTGCAACGGAGCATACGAAGTGTCATGTCCCGACGCGAGGTGCCGCGCGGGCGCAGCGTTGGCCCTCGATGAGATCTCACAGCTCGTGGACGCCGGCGTGATGGAGAAGCATCTGAAATTCAGACTTAACCATGGTGAGTTCACTTTATTATGCTACGACGGTGGCAAACAAGCATACGGCGTAAGTGACTGTAAACAGAAAGAGATTCGTAGTCATTACTACCTAGAGACAAACTACTTACTCTCGACGATTCCCTTCACCTCATTTTACTGGTTTTGTTCAGTTGGCTGAAGTTGGAAAAGCACTAAGTTCAAGCTCATCAATGATGGTTTCCCTAGCCTGAAAGCCTAAATCGCGTGCTGCTGTGATCAGCGCAAGTTATTCTGCTCATGAAGTGTCGTCATCACGTCACTCCGTTGGGCACAAACCTCAGCCTCCAAGACTTCCTCCATCTTATTCCACTTTTAGGTTTGGGTTAAAAAGGAATGGCTAAGAAATTTTTGGGCTGAAGTGTAATGGAAAAGCAGGCCAAGTTCAGACTCATCAATGAATATTCCATAAAGCACACAGAACATGACTTAAAGATAAATAAAAATAAAAGAAAAACGTTAACATGAAGACGCACAGAGGTGTGCACAATGGGTCCAGCAATGTGTGCGATAAAGAAAAGGCTGAGACTCAGCATGTGTTGCTATACGCAGGACGTGCGAACTACAACGCTGTTATTCTGCCACAGCCTATGAGTCTAAATTGAAGTCGAGTCAGTTGTCATAGCGCCATGGAATTAATGTTGTTGACATTTTTGAAAATACCAGTGTGTACCTGTTTCTAAAGTTTCCGAAAGGATTGAATAGGATTTTAATAATGTCAGTCGGAGAATAATGAAATATAAATGTATGTAAATAAATATATGAATGTAAAGCCCAATAATAATATGTGTATACGTAAGTAAACCAGAAGTATTTGTATAAGATTATGATATATGCGTACGAATATAGATTAGGAAGATATCAGGTCAGCGGTTCCAGCTTTTTGAGTAGCACATAATAATTCTCGCAATTTTTGCTGAAAACTAAACTTGGATCTGCAATTCCTAATCGGGGGAGGCAGATCGTCCCAACATTTAGTAGCCTGGAACCGAAAGCTGCCACGGAATGCTGCACATTTGTATTTTTGCACAATGAGCGGTTTGTGATTGGCTATTGTACGTTCCGCCCGCCGCTGCTCTCGCCAAACGATTTTAGACAGCAGATAGGCAGGTTTGCCCCACTTGATGCATCCAAAAAGAAATGAAGCTAATAGCAATGGTGAGTTAGTGAAGGCTATAAGTGAGCCTTAAAGCCAAAGTCGCGTTTTACTGTGATGAGCGCTGGTTATCATGTTTTTATATTGCACACCTCTATTAAAGGACAAAGTACATAATTACTATAAGTAGAGGCAAACAACAGGCTGTCTTATCGGTAAAGAGCAATCTCTTCTAGACAACCGTTGGGTAGGTAGCGGAAATCAAATCTAATAATTACGATTCAAAGTAGGCGGGTGCAGAGATTCTTCATTACGCTATCCGCTTGTAAGTAGCCAGCTTCTATTATGTTATGATGATCTTTCTATTGGGATGGGCAGCAGCATCCCTGGAGTGCGGTGGAGATACTGCGATCGCCAACCCGCATGCCAAGCGTGGCGATTATGGCATATACCCCCCGTGAATATGGGGGAGGCCTATGTCCAGCAGTGGACGTTCTTTGGCTGATATGGTGGTGGTGGTGGTGGTGGTGGATCTTTCTATTCGCTTTCTTTAACCGGGGTCGAATTATCACAATTTTTTGCGAAGCTGCTTTCAGAATTTTCAGATAGGACACGGCTAGTTCAATATGGTTATTTGACGGCAGATAGCGGATGATGTTCGGCATTATATTCAATCCAACCATTCCGCCAATCGCCAATATAGGATAAGCTTACAAGCTAGTAAGTCTGTGGAAGATTTTAAATTGTACAACTGCTGTTAAATTAGGTACGTAGGTACTAAATATCTCATATATTTAAAAGGCAACTTGTTACCACGATCTTTTAAGAAAAATAATAAGCTATTTTTATATCATTATTTTTTTATTTGCACATTGTAATTGAAGCCCATCGCTGTGATAGCGCTGTAAGTGTGGTGACAGTAGTGACACTGAAAGCCAACAATGATACCCCTGACCCCTGAGTAACGTCTGTTGTCTGTAGGATTGGAGCGTCTTAATTTGCTGGCCTGTTTAGTCTAGTCTAGTTGGTGGTGACACTGCCTACGAAGCTGGAGGTCCCGGGTTCGAATCCCGGTAAGGGCATTTGTTTATATAGTTGGCATAAATATTTGTTCCTGAGACTTGGATGTTTTCTATGTATTTAAGTATATCATCGTCTAGTACCCATAACACAAGCCTTATTGAGCTTACTATGGGACAAATTCGATTTGTGTAAAAATTGTCCCCTAATATTTATTTATTATTATTCTCCTTATTTATTCTTTTTCACATGTTAGGTTTTTTACAATAAATTTATCAAATGTAAATATAAAAATATACATACAAAATATAAAAGCATTATAAAAAACCTAACCTAGAGTGCCGCCGGCAGCGAGGCGGGGCCTAAGCTACCGGTGGTTAGGGCGACAGAGAGAGGAACCTCCTGACTATCCGCGCCGTGTCCAAGAGTACCGCCTTCTGCATCTGACCCTTGACCCAGCCATCTAGCGAGAGTCTCTTAAGATGTTGGTCGAGACTCTTCGCAATTAGACCGTTCGCAGAGACGACTATCGGGACAATGATCGTCTAATCAACATCCCACATAGCGGATAATTAATTAATATATATGTTAGCTCTAAATAATTAATTAATAGATATGTTAATACATGTTATAACTGGCGATTCGAAAGTGCTTGTTGCTAGGCCTATTTGAATAAAGAATATTTTGACTTTGACTTTTCCCACCTTGTTGGGGTTTGACCGGGTTCCTCAAGATGTTTTCCTTCACCTAGCTACTATAAAATCAAATACGGTCGCTTGTGTGTTCTAGGAGCACTGACTGACACACGTGAATGCTCGCACTAATGCCAGAGACTAATGGACGCGTACGCTGTACGCTCTGATTCGTCTGAAATAGGGCTGTCAGCTCGACTAGGGTTGTCAACCCCCGTCCTCCTGTGCTCGAGATTACTGCGGTGATTCCCCAGTGGAATCTCTGCGGTTATGCTTCGTTATCAGTTTCGGAGTCTGAAATTGTGATTTGGATACTTTGTTTGCGTAGATTTTAACGGTCTATATCACAGTGGCTCGAGAGGAAACGATGCAGCGGATGAATTAGCCAGAAAAGGCTCAGAAACACCGGCATACGGACCAGAGCCACTTATACCCTTACCACAAAAATACATATACAAGCAATTAAACCGGTACGCGAAACACCAGCATCAAAGGTACTGGAAGGATATAGACACATGTCGACAGACGAAAGAGATACTGTTGGAACAAGACCAGAAACTCACAGCTACATTACTGAGGACACACAGAGACCAACTACGCAAAGTAGTTGGAATTATAACAGGACACAACACACTCAACAAACATCTGTACAACTTAGGCATTACAGACAGCCCCATGTGTAGGGTATGCATGGAGGTAGAGGAGACGTCTAAACATATTCTACTACACTGCAAGCAGGTAGAAGTATACAGGAAAAAGCACATAGGAACTCCGAACACACTGCACGAAGCAGTAAACAATATCATCGGTGGTTAGAGTAGCGCTACCCCTTTCACGCAAAATAGGCACGATAGATGTCGACTTGCGGAAAATGCCCAGTAAAACTAACTACGGTCTATATCTGATTTTCATCTGAAATAATTTGTCAGGTTTAGTATGTGCTGTTGAGCGATATATTTACGTAAATAAACCGCATGACGGAAAGTGACCATGGCCTACTCTCTGGTTATTAACACCGCTTCCTCAGCTTCGGTTATTTTCCTTATTGTCAGGAACACAACCGTATATAACCGAAAGCCGGGCTGGAAGTAATCTCTTATAGTGATAAGTTCGCCTTTGTGAAAATGTAATGTGGTTTTTATTCTATATATATTTTACCTGTAATGTGCACTACTACTCATCATCATCAGCTCATCACCATCAATTATCATTATATCAGCCGAAAGGCGTACACTGCTGGACATAGGCCTCCGAAAAAGAGTTTCACAATGACCGTCTTACTACTACTACTACTACTACTAATATAACTAACCAACTTAGAAATGTTGAATAACCCCCGATATTTTCATTTCAAAGTACAGTCTATCAAAAACTGCTAAACCGATTTTGCTAAGTCTAAGTACCATAGAAAAACCTGCTTTCGAATAAAAAACAGCATTCTAATCGGTTCACTTGTTTAAAAGCTACAGTTCGACAGACGGTGAAACTTGTAACACCACTCTTTTTCGTCGGGGGTTAAAAATCATCGTAGTCGACACCCCTAGCTCCCGCGTAACACCGGCATGGTATAACCCCATGCTATTTGCATGACGTGCTCTGTTTCACCATATGCGTACACACGGTGTGAATTGTTCGGCTGGATAGGTAAGCCTACTTGATATTGGTTTCAAATTAGGGAGATTCAGTGGAGGTTTGGAAACATGATAATTGTGATATGTATTACGAAATATTATTGCATAATTTTATTGATTGTATTTGCTGGAAGACTTGATGAGAATCAAAAATCTTGACAAGCTGCTTTCGAACACTCTGATCCCCTAATTATGCCATAAAAACCGGATCCAGTAACTCTTTCCTGCATATGAAGGACGACCACTTTGGCTTAGTTGGTACTTGGTCGGGATAGTGACCCTGCCTACGAAGCCGGAGATCCTGGGATAGAATCCCGGTCAGGGCATTATTTGTGTATGTTTAGCACGAATATTTGTTCCTACGTCTTGGATGTTTTCTATGTATTTAAGTATGTATTTCTCTATATAAGTAGGTATATCGTCGTGTAGTAGGTACCCATAGTACAGTCAAGAGCAAAAGTGTAGATGATCATTTTTGTACTTTGTCGCACTAACGTAACAATACTGCGACAGTTGGGATGCGTCTAAGTAGTGAAAGTGACAAGGTACTAAAATGATCATCTATTTTGCTGTTGACTATACAAACTTTGCTTAGTTTGGGACCAGGTCGATTTATGTAATATTATCCCCCAATATTTATTTATTTTTTCTTATATTTGCCTGTTCTGCCTATTTCATTAAATTCGAAGCGAAACAAAGTATATCGGGACTGTAGCAACCTTAGCAACCCCTCCCCCTACCTCTCCGTAAGCAGGTGATGGGAGTCACAAGCTGACAAAACAGTATAGTACATTATCTGTTAAACTGTTATACATAACAGTGACAAACCAACCTGTCATAAGGTGGATATAATATCAATTGGTTCATTCGTATCACTTTTCAATCTCCCAAAGGTGTCCCAAACGCACCCATTTTAATAAATATTTTACGAGTATAACGTATCCATAGAAATTTACCTCAAAATCAACGTTGAAACGGTAGTATAATTTATTACCAGACACCAGACCCTACCCGTGAATTTTGTACGGTGTTCAGTTTTAGGCATTAGCTAACCTTGGAGTTCATGCCAGTCATATTTCGATATTGGTACCGCGTACCGTTACAAGGGTGCCTTTAAAATTAGCTCCTCGTAACACGCAATCCCCACATTTGCGTTTACCTCGATACCTTGTGATTTGGACTTTCTCCGTGTAATATCGTCAGAAATAAATACTCCCTTTTCTTTGTGCTGAATTAATAAGATTAGGAACTCGTTGGGAATATCCAGACTAACTGATAAATAAATTGATGATTCTTATGGTAGGTTACAACCACATTTAACTTATTTTTATTATTATTAGTGGGCGGGGCACATAGCACGTAAAACCGATGGCCGTTGGGGCGGAAAGGTTCTCGAGTGGCGACTATGTACCGGAAGGCGTAGCGTGGGCAGGCCCCCCACACGGTGGACCGATGACCTGGTGAAGGTCGCGGGTGTCCGCTGGAGGCGGGTGGTGCAGGACCGGTCATTGTGGAAGTCCTTGGGGGAGGCCTATGTCCAGCAGTGGACGTCTTTCGGCTGACATGATGAAGGACCGTGCGTCAAAATGGTCCTAAAAGTCCTTAAACCAACAAAGCTGGGAGTTAATTCATTGAATAGGTTTTAAATCTCTTAGCTCGTGTTCGCTCTGACTAAAATATGAATTGCGTCAAAATGGTCCTAAAATCAATAAAACTCAGAGTTAGGTTATTAAATAGGTCTTTAAATCTACTATTAGCTCGTATTCACTCTGACTTTACTATGAATATCTCAGTTCTGTAATGGAATTCAACTTGGTGCCCATAGAACGAAATGAAGTACATATAGATTTAAAGACCTTAATATGATCTAACACTCAGGTTTGTTGGTTTTAGGACCAGACTTCATACTAGGTTGCCCGGCCAGGGTCCTTTATGTTTCAAGTGACAGACCGAGGGATGCTGCGTCAATTGAAACTAAATACAATGAAGCTTGTAAATGTACTAATATATATTTAGATCTACAATAAATTCGGCGCAACAAAACCAGTTTTAGGCCAGGTTTAACTGAATTGAAATAAGTACTGGTGTGTGTTGCTAATCAAATGCTCATCTTGGAATAATCTGTATTAGTTTGGCCAACTTAGGCTTAAATTAAATTGAGTAATAATTTTAGACCAAGTAAATACACTCGGCGTCAAAAAAATCGCACATTTCGAAAATTTCGTTTCGAGCGATTATAGCTCTTACGGAATGTACTGTACCCCATTAATATGTATATCATTTTAAAGCTCAATCAACAACCTTTTAAATGAGTGGGTGTTTGTTTTTGTAAAAACAATGACCATAAAAAAAAACGCATTTTAAATCAAAAGTCCCGAAGTACGCGTTTAGTGGGTCACTAATTGGGCACCCATGGACGGGTATAAAAGGGGGGTAAAGATCGATTAAGGGTCAAAACGTGCACGGTCGAAGTCTCCGAGGGCTGATTCGCCGGCGAAGAAAGCCCTGCGGACTCCTGTCGTCCCTGCGCCTTCTGCGCAGGCCCCTCAGGCCCGTAGTGCCACTTTGGCAAAGGACGGCGGGTCTTCGACTCCCAGCTCGACTGCGACCCCAGCAGTCAACCCCGACAAGCCGGACTCGTGTGTCCTAATTGACGCGCATAGGTGGCCCACTGCCCTGACCATGGTCAAACAGCGGGGCATCCGTGTGCTCAGTTCGGACACACTGAAGCCGCCCTTGGAAGGGCTTCGCGTAACAGTCCAGGGACCCGAAGACTATCGCGCCCTGACCCGACTCTTCGATGAACTGTCGATGGCCTACAACCGGAGGCAGACCGCCGAAGAGAAGGGTTACAGAGCCATCATCCGGGGTCTCCACAAGGACATCCCGGAGGGTGAGATACTCGCGGATCTCAATAGCAAGGGGATCGCGACCAGGGAGGTTCATCGCCTCTACCATAAGACGAGGGGCAAGTACGACATTGTACTCATAGTCACCGACCCAGACCAACGTAAAGCAGTTCATGCTCTCAAAGAGGTCCTTAAGATCTCAATTAGGGTAGAGACTCCGAACAGGAGGAACTACATCTCGCAGTGTCACAACTGCCAGAGGTTCGGCTACAGCGCTCGTGGCTGTTTCTCTCCCCCCCGATGCGTCAAGTGCGCTGGTGATCACGCGTCTCGTGATTGCAACCGTCCAAAGGGTTGTAAGGACCCGGCCGGCGTCCAGTGCTGCAACTGTTTGCAACGCAAGCTCCCCCATGGGCATACTGCCAACTATGGGGGATGCCCTTGTCGCCCAAAGAATCGCAGCACTGGTGCAAAGCCAAAATCCTCACCCCCCTCTGGGCAGAAGCAGAAATCGAGCCGGGCTGCTCCCCAGCTCACTTCGCAAGCTTTCCCTGCCCTTCCGGCCGTAGGACTAGGTGCTCCCAGGAACCTGCCGCCCTCTGCGGCCGTAGGCCCCCACCCGGTGCCTTCCGCACCCCAATCCCAGGCGTGCCCCCCTGCATGGGGGCCCGCCACCAGTCAAGCGGGCCGGCCCGCTCTAGCTCCCCACTTTGCACTTATGCAGGTTCTTCAGATGCTCCCCGCGGAGGCGGCGAGCGGTCTGAGTGCCTACCTCAGTGCTGCGACACAGAAATACTTCGCCGCTCAGTTCGGCAGTCAGGGTCTCGGTGCTTATTAGTATGGATCGTACGGCCCTAAAGCTTAAACCTACTTCGCTTACCATTTTTATTTATAATGCCAATGGCTTGAGGGGTATGAAGGACGAGGTGATAAACTTCCTTCGCGATCACTCAGTAGATATATTCCTGGTCCAAGAGACCTTTTACAGATCCGGTACTAGAGCCTTTCGCGTCCCTGGATTCAATCAGATTAGAGATGATAGGCAAGATGGTAGGCCATTCGGGGGCACGCTCATTTTCTATAAACGTAGCTTACATTGCATAAGTCTTACTCCCCCACCCCTGACAAATATGGAAGTGTCAGTTTGCCGCATATCGATGGAGGGCCACCCCCCGATATCGATTGCGTCAACCTACCTTTCACCTCAACGTGACTTACTTAAGACCGACCTCGACTCGCTAGCCTCCCTAGGTCCTTCGGTCATCGTGGCCGGGGACCTAAACAGTAAGCACATTAACTGGGGTTGCACTGCAACCAATCCCAACGGCAATCGGCTTCATCACCTTTTGATCGACAGCCTCCCTTTCGATCTCCTCGCTCCCCTAGAACCGACCCATTTCCCTCATAACGTAGATCACCGACCTGACATACTCGACATTGCACTTCTAAAGAACGTAGCGTTAACTCTGCGTTCTATAGAAGTGATACACGAACTTGACTCGGACCATAGGCCAGTCCTTTTGAGACTAGGACCTCACCCCAATAGTACACCTCGTACCAGAACACTCGTGGACTGGGACAAGGTACAATCAGGTCTCCTACAGACAGATCCTCCCCTGCTTAGAGACATCCCCGACAATATAACCACTACTGAACAGACCGACCAAGCGATCGATTCCTTCACTAACTACCTCAACACTGTTCGAAGTGAGGCCTCAAGGGAGGTATCGGCGGAGGATATCCAAAACCGACCCCTACCTAAGGAATTGAGAGAGTTAGTGACTAGGAAAAATCGTGCCATCAGGACCTACTCTAATCACCCTTCTGCCGAAAACCGTCAAATCCTGAGGGACTTGTGCAACGAGTCCAAACAGAGAATTGCCGAGTTTCGGGAGAACTCGTTCAGGGATCTGATGGGTGAGATCGCGCCTAGTCATCTGGCTTACTGGAAACTAGCGAGATCTCTCAAATCAGACACCTGTTGGACTATACCCCCCTTGGATCGTCCGGATCACCCTACCCCTGCGTTCGAGGATAGTGAGAAAGCCGAATGCCTTGCGAGTAGCTTAGAGTCCCAATGTTCGCCTAGTCTCCTGCACACCGACGAAGCCCATATTAGATGGGTCGATTCCGAGGTGGACAGGAGATCGCGTCTTCCCGTAACTTCACCCGTTTTACCGGTGTCGGTTAAGGAAGTCAGTGACCTCCTCAGGCGTCTTCGTGTTAGGAAGGCTCCGGGTGCGGATGGTGTATCCAATCGTATCCTGAAACTTCTCCCCGAAACCCTCCTCCTCATTTTGGTTGGCATCTTCAATGCCGCGCTGACCAATGCTCACTTCCCAGCCGCGTGGAAAGGTGCATCGGTCATAGGGATAGCGAAGCCCGGCAAACCCCGGACTTCGCCTGCCTCTTACAGGCCGATCAGCTTGCTTAGCTCCCTTGGAAAGCTATATGAGCGGATCCTACTCACTAGAATTCTCAGATTTACGGCTGAGAATAACGTCATCATCGACGAGCAGTTCGGCTTTAGATCCGGGCACTCGTGTGTCCAACAAGTGCACCGCGTCACGGAGCACGTGCTGGACGGTTTCTCTCGTTTCCAGGGGCTCAAGACCGGTGCGATCTTTCTCGACGTGGCGAAAGCCTTCGACAAAGTCTGGCATAACGGGTTGATATACAAGTTATATCTGCTCGGCATGCCGGACAGACTCGTACTCACAATACGAGATTTTCTCAGGGATCGAAGCTTTCGTTACAGACTAGAGGGAACGTACTCGGACCCACACCCTATTCGAGCCGGAGTCCCGCAAGGCTCCGTGCTCTCTCCCACTCTGTACTCGTTATTCACGAATGACATTCCCAGGCACCCTAAAGTGCATCTGGGGTTGTTCGCGGACGACACCGCGCTCTTTACGACTCATTGTAAGTACGCTTTTATCCGGCGATATCTCCAGGAGGCAATCACCGACCTTGGTCGTTGGTTTAATCTTTGGCGTATCGAAGTCAATCCGGAAAAAAGCACTGCAATAGTCTTCCACCCTTCTGACTGCGTTAGCACAGAAAGGCGGGTGGCTCCGATCCAAATGTTTGACCGGCCTATCCCCTGGGCCAACGAGGTCAAATATCTTGGAGTGACCCTCGACAGGAAACTGACTTTCCGCAGCCACATCCGTAGGGTACGCAACCGTGCGTTGTTCGTGCTAGGAAGGCTTGGGCCGATGATCAACAAGTTTAGTAAAATGTCACTTAGAAATAAGCTGACACTTTACAAAACTTGTGTTCGTCCAATCATGTCTTATGCAAGTGTAGCTTTTGCTCACGTGCCTATGACATCGCTCAAGCCGCTTCAGGTCATTCAAAATCGTTTTCTCCGTAGGGCGACTGGTGCCCCGTGGTACCAGTCGAACCTCAGCCTGCACCACGACATGGGGATTAGCACCATGTATGGTTTCTTTAAGCAGACTGCCAGGTGTTATTTTGACAACGCTCCCCATCATAGGAATCCGTTAGTTAGGAAGGCTGTCGACTACGTTCCCATCCCTCCCCCCTCTGTCGTAACTCGGCGATCACTGATTAGGGGCCGCACGGTCCGGCGTCCTAGGCACACACTCACGGACCCGGACGACGTAATCACAGCATCCATCGAAAGGTGGAACGCTGCGCTTACGGCGTCCAACTCAGACACGACGCGTACACTTAGGCTTTCCCGCCGGCGGGGACGTCCACCGCGCGATCGCGACAACACAGACACATATAGTCCCTATTCGTCCCGGTACCGCCGCATACCGGGTAGAGTCAGTCCGACGCAGGTCGGGCCTAGCTGAGTTTCTTGCTGGACTCTTCTCAGCTAGGCTAGGTTTAGCGAACCAGCGACAAAACTCCCAGTAGCTCGATTCCACTCACACCCCAGATTTGGTTGAAACCGTTCAACCAATCTCACTGGAGCGCAAACTCTTAGAGTATTCCAGTGTTTAAACCGCCCACGCGGTCGTGTCGGAGGTTTTCCCCTGGATTTTCCCCAGGCAACTCTCCCACCGCGTATTCCTATCGCTTTAATGGGCTCGGCCTATAAAGCCACAGTCAGGTCAAAAAAAAAAAAAAAAGATTAAGGGTCATTCGCTATCCAGATGTCACTGAGATCACACCTGAAGAGCTACAGCAAGAAAAAAACATTAAAAAATGGATACCACGCCAGAAGAAGCCGCTCAAGTGATTGCACTACTGGAAACTGGACTACGACAGACTGAAGTTGCTCGGCGTCTGAATATCAGCCGTTTTCGAGTGCGTCGAGTGTTCCAGCAGTTCGAGGAGACTGGTGGCTACATCAGAAGTTATGGATCCGGGAGGCGACGCTGTACTTCCGGTTCAGACGACCGGTACATTGTGACGACTTCCTTGCGGAATCGTTTTTTCAACGCTGTTGAGCTCCAGCGACAGCTTCGAGCAGCTCGCAGAACGTCGGTGAGCGTCTCCACGATCAGACGAAGACTACGGGAGAGGAACTTGATGCCCCGCAGGGCCGCTACGGGCCCCCAGTTGACTGCGCAGCACCGGAATGCCAGAAGAGGATTTCGCACTAGCCATGAGAATTGGACGTTCAACCAATGGAGGGATATCCTCTTTTCTGACGAGACGAGAGTGTGCCTTTACACCGACGATAGACGCAGAAGGGTGTACAGGAGGCAGGGGGAGCGGTATACAGAAGCCTGCACCGTAGAAACCGTCAGCTACGGGGGTGGATCCTGTATGTTCTGGGGCGGCATTTCCGTCGACGGGAAAACCGAACTTGTTTGCGTTTCCCGGACTGGAGGTGGCCGTGGCCAGGGATACCTGACTGCTCAACGGTACATTGCGGAGATCCTGGATCCACATGTGGTCCCATATGCTGATGTAATTGGACCTGGGTTCCAATTTATGCACGATAACGCCCGCAGCCATACAGCGTTGATCGTTCGGGATTACCTGCATGCTGCTGGTATCAACGTTATGGACTGGCCAGCAAGGAGTCCCAACTTAAATCCCATCGAGCACCTCTGGGACCAGCTGAAAAGGCGGGTACAATCGCGTGATCCTCCTCCTGCCACACTTGATGAGCTTCATGATGCTGTCATTGAGGAGTGGAACAACATTCCTCAAGAGAACATCGTGACGCTGATCAGGTCCATGACCGACCGCATGGAAGAGCTTCGGAGGGCTAGAGGAGGCAACACTAGGTTTTAAGTTTAGTTTTAAGCTTTATTTTATTGTTATTGTTGTGTTTTATTTTTTTGTAATTTTTGTTAAATAAACGATTTTTCCTTTTTCCTGTTTTTTTTTCCTTTTTTTCCTTACGGGGTTGATTTTCCGATAGAAGGTTTCATTACCTTTCAAATAAGACCCCATAGTCATGGGGTACATGACATTCTGTAAGAGCAATTTTCGCTCAAAACGAAATTTTCGAAATGTGCGATTTTTTTGACGCCGAGTGTACAATTGAATATTCTTTCCATGTTTTTGTAATAGTACTGTTTCGGTTTGCGGTCAGAACGTAAATTCGGGTTATTCTGTAGGTTCACTGGGAAAGTGTGGATACTAATGCAAATGAATACAGCATTTAAATTGTTCTTATTTGTTCTTTAACGAGATACAAAATAAATTTGGTTTTGCATTTACTGTACGTTTTCATATTTAAATATATACCAATAAGGCCAAATGTGGAATGCGTTATTTGGAAAAGTGATTCTGATTAAGGTCCTCTTTATTTCAAACACATTCTGTTATTGAAATGTTTTAAGCTAACATTTTTGTATATAGCTAACTTAATATATAAAGCCCCATTTACATTGCGCGATTGGATAGAAGATAGATCAATTGAACTCGTTACAAATGGGTAACTAACAGTGACAAGTCTAGTAGATACATATCGCGTGCAAGTCGAATCTGGGCGAATTATAATTCGTCAATTATAGGTTCAACGATCATAAGGTTCATAAAACTGTTTCAACTATTAAAAATAGAAGATGTATTGCTATTCGTTTCACTTTATTCAAATGTACTGACAATACATACCAGTTAAGATGTAAGCATCCTTTTTGTATTCTTATATTATTGATTACGTTTTTCGGCATGGAAAAATAGGGATTCGGGTAAAATATTCAATCTCATGTCCCGCCCGTGCTCGCAAACGAGACACTTATCGGGCTGCCTATTTCATTGGTTATGCAATGTCTATTAGTCAGGTTGTATGGTAACGTTTGGAGCTTTTATAGGGCGGGTTGTACTGTAACTAACATCAAAACCTTTATCTGGAGCATAGCATTATATGGGTGTGAGACGTGGCGCAAAGAGACAGAGAAATATTGGAGGCTTTTTCAAATGTGGTGCTGTCGAAGAATGGAGAAAATCAGATGGGTAGAAAAAGTCACAAATGAAGAAGTCTTATGGTGAAACAAATAAAATAGAAGTCGTGTCGTATAAGGAAACCAAGGAATTGGCTCTGGATAGGATAAGGTGGAGAGAACTGCATACTTCATCGGCTACACCGACAAGAGTTTTACTCGTAAATTCATGCTGATGTACTGTAACTATACCAGACCGTCGTGTCCATCAAGCGACTCAAAACAGAAACCGAGGAATCACGCAATTCACGCAGCAATTCCCGGCCCGACTCACCAGTTGATTATGATTACCTACATCTAAAAATATTCCGACGAATTGAGAACCTCCTCCTTTTTTTGAAGTCAGTTAAAAACTACAGAACGTTCTAAAAACGTAAAACAACAACTGGGATTGTAGTGAGAAAGAGAAAGGGGAGTGATGCTTTAATATTACGAATAAAGTAATATGTACGTTTCCTGGAATTTTAGGGCCTTATTTCGTTCGATTCATTTTTTATCCCGGTAGTCAAATCGCGGGGGATTCCAAATGGAATGGGTATGTTACCTGTTTGCATTTGAATATTACAGGATCTTCAGTGATTGTAACTTTTCCTTCCTTATTCGGAGTTTTCTTCTCCACGCCGATAATTACATTAGAAGACATTCCTTGACTTCTAAAATAACACTTTTGTCTCGAAAAACAAGCTGGTAAAGTGTTTCCGTTTTGCGGTTTTTGAAGAAACTGCGGGATTATTAGCATAATAGACTTTATTATTACGAGACCGCATCCCGTCCTTATTAAACCGTTGAAGCGAAAAATTATAGTAAATTCACTATGAATAGATTAACTTAGCCGCGAATAGCTTTGTTTTATTTACCTCGACGACAGTGCGTTCGTTTTGCTTGGTAACCGCAAACCATTAGCAACCTAAACGGTAAGATTTGCTAGCAAATGTTATTACAAGACAATAGCAGACAATACGAGTATTTACTGCTGTGGCGCAACGACCCATTTCAGCTCGAAGTACGATTTTTTCTATGGAGATGTTAGTTCAACTTGTTTGTACCAGATGTCACTGGGTGCTATCACTATCGCACTTGCGCATTGGAGTGACAGAGATGCAGCGGTTGTGCGGTTAGTTCTTACTAAATACCACAACGGCGCTACGATCTATGTGGAGTATTTCACTGAATATCTCTATCTCAGTATATATATTGTACTTTGTGCAACGACCTGAAGTGAATCTTGGTGTCGGACACTGTAATGTCCGCCAGGTTTCTCTGTCCAATACCTTTTTAGCCCAGTCGACCGAAAATTTCGTTCAGACAAATATAAAGAAAATAGTACAAGTAGTAGTAGTAGTTAGGGAAATAGTACATTATTGTCTAGGCATGGAAAGAGGCAATTGCGGGCTGATTATTAGTTATAAACGAATGACCTTGGAGGCTAATATAGTGCTTTTCTCGAAAAATTGGTGCAACCCGGTCAGCGTTTCATTGTAAAATTGGTTGCACTTGTATTATTGATCATATGAGCAAGTACCTAGAAAAAGAATGACTGCTGCATTTCTAATATTTGTACCTAGATAGTATTAGTTTACCTACATATAGATGTGTAGGTACTATAGGAATATATATACTATACCTATTTGGGATAAAGATTTCCCAATCACTCGTAGTCTAACACTTCAAATACGAGTATATTTGATTAGGAAGTCCTCTATTCCATTTATTTTCCAGCGCAGACTCATCACTAATTTCATTATGGCAACTTTTCATATCGTAATTTCCAACCATTTATGTAATCGAAGACAATATACGGAAATAACAAAAATAATAAGCAATAAAAAGCATACATAGAAGTCTACACCAAACACAATTAAAAGTGGCGTTCCACAGGGTAGCATCTTGGGGCCCTTGCTATTCTTGCTATATATAAATGACCTACCAACAGCCCTAAAACATAATTGTATCCTGTTTGCAGATGATACCACTCTTATCATCCAAAGTGATGATAGGAACGAACTAGAAATGGAGACAAATACTGACTTACGTAATGCTATTAAATGGCTAGAAGTAAATAAACTGGAGCTAAATATTGATAAAACTAAAATAGTTAATTTCCAGAACTATAATAATCCTGATTTAGACATTAAGATAACTTTAAATGACACCACGATTGAACCTGTAGAGTCAGCTTATTTTTGTAGGTATTACAATTGACAAACATCTTAATTGGAAATTCCATATTGACAACATATGCGTTAGACTAGATAGATTTGTGTATGCGTTACGACGGCTTAAGATGGTTGTATCTGGGGCAGCAGCACTCTCTGCATATCACGGATACGTATCATCTGTGATACGTTACGGCCTAATTCAGTCGATGTCCAGAGAGCAGTTATTGCCCAGAAAAAATGCATTCGAGCTGTCTGTGGAGCTCAGTACCTTGCCCATTGCCGACCACTATTCAAGGAGCTGAAAGTTCTCCCTTTACCCTGTTTATATATCTTTGAGGTAGCTAAATTTGTAAGAAAATATCCTCAAATGTTTCCGTTGCATGACACTGTCTTAAATAAAACAAATGGTAGATTTCCGCACAAACTGTATGTACCTAGACAAAAAATGAGTATTTTTAGTAAAAACATATATATAATGGCAATTAAATTGTATAATAAAATTCCTAATGACATAAAAACGTTACCAAATACTCAATTTGATAAAAAAGTTTTCAATTGGCTTCTTGATATGTGTTTTTACTCTGTAAACGAATTTTTAAATTACTAACTATACTCACTATAATGAAATAATCGTAATAATAATAATGTTGAATGTCCCACTGATATTTAAATTATCATGATGTTGTGATGGTTATTTCTTGTATTGTTTAAATATTTTTCTATAATTTTTCAAATAATGTTAATTTAATTTAAATATTGATTGTTTTTCTGAAACAAATGTGTAAATGCATATTAATATTTCTACGTCGTTGTCGGCAGGATATGTGAAACTTAAATGATTCTTATAACACCAATTGTACCATATTCATAGAAATAAAAAAAAATCTATTCTATTCTATTCTATCAAATTTTGCTCATCACTTATCCGACTTCCATCTATCTGGCAAATTATAAACCAACGATAACGGATCTTTGCATTAATCTGCTAAATTTATACCCGTCAGTCTTTGTTAGAATATTATTAGTTCCCGCGGAATATGAGCCGTCGAGTCCAATTTTCTCAATACCAGTTGGAAAATTAATCATTGCCTGGTAATATTATAATCTCGTCATGACAAGGGCGGTAAAGTGTAGCACTTTGACATTTAAGAGGCTAAATATCGGCGGCCCTAATCGACAAACATGTAATGTAGCAGTAGCGCTGCTAACAAAATTCTAAATTTCAAATTAATGGGGAAAATACGCCTCCCTAAGGCGTCGTTAGAGGAAACTAGTGAAGGATTTCGTGCCTGAGCTTGATTGTTCCTATAGCTCAGTGGTTAAAGCGATTGGCCGCGTAAGTCAAATATCGCAAGTTCGAATCCTTTTTTTTAACGTTGGGGAAATGCTTTTATGCATCCCACCCGGTTGGGCGGGGGGGGGGACAAGATGGGTATGACGGACTAACCGCAGCAAAACGCCTTGGACTACCGTCTAAAACCCCAACGAGTGCCGGCTCCGCCTTGTCGAGGACGCCGTGGGATCGCTATCAGCATTCGACCGCGTGCGTCCCAGCGGGTAGCCCACAGGTTCGAATCCTGCTCGAAGCACTAATTTATTCAGTTTTCCCTATAATTTGAAATTTAACTAAATTTTGTTTAGTGACACTCAATTAAGCTGCTTATTGTTAAAACTTAAGAACTATTATGGCAATTTCATGGATATTAGTTTTAGAAGCGTCAAGGACTAGAACATATCATTGTAATTGGTACCACTTGCGACAATCCTGACTTAGCGGCCTTTGGCTGCCGGATTGTAATCGCTCTCAAAAAGTAAGCTGCTGGCAAATATTAACACTTTCAATGCCCAGGAGCCCGCGAGGCCAGCCCTCGTCGTAGGCGCCTCTCTACATACGATTACGCTACGAAATCATTGGCAGGGAAAGTGTTAGTAAGTGTATGAAAGTGCTACTGCTACGCGTTATGATCGCTACATATGGAAGTTGCCTGCTACGGGCTACGACGGCTTAGAGACCTCTACGTGCGCTAGCTGAAAAATACTTACGTAATTTCTCTACTAAGAGATGACTAAGAGCTTGTTAAGTTGGAATGACGCGCCCGTCTTGCCTCTGTATTATGCTTTCAGGATTTTAACAGATTTTATTGACAGGCTTTTTATAGAATTACCCATTTAAAATATATTACATTTCATTTTATACAACTGCTCTGTGAAAATTTACTTGAACTAACACACTAGAAATAATAAGTAAAATCTAATTTTTAATGACACAATGTAGGTTTTCGCGATATCGACTGTCGCCAACTCGCCATTTTTAGGCTCTAGAAGCACTAGCACAATTCGCTGCCAAGTCGTGACTGAGTGACTCTTGTCTCACTCGTACTCTGCAAAGTAGAAAAAGATAATAATATTGTCTCACCTAGCATTGCGGCGTAGGTGTGCTAGCCCCGCAGTTCCACCAAACAATATAAACAATTCCCCTGCCTATTAAGGGGCTCTTAGTTCCCAATGGCCTTCAATCTGTAACTCTCCGTTATCTCGTGTTTTTAAGGCTTATCATATCAAAAAAAACGAGGTTTGCCGAAATAGTATCCCATATTTAAAATTATATTACGCAAACGGTTAGAACTCACGTATAAATTGTCACTCCGGGCGACATGTTTCGAACTCTTCGGGAGTTCTTCCTCAGGACGAGTGCACACATAGTGTGTATACATAGGAGAAACCGGACGGAACGTTTCTACGAGATTGTCGGAACATATACGTAGCGTGAAGAACAGGGACACTAGAAAATCCGCAATAGCGGAGCATGGCTGCGATATAGGTGCATCCCATTTCATTCGATTCGACAAGGCGAGAATTCTGGTACGGGAAAAGTGTTATGTACCACGCATGATTCGAGAGGCGATTGAAATTGGGCGCCGCCCTAACTTTAATCGTGACGGGGGCTGGGTGTTACCGCCAGCATGGAAACCTGTTATTCCGCTTATAGAGCGGAAAGTGTGTTATGACAATCGCGTGGACACAGTGAGTTCAGTGTGCTTGCCCTTGATCGGGGAGGATGATCTCCTACCACGACCTCAAACAACGCCTGCAGCACAGAACGGCCCCCCTACCCCCACCCTGACGGCGCGTGCGGCGCGAGCTTTGCGGCGGGCGGCGGGGAGACTGTCAGTGTGCGAGGCGCGCTCGTCGCAGGTGCACTCGTCCTGAGGAAGAACTCCCGAAGAGTTCGAAACATGTCGCCCGGAGTGACAATTTATACGTGAGTTCTAACCGTTTGCGTAATATAATTTTGAAATGACTCACGAAAGTTTAAATTCAAGTATCCCATATTTACTTCAAAACTCACTGTCTTGGTGATATATGACATCAAACTTTGGTAATTTTATTCCCAAAAAAACAGGTTTTTGGACGTAACCTTTGTGAAAAGAGCTAAATTTAAAAATTAAAATTACCTCACGTTTTTAGGGACGTCAGTAAGAAACATTTATACGTAGATTTCATAAAAACATACTAATATCTTAAAAATATGTTTTGGACCATGTTTAAATAAATCATAAAACAAGTATTAATCTTTTTCAAAATTCGGCCTTTGGATTGAAGAACCGATAACCGTTTGATTCATAAATATATTTATAGTTTTGATGCAGCAATATCAACTTAAAACTCGTCAAAAATGCACAATTATTAGCACATGGAGCCCCTTAAACACACGGGCGTTCGCATGCAACACTCCTCAACTCGATGTCATGGCCGTGTGTTGACTCCAATAAGGCAGCTTCACACGGTTTTACGTGCCCGTAAATCTGACTCGTGGTGTCGTGGTGCATGCATCGGGTTTATACCGACCTGATGGTTTAACCGAAACTCCATAACACCGGGAGACGTATGATGGTTACCATTTTATCACTTATCGTCGTGAATAAGACATTCGTTACGTTCTAAAAAGTATGCGAGTGCGAGAGTGACGATGTTCTATCCACGACCATAAGTGATAAAACGGCAACCATCATACGCCCGCTGCAAATATAGTCTCTCTACGACGCAACGGTATTCTTACGGTATTTTTAGTTATCTAAAACCTTTGAGAAATGAACTTTGGTTTCATTAAATTTAAAGTGTGTGTTCCCCAGCTAAACGATAGTTAACTTTAGTAATTGTCTTTAACGTGTTGGCTATTTATCATTACATGATATTTTAAGTAGTTTAGATAGATAGTTATAAATATGATCGATCACGTTGAAGAAAATGTCGAAAACATTTGCCGGCTGGTTTAACATAAAGTTAGAATTTAGAAACAAGAAAATTATTGAAACTGTGAATTATTAATTAAGACAGTTGTGGTTTGTCATCCCTTGACAGATAGATTTTTTACCTGATGGAATATTCATCATTATCATCTCCATCTTCAATCAACCTTTTGTCACTTTGTTCAGTCGTGGGCGTGAGCAGGCAATAACAACTACTTTTCTCGCATTTCAATGTTTTCTTCGACTTTATTTAAAAAGCAAATCATGAACAACAGAAATCGAGTAGTCTATTCAAGATAAAGTAGCATGTAATAAGATATGACATTGCGGCACCAGAAAATATTTAAGTTGACGTTATTTTGATTCACTTTAATTTTATTTATCAGAGATTATTCCACAAAGATCTCATTTGAAAAAGTGTCGCCGGTGCGGTCGGTATCGACCCTGCTAATAAAACGGCTTCATACAATTTTACGCCGATGCAATCGTAAAGCGGTTCATACCGCATGCAACTGACACAATAAAACTTATACGAGCGCTTTACGACGGCTGTTAAGGAATACACGTGAGATTGAAGGATTCCTGTTCGGTTAAATATTTTTTACTTATACAGGCTGTCCCACGGTATTCACTAGATCTGTACCCACCTAAATTAAGGCGGTTCCATGAAAAATATCACCTTTGAAACGCCATTCTGACCAGAGGAGTATCAAGTAAAGATTGACAGGTATATGATTCTTGACTATATTATTGTTTCTCTGATTATTTAGAACAGAAACTTGATTGCTTAAAATTTGCTCAATATAGACAAAAATCGACAGTTGAGCCTTTATTTTCCTTTTTAACTCCGCCTAACAAAACAATATACTATTAAACGAAATAATCAAGTTTCAATATTATGATATTATTATTATATACTTACTCAATCTAAACTCTCAAGAGGAAATATGAATAAAACTTCACGAGTCTGATAAATCAAAATTTGTTAAAAAAGCTATTCGCGATGAGTGTTGCAGCTCGTTATCTCGTGCGCGGAAGACATAAGCGCGTCTGTTACACGCCGGGTGTGGTTTTCAGAATCGAGGCATCCCGTTAAGTAGGTTGTTTATGGGAAGCGTCAGCCATTTTACACAAGTTCTCTATCTAGCTGCTAATATCTATATTAATAATTTCGTGCAGGGGTACGGTAGGCCCGAACGAAACCTGTCTCAAATTGAAGAACGTATAAAAATAACGATTTTTGAGTTGAACATATGTATCCGCAAAATTCGGATTGTCGCGTATTTTGCATTTAAAAGTGTTAATTTGATGACAAAACGTCGGCCATATTGCCCACAGACTATATAAGTATTGCTATATAAAATTTGTTGGTTGACAGTGTCGGCTACGTTCGAAAATCGTGAACTATTTTTGCGTCCGGTATGTTGGCCACGTTGCTGGGCTGCGTTCTGGGTGATGGGCCATCATCGCCCATTGTGTGGATTCGGCTAGCCGCGTCTGCAGCGTTTTGTTTTTGTAGTTTTCAAGCGTTCTATACACCTATCAGCCTAGCTAGCACGATAACTTATACCGTCACGTTATATGGGCGAAATGTATTAAAACGTCACATAAAACGTAACGGTATAATCTATCATGCTAGCTAGACTGATTGTCACAACAACCGCCTTCAAAGCGAATGTATGGGGCCTGTTACATGGATTCATATCACGATAAGTATCACGTAAATATTAAAGCAGAATCCATACAAATTTGAAAACTGCGATAATATTGACACCCCAGAATTGTGATAATATTAATCGTGTAAAGGACACCACTTGAATGTTTGCTGAGTCTGTCCGCCATCTTAAAGCTGCGTCTCTATTTTGTTGTGACAAACTACTAGGTGACTTATGGCTTTTAAACGTCTAGAAAAATTCTATCCCTATCTCGCTCTATCTTATAACTTAGTGGTACTGGGGGTCTACTCCGAAATTCGAACTTCGTATGGTGCCGTCCCTTTCACTCATATAGTCTATGACAGGAGAGTGAAAGGGACGGCACCATACGAAGTTAGGATTTTGAATTTCAGAGTAGACCCCCAGCTCATGCCGTTCGCCGCGCTCGGACGTTAGAGGCGCTACCGCGAACCGAAAACGAAGTATCTGCCTCTCTCTCGCACATGTATATTCGAACGACAGAGAGGAAGATAGTTCGTGTTTGGTTCGCGGTAGGCCCTCAGGCGTCAACTTTAAAACGAATAGGGTATTTTACTATATGAGAAATAAAATTCAAAATGTAATAAAAACCAGCCAAGTGCGTCGGAGTCGCACACTGAGGGTTCCGTACAACTAAAAAACAAATGTGATTTATCAATATACTGATATTTTTGGTAAAATATACTTCATAATAAACATTATCACCTAATTTCAAGTTCATAGGTCGATGGGAAGTTAAAAAATTATATGTGTGACGGACAACACACGGAATGTTCTTTGACTTTCTTCGACCGTCCGCCGCGCTCGGACTAAAGTGCTACCAACCGAAAACTAAATATATATGCCTCTCTGTCGCACTTGCATATTCGAGCGCGGAGAGGGAAATACTTCGTTTTCAGATAGTAGGCCCTCTGGTCTGACGGCTCCTATTCCTGGATGGTGCGCGTATCGGAATGTGAAATACCTTTGGCAAAACGGAACAAGTTGTTAAATAGCTTCCATTAATTGGAGAAAATATTACCAACTGTTATTATTATCACGTGAAACACTTAATATTGAAGCAAAATCCATAGGGGCCTGTTACATGGTTATTACTATCACGCGATATACTCATATCACGATCCGTATCACGTGCAATGAATATTAAAGAAAAATCCATACGATTTTGAAAACCACGATAATATTGACACACAAGTATTGTTAAGCGTTTAACAGACCCCATACAATTTTAAAAATTGCGATAATATTGACACATAATATTGAGTGTAAAGGGCCCCACTTAATAGAATTTGGCGGAGAATAGAGAGCTGCTACCGCGAAACGAAAACGAACGAACATCGTGTATTTCCCTCTGTGTCGCTCGATTTTGCAAGTTCGACAGAGAGGGAGATACACGAACTTCATTTGTTTTCGTTCGCGTTAGCAGCTCTGACTTCGCACCAAAAATACTGAATCGCACATCAATATTTAACAATTGCACATCTGAACTGAATTTTAATGAACGATTAGTATTTTAGCTATACAAATCAGTACTGATTACGGTGTCAAATTTTTTATGTGCCTTTAAATACTACCCTTATAAAAATGCTTAGGACTATGCCCGTGACGTCGTCAGCGTAATCTTTTACTCCCTATTCCATATGTTAATCCAGACTACAGACTATATTTCTATACGAAGTTTCATCATAATCCGTTGTTGTAATGTTTTTATTTTATACATTTTTGTACACTATTTCTTTCGTCGTTTGCATAACTGTCACGAATAAATGATTACTTTATTTCTTTCTTATTTATTTCACCCGAGCGAAGCCGGGCTTTCATCTAGTATTTATATAAACTTGTACAATTTTTACACGTTATTATTGGTAGACGCGGGATCTAATCGCGGACAAATGAAATTTATTCACCTTTTTTGAAGATTGCCCGACGTTTCGAATGTATCTCAAAGGTTACGAGCTGACTGGCTTGAGCGGGTATCAATATCTTGTAGCCACACGGGTTTTCCGAACATCTTTATAGTGGCTGCATAGGAACTATTCCGTTCCTCATTAGCGCCCTCGTATGTCAAGTCTAGTTTAGTCTGAGACCAATCGACGTGTCGGCAGATGTCGACAGACGTCGCATGCATGCGGCTCACTTGGGCTAGTATTCCCATCAAGTGGATGCCGTGGAGATGGCGGGATGATTTAGCTGCGTATGTTGGCAATTGGCCGGAAGCGGAGAAGCACGTTTGTCAAGTCTGTAAAGGCCTTAAAACTTTACCTTATAATGACTGTGCCATCTTGAGCACATGCACCTTAAAAGGGCTTGGAAAGGAAGTAAAGGTGCCCTTCGCACGCTCCTGTCGCTTCCTATTGTCATTAATTCATTTCATTATCATTATAGGTACAACCCATTACGGTGATTCATTGTACGACTTACGAACTTTTCACATCGCGATTTATCGATATCGAGTTTTTAAGTTTATCCGAGTTCAGTATGATGATGAACGAGTATCCAAATTGACCTAGAAACATCGTATTGGCGTTAAAGATTGCAAATTTAACATAGAAGAAGCACACATTCCACATTATCATCAAGATAAGATAAGATACATATACTCTGGGGCACCTGATACGACATGACAATTACATCAAAACTATAATAGAGGGCAAAATAGAGGTAAGAAGAGGCTGGGGAAGACCGAGACGTGCGTTTATGGATCAGGCTAAGGAGAAAGTTAATGTTGTGTCGTATCAGGAACTCAAAGATGTAGCACAGAGAAGAATGGAATGGCGGTTACTCCACCGACAAGAGCAAGGCTCTTAAATTTATGATGATGATGATGATGATGATACATATACTCAATCGCAATAAAAAGCAATATTGGCGAAAATCTTGCGAATCAATTAATGGTACTTTGGTTCCAAAGTTTGGACTCTAAGATAGACGACTTTAGTTCTTTCGATTGTGTACCAGACCCGGTGCTTGAAGATAACTTAATCTCAGCGCTTGGTCTCGCTCGGTCAATGCCTTCTGTCCTTGTAATTAGGGAATGCAATCCAGTTTTTGTTGACAAGACAGGTTTTAACTGAAACTGTTATTGAATCATACAATACTGTTTCTTTCTTTTGTGACTGTAACTATACGGAATATATGATGGAAATGTAGCCTGTCAAAAATTCAGTGCTTTGCAAACCTCGGATAGTTCTATTTTCATCTACTCAATTACCGGGATAGATCTTTAATAGGATAAGTTCGCCTTTGTGCTTGAAATTCCTTTTGTTCGCAGTATTTTGTTTATTATAATGTACGATAACGTTTTTTTTAGTACAAATTCTCGGACTAGTAAGTCCAAGCGGTTATTTAATATCAATTTATAATAGAGTTTGTTCCAAGTCCATGCAGTTTGGACGTTGGACATTTCATCTTAGATTTAGGACTTGTTCCAGTTTAGTTGAATCCGGCCTAAGTACTCTTAGAATACGAGTATTCTAAGAGTTTGCACTCCAATGAGAATTAAGGCAGTAGCATAGAATAAAAATAGCTCAGTAAACAAGCTAATTGGCAACACATTGTCACATAATGAAGAGGGTATTATAAGAAAAGCGTGGACAATTATTTTAACCAGGAGTACATAATTGAAACAATCTTGTAACTTCGTTCGTATAATTTCTTTAATGAGTTTAATGCTTTAAGTGTGATGGTCTGTGTTAGCATGTTGCCTTATAAGACTTTAATGATTGTAGTAGGTATTGTGACTTCCGAATGACGTGGCAAATTTTAAGGTCTCGTGAAATATAGTAGAGACCTAAAAACAATCCGAAGTAACCGATTTAACTTATATTCCTGTCATGACTAAAATAGCCAAGTAATGGTTTTCTAATCGGTGCTTTAAAATAGTACTTCGGCGATGTACGACGTTTTTACCAGAAATAAAAAATCAAGTATACCACGCAGCTTAAATGGCATAATAATGACATACGTTTACTTCCAACTTATGTCAATTATCCACATGTAACGTATATTACACATTTTGGACGCACACATAAATCTGGTTTATGGTGTTGAAAAACGACAATTCAAACTGTCAGGGTCAAAGATAATTGGGTAAAAACATCCAAAATTGAGAGGCGTTAATGGTTCGCACGTGTAGGTATCGTGTGTTAGTTTACAGTCTTACACGGATGACTATGGAATTATTGATTTATGACTTATGACTAGAGTTTGGTGACTTATGCATTGTTTTTATGACTGGTTTAAGTAGATGGAAAGTTATGAGATTTAGTTACATGGCAAAATGAAAAGTGTTATGTCTTGTTCGCGTTAGAAGAGATCATTTCAAAATAGCGTAACTCTACGAAGGCGCTTTAGGACCTATCATTTTACGGTGAAAGTGACAATTGATATGCCTCATCGCTCGTTCGACCTTTGATAATGAAGATTATGTTGAGTTGGTATATTGAGTTGAGTAAATAAACTAAATAATATATAATAATATATTTTTATTTGTTCGCAGAAGTGGCAATGGACGCGAACCGCGCGTTCTGCCCCCGCGTCGGGTGCGACACAGTTGTGTCGCTCCGCGCCGCCAGCCCTGCGCACTGCCCGACCTGCCGGCACGAGTTCTGCTCGCAGTGCAACCAAGAGGTAATTATTCGTCCTATACACGGTATGGATAGTGTTTTTATCGATGCGATCCCGCACCCGGTATAGACGGAAGCGATAACCATGCCCGACCTGTTGGCACGAGTTCAGCTCGCAGTGTCGCATTGCAACCAATATTCTTTCGATTACCAATCGCGGTTATAGTGTTTTTACTGGGTCGGTCCAGCTTCCGGTGTAGAAAGAAGCAATGGACGTGGACGGTGAGTCTTGAACCGTCCGTGCTGCCTGTGAACCAGCAGAGTCACCAAGACGTGAATATACCTCCTTTAGTATTCTTCGTACAGGCAGTCAAGAAAGTGATCTACCATTTTTGAACTTTAATGCAGTCAGCTGCAGAGAAACGTGACCCTCCCTGCATACAAACTTCTATACAGGGGGGGGGGGGGGGTCACTCTGACTGTTCAACTGTTTTCATGTCACAATTTCATCATCATCATCACCATGTCAGCCGAATGACGTCCACTGCTGGACATAGGCCTCCGTCAAAATTCCATATTGTATTAATTGCTGGTATGACTTGTAAAGTGCCTTGAGGCCTAAGTACTTACAGAATAAACTTAAAATTATAGAATCACAGTTGAAAAGAACATTATCTTGACTTACTGTATACCCCGTCCTGCAACCAACAGCCGGTTTTATAACGATTCGTTAGATACCATTTTTGAAATGCATTTTGCGTTACTTCCCAACATGAGGCTTACGGAATCTTTATAAAACTGGGTCTGAAGAAACTTGGCCTTCATATAAATCGATACGAATTATCGTTTTTACAAGGTAGCAAGTTTTGTCTGGAGGTCTGAATCTGATTTTTAATACCATTTTTCAATCTTAAAATACATGTTACAAAGTTCGTCAAAGCATTAATTTCCTAAAATACCCGCCTGGTAAATAATGATGCGAATTTTACGTTGTTTATTGCTTGCACATATATTGTTTATTTTGAGAGTAATAAATCTTGGCAGACCCGCTGGCGCTTTCATCTGCTGCCCAAAACAACAAGGCCAAATCACAATCTCACTACCACAATCTTCAAGTGTACTAGAAAAACAACAAAACCACGGCAAAGTTCGCCATAACGATCCGCGTCGGAAACCGTGTGATCCATTGTTAGAACTGGGGAAAGCTCTTGTCTCATTGCGCACCTGATATTCACAGCAACGATAAGTACACCATTTCACAGGCGCACAAGTACAAGGGTGTACTAGTGCGCTTGTGAAATGCAATGTCTGTCAAGTTTAAATGGGATGACAACTGCCGGCGCCATATTAAACGTTGATCGATCTGCAATCGTAAGTTCCTGTAACACGCCCTTAGTCTGAATAATAATGACGTCTTGAGGTTAGGATATAATATTTTCGAATATAATGAAGAAGGCTTTGCATTGTGCACTTGAGTTTTTATTCACAACGACACCACCAACGACCCACTTTTAACAAACTTTATAAACTTATTTACGCACGAACGTGCGAGTTTCACTACAATGCGCGGTTTGGTAGAACGAACGATTGAACTCATTATACCTCCGTAACCCGCAATGTAATTAATGAAACTTGCATGAGAGTCTAGTACGTGTTTAAATAAGGCCTAAGTTTCAAATCATACTATTACATATCGGGTTCAGGTTATAGTAGACACGAGTTCACAGTTGATTCGTGATGTTTTATGAATAGACGAGCTGTGACAATCGGTCGCGTGCCATTTGCGATGGGAAAACGAGTGAGGACGCGCATTTTACATGTAGACCGTGCGAGAGACGGAGTTTTCTCGCAGCTCGTGTTGATTCTCGCCGGTTAGGCAGCTTTACATTGTTGCTCTTCGGTTTTTTTCTTTTTGATGAAATTTGTAAAGGTAGGACTCTTTTCATTTCACGCCATGTTTCTTGAGTTATGTGATTGACTGTCAGGTCTAATCCTATCCTAACAAGATCTAGTTTTCCCTCTGGTTTGAAAGGGCAAAATTGATGACAGTCGTTTTCGTAAAACTAGAGCTTATGCCAAAGATTGCAATTAGGTGCCAGAGTGGACCCTGGGCTCCTTTAGGAACAACCGGGATAAACGCCAGGACTTTTCGCTATTTGTTGTGAAAAGTTAAAAGTTGGGTTTAATCTGGAACCCCGTTTAATACGTGGCTTTGTCAAGAAATAACTTTATGCAGTCCAAAAGTACTGGAACGCCAATAACATCCCTAGGATAATTTGCTATTAAATTTCTAAGGTATTCTTCAGATATCTATTCTGAAGAATTGTTTATAGAATTGCAACCTTATACCAATAGCTCCACGATTTATTATCCAATCACGCTTGCCTTATACAATTTTGTCCATGTTCCCGTTGCTGGGGCTTTCACGTCGCCTGCACAATGCGCTGAAGAATGGCCAATGTATACTAGTTTTAATTTGAAAAGGTCATTAGTCTCTCCGGGAGTAGTATGACAATACGCCCGTTTTGCAGAAGAGAAGTGCGCCGCGCCTCAATGCCCTGGGGTGAGTACCACTTAATGTAAAAGCTTCTAGGTCTCGGGACAAAGTATATTGGCCGTTTTAAACTAAGCCATGTAGGAGCTCTCGGTATAATGTCAATTTATTTTCTAGCATAGTGCATTGTCTAGCACTTTATAGGTCTATGAGACAAATTGTCCCAAAAAATGTTTATGTCCGATTTTAATTGTGATCTAATCTATGTAAGCGATGAAATTGGTTTACTTACGACTTTTCGACTCTATTATTTGTTACTTATGGTACAAAGGTGTTGGACCACCTTCTTGGCTGATTTTGTATGACTTCATCACTATAAAAATGGCGATCACCGTCATCACCGCGTTCATTGTCAAACGATCGAAATAAATAGAATTAAATATAAAAAAATTGTCTCAAAAATCTAGAGTCGCGTAAATTTTGGTGCAGTTAGCGTCATATATAGGTAGTACGTATAGCAGCCAAAGTGGCCATGGCCATATTTGGTTACTTTGGCTGCTAGGTAGTATATGTCGCCTCATTGAACGTTAAGAGCGAAAAAGACTCGTGTTACAATTTCATTGCCCGTAGGTACATAATACCGATATAGGTACAGTCAAAGAAACTGTAACAAAATCTAAAATTAATTGTGAAAATGTCCATCACACTGAAAATAGCGTGGTTTAGGCGATTTTCCTTGGCTGTATGTATTTTATCTTTCGTTTGGTTCGAATTAAATATACTTAGACTACTTAGTTCGCGCACCAGTCTTCACCAGTTTGCTCTTTAAGGTGGAATGAAAAAGAAATTTACATAGTTAAGGCCTTAATTTAATCTACGCTTTAATTTTCTCATTTTCGTAACAACAATTAGTCATATTTTTTATATGGCTAACTTTCGTTACGAAATTGAGAAAATTAAAGCGTAGATTAAATTAAGGCCTTAACTATGTACAATTTTTCTTCATTCCACCCAATCCTTCTGACTCGATCGTCTAGGTGGTCATACTCGTAATGGACGACACTTCCGAGATCCCCCAGGTGATTCAATTGGAATAACATGTACATTAAGATCATTTAGGTGATTTAAATACATTGTTATGTCCGACAAAACAAAAATTTAGCATAAGTAGTGATCCTCTAGTATTTTTTTTCCGAAACAAATACAAACGAATGCGCTGCGTTTGATCTCAATTCGTTTGGCAACTCGAACAGCGCCTCTGGCGGCCTTTGATGGTACCTATTTGTTGCCATACAAATTGAGACTAAACGCGGACGCATTCGCTTGTGATGTTACGAAAAAAATATACTAGTGTACTAGAGATACAGGTGATCTTACCGGATAACGCGAGAAAGAGCGCTTTTTCGTGATTTGCACGATCTACGCCGAATAGACACGATGTTCTATGTAATGTAATAATGACAGAGATAGTTTCAGCTTGTCAACGTTCTTTGGCCCAGTTGCTGTAATGAATAATGTCGTCCCAATTTCGTTAGTGCGATTTATCATAGGATTTATTTCGGATCGATGATCTGGTTTAGATTAATGATATTTATGGCTGTACTGACCGATCGATAATAGACCGCGGGCCAGTAACATATCTCCATTACTAAAAGTTCCTCTCAGACGATAACTCGTAAGATGCTTAAGAGAGTTATGATGTGAAACCACGTGGATGTCAGCTGGTCAAACAGACAAACACGTAAAAAAGTAGTATTTTTGTAATTTCCCCTCGATTGATAATATTATCAAATGATAGCTAACCCGGACCCGGACCCGGGTATGTCCTAAAACTACGACCAAGGTCACCGGGGGATGGGCAGCAGCATCCCTGGAGTGCGGTGGAGATACTGCGATCGCCAACCCGCATGCCAAGCGTGGCGATTATGGCATATACCCCCCGTGAATTTGGGGGAGGCCTATGTCCAGCAGTGGACGTCCTTTGGCTGATATGGTGGTGGTGGTGGATAGCTAACCCAATATCTTGAAGGCAAAAAAACGTCAGCCGGCTATAAAGTGGTGGAAAATACATCCGCCGGTTCCTAATTTGCGCCTTAATTTAAACTAATAGCGAATACGCTTGAAGACTCCATTTACCTCCCAAAGCTGCAAGCATCAATAATCACATTTGTGACTATAATAATATCAAACGAGAGAAAATAATAAAAAAACTATATGTCATTTACGTGTTTAACAGGTCATTCAGGGAACCCACCAACGGTGCGCGAGTTGACGGTCCACCGGTCTTCATAACATAATACTACGCTCTTAGGCATCTTACAAGTTATCTATCGCCCGAGAGGAAATGACTGCCGATATTTGCTCCTGGCCCGGGGACTATATAAATAAATAAATAAATAATATTGGGGGACAATCTTACACAAATCGACCTAGTCCCAAACTAAGCAAAGCTTGTACTATGGGTACTAGACGACGATATACATACTTATATAGATAAATACATACTTAAATACAGAGAAAACATCCAAGACCCAAGAACAAATATCCGTGAAAAATGCACAAATAAATGCCCTGGCCGGGATTCAAACCCGGGACCTCTAGCTTCGGAGGCAGAGTCACTACCAACTAGGCTAAGCAGGTCAGGATATTAAATTCTAGTTTCGAATACCGTTCCACTGTTATCTACCTTTTTCGCGTTCATACGTATACATAGTAATTTTAGAGAATTTTCATCACCTAACATAAAATCAATAGATATTGTCACAACCATTATGTGATGGAAACTACTTAACTTTGAAGGATTAATTAAATAATATAACTCACTTAAAAAAAGTTTTAAATACCCCCGACATTTTCATTTCAAAGCTTATTAATATCTCTAAAACAGCTGAACAGGTTTTTATAAAACATGGCTCAGAACACTCGGGATAAAATTATCTATGACAGAAAAAACTAAACGAAAATCGGTTTATCTGTTTGGGAGCTACGATACCACAGACAGATACACAGACCGACACGTTAAACTTACATATCCCCCCTCTTATTGCGTCGGGGGTTAAAAAAAGCGGCGGTGACGACCACCGCCCGTGGGTTTTGATCGTTGATCGTTTCCTTTTGTATTAATCATCATCATATCAGCCGAAGGACGTCCACTGCTGGACATAACCCTCCCCCAAAGAGTACCACAATGACCGATTCAGCGGACTCTGTGAGCTTTACCAGTATATGTTCTATACTATTGACGAGATCTTTGCTGCCTAAATTTGATAAGTATTCAATAGGTGCTTCAAGTTTTAATTGTTACATTGTGACATTTAATTTTATTTTATTTTTTATATTTGGACATTTATTCTTCTACGATTATTATTATTAATTTTATTTTTAATTTTTTTATCTTTTAAATAATATCACGTTTTATTTTTATTTATATTCTAATACATTTTTAATTTCGGAAGTATATTTGTGGACATGTCTTTTTATTATTATTATTCTTTTACATTTTTCTTTGGTGCTTGCTTCTGTTTAGTTAGTTAAGTATAATTTTTGGATGTATAAGTTATTTTAATTTTAATGAAATAAATAAAAAAATAAAAATAAAAAAAAACCTTGTGGGGGGTCTACTCACGCTGCGCCTACCGCTACGTGATCGCCACTTGAGAACCTTTCCGCCCCAACGGCCATCGCCCTTTTGTATTAATATATTTACTAAATTATAAACCCAAACATATTATGTTGAAAGCACTAAAAGCTCATTAGGAAAATTTAGTTAACCTGCTAATTGCATGTTACTTGGTCTTAATAATACCCAATTATCGGTAGCCTGTAGCTGGTATTAATAGTGTTATTAGTTTGCGAATTTTAACTAAGCTATCGATCTTCTAACAACTTTAATATTTAATTATTTATTAGAACTTTCATAATTGATGATCATGTTTGTTCATGGCTCATCCGAAACCATGTTTGGAGCCTCATTTAGTTCACCGATTAACGGTATTGGGCTGATTTATTATAGTGTAATCGAAGCTATAATTTCAAACTGACAGACGTTTTGATGAATTGGCCTCGCAAGTGTGCCGGTAATAGAGATAGCACAATCAATCTGTGGCTCATAATTTTATCACTTTGTCGGGCAGGTATTGGTTGCGTAACTAAAACCTGCGAACCAGATCATCGGGCAATACCTGGGTTATGTGGTATTTCTATCAAATAAAACCCAACGGTGATCGCCATCTGCGCTCTAATGCAGAGAACTCCAGGATTTCAATTACTAAAGGCACTGGAGCCTCCTCGCGGTTTACTCCTTTTGGCTCATCTTAACATCTTCCCTGGGGTTGATAGCCAGCGGGGCAGCGGGTGGGGGCGTTTTTGAGCCCACTCAAATGTATGATCGCCCGTTCGCCTCCCCGCTGCCCGCTAGCGCCCAGTCCACGGCCTTAGTCGTGTTAAGCGCAGCAGCCTGTTGGGGCGTCGATAACTTTTAACCGTAAATTCCGGTGCGCCCGGTCGCGTTGCTTGCATTGCAGCTGGCATGATATGTCGTACATAAAACGTTAGCCTTTACCAGCAAGTATGTAAGTACTAAAAGGGGCGAATGTTTTATGTCGGATATAAACCAGGTCAATGCTCATATTAACGAAATTTTGTAAAGATATTTCAACCATCCGCATCCATATTTATTCTTAAATCCATGTTAAAATATACATAAGTTGTTAGTCGTTACGATTCGTCATCATAAGTTGTAGGCAGTTCAATTCTCACTATTAATAGGAGTTTACTTGGCTGATGTTTTCTTCGTTCGTATATTTGTCATTGACAGAATTTCTCCAACTGCCTATTTCTGACGTACATCCACTATAACGGATGGACCGTTAAAGTTAAGTTCTATCAAATTTCTATTGCATACAAATGAGACCTTTTATCTATTCGCAGTGGCTCTAACGCGTTGTTAATATCGATTTATTTGACATTAAATGTCAAGGTGCTCCAAGAAAAAGGCCATTATCTTTACGATAGGTCGCAGTCGCAGTATCGGAAATTACAGTAGGTCGAAGTATTCATGTATATGTTAAGTCGTGAGTGCTCAAATAAATCTAAATTCCACTTTATAAAATCTATTGACTTCTAATCATCGACAATACAAACTATAAAGAAAGCAAAGAAAAAAAGAGACACACTGAAAATCGCGCGGTTTAGGCGTTATTTTTTTTCTTTAGCTGTCTCTAATTTTTCCTTCGTTCATCTCGATTTAGTATGCCTCTATTAGGGTTTATTAAAGTGCCTGTAACGCAGCTGGAAATTCAGTTTCCATAAGATTATTTTACTCCTAGGTAGGTTTTCTAAGTTAGAAATTAGACATAGCGGTTTGTTGACAATGCGGGTATAAAAGCGCATGTTTAAGAAAAATTTATTTCCATCTTCCGGCTCGAGTTCATAAATTATTATCCAAACAAAACCTTATCTTAATGGAACAGGGTAAAGTTTACGAAATAAACTGAATCTGGAGACGGGCCAATTTTATAATTTTCAATGTTGACAAACTTGCCCTAGCTGTAATTCACCGTGTCTCTGCATAGCACGAATTTGGCCACCGCCCAATTTTCCCGAATGTAAACAAATTGCTGCCTAGAAATTGAAGGCCTATCTAGAATATACTTAGCATACGATTTCGGTCATACTTCAATGACTTTCGCGCTGACAGGCTTCCCGGAACATATAAGATTTAGATAAAACATATAGGTCACGCTTATCTTTTGAAGAAGCATTTAAAATTATAATAGGATGTGAAAGAGAGGAACAAATTTAGGCCCTGACTTAATATACATTTTAAACACGCTTTTAAAGGTTAATGACTTGAGCAATTCATAAGTACTTTTGAAGTTGGGAACTTGGGATTAATTGAGATTTGCCTAAATTAATATTATTTAACTGATAATTCTGTAAATGGATTTAAAGTGGATTTATAAATAAACATGTTTTACAAGAACATTAATTTAAACACAATTAAATTTCGTGTAGCTTATTTTAAAATTTGCTATGCAAACCATTGCTTTTCCAAAATAGAATTGAATCCAAAAATTGTTGATTCGCTGTCTAATTGGTTATATATCGCTGTCTTATCGGTATTCTCCTCTACAGGTCGCATTTCTCAACCGATTCTCGTTGTGAGCAGGTTTGATAATTAATAATTAAATAGATTTTTTTTGTCGAGTCTACACCACCACCACCATATCAGCCCAAGGACGTCCACTGATGGACATAGGCCTCCCCCAATTTCATGGGGGGCAATGCCATAATCGCCACGCTTGGCATGCGGGTTGGCGATCGCAGTATCTCCACCGCACTCCAGGGCTGCTTTTGCTGCTATTATGTTTTAGGTATATTATATTATTATTATGATTATATTATATTAATATGATTTATTTATTATGTGTACCTTTAATATAGTATGTTGTGTTGCGTTTCGTGGGTCACTTACGGTGCTGTCTGAAAACCAGCGCTGCAGGTGTCTGACACCTCAGCATAATGCTGAGACAGTAACCAATTCACTGCCGCAAAAACACATGCCCTTTTGTGCATAACTGCATAGGCAAAGTACCCACTATTGTATTTCGGTTGGTTTATGAATGTTGTGATACCTCAAAAATCGTCAACAGAGTAAGTACTTATTCAAGTATTCACATATTCCCTTTAATTCCGGAAAACATTTAAAATTCTGCCGTAAATACCTTTAGCCTCGCCGTAAAATTCGTTTAAACAGCGTAAACAAAATCGAGCAACCCATTCTAATTACCACGAACCGACCCAAGCTTTGCCTAAGGGATATATAATATAAAAGCCACGTTGCTTACAAACTGTCCTGGCCTTTTCAAAATGGATGACCCTGTTCTCAAACCACCAAACGAATTTCTACTTTAACACGTTAAATTAAGGTTGTGTTTACATATAACAACAGCATTGCAAAGGGTCGAAAGGACGATATTTGGAGGAGTTAAATTGGAATTAGGATTGTTTGTTGTGTAGGCGTTGTTGCTGCGACGTAGATGACACCGTTTTGGGTCGGGTACGCAGTTTGCGGTACTGTTCGCTTTAATAAGGTAAGCTTGAGCTAAATTCAAAGAATCAGCATGGTACTGATTTTATGTTATGTCCAACTCCAATATATCCAGCCTGTTTATGTTATTGGCGCTTTAAATGCCAACGTCGGTTTTATTTCTCAAGGCGATGTATGCCCAGGCAAGTCGAACAACGATTACATAGTTTTCTATTCATCATCATGTCAGCCGAAGGACGTCCACTGCTAGATATAGGCCTCCCCCAAAGAGTTCCACAATAATCGGTCCTGTGCCATCCGCATCCAGCGGACACCCGCGACCCTTACCAGGTCATCAGTCAAGACGGGAGTGTGTGTTGCCATACGGCACTGAAACGTGGTCGCTTACTATCGACCTCATAAGAAGGCTCAAAGTCACCCAAAGAGCAATGGAGAGGGCTATGCTGGGAGTTTCTCTGCGTGATCGCATCAGGAATGAGGCCATCCGCAGCAGAACCAAAGTAACCGATATAGCCCTCCGAATCATTAAACTTAAGTGGCAATGGGCGGGGCGCATATCACGTATAACCGATGGCCGTTGAGGCGGAAAGGTTCTCCAGTGGCGAACACGTACCGGAAGGTGTAGCGTGGGCAGGCGCCCCACAAGGTGGACTGACGACCTGGTAAGTTTTCTAGTAGCCCAAAGTTTTTGTAATCGTTCTTTTAGCTTGACAAAGTACGTAACGTAAGTGCAGATAGATGATTCCCACACACTTCGTCACCAAGCAATAACTAACTAACTAGTAGCGTGGCTCAGTGACCCGAAACGGGTCTTGGCCTCCGAAACGAGAGCACGCCACTTATCCCGATCCTGCACCACTGCTTGCCAATCTTTGACCTGCAGATGACGCAGATCCGCCTCCACTGTGTCTTCCCAGCGATACCTGGGTCGCCCGACGGGGCGGCGACCAGTCGGTCGACTCAGGTATGCTCTCTTGACGGCGCGATCCTCTCCCATTCTCTGTAGGTGGCCGAACCAGCGAAGTCTGGCAATAATCGCACTAAATAGCTTCCAACCGTGTACATCAATACCCAATGAACACGTCAGTAATCAGCACGTTCATCAAGTAGCAACAGTCAATAAGCGTCGAACAAGCCGCCTACCGGAATAATTACGACACGGCACGGCAATCGGCATTGGAATCGGATTTGAATACAATGGGGCCGAAATGTACTGACACAGATATTGGTTAGATGACGTGAACTGTTCGAAGGTCCTGTGAACGATTGAGAAGTTTGGATTGAAAGAAGAAAATACAAGTTGTTTAGTCTTTGAACCACGATGCTGGTAAAGCCTCAGTTATTACGTGTGTAGTACGAGAGTATATGCGAGTTTCACTACATTGCGCGGTTTGTCAGATCGATTGAACTCTTTATACCGCGGTAACCCGCAGTGGCATGAAACTTGCATGCGAATCTCGTATGTGTGTACAGAGTACAGAGGCCTGAAGGAAACGTCACTTTTTAGTACATAAGGGATAACGAAATTCTGAAAACCTTTATTGGTGGTTCACCTAAGTTGTGCCCACATAGGTGTTAGGGTAATTTGTCGAGGTCCTCGGGGACCAACATGAGAAGCCAGGAGAGGAAAAAAAAATGAAACCTACCAATGTCAATAGCTTCATTTGATGCTTTTATATTAAAGCTCTGCAACATCGTCATACCAATTATAAGGTACTGTATATAACCTATGAGGAAGATGGTGACATGAGCTTCCTTATTTTACCTATTATCTCATGTTACCTATTATTTGGATTATTTCCTTATTCACCTTCAAAAATAAGAATTAACGATTTGTGTGGTAGGAGCTCATACAGGGTACTGTAGTAGTTGAATAGTGTTTTAGTATGGACTTTGTTGTGATTCCGTATATGGTGAAGCTATTAACCTAGACCATTTTGGTTGGAATACTTGGCAATAGATTTGTAATATTGAACGAGCGATCGTCAAGCTGCCGAATACATGATAACTAAGAGGTATTTAAATATGTATAATAATCGCAACGGCTTCGGAAAATACTTTATCACATACGGCATTTACATGCATATTAAAAACCGGTAAATCTGCATATTGATTAACCGATTCAATCTGTCGGTTCAATGCATTTATTAACTATTGCTAACGCATGCGTAAAAGCAATTGATAAATTGCGATTAAATTATTATAATTATTATTAATAGTTTATATAACCATGTCAAAGATGGAAAACCTTAAGTACTGTGTTATTATAAACGGGTTTAAAAACTAATGAGCAGGTGGAGAAGGAAAATAAATAAATAAATAAATATTGGGGGCCAATCTTACACAAATCGACCTAGTCCCAAGCTAAGCAAAGCTTGTACTATGGGTACTAGACGACGATATACATACTTATATAGATAAATACATACTTAAATACATAGAAAACATCCAAGACCCAAGAACAAATATCCGTGATTAATGCACAAATAAATGCCCTGGCCGGGTTTCGAACCTGGGACCTCTAGCTTCGGAGGCAGAGTCACTACCAACTAGGCTAAACAGGCCGTCAAAATGTTGTAAGGTTCTATGTATCTATCCATATACATACATATTATAAAATAAAGTCCCCCGGTGCGTCTGTCTGTCTGTATCTACGTTCGTTTGCTTAGTAGCAGAAGAAAAACACTGGATCAAATGTTCCTTTTTAAATTAGTTAACTCTAAAGGACTGGATTGCCCGGAACTACTTACAAAACTAAAAATAGCTGTCCCTACTAGATTGCCTCGACCGGGCGTTTATAAGTTATTTAGTATTAATTAGGTCTGGCAAAACCAATTTAGGTCGCAACTCCGCCCTTTCAAGAATGATCAGACTTTATAAGCATCTCACAAATTCCATCGGAGTCGATATATTTAATGATAATTAAAAGAAATAAATATAAGAATTTATATTATTTATATATTTAAAAGAAAAGTGTTAAAATATTTTAACTCTTTGGATACTGCGAAGTAATATTTAAGTTCCATCGTTATTGTTTTTTTTTTCTTCCCAATATTAGTATTTCTTTGTATACATAAAGATAACTGCATGTTATAGGTAAGGAACGAATGCATTGGAGTAAGTTGTGGTTACCTATAATTAGATAAGCATCAGTCCTTAATGTAAATTAGATATAATATAAGTGCATGCTTGATGTATTATATGTTGGTAATCCTCGATAAATAAATAAATAAACACGAAAACGGCTTGATGGTTTTAGATGCGGCTTTCATCAACGTGTTGCTTGATTCTTCCGGATGGTTTTGGTGTATAATTTATGTATATTTCTCACATGCATTATATTGTAATCCGTGCGAAGCGCAGGGCGGGTCGCTAGTATTTATTATAATTCACTTTGTAGTCACAGTCACAATAGTCTACCTGAGGCCACTTGGGGGATTTCTTATGAAACTCGTGAGTTCATGGCAATGGCATTTTGTGAATTCTCACTATGATGTCAATTAATTTACCAATGTCTACTAAAGTTTTTATGTTTACTAAAGTATGAGATGGTTTGTCAACTCGTAAACCATGACATGTGGTTTCAACAGCTGGAGACAAATCCCTGTCCCTCACTCTCAAGTACTCTCAACACCCTATCCTCTCCTCGGAGCACTGGCGCCCACTTTCACCACTAAGAAAAAACTATATACAATAATATACGGTGCAACATAACACGTGGTATGAAATAAAAATAAATCCATCAATAATTTGGAAACGACCGACCGAGTGCGAGCAAAAAAAAATTCTGCTACATACATACATACATTTTTGTTAATCGATTGAAAACCTTTTCCTGTGATGTGACAGCAGATTTTTTGTCGCATGGATAAGGTTGGTCCCATAGTAAATGGCTCAAAATCATGGATTGAATAATATTTTTTTATTTCGTATCACGGCTATTAGTGTTCCGTATCGTACCAAATTGATCCAACGGAACACTTATGCGATCACTTGGTTTCTGTCCCTCTTTCACATGTAGTTTTTAGGGTTCCTTACCTCGAAAGGAAAAAACGGAACCCTTATAGGATCACTTTGTTGTCCGTCCGTCTGTCTATCTGTCAAGACCCTTTTTCTCAGGAACGCGTGGAAGTACCAAGCTGAAATTTATATCAAATACTCAGGTCTACTGTCCCTTAGAGATGTGAAAAAATCAAACTTCTAAGCCAACGCAATCAAAAGATACAGCCGATTATGCCGCAATTTTCCACAAAATTTCCACACTCGCAAGGGAATCAAAACCTACAGGGTACTTCCCGTGAACTCAGAATCTTGAAATTTGGTACGAAGCAACGTCTTACCTATCTTATAGCGCAGATAAAGGAAAAAATGCGAAAACCGTAAATTTTAAGTTACATCATATAATAAAAAAAATTACGGAATCCTCGGTGCGCGAGTCCGACTCGCAATTGGCCGGTGTTTTAATTAATTTACACCACATACTTTTTTATGTTGAGTAAATGCATTTACGCGTCCCATTCTGTCGAGGAGGACGGGTATGACATAACAGACTAACCGCGGCTAGAGAGCCTTGGACTACCGTCTAAAACCACCAACGAAGTCCAGTGGGCCTATAATAGTTGGCATTTTATCACTTGTCGTCGTGGATAAGACATTCGTCACGTTCTGACAAGTATGCGACTGCGAGAGTGACGGGCGTCTTATCCACGACGATAATTGATAAAATGGCAACCATCATACGCCTTTTATCTCAAACATCCGATACTAATCAGAACTTTTGTTAACAGTGGCACGGAAGTATGTCCTGCGAGGCGGCAGCCGCGTCGTCATCCATGGGCGGTGCGGGAGCGCCCCTCCTGCCGGATTCGGAGCTGATCAAGTTGTGTCCAATGTGCCGTGTGCCCATTGAGAAGGACGAGGGTTGCGCGCAGATGATGTGCAAGCGGTGCAAGCATGTTTTCTGCTGGTACTGCTTGGCGTCATTGGATGTGAGTACCTTTTGTCTTCTTGTACTTCTTGTCTTAAAGGCTTGGCCACACGGCGTGCGCGACGCCGCGCAACCCGACCGCTGGGCACACCGGAATGTACGGTAAGTTCAACCGGTAGACCTATGGTTATTGGACGCTACTGAAAAGTTAAAAACAGATCATCAGCTCCACTAGCACGAGACGGCGCGCGAGCTATCTCGCTATATGAAATAGCCGTCTGTTTCTGCGCGTACGAATTAAAAAGAGACTGATAGTCTATCTCGCGGCGAGATAGCTCGGGCGCCGTCCTGCAGTCTGACAAGGACAAAGACTGTCGGACTTATCCTGCAGACATCTTCAATAAACGACTGTATACATTTTTAAATGGTCGGCAATGGGCATGGGACACCCGTGGAGTTTTAGGAGTCCATAGGCTGTGGTGACCGCTTACAAGCAGACGGGCCGTAGGGCACGCTTTATTGCCACCGACGTGGTATAAAAAAAAATTAGCCTCAACCAAGCTTTTTATAAACACATGCATAGTAACATTTTACTGTACACAGTATTGTTATTACTCGTGCAGCCCAAATTAATGTGGCATTTAGGTAACAGTATCCCGGCTCTTTTAGTGATTTCGAAAATGAATTTGGATAACCCCAATCTCGGCTTTCAATATGCCATAAACGTAATCCCAATATATGTGTGTGTATCTGAGCAGTAAAAACATTGATTACATTTCACCCACTTTTCTTTTTCAATCTGGTGCGGATGACTCAATCTAGCTCGGTGAAGTAAAAACGTTTTGCCTTGATCCAGAAAACTTAAAAGAAGTTTGTAAGTGTTTTCTTGGCCTAACAGTTACACTTCCATCCTTCCACCACCCAATACCCATCGCTCATCAGTCAAGATTATTTTGATTATAAAGAACATTTTGAACTCGTATCTATTTTGTGTTGACCCACATATTCGTAACGATTATGAGAAATTGGAGGTCAAACTAAGCTGGTTCCATTACTAAGGTACTGGTTGAGGTTGAGAACTGCACGGTTATTTTCCAGCGGTTCACTTTGTTTATTTATGATTTTCAACCTTGACCGATTTTGTTGATTCGTCGTACTAAGTGTACAGTGAACATCAATTATGTAGGCTATGCGATTCTTCAATCTTTGATCGATACGTTGAATTTCACATAGCTTTATAAATCAACGTCTCGTCTTTATAGTCTAGTTATGTTATGACAGGTCCTGAGCGTGAGTATATGACCACTTGGCACGACATTTCCTTTACATCGACTGGTTAATTTTCCAATTTTGTCACATCATAACAGGATTATCCTCTTGCCAGTCTTGCCGCTCAGAAGCCAGCATGACGTAAAAAAATATTTGTTCAAATTTGAATCTTCACACGATATCAATAAGGTCAAAAATTTTATCTGCCAAATATGCAATAAGACCTTAAAAGTTATCATACGTCACATACATCTTCATGGGAATTTATATTTTTCAACATTTGAATTAAGTTGCATTTGTTTTGTTTCGTTCGTTTTTAAAACAAAACAAGCTCTACTCTATTTTCTGTAACAGTAAATCAAAATTTAGTAGTCGCAAGCAGGGTGCGCCCGACGTAATAGAGCGAAGCTATTGTCTATGCCTTAAGTTTAGAACGCCATAAATTTTCCTTTACTTAGTGTTTTTTTTATTTAAATACCTACATGGCGTTAGTGTCTATCACGGTGGTAAATTTGGTTATTCCATGTTGTATGGTTCAGGACGAGCAGAACTTCAACGAAATAATCTCTAATTATTTTTGTTTCTAAAATTTGATTGCCATTTTTTCTTCTTTCATGGGCGGCTAGAAGCTAATACAAGACAAAGTAGGGTCGAATTTGCACCACAACCGTGCGGAGTACACACCGTTACCCTACACGTGACCCCTGGGTGATGCTAAAAGTGCAACAAACTGGCAACCGTACTTGTATTCTCAAAGACTTCACGGTTCGAAAATAAAATGCCATACAATTATTATTATTTTGCTTGTCCTGTTAGTTAGTATGTATGTATGTGTGGGACAAATCTTGCAACTGAATTTTCGACTCATTATCCTTAAGAGGGCGCAGTACGCTCGGTGTGGCTCGGTTCTTCATACAAACGTATTTACGCTCTCATTTTAAAACGCCATGTTAGATTAACATGAAACTTTGTATACACAATGGGATCCGGCATATCTAGGTCGAAAATTAGTTATTGATGCTAGATTTTGTAAAAGAAAAAAAAATACAGCGGTTTTTTGATTTTTTTGCGGCTTGTATGAAATCCTTAATAATCGCTGTATTTTTTCTCCATTATGATTTCAAGCAACAGAAACTAATTTCCGACCTAGATATGCCGAATCCCATTGTGTATATAAAGTTTCATGTTATTCTAGCATGGCGTTTTTAAATGAGAGCGTAAATACGTTTGTATGGAGAACCGAGCGTACTGCGCACTCTTAAGTGATTCACCTGAAATTTACTTTACGTTCGGTGACAATGCAATATTATAGCACCAGTGAGCTGATCTGATGATGGAGACAGAAGATGGCAATTGCAACTCAAACTACAGCACAAGATAAACCCGCGTTGTGTTTGAAAACTTTGAACTCATTGGATTCGTCTTAACGAGTTGTATGACGGTGGAAAAAACGTCGGCAAAGCATGTACCTAAAATTAGATTTTTGATATAAACTATTAATACTACTGTACCTGTGTTGTAACTATTATAACTATTACTGGTGAATCTCGTAAAGTAAAACCCAAAAAAATGCCAAAGGTATAATGATGATAGATAGGCATACATTTTTGGTTTATAATACAATACAAATTCTCTTTATTGCACTGCTCAATAAAAATACAGATCAGAAAAATAGCATAAAGAGATTTACCAGAGGTAAAGAACAAGCGGAGCCCCCCTCAAGTTTAACTCTATCTTCGAAACAGAATCATCCTCCTAGCTTTATTCCCAGTACAGTTGCATTCTAAAGGATGCCTGGGGTCCGCTACCTAATCCCAAGAATTGGCGTAGGCACTAGTTTTTACGGAAGCGACTGCCATCTGACCTTCCAACCCGAGGGGGAAATTAGACCTTATTGGGATTAGGCTTGTCAAGTGAGTGGGCAACTTGACTGTTAGAAGCTCTCATGCCGCCCGGAGGCCTCTAACTTGGCGTAACGACTGCTATCATAGACAGCAACCGGGATGCATACCGCACGCGGTACGCGAGCGCCGCTTGGCCACGAGCGCTCTATCTTCGAGACAGAATGTAGTTTTAAAAGAAAATAAGTTATATAAGATAATATAAGTATTATCATTGATCAAGATCCCTTTCGTTGAATTATTTCACAGCTGCGTTGCTACTGAACATTTACAAGTCTATTTTAAGACAGAAAATATTTGTTTTGTGTCTAAAGCTACAGTTTAGCGGTCAACAGATAGGTCGGATAGGGTTAAAATTGATATACATATTTACAAGCTTTTATTTAGTTTCACCTGTCCCGTTGTCTGTCTGTCGGTCTGTACTCAAATCTTGCAAGTTAAATTTGATCCACGTCCCGGTTTCCGATTGAGCTGAAATTTTGCATGCATGTATAAATCGGATGACAATGCAATATTATTGTGACATAGAGCTGATTTGATGATGGAGACAGAAGGTGGTCATAGCAATTCCTAAACTACACAAGATAAACCATCGTGTTTGGGCTTATTCGAACCGACTCAACAAGTAGTTTATGATTGTGGAAAAAAGTACAGTCGGCAATAAAAGCTTGTACCAAAAATGAAATTTTTGACCTAAAACTTATTATTTCAAATGTTTCGACTTAAAAATGTAGATTTATTTAACAGTTCACATAATTTCTGAATTAAATTTTGGAAGTTATTTCACTTTCCGAACTACCACGGTTGGCTGAAATCACCTTATTTAAAAATTACACAATTCAGTTATGATTATGATAATTTATGATGAAATGATAATGGTTTCTATTATAAACAGTAATTACTTTGGTGGAAGTACTAGCAAAGATTATTGACATACCCATTCCCATAGTTAAGGGAATGCATTATTATGTATCTACGACCATTATAATCTCAGACAAAACTGAGAATCTGCGGGTTTTCCACACAACATAGGTAACTTCCGCTACGGTCTATTAAGATTTAGTTATTCAAGTTTTTTGTGCCACGATTTACATCTTACGTCTCAGTACTCTCAGTAGGTAGTGGGAATTCTAAACGCCAAATAAAAATTGTTGGTGCAAATGCCAACCCAAAGGTATTTTGATTTTGTAAAAACCCCAAATCATGTTTATTTATTCGTCGTCATCAGCTTATATAGTTCAATGATTTTTAAAGAAGGATGGACTCGTCCGACCTTTTTAAACTGATGGCTTGAGTCGGCCATATATACGGCTTACTATAGTAAGACCCAGTCTCAGTAGGTAGTGGGAATTCTAAACGCCAAATAAAAATTGTTGGTGCAAATGCCAACCCAAAGGTATTTTGATTTTGTAAAAACCCCAAATCATGTTTATTTATTCGTCGTCATCAGCTTATATAGTTCAATGATTTTTAAAGAAGGATGGACTCATCCGACCTTTTTAAACTGATGGCTGGAGTCGGCGATAATACGGCTTACTATAGTAAGACCCACTATAGTGTCAAAGGAATTTGATCCTTCTACATATTAGTCACATTCCATGTTTAAACGACAGCGCTGCGTCGCGCCGCGGGTTCGCGAATGCTAGCAACTATTGCTACTACCATACCATGTAAATATGAAATTTAATATTACTCTTGAAAGTTAAAATTCCTCTAACCTGCGTTCGTACCAATGATACCAAATTTCATAAGTCAATGGTATTTAGATATAGTTGCGTTCTATTCTGTTACGGTTATACCTATAGTTATGCTCAAGTTATGCTCTTCCTCTTATCTCTCAAACTAAATTATGATAGGTATCTTATTATTGTCAATGTCATCTTGTCTTATATAAAATTCTGAATAATTGTAATACTGTGTTGCACGCCTATTATTGAGATGCAGGCAAGACTTATTTCATCTGTTATCCTATTATTATAATGTATAAGCTTTGTATCTTGTTGGTGTGTCTAATAAATAAATAAGACGGGTCCTATGAATGAACCAAAAGGAATTGGATGGGCTAGTGCCCAATCGGGCACTTCACATGCACCTTCTTGATTATTCACACATGCTTCGAACGCGTAAATATCTATTCAATTAAACTGTAAAAATCCCCTATATAACCATTTTACTTCAAGCACTAAATACAAGGTAGAAGGAGAGTGTAATGGAAATTTCTTCTTATACAGATAGACAACACTATTAGATTCTGCCAGAGTCAAGTGTCTGCGATGTTTGCCCTCGTTTAACCCCGACTTGGTTTTTAACGGTATCACTCGTAATTAGCTATGCCCAAAACAAAGGCTCAGCGCGTGTTGCGGAGAAAGTGCTTCTAAATATAGCTGACTTCAAAACGTTTACCTTTGTGTACGTTTTCTAAAAATACTTGCAAAACTTGTATATGAGCACCTTATTTTCGTGAATAAAACTAATAAATGTTGCCGGCGGTAAAGGTTACGTAAATCTGAACTTAACGCCGGAAAAAAGCCTTTGTGGTAATTCTATCATTAGGAGGAGTTAAGGTCCTGACGTCATACGTTCCTGAGTCTTCACGCGGTTAACTTTACCCTTAGAGGCATGTTATGTAAATTCATCGCCCCCTACGCAGAGAAAAAATCCTTTGTGGTAATTCTATCATTAGGAGAATTTAAGGTCCTGATGTCATACGTTCCTGAGTCTTCACACGGTTAGCTTTACCCTTAGAGGCATGTTATAGGATTTTATCGCCTCCGATGCAGACATATTAGGCCAAGTGATGTGGCTCACGCCACGAAAACTACTGGTAACCCCGATGGCCCCTATAGCCTCCACTTTTGCCTTTCAGAGGGAAAACCTGACTTGATCTTGACTGATGAGCCTGCGCGGTTGAGGTAAACGATTATGTATTATAGTCAATTTACGTCAATATTGTTATTTTTAGAACACACGTATAATTTAGTAGGCTAGTGAATTAAAATCATCTACTATTTATACATATAACTACGTAAAAGCTGGAAGCGTGTTTTATTCGAATGTCTTGCCAAATATTAGTGTAGTATAATGCAAAATTACAGCATTAATATTATGCGAAATTACTTGATATGAAAATAAAGTTTTATAGGGTTGTACCTTGTTTCGCAGACGAAAGTTTCATAGATGTATTGCTTCGCAGAATTATTCATAATAAGCGTTTTATTTCATAGAAAGCGTTTTTTTCAAAAGGATCGCAGTTCAAACCTAACCTAACCTACTTTTCTGGTAGACCTAAATGAGTTCTACACAATGACCTAAAAAACTTACCTAGAAAGTTAACAGTTTCGGAAAAAAACTTTCTATGAAATGAATAATTCTGCGAATCAATATATCTATGAAACTTTTGTCTGCGAAACAAGGCATCACGGTTTTATAGTTATACAAGCCTTTTTCTTTCATCGTCATCAAGTCAATCAAACTAGCAAGTGGATGAAAAGCGACACAGGCACGTCTCAAAATGTGGTTTACTATTAAATAACTAATATTATCATATACATCTATATATATATTACGCGAAGCCGATCCTTACAACATCCATCAGATCTACAGTTATGGACCTATTTTGATAAATTATATACCATAGGATTCGTCCCATGCTGCAGATTTGCAATAAGGTCTTAGTTTTTTGATTTTTATCCTGAAAAAATTATTAAATTGATATTTACGAAAAATCCTGGATGCCCCGACAAATATAAGCCTCAAAATCGTGTTCGATGACACCGCATACAAGCGACGGGTCAACTTACCTTGGTAGAATTGTACGAGGTGTCAAAATTTAGCTTGGTTAACACGTGACTTGGGAACTGGCTATTGTATGATTCCGGATGACATTAAATCAAATATGAATTAAAATGTTCCTGTAAGAAATATCTGGTACAGCATTACAAAATAAAATCTTTTGAGTCGAGTAATACTCAATATTATTAACTCTAAACGAAAGTAAAATTACTAATTTGTTTACAAGACAATATGTTAATTTCATGGGGCCTTTTACACGGTGATTCTTATCCCGTGATACACTCATATCACCATACGATTTACGTGAATATTGATGCATATTGAACCAAAACACGAACTATTTGGAAAAACGCGATAATATTGACATCTCAGTTTTGTCATTATATTAATCGTGTAAAGGGCCCCATTCATTTCCCAACTTAAGACCCTGTTCACATTATCCGATTTGATGAAGGTTTCGGCTCCGACAAATGTATGGAAATGTGACCGATATCGTGTCGTGCAATGTGAACAGTGACCAGTTTTCGTAATTAATAATACTAACAGATCCGCAGTGTTAAGCAAGACGATTTTTCTTATAGTTGTCTCTTTGGATCCTTATGGTTAAGCAAGATGAATTAGACCGTGACAGATAGAACGATCATTTTCGGCTGCTAACGAATTGTCTCCACTTAAAAGCACACCAAAATTTCAAATCCCATATAATCCAAAACGTCACAAACGTCAGTTCAGTACAATTTGCATATAAACAAATATATTCGAAAGCAGATGCACTGACAGGTGAACAACTGTCAGATATCACTTATCTGTCTCTCTCAAACTTACTGATTTGTGCATTAGAGAGAAGAGATCAGATGTTCAGAAATTGTTCAACTTAAATGAGCGGATTCGATATCTGTGGCAGTTTTCTATACATATAGGGATAAGCTAGCCTTTTTACTTCCACTTTCTGTCTGTTTGTCATTTTGCCGTGTTTTATGTACAATAAAGCCATACATACATACATACATACATAACCGTGTCGGCTCCAACGCCGATATCGGATCGGATAATGTGAACAGGGCCTGTTCAGTTCTGTCGAATAAAGCAGAAAATAAATGAAATGTTTACATAAATGACATACGTATTGTGTCACTTTTTTTATTGTGCTCTTTTATGTCAATATTATATTGTCATGGTTTAAACAAAGAAGTTGGTATACAAACCAATGACGCTTCAAATATACGTTCCGTATATCTTGACTGATATTGATACCTGCCAAAACAATGACAAACCAAATTAAACTTTACGTTGTGAGTTACAGAACTGTTTCTGAGTTAATCATAGATAAGCTGCAAAACATTTTGAAAGAGAAGAGATTCGCTGTATCTAAGTGTGTCTCTCTTCCACCTATTGCCATACCAGTAGGGTGATCAAGAGATCATAAGCAAAGAAGTTCTCATTGGAGTAGACGTTACTTATTGGTGGATTTAGATCAAACGAACGAGAAAACAATGTTGCACTAATTAACCTTTACGACGCCAACAACGCATTTGAAGTATACGCGCACCATCGATTCAATACAACGACGAATATATCCGTCATGGCGACGGCATCCAATGCGATATTAACCTACATGCATTTCTATAGATAATGCGCTTAAAAGGTTAAAAAAATAATTACAACCTTTAATTGCCGAGAACGTAGGTGTTATGATATATGAAAATTACCTTCGTACTTTATACTATGTACTATAACTTATTCTGTGATACTATGGTTTATATTCTATCTCTTATGAAAAATGAGTTGGCGTGTAAGTGTCACTGTGGTTCATAAAGTATGGCGTTCAAAAGGTTAATTTTCTTTTTTTTTTCATTGTTTGTCTGAGGATGTCAAACCCTACAAAGTTGAACCCTACAGAAATGCATGTAGGTTGATATCTCATTAGCCCATCATGGCCCACGTACAAGGCCCAGTTATGCGGTGGATCGGGGTGCAAATATGTTTTTTTATGGTTGACTGTGACACAAATGTTTTTAAATCAACTTTGTAATCGAGAGCGAAGCCACGGGATAGAATATAGATAGGCTATATTCTATCCCGCGGCTTCGCTTGCATTCTTCGTAGTACGTCGACGCGGCGGAGCCGCGCGGGTAACTAGTGTTATTCTAGATTCCTAAAATACCGGATTGCTCCAAATAGATTGTCCCGGCGTTGTTCTACTCGTGTCACGAGTGTCACGACCGCTGCATTTATTGCATTAACATATTGATCGGTATATTTTTAAATCGGTGGCTACTAAACGAACGAATACCGGTCTGTATTCGGGTGCGCAGAAGTCAAATCTGTTTTGGAACACAGATTCAACCTGATACTCATTTGAATATTTTAAATAGATGTATATGATCCAAAAGAACGACTTAGAAACCGCAACAAATATAATTTTTTCGACCGCTTTAACCTGGTTGGTAACCTTGCCTACGAAGCTAGTGGCTGGTGCCCAAGTTTGAGATTTATTTGTGTGATGAGCACAAATAATTGTTCCTGTGTTTTGGATGTTTTCTATATAGGGTAAGCGGTATAATCATTGGTCCCTTAAGGCGAACTTTTTAGATTCAAAACAAAGTCCAAAGCCTTTGAACCCGAGAATTCGAACAAGTTACAACCGTAATAATACTGTAACTCTTTTATAACTAAAATGAGTTGAATATGAAAAAGGTGCGAAAAGTACAATCATTGGCCCCTGATGTATAGTCATTGGCATATCAAAAGTACAATGATTGGCCTGCCAATAATTGTACTTTGCGTTTATTGGTCCTGCCAGTTTTTACACCGTGCAACGCGCAACGGCCAATCACTGTATTAATTTACTAAAAAAATATTAAATGAAGTGGTAATGCTGTGCAGTGGCTATTTTTTATTTGGTATATCGATCAGGGGTGTGTAATGTTTCCTGTAATTGTTTTTTATACCTATAATTGTTGGTGGCAAACAAGCGTAAGGCCCGCCTGATGGTAAGCGTTCACCGCAGAAAATATGTGTTTTCGCCTGATGGAATATTTAACCTAATGTAACGTTTTAAATAACACGCGTTGTGATAAAATCTAATATTATCAGCATATAAGCTACGAGTTGTATATGCTAGGAAAAATCATGAAAAAGTAGGTCGAATATCGCTCGACATGTTTCAGATCGGTACGTTATCCTAATCAAGAGTACTTATCGCGGCGGTGGTTCTTTTAGCACTCACAAAACCGCCGCCGCGATAAGTACTCATGCTTAAGAACCGCGAATCGGTCTGAAACATGTCGAGCGATATTTGACCTTCAAGAAGTAAGTGACCCATTAAATAATAATGAAACGGGTCCTTCTTTTAGTACTGAGTGCTAAACGAACCGCTGCCGCGACAGGTACTTATGATTAAGGAACGCGAACCGGTCTGTTACAATTCGAGCGAAGTTCGACCTTAATATACCTCATTTTCATTATATTTTAATATACCTCAAACTCACGGGAGTTTACTATGTAAAAAAGTGACTCGATTTATTATTATTTGAGTTTATATTTTGTCGAATAAATCGCAGTATATCAAACGTAACATCATGCTGCGTTTCGATCTTTTTTTTGCTATCCTTCAAAAAACTCTGTGCACGCCATAAATGCGTTTAAATAGTATTGAAATTGGTACATCACTACCATGATCAAAAATCTTTGTACAATTATTGGCATAGGCAAAAGTAATTATTGGCATGGCCAATGATGTAAAAAGTATAATTATTGGCCCTGCCAAAATCTAGTTGCAGTGATCTTATGTATTTTTTATTAAAATTATTCAAAAAAAAGTTGGTAATATCATTGATTGATTGAGTCTAAAATAGACTGATTAATTTAAAGCACTAAATACTTGCTATTATTGGCCCCCCGGCCAATAGATTAATCCTTCATATAAATCATAGGTACTAACTTTGGCCTACCCGTTTCTACGTTATCTTGGGCCTTTTCCCACCATTTATACTATATAAACCGAAATGGAATGGTAATTAAAATATGAAAATACTTACCTCGCAGCCCCGACAAAAAAAAAGTAGTTAAAAATCTAAATGAAAATACTTAATACTTAAGATTTTCATAGCAAACCACACTCGAAGTTGTAGGCGCTGCTAAAGTATTTTTTTTTTTCAAGTTTTCTACCTGTCAACTTTGGAAACGACTTACTACATTTTAGAGTGTAGCAAACTAAGAAAAATATGGAATTTATTTTCGTCCTTGTACTCAATTCAACAGGCCAATGATTGAAGGGGGGCCAACATTACTACAGCTTACCCTATTTAAGTATTTATCTATGTATGTATAAGTATTTATACCGTCGCTTAGTACACATAGTACAAGCTTTGCTTAGTTTGGGACTACGAGTAGGTTGATTTGTGTAAGATTGTCCACAATTATTTATTTTATTATTATTTTCCCATTTAGGTGTTTTTAGACAGGAGACGTAGAATCGAAAGCGTAGGTGTTTCTATAAAATATTCAGTTATGTACGTCCGCATATATGACAATTGACAAATAAAAGTCATATACGGCGCTGTTGGAGGGAAGGCGCAGCAGCGCACTGGTGTCTCAGTTCTGATTTGTGAGACAAGAAGTCGAACCAAGCGTTATCGTATAGTATCACGACGTCACCCAATGGGGCCCTTTACACGGTTAATATTATCACAATACTGGGATGTCAATATTATCGTAGTATTCAAAATTGTTTGGACTTTGCTTCAATATTCATCAATATCCACGTGATACGTATCGTGACATGAGTGTATTGCATGATAATAATAACCATGTAAAACGCCCCAATGACTTCGATATAATATTAATGTAAAAAATGTCCAACATAAAAAACTGGAAATAAACTCAGTTTGTTTGCTTATTTACAGGACGACTTTCTGCTCCGCCACTACGACAAAGGGCCGTGCAAGAACAAGCTGGGACACTCACGCGCTTCTGTACTGTGGCATCGAGCGCAAGTAAGTATCTATTCAAAAGATAAGACCCCCTTAAGACATACTGTGAAGTTTAATAATAGACAAGTTGTCGAAAAATTCTCCTCGCGAGGAAAACTTTGGTAGCTTCGATGGTACCGATACCGATCGTTAAAACATTTTAATCTCAAGTCTTGTGTTTATATAGGTGAATGTATTATTCCAGGTGGTAGGCATATTTGCCGGATTCGGTCTGCTGTTGCTGGTGGCCAGCCCACTGCTACTACTGGCCGCACCGTGCATCGTCTGCTGCAAATGCAGGTGAGAACTCCACTCCCGGATCATCACATTTCTAGTTATTTTGATTCTTAATTTCCTCTGAGACTGGAGAAACTTCGTTATCAACATTGACGCTTGGATATGATTGTGGAACAGGATCAAGCTATGATATAAATAGGACAGGTCTGATGATGATAATTGATAATTTGTATGACACTACTTTTTTCAAAATTCAAGCATCTCCGGTGATACAGATATGTTTTCCGCTGGTATTCATGATCTTTCTATATATAATAATTTTCCTAGCTCATTGTCAATTATGACATCCAAGTAGTTACACTAAAATATATTCGGGCGAAAAATGGGACTGCAGGATTAAGTCTTCTGCCAAGTATTACCGAAACAATCGACCTTGCGCTTCCTGCATTGAACAGTCCCCGCGATCTTGATCGGGTAGTCGATCCACCTTGTTGGGAGCCTGTGAGCCCTCTGACCTGACGATGGGTCCTCCACAATACTGTCAATATTATCCGTGACTTATCGACCTCAATCCATTTCAGATTATGCAACCCAAGCACGAAAAACCTCGAGGAAGTTGACGAAATCGAGAGCATAAGTCCCGGGCGAGAAGACGACGACGAAATCACCCGCGCGAGGTATCTGTCCGACTGACGCAAGAAGAGGTTCCAGGTGGAGGGTTCCACTCGGTGGTAGGTCCGGTCAAGTGTTTGTGTAGAATGGCCGAAGACTTAATGGACTTGTGGTGAGTGATAGGCCGAAAGCAAATAGGGATGCCGATTGGAAGATTTGGAGTGTTTCAAGTGTCATAGCATTAAGCAGCAAACAGAAGATTAAGCAGTTATGATGGCAAGCGAGTCTGAAGAGTTCCGGCTAGGCAGCTTTGAGAGATGAGGTTTTGATACATCTGGATCTGCCTAGGTGGCATGGATTTGTCTTGTTAGACTAGTGTCACTAATGCTTTGACATGATGGACAGAAGCATTTGGTTTGAAAGTTTTAGTGTAAATATTGGCAAAGTTTGAAATCTGACGGCCAAGAAAGTGATGCAAGCATTGGTGATATTAGTGGATCTGGTTTGAATAGTGCAGGTCCTGCAGAATGGATCCCGCATAATGATATCTGCCTGTACAGTTCGACCAAACAAAAGCTGGTTAATGTGTTGATGCGGTCGAAGAAAGCTAAATACATATTGGTGGATACTAATTACAACTGACAAGAGCTAGGTTCTATGTTAAAGGCGGTTAAATGTTGAATTCTCCATGATACGTGATCGTTTGAAGACATAATTCGTGCAGCGGTCACATGTTTTCGAAGGGAATTACGGGAGATAGTGTAAAGAACTGATCACTGTAAATACTTAATTTTTTGGCCAAGGTTATGAGGATAAGTAAGATACTCCTAAGAACGAAATTGAAAGGACATGGTTGGTATCTTTTTCTATTTAAGTTAGAGAATGAAGGCTACCACTGTAGTTTTGGATTTCGTTTTTAAGAGCTCTGGAATTAAGTATTTGTGGAGAAGTTTGTTACGGGCCACTATTGTATCTAATATTGTTATTGGATGTTTGTATTGTACATCGCTGTTTCTTGTGATTGACGAACGGATGGTGAAATCTTAATCGAAAATAGAAACTAAACTTTAAAGACGGCAGTTTGAGGTCAGTTCTAACAAATCGTAAGTTGACTTGGCTTGTGACTCCAAGCCGTAATATAGTACTGATCTCTAATGATTATTGTTATTCACTTGGATTTAAGCTTGGCAGATTTAATTTAGTTTTTGAGGCAGGTAATGATTTAAAGGTAATGAAAATTGACTGCCCATTTATGTACTTTAATAAATCATCTATAGCATCACTTTTAATAAAAGCTTGTTATTCTTGTTTAGGGTTGGAATGGGGTTGAAAGAGACTGATAATGACGGATGTGTATTCGAGTGCCAATGTTTTACTTTCATTTTTCCGCAATTGCCAACTAATTTTTGCTCTAACCCATAGTTAACATTTTCTTTGCCGTGTTACATAGGATGTATGTACATAGGTATGCTGTCAAAATGTTAAACGACCTGTACATTGACTTAATCTATTGTGCAGATTTTGGACACCAATACTGATACCATTATTTTTACTTGACTCGGCAATGAAAATGGTGATTTCGTGTCGATAGTATTTACAATTCGAAGCGAGCTTTTTGGCTTATATCTTCATGATAAATAACTCAATTGTAAGCTTTTAACTAAACACAATGGAATCGTCTGAGTACACAGCCCTTGTTTTGAAGATAAGTTCAAAGGCTCATTTCAAATAGTTAATACTATATTATAACGATGCTTCAGAATTAGGTCGGCACATATCATTTGCGACGCCTTTAATCTTACATCTTTAACAACGAATGTCTTAAAAACAAGAACTATCTCGATCATGTTTTAGGTTGTAAACTTATCTACCGGCAGGGTTATTGCGTAACTTTTCGGACGCGCGTCAGGACACATCAACAGTGATTTTCGAAGCTGGAAATAACAGTTGACGTGTCGTAACGCTCGTTAGAAAAGTTACACAATTTGCACTGTGTAGAGATACATAATACACCAGAGTATTATGCAAATGTCCTATAAATGTCTGTCTTTCGGTAAATCTCTATGGATGCCAGGCCCTAATAGGTAATGTAAGTTAGGCATGGATGTTGAAGTGGAACTTAAAATATAACAGGTAAAATAACTGATGGATATTAATATCATAATATGTATATTTTTTTATAAATATAGTATGCAAAGCGTACTTGCGTATTGTTTGATTGAAATCACGTTTTTGTATGGATACTTAGGCTTATTACTTCAAATCTAATACGATTTTAGGGATTTCCTCTACAAATTAAAATTAAACGTATCACCGGGATAATTGTCTAACTTTTCCCAGTTAACCTTTAGAACGCTTTGTTGAATACAAAAGCTGTCAATCACCATGACATCGGGATGTCAAACGCGAAGTTGAACCCTACAGAAATGCATGTAGGTTGATGTCGCACTGCACGCCTTGACAGATATATCCGTCGTAGGCGCCCTAAAGGTGAACTGACAGTTAATATGTCCTAATGCGCGTTCGAAAAGTTGTTCAATTGCCCTGCAGCTGTAGAGTTAACACTTTCGTGAGTGAAGCCAAATGTCTTTGGAATTCAGCAATGTGTGTTAACCATGTTTTTCTCCTTATATACATATATCTCAAGTTGAAGCCATATCTGTATTAAATCACAGACTTTGTTGAAAAAGCACAAAACTAAGGACATTTCTAATAAAATTGCGTATGTGGTGATTGTCCATTTTATTATCAACTTATTTATTCTTTTGTACTTAATGCCATTGTTTGGCCATTTATTTCCATAATATATATTTTCCTTGATACCTACAAAAAAGATGTAGGGCCGCATTTGCACATTTACCTCAGAAGTGTAAACTGTTATTTAATACAATGGACAATTAGTGCAGATATATCATAGTCGCATTTACCGCGTGACAAAACCAAAATAAAACGTTCGTCTTCTTTTGTCACCAAGTGGTAGAACTAGATAGGTGATCTATCATTTTTTGGTCGCGGTAAACACAACCATGATTTGCCTTTTCGACTCAACTCTTACATCGATAATAATAAGATTACTTACTTCTCAATTTAGATTCGTAGTAAAAGGTCCAAAGTATTAGTAAAAAGATCTAGAGTAACTGCAATGCAGTGTGAAACAGTGCATATGTCAGGATTATTTTTTTAATCACTGTGATTCAAGGAAGGCAGTTAGTATAAATTATTAGACGCGTTATCCTTGCGGCACGAGTTTTGTAAGTAGTAAAAAGACAATCGTTGGATTGTTCATAAGGCCTATTTGCAATTCTACCCGCTACACTGCCACCTGTGTACTTTATGCCAATGGAAACAAATGGGAATAGACATAGACAACTGAGAAACATGGTCAAAATTAGACGATGTTAAGTACTTAGATCTGGCTGTTAAACGACAACATGATGAGCATAATCAGAGTTGTGCCAAATGCCAACGTTAAGCAGTACGCTTTTCATAAGTTTACATTTGTCTCCCTCTTTGTAAAATAGGGACCTAGTTTTTACCCCACAAAAGCGTGCCACAGGGATACGCGAGTCTACATATACGTAATACGCACTGCTTTCTTGTCCTGCACACAGCGCCTTATCTTTTAATTTATAAATGTAAATAAGGTTAAATTAATGTACTTAAATAGTCGAGGATCGATGACGCCATTTTGGATTTCCTGTTGCACGCAGAAACTGATGATAATAGTGTAAATTGTATTGCTGTTTAAATATTATATGTAATGCACAATATAAATATTATCCCTATCTTAAATGTATAAAATACGAGTTAAGTGGAAATGTTAACTGGCGACGAGAAATTGTTCAATTTCTAAAAATATCAATGTGTTCAAAATATCTCTTTTATTTAGAAAATACAGCTCACATTGCCTGTTGCATCTAGTAACTACTTTACCCTTAAAAAGGCACCACCAATCTAGAGGGCCGATTGTACCTTTTATTTCCAGTCATCATTTCAAGTACCTACTGGTTGAGCGGGTTCCAATGGGCTACGGGTTTATCTTGTGTTGTTTTGGAGTAGCTATGGCTATCTTCTGTCTCCATCATCAGATCAGCTCGGTGGTACCATATTGTATTGTCACGGAACTTACATAAGTATGCCAAAGGACCATGTGTCAAAATGGTCCTGAAACCAGCAAAGCTGAGAGTGTCTTTAAATCTACTATTAGCTCGTATTCACTCAGACGAAAATATGAATATCTCAGTTCTGCAATGAAATGCAACTTGGTGCCCAAAGAACGAAATGAAGTAGACTTAAAGACCTATCTAATGACAGTAATGACCTAACTCTCAGCTTTGTTAGTTTTAGGACCAGACTCCACACAAAGTGGCCCATGGTTCTTTTAGCTCAATCGGTTGAGGGTAACTGGTTCATTTGCAAAATTTGACCTGAACATACAAACATTTTTTATGATAAGACTGACCAGCCATTGGCCTTAGTCTCACCTGAAGGAAAGCGATGACAAGGCCTAAGATGTTGCTCACTGGTTCAGTAATAGCCACTCTTGTCTTGAAGAGACACAGATTGCAAGTAAAATACCTAAGCTTGTAAAAACTGATACATTGCTTTTTCATATTTACCTGAAATATATTTTCATTTTGATTGTATTCCGTGTATGTAATTTGAGATTGTACTTTTATGTATACGGCTTAACGGTCAAATCTACACGTCAACTACCCGGGAACTGCGTGCAACGGCTGCTTATAACTGTGAAACATATCAATTTTATAATGATTTTTTTAAAGAATGCTTTTATCAGTTTCACAAATAGTGTCAGCATTATTTGACTAAAAGCCTCCGCCAAGTCATCGATCCTTTAAGTAGCTTGTCGTAGCAGGCTAGTTGAAGCATTTGTAGACTTAAACTAGGTGGCTAGGTTAAGTTATTGTACTGTAAACGTTAGGATAAGTTGACTGTAAAATCACCCTCCTTGTCTATGGTATTCACGCGAAGACTTTTTTTTTCATTAAGTTTAATATTTTATTGTGTTGGTATGACACGTTGTATATAGAGAGAAGTCTATTTTTTGTTATCAACTATTTCTTCTTGTTTATTTTGTGTTGAGACTTTCCGTTACTCTAATTATAAACGATTTAATAAAGATTTTTTCTGACAAATCTCAGGAGAGTATTTTTATTTTTCCATAAACCTTAATGTCATAACCCTTCTGATTATTTCTATAATCATCACCATTGTCTTTGACAGAGGCCTCCTAAAAAGGTAATAATATAAAAAAAGTAAAAGTAGTTTATTCTTCAAATTAGGCATATTACATGCACCTATGAACGTCAATAAACTACCACCGGTTCGGAAAAATATACCTCTGCCACGAGAAGAACCGGCGTAAGAAACTCGGCGAGGTGTAATTTTTTCAAAACAATATACATTGTATAGTTAAATATAAAATTACAGTGTCAGCTACTACAAAATAACTTAAACAACAATGCTACAGTAGAAAATATATTTTCGCGATAATTTACCCGTGCAGGACGCTATCACTGCAAATCCATGATGTAATCGTTTATCTTATAATATGCTCTTGAAATAAGTGTTTGTTTTACTACAGATTTGAAATTAGAATTGCTAAGTTCAGTAATGTGTTTAGGAATTTTATTGTAGAATTTGATACAATTTCCCAAGAACGACTTTTTCGCCTTTACTAGTCTATAGAAGGTTATTTTGAGTTTCCCAGTATTTCTCGTGGCTATTGGTTTATCAGTGTTCGTTGGAAAATTGCTCAAATTCGTCCTAACATACATTATTATTTCAAATATGTATAGGGACGGCAGGGTTAGAATATCAATTTCTTTGAAAAATTCTCTTAATTAATCACGCGACCCCAAGTTATAAATTGCTCGGATAGCCCTTTTTTGCAAAATAAAAACAGTTTCAATATCTGCAGCTGATCCCCACAAGATAAGACAACAAGTAATTATACTATTAAAATAAGCAAAGTAAACTAACCGTGCCGTTTGCCACATTGGTAAGCTGCCTTAGTCTCCTGACTGCAAATGCAGCAGAGCTCAACCTACTTCCTATCGCTGTTATATGGGAACCCCACTGCAATTATGAGTCCAATGTAATACCTAAGAATACAGTTGTCTTAACAAATTCTAATGTTTGGCCATTACGTTTAATATTTGTATCTAAGTTTCTGTTTGATGAGTTCGCTAGAGAGAATTTCATACATTTCGTTTTTTTCGGGTTCAATACTAAGTTATTGGCAGCAAACCAGTCAGATATCATGGAGTGTATTATTTGGTTCAATGAGTTCAGTATCTCTCCTATTTACCTTGAACAGTAATGAGGTGTCGTCTGCGAACATTACAATGCCTGATCTTCGGCTCACCATATATGGCAAATCATTTACATAAACAAGGAACAGGAACGGACCTAGAATAGACCCCTGAGGTACTCCCATCTCTACCACTGTCTCTGACGAAATGGCTTTATTTATAGCTACCTTTTGATTTCTCTGTGTTAAATATGACTTCATGAGATCTAATGCATGTTCTCTGATGCCATAAAACTTAAGTTTACAAATTAAAGTACCATCATCTACACAATTAAAAGCCTTGGAAAGGTCACAGAACACTCCGATGGCGTCGTGCAACTCTTCCCAAGACAGCAAAATAAATTTTAATAAACTTGCACCTGCATCAGTAGTTGACCTACCCTTCGTGAAGCCGTACTGCTGTGCGTAGTGCAAAATATTGTGAGGGTTAAAGTGAGAAACCAATTGCGTAAGCATAATTTTTTCGAATATTTTGCTAAACGCAGGTAGGATAGAAACTGGACGATAATCAGAAGGATTATCTCTATGACCTGATTTGAAAATTGGAACTACTTTACTACATTTCATTAAGTCTGGAAAAATGCCATAGTCTATACAGTTATTAAAAATGAGAGCTAGAGTTGGTGCAACGACCTCCAGAATAGATTCCAGTACCTTGACTGACACGCCCCATAAGTCCTCAGTGGTCTTTATTTTTAACATTTCAAAGGACTTCAGTACATCTAGAGGAGAAACATGATGAAATTTAAAATAACGGTGTACCTATCGAGGTAACCGTAATGTGGGATGTTGATTCGATGATCATTGTTCCAATAGTTGTGTCTGCGATCGGGCTAATAGCGACCAACATCTTATGAGACTCACGCTAGATGTCTGGGTCGAGGGTCAAACGCAAAGGTGTTACTCCTGGACACTACGCGGATAGTCTGGTGGATCCTCTCTGTCGCCCAAACCACTGGTAGCTTATGAACGATTCACACCAAACGGCTGGAGTCGGCGCGCACGCCACCAGGCTTCGTATCCAAACGGCAGCGGCAGAGCTGGCGGCAGCCGACCGGCTGCCCGCAACCCATTCAAATATGAAATCTAACTTCTGTATAGAGGGTTCGAATTCCTTTGACTCTAGTGGGGTGCGCGTCGACTCCAGCCGTTCGGTGTGAATCGTCCATTAGGCTTTGCCAGTGGCGCCCGAAGTTAGGTTTTTAATATGATAATATTTTTGTAGGTATAATTTTTGTGTAATTATATTGTACAAACTTAGCCAAAGACAAAAGGTGGCTAATAAATAACTTAATAATAAACGCGCGCGTTCTTTATTCAGATAACTTAGATTCATTGGTTAGTAAATAATTACGAGTAGGTATCATAAAACTAGTGATTGAGTGTTAGTGTTAATAGCGGTGTACTAAGCAGTACTACTAAGGTAAAGGTAATATGTGATGTTGATTAGACGATCATGTTGTTGTGATAGTCGTTTAAACGTACAGTCTAATAGCAAAGAGTCTAGCGGCACCTCAATAAACCTTTCTCGGAGGAGACTTAGCTAAAAAAGCTCGTGAGGGTAACAAATAATTAAAAAAAAAATGTTCTCTCTGCTATGAAGTTGTCAAAATAAATTTGATGATGAAATGAAATTGATGATACAAAATGTTCTCTGTGTTGATGATGTAGCAATGAATGAACTAGGTCTTCATAACATAGATTACTTCACGTTCCAAAAATATACGTCACAAATGAAACCCAAACCTAAGTTGGATAACCATGGATTTTTGCCCATTCCCTGATATTGGGTAGTTCAATGCCCTTGTCTATTTATTCTTCGTATCACAAAACTGTGTGCATTTAGCACATTCAAGTCTATGGCAACAAGGACAATGTAAATGAAGGAAACAAGAAAGTTACTATGCAACGCGATCACGTGGAAGTCGAACTCTAAAGTATATACGCTACGCCACTGCTGCTGTTACTTCTGCTCCGACTTCACTGAGCTTCCTATTATAGTATTGTGTACCTCACTAGTTAAACATGGCTGGGCCACCAGGCGAAGACATGATCATGGTGAACAAGCGCTACGTCTTCCCCTTGCTGCAAACTGTACTGATGGTTCTCCGTGCAAACCCTCCCAGCCGACCAGGGGCGAAACCTCCACCTGAACTACTCTGCTTACTATTAGTACTAACGCTAGTTATACGAGACTATGATAGAAGTCAAGAACCGCCACCCCGTGAGCTAATTAACTTACTAGTAATACTAGTAGAAGTCCTTGACGCTTATAATTATCAACCACAAACACTTCAGAAACACAAACAACCACTGCTTACACACCGGGAGGTCTATAACTTCGTACCAGAACAAGAAACAACTTACGAACTCTCAATGGAGGGTATTATTGTAATTTCTTTATCAGTAGTACTTCTTTTGTCATTTCTAGGAATATTCATACTCCTCCAAGTAGGACTAAGAATCATGAAAACAATAAAATTGTATGTGGAATATAAATAAATATTAGCTATCCAGTGACAAGAATAAATTTTAGATAATTAATGTTGTTTGGGCTAAATTAGGATACTTCGCTTTGGTTCATTTCAATCTATGAAAAATTTCATTCATAGATGCAGTTGTGAAACATTAAGACAAATAAGTAAAATGTCTGCCCAGTCAAAACCCATAAGACAATTTTGTGAGTACATGTTTTTTCAGGTATGAAATCTTCCATAGTAAGCCACTTGATATTTTGTATGACAAGAATCCTGAGCTCTGCTACCAAAAAAGTCAGGAAAGGAATGTAAACCACTTATTTGCTCACCATTATCTTGCAATATTTATTGCAGTGGGACTAAAGTCCATGGGTCTTACCAGTAGGAATAAAATTTGGTGGCAAAATGGTCCGAGATTGACTGATCCATTATAATTATAATTCTATGCTTTGGATTAGGAAAGAGATCATGCCTGTTTTTACCTCATCACTTTTATTTTTGTGATTCTTATATATTTATCTGTTTAAAGTGTGTTATAATAAATAATATTTGTGTTGTATATTGTACATATATTTGACATTGTTTACCTCTAGCACAAAATGCACATTGACATTAAAATTTTATTTACATAACTTGTTTCACTTGCAATTCCGATAATTACCATTTTCTAGCTAAGCCCGCAGTAGCATCAAAAAGTATCGGATTCTTGAACTCTCCCTTCATATCCAGCATATAATGCATCCAAGTGTTCTTAATTTTCAATGGGAGCTGTACTTTAGCATTCTTCCTGTTTTCTTTACAGCAGACATTTTCTATTGGTACTTTCATTATGCGGTTGTTGCCGAACGGAGAGTAAGTGACAAATGAGAGATGTTTGCCACCCTTGTGCAGAACTAGGTAGCGAACTGACTTGAGGGTGTACATCCATATCATTGATAATGAGCCTGTACCTGTAAATGGATAGTGAAATCGTGGATACAAGTTAAGTACTCATAACACCATTTTTACAGCAACTAGGTTAATCACAAGCAAAGATTATCCTACATGGAGTAAATAATTTTTAAATACCAATAGAATTAATTTAAAAAACGAAAATAAGTCACTTAGTTATTATTTGAAAGCATACAATGCAAATGCCACAAAATGATGATGTTACTATTACTATCAACATCTGACAGCTCTATTATAATGTTGACAACTCAATGAACTAGTAAAGTCAGAGTAAAGAGCAAATGTGAGTCAACATTTTCGCACCTTATTCCATTGTTATAAGGCGAAAGATTTAATTTCTTTCTGCTCTTGTTTATACAACAAATTGGACTTTCACTTTATCTGCCAATACAAAACTCACCAACAAGAATAGCTATTCCGCCAAGCGTATTTCTGTACTTATTATCTCCAAGATTTATCCTTCTATACCAAGGAGTGTCGTCTGTTATAGTCGACCGGTCTACGGGAGCATCTTTCAAAGAGGTGAATGCAAACATTCCCAAATACATCCAGAACATGTACTGCACTACTGCAAACACGTTCATGTATTTAAAATATTTCGGATTCTCGTATTTGAACAGAATTACGTCTTTTACAACGTTAGTATTAACATTGTGAAGTGTTTTTGTTGCGACACTTGCGACTGAGCTGAATTGTGCGTTTATCTTGATACAATCACGACACGGTAAGAGTATTCGGTATGCAGCACTTCTTTTTAATATAATCGAGGCGTAGGAAAGTAATAACATATTTATTCGTTAAGGTATTAAATATTACAAACGATAATTCTATAGTAATCTTGAATTGAACACATAATATAACCTCAAACAAAATCTGGAAAATATGTCAATGTCAATCTTTTTTTTAGATTGTGTAGATACAGGCCTGTTTAGACAGTGCAGTCACAATCCTATGCATTGTCCGATACATAAATTTTGATATAGTACTCCGCTTATATTAAATATAATATTGTAACACGATCATAGTAACGCCACAGAACACCAATGGTTGCACCGCGCAAGTGACGACCTACATATGCATCGACGCACACATGCACAGCCGCAGCGTATATAAGGCCACCGCGCGCGCCGCAGCATCATTCACTCGCTAGACGGCGACGAGTGCGATAGCCCCGCAGTCCACTCGAAGTCGTAGTAAGTACTTGCCCTGACCGATAGCCCCGCAGTCATCAGGTGTCAAGTAAGCTAGGACGGATAAAGGGTGCGATAGCCACGCAGTCCACCCCACGATCCTCCAATAGGGATATATGCTAATTGAATGTAAACCCAGTTGTATGATAACCTGTAAGTCTCGTAAAGAATAAATAAACAACCAACAATTGGGCTTTTTCTCACCTGGCAACCCTACATCTGGCGCCCAACGGAAATACAAACGTACTGCCAAGTGTCAAATCCACTTAAAACTGTCTTCATAAACAAAAGATATCTGCTGACCTCAACTTTCAACAAATTGAAGACTACCGCGGAAATGGCAGTAACGTTCAGTCAAAACAGTTCGCCGAGCTAATGAAAACGTTGTCTATCTCAAAACTGCACTGACAACTGCACCAGTATTAAAACAAGCAGAAGGTAACGATGCCTTCAAAACCAAAACAGATGCAAATCAATACGCGATTGGCGCAGCTCTGGTGCAGGGGGAGGGTGACAAAAATTATCTTGTCTCCTGACCCTGGTTACAAAGAAGGTGGTATGATCCTGATCACATCACATCCATTAAGTAATCAAGAAAAATATTTTACTGCAAAATTTGCACCTAGACGAGATGGACAAAACCAGATCATAGGAAAACATGGATCAACTATCTACGAAGTAGCACATCCAAGCAATCCTCATCAAGCAATCGGGAAGTTCCACACATCTGCAATTACAAAATATGAAACAAGTGACGATGTTATCCCAGCAGAGGAAGACTTAAGAAGGTACCTGTCCCGGTTCCATATGCTGGTACTCTATCGGGACGACACGAGCACCAGAGGGGGAGGATGTAACACGATCATAGTAACGCCACAGAACACCAATGGTTGCACCGCGCAAGTGACGACCTACATATGCATCGACGCACACATGCACAGCCGCAGCGTATATAAGGCCACCGCGCGCGCCGCAGCATCATTCACTCGCTAGACGGCGACGAGTGCGATAGCCCCGCAGTCCACTCGAAGTCGTAGTAAGTACTTGCCCTGACCGATAGCCCCGCAGTCATCAGGTGTCAAGTAAGCTAGGACGGATAAAGGGTGCGATAGCCACGCAGTCCACCCCACGATCCTCCAATAGGGATATATGCTAATTGAATGTAAACCCAGTTGTATGATAACCTGTAAGTCTCGTAAAGAATAAATAAACAACCAACAATTGGGCTTTTTCTCACCTGGCAACCCTACAATATTATAAATGCAAAATTATAACTGTGAGTCTGTCTGTCTGTTACCTTTTCACGCTTACACAGCTAAAAGTTTTTATAATTTTGAATGCATTCCTATAGTCCTCAGAGCACCCCCGAGTACGTTTATCTGCCGCGTCCGACTAACTAAATCCCAAAATCCTTTCCTTGGCTTCCTACAATGGTAAGGACCATTGTAGGTTGTTCGTTTGAACCAATTTAATTTCGTAAAAATCTAATTAAAGGTACCTAATCATTGTGATTATCAACATTACTGGCGAACAAATGTTAGAATACCCAATTATTGATACTAAAAAAATAAAAATAAACGCATTTAACGCGACTGCACTGAAGCTGAAGCTCGAAAAACTGCAATGGCGAATGGCGCTGATGCCTCGGCTGTGTTCCGAATCACGCTCACAGCGCTGTGAGCGCGCTCACGGTCGGACCGATTCACGCTCACAGCGTTTACACGAGATGTCGAGACGTCATTGATGACGTCATGGACGGCGCTCACGGTGCTCACACTCCCAGCCGTAAGCACCGTGAGCGCAAACGTCAAGTTGACGTTTGACATTTCATTTTAGGCGCGAAAAATAAACTTTACAGTTATATTAGTTTATTTATTAGTTTTTTTGTACTTTGTCGGTAGCAAACAAGCGTACGGCCCGCCTGATGGTAAGTGGTCATCGCAGCCTATGGACGCCTGCAACTCCAGGGGTGTCACATGCGCATAACCAACTCTTTAAAATTTTATATACTCATTTCTTGAAGAACCCGATACTGTAGTCCTTCGGGAAAACCTCGGCAGGGAGTTCATTCCACAGTCAGAGCGTCCAATGGAGAAAATTCCTCTGAAACCGTACCGTACGCAACCATTCAGGTTCTAAGGTGTGAAGATGAACTATTCCCTATGCTCTACAATTTGGTCCTGGAACATGTCGTCAGTTTTATATTAGTTCGTTGCAGATTGCGATTAATTTAAATTTTTTACAGATCAAAAACCCAGCCCAGAATTTCATACTACGATTAATTGACGAACTCAAAATTCAAATTCAGTTGACGTTGACAGTAAACACGCTCATGACCGGTCCGAAACAAAACACCGCTCACGCGGCCTTGAGCGCGCTAACTGATTCGGACCGGCCGCCAGCACTGTAAGCGTTGTGAGCGCTGTGAGCGTGATTCGGAACATAGCCAATATATCGGATAGTGAATGCGCTTAAAATCCGCGACCGGCGTCCTATAACCATAGATAATAGGCGTTCAGCCGTTTATAGACCAATTTGTTTTTCAAATCTATCTATGGTTATTGTCAGCGCGTCTTCATTTTGTAGTTGTCGTGCCTATTGCAATTTTAATAAAACCAAAAATGTTAACTTACAAAAGTGATTACTAGTTACTCAACTCTTGTCTTAAATTTAAGACATTTAACATATCGCGTAGATAGAACTCGGCTAATAAGCACCACGCACAAAATGGCTGATATAAAGGTGAGTGCGAAGTCTTGGCGGCATTTTGGTCGGTAACGGTCAAAATTATATTTTGGTGTATTTTTCCATATGTGCCTCGGTATGATATTTTGTTAGTTTTGTGGGAAACATTAAAGCCTCTTGAATGTATTGAACATGAACTTTTATTCGTAATAGCAGTCATTGCGTGTACATACTTTCACAGGGTCTTATTATTTATGATCGAATGCAACAACTCGTTTGTATTGATCACGTTCTTGAACTGTTTAACTTTGTTTTTCCTTTTTGCCATGTAATTTGAATTTGAAATTACGTCTACAAACGCTACGCCAATATTGTATGGGGTTTAATTTGAGGGTAGATTTAATTTCCCTCTATTTAAAATAACGGATTATATTTTATTGTAGCATAGGCAGTTCAGGGCTACTAACTGAATTCCCAAATATTATTATTATGAAATGCAGAAATATAAATTGCTACAAAAACTCTCATGAATGAGACGGGGCTTGTGCCCAGCAGTGGGATGTATCAAAAAGAAATTAATTTTTCCTTGGGTGCAAATTAGTCATTTTTTTAAAATACTTATTGTTAGTATTCCTCACCTTGGCCTTATCCTAGTTGCATGAATTGATGTAGTCAGTAGTTTTTGTGGAAGTCATATGACCTTCCAGCACATTAGTACTCAACTGCTAGGATAAACACTTATTATCAATATCATCATCCTAGTGCTATCCCAGTACATTTGCATCCTGAACAATGCCCGGGGTCAGCGCAGATTAGGTAGCTACCTAATCCCAAGAATTTGTGTAGGCATTAGTTTTTACAGAAACTACTGCTAATTGCCATCTGACCTTCCAACCCAAGCTGGATTTACTGGGATGACGCTTGTCAAGTGAACGGCCACGGGACAACTTGACTGTTAGAAGTTCTCACACCGCCCAAAGGTCTCTGACTTGGCTTCACAGCTGGGATCAACAGCTTAACATGCCTTCCAAAGCATGGGAGATGGGAGTGCTCAGCTAGTAATCAATCACTTATTTAGATCTCTTAGGAGTTGACCATGGCCAATGTTTCCGGGCGCCGCAGAGCCCTGAATGCTCCGGCTAATATCATCATCATCATCATCATCATCATGTCAGCCGAATGACGTCCACTGCTGGACATAGGCCTCCCCTAGTTAATAATATTAGGCTAATATAAATAAATAAATATTAGGGGACATTTTTTTACACAAATTGAACTAGTCCCATAGTAAGGCTTGTGTTATGGGTACTAGACAACGTTATATTTAATACATACAGTACCGTCCAAAAGTTTAGGACCAAACACAATTTTTAGTTTCATTTTCATAAATTATTACTCAAACCAAACGGCAAAAATATTGCAATGGGCTATTTCTCACATGGACTATTTCTCAATCACAATCAATGTTGATTATTTGCTTATTTTGTGTTTGGTCCTAAACTTTCTAACGGTAGTGTATATAGGTATATGTATATAATTAAGTACATAGAAAACATCCAAGTCTCAGGAACAAATCTTTCTGCTCACCACAAAACCAAATGCCCTTACCGGGATTTGAGCCTGGGACCTCTAGCTTCAGCAGTGTCACTGCCAACTAGGCTAAACAGGCAGACAAATAAATAAAATAAATTAACCTTGTTTGTGTATCCACAGTTTTGCAAATGGGATCCTTCAGGTGACGGGAAATTAAGGCATAAAAAAGTATAATTCCATTTTTTGCAATCATACAAATGCTACATCAGTTCTATAATGATTTGTTTTGTCTCAAACAACCAATAATTATGAAATACGCTATACACAAGAGACATGATTTATTTCCCAAAAATACCACATTTTGAGCTACAAATATATGATTTTTCAATTTTATGGATACTTTTAGGCAACCAATTTAGCCTAGTTGGTAGTGACCCTTCCCGGTTCGAATCCCGATCAGGGCATTTACTTGTGTGATGATCACAAAATGTTCCTTTGGATATTTTGTATGTACTTAAGCATTTATCTATCCATATAAGTATGTATATTGTCACCCAGTACCCTTAGTATAAGCTTTGCCTACTTTGGGACTAGGTGTTTTGAAATATTTATTTAATTTAGAAAAGTTTAAGAATATTAATATATTATATATTTGCCTTATTCATTTTGATATATGCATTTGGTTTTTTATGGCAATAACTCTTGAACTAAACCTACCTACCTTTAATAGGGCACTGGTAAAATAGTTACCACCTGATTTTGAACCTTGTTGCTGTAAGATAAGATGGAAAACCAATGAAAAATCGGATTACCGTCTGTCCTATTAAGGGATAATAAACATGAAAGCAAAAATAAAAAAGTAATACTAACTAAAGTATCTAAAACTTAACATTAAAAATTATGAACACGGCCAGGTCCCCTTGGTAAGGTGCCCAACACGCAGGCATCATTTCCGCGCTGAATTGCGATAGCAATTCTCTGTTCAAGAATGCTGCCCTCGCGTGGGTCGCCTGTTGCCTCCTTAAGCTGCTTGCCGAGCGCGCCCCTGCCCCACGGCCCAAGTGTCTCAACGCCAAACGCGACAAAGTCGTATTGGGTGCCGAGACAATTGTATTTTCCCACCTTGGAATTCTCGGGCGTTCTTTATAGTATTTTGGGAGCATCTCAAGCATAAGTCCACAATACTATAAATTTGGGTAAACTAAAAAAGTATATTATTTTCCAGTCTATGTTCAACAAGATGTCATCTGCCACAAACGGCACCGGGGACGCCCCAGCTCCGGCCCCGGCTGGCAAGAACCAGAAGGGCTCCATCGAGAAGATATACCAGAAGAAGTCACAGCTCGAGCATATCCTTCTCCGTCCTGACACATATATCGGGTCCGTTGAGCGGGCCCATGAGACCATGTGGGTCTTTGATAAGGAAAAGGAGTGCATGACACAGAAAGAACTTAATTTTGTACCTGGTGAGTTTGCAGTGATTTGATTTTTATAAAAAATAATCAGGCTCGGGTTTTTTTAAAGTGGATATTTATTTGTAGTCAGCTTGTATGAGCTGCTCTACACTCAACATTTTTAATTTTATATTCCGTTATTAACGCTAGATCAAAGAAGATATATACTAACGTAACAAGAAGCGACACCGAAGCATGTGTGCTGTAAACCCGTCTCGCGGCTATGTGTGCGTGTCCGGACGTGAACGGGGGTGCGCGAGGGGCGCGCGGTGTGTGGACAGCTAGCCGCGGCAAGATGAATCGCAGGGGTGCCGCTCGCTTCCACATTCGCTCGCGTGACGTGCGCTCACACAACAGATCGATCGGCCGGTAGCGGGCGTATAGTTTTACTTGAAATTCGTTAGATTTGTAATTCAATGTAATCAACTATGGCTGGAGCTTTTTATTGCTGTGTCTACGGTTGTGACAGTAATACCAAAAGCCACAAAGGGAAAAGCTACTTTAGGCTACCTACTGATCCCGATAAGTTAGTTATAAAATTTTATATGTTGTGTCCTTCCCTACATTTAGAATTAAGACTTCACCTAAAATCCGTTTTTTAATTCGAAGGACTAAAGAAAGACGAAAGGTTTGTATGAGTATGGATGCATTTTGACTTGCAATACATTAAGAAGTACCTACATCTTCGGAATAATTTAACAAAAAAAAAAAATTAAATGGCGAAAAGATGAAATGTCAATTGAGTCTTTCAAATCATACTTAACGCGGGTGTCGCGGTCGCAGTGAATGACTTCATTTCATGTCACATAATTTCTGTGGATTGAGGTTTAAAAAAATATTTTTTATATTATTGTTATTATTTTAGCATACAATTATATTCATGTGAAGCTTAGATTTACACAAGAAAAGTAAGTTTCCATATTATGAGAAGTTTTGTAGGTACCTATTTTACGAGCTTTTAGTAAGTTTTCTCCTGACTCAGTGCATCTGTCTGTCTGTTTGTGATCAAAACTTACAGATTAAATTTGACTAGCTTCCCGGTGTTTAATTGATGAATATCATGATCATTGAATAAACATTATTTCCTCTTGCCAAGGCAGCTACATTGCCAACCCTATGCAACAGACGTGACGTTACAAGGTCACCGGCGCTCGACTCACACCGATAGACCGTGTCGCCCCCCTGGCTAGATGGCGCTAAAATAAAACTGATGCTGATGGTATTACCAAAGCAACTAAACACTTAAGCATACTAACGTTTGGGTTTATTTTACATTGATTATCCTATTTAGTGACGAAAATGAATAGGTAGGCAACGTCAGAAGTGTCCACTTAATATAATTTACGGTTGTATCCGTACAACCCCCCCCCCCCCGCTTTTTTATGTAAAGCAAGGATGTTACTTATTCTGTACAGATAACTCTCGTGAGGTTCCGCCATATTAAAATAGAATGGTACGAGTCACTCACGTTTTTAAGGTCTTATATCATACATACATACGTATAATCACGCCTGTTTCCCAGAGGGGTAGGCAGAACACATAGAAGGTCGTTGGGAGCTGGGAGCCCCTTAATCATGAGTGCTCTAGCGTAAATCGACCATAAAGTAACTGTTACTGTAAACCACATGCAGGCACGAGCGTTAGTTATTGAATTGTTAAATTATACATAACACAAGCTTTATTGAGCTTACTATGGGACTAGTTCGATTTGTGTAAAAAAAATGTCCCTTTCCATATTTATATATTTATTTATTTATACATTACATAATTTAGTCCTAAAAACATTTTTACAATTTCCAGGTTTGTACAAGATATATGATGAAATCCTGGTGAACGCGGCCGACAACAAGCAAAGAGATAACAAAATGGATGTAATTAGAATTGACATCAATCAAGAAACTAACACCATTTCAGTATACAACAATGGATGCGGTATCCCTGTCGTCATGCACAAAGAGGAGAAAATGTATGTGCCCACCATGATCTTCGGGCACCTCCTGACATCATCCAACTATAATGACGAAGAAGAAAAAGTTACTGGAGGCAGAAATGGTTACGGTGCAAAACTCTGCAATATTTTCTCAACAAAATTCACTGTTGAAACAGCTTCAAAACAGTACAAAAAGCATTTCAAACAAACTTGGGGATCCAATATGACAAAGGCTTCAGAACCAAAAATTAAAGAGGCAGGAAGAGATGACGATTTTACCAAAGTGACATTTAGCCCCGATTTGGCTAAGTTTAAAATGGAGAAGCTTGAAGATGACATTGTGGCACTTATGTCTCGACGAGCGTATGACGTTGCTGCATCCACAGCTGGCGTCAAAGTATATTTGAACGGTGAAAGATTGAAGATCAACAAATTCAAGGATTATATAGACTTATATATCAAAGGTAAAGAAGATGAGAATGGGCAGCCATTGAAGGTCGTCTATGAAAAGGTCAATGACCGCTGGGAGGTCGCGCTGACTTTATCTGACCGAGGCTTCCAACAAGTCTCATTTGTAAACTCGATTGCCACCACAAAAGGTGGAAAACATGTTGACTCAGTATCTGATAATATTGTTAAGCATGTAATAGAAGTATTAAAAAAGAAGAATAAAGGCGGCGTTAATATTAAGCCTTTCCAGGTTAAGAATCACATGTGGCTGTTCATTAACTGTCTCATTGTTAACCCAACCTTTGACTCTCAGACAAAAGAAAACATGACTCTACAGGCGAAGAGCTTTGGGTCGAAATGTACATTTACAGAGAAATTTATAACAGCTGTAAGCAAGAGTGGGCTAGTTGAGTCTGTGCTTACTTGGGCCAAGTTTAAAGCTCAAGCGGAGCTTGTGAAGACATCTGGTAAAAAACAAAGCAAGCTTAAAGGTATACCGAAGTTAGAAGACGCGAATGACGCCGGTACGAAAAACGCACATCTTTGCACTTTGATCCTCACTGAGGGAGACTCAGCCAAGACTTTAGCTGTGTCCGGACTCAGCGTAGTAGGCAGGGACCATTACGGAGTCTTCCCACTGAAGGGTAAACCTTTAAACGTAAGAGACGCATCACACAAGCAGGTTCTTGAGAATGTTGAGATCAACAACCTTATTAAGATCCTTGGTCTTCAATATAAGAAGAAATATAACACGATCGATGATTTAAAATCTTTGCGTTACGGTAAATGCATGATCATGGCTGATCAGGATCAAGATGGGTCTCACATCAAAGGTCTCATCATTAACTTTATCCATCACAACTGGCCCGAATTGCTAAAACTGCCGTTTTTAGAAGAATTTATCACGCCTATCGTGAAAGCGACTAAAAAAGATAAAGAGATATCTTTTTACTCTCTTCCTGAATTCGAGGAATGGAAGAGGGATACCGAGAACCATCACACGTACAATATAAAGTACTACAAAGGTTTAGGTACCTCTACATCTAAGGAGGCTAAAGAATATTTCCAGAACATGGAAAGGCATAGGATCAAGTTCAAGTATGGTGGTCCAACGGACGACCATCACATCGAGTTAGCTTTCTCAAAGAAAGGCGCTGACCAGAGGAAGGAATGGCTGACAAACCACATGGACGAAGTGAAGCGCAGGAAAGAGATAGGGCTGCCGGAGAGATATTTGTACACTAAAGAGACTAAAGCTGTCTCATACTCGGATTTTGTTAATTTGGAGCTGGTTCTCTTCTCTAACGGTGACAATGTTAGGTAAGTCTGATCACTAGTTTATCATCAAATTTGCCTATTTATGAAATCTCAATAAATATCCGATATTTTCAAATTACTTATAAAATATTCTTGTGATATGTTTTTAGTCAGGTGGTCTCCTATAACCAGTCTTGTGATAATTATGTTATTTTTATTCCAGGTCTATCCCGTCAATGGTGGACGGTTTGAAACCCGGGCAGCGCAAAGTGATTTTCACGTGCATCAAACGTAACGACAAGCGGGAGGTCAAAGTGGCCCAGCTGGCCGGTTCAGTTGCGGAGCACTCTGCTTACCATCACGGTACGTATTCCTTATTGTCACCATTATCCTATCAGCTGAATAACATTTGATATCTGGGCCACTGCATATCTTGTCACATTGACAGCAATCTCCAGCAAAAATACAGCATACAGCTTTCATATTAATTTTCACTGTGACAAGGTACAAAGTGGCCCAGAGATCATATTGGTTGACCATACACTGCTAGACAAAGGCCTCCAAGGATCTCTAGAATGATTGGTATGCGCCACCGTCATTCAACGGCTTTCTGCAATCCAGAGCAGATCGTTAGTCCGCCTAATTGAGGCTTTTTCACACTGCGTCTTCTTTCATTATACGCCGTTTTTTTTCATTTCATTCCGCCAGTCACACGGCATAATTAGAATTCCAAGCTCTAACACTAGGTCTCTGTCTAACTCACCTCTCTACCGAGCCATGGGTCTCGTTAACATTATATTAGACCAAGACGGAACTCTTGACTTTTTCGCGAACCCTGAGCCTACATTTGTGGCCGCGGCCGGGCACTACCTGGAGACTATTGTGGCCTCAAGCACCATTATTTAAGTATTGTTATTATTATTCAGTGTTGACATTTATTATAATAATGTAATTCTCTATCAATTAGTATGTTATCTATATGTCATGTCTAGTGTATGCTGTTAGTGACAATATATTGTATGAATAAATAAATAAATAAATTATCAGCCCATTACACTGTTGAATATAGTAATCAGTAATCTTTATTGCTTTTCATGGGTACAGTAGTTGGTAAAAAAAAAAAATGATAGGATATGATAGGTTTCTCCCTAGGCGCCAAAAAGGCTGGTCCCCTGCTTTACGCATCCAGTCGCTTCCTGGCCTACACAATACACATGTCGCGCCATCTGGTTGGCCTATTCTTAAGTTTTCCGAGACGCGGTCTTCACATCAGAAAACATATTCAACACCTGTGTCGATTCGAAGCCTGGACGAGGGTTGCCATAAGATAGTTTACATATAGTAACCTTCGGACAAAACACAATGTTTGGTACAAAAAGGAATGCCGCTTTTTCGTGGACTTAACGATGACGAACTCTAAGCTGTGCGGCACTTCCAAACAGCGGCAGAGATACCCGAACAAATTCGGTCTCGGTTTGCGGTAGCTGCTCTGGTCGATTATTTGCCTTTATGACTTGAGATAAATGATTAAGTGAAATTTCAAATATTCCTTATTTAATTAACAGGTGAACAGTCCCTATCCATGACCATCGTCAACTTGGCCCAGAACTACGTTGGGTCCAACAACATCAATCTGCTCGAGCCGCGCGGTCAGTTCGGTACTCGGCTCAGTGGTGGCAAGGACTCGGCCAGTCCGAGATACATCTTCACACTCATGTCACCGCTGGCGAGGCTGATCTTCCATCCTCACGATGACCCCCTGCTAGTGGTAAGTGTAGACTTGGGTACTTTTTTCCGGGATTAATAAGAGGCTTTTATTAGATATTTAGGCTGGGTTGCACCAAACCGTCTGTAATCGTAAGCTGTGTTCGTTAAAATTTGAATGTATGGAAAGTTTGACAAGTTTCTATGGGATGACAGCTGCCGGCGCCATATTCAACGTTTATCGGTCTGTGATCGTAAGTCGGTGCAACCCTGCCTTAGTCGCTAATAGGTAAACAACAGCAAACATACAGGGTGTTTGGCAGATAGATGGGCATACGTATATAGGGGATAGATGAGGTCATCTGTTACGTGGTCAAGCACAAAAAAATTTACTTGTTATAAGGTGACTGTAACATCAACTGATCAGACACACGAGTCACACGACCCATTCTAAATTGATCAAGTTATAGAAAGAAGCTAGGAGCCTTATTTGAGTTGTTGAATGTTCTAGTAACTATTATTTTCTTCCGCAGCATGAGTTTGAAGACAATCAGAAGATTGAGCCTATGTACTACATTCCTATCTTACCAATGCTGCTGGTGAACGGCGCCGAGGGTATCGGCACTGGCTGGTCCACCAAAATACCGCAGTACAATCCGAGGGACATCGTCGAGAATATACGGTAGGCAACTTAAAATGACGAGACTGATAAAAAGTATACACCGCCGGCCCTAATAACCCGAAAGATTTTAACCACGTATTTTTAACGACAATACGAGTAAATAATGATGTATCACCATGGGTCCAAGTATTTGTTTTAATTAAACTACTATTTCGGTAAAAAATAAATCAAATTAATTGACCGCTTCTTCGTGTGCGTTTACGGGACGCAAATGTGTTCAAAACAAGATCTGTCATGTCAAAAAAGTAGTAGGTGGCTACGTCACGCCTTTAGGGTGTGTTAGACATGAGCTTTTTCAACTTGTGATTTGTTTTAAATTGTTGTTTGTTTGTTTTAAATAATTATATAAAAGAGGGTTAGGTAGCGGACCCCAGGCATCGTTCAGGATGCAACTGTACTGGGAATAACGCTAGGATGATGATGATGATGATGAATTATATAAAAGAGCGCTCGTGGCCCAGCGGCGCCCGCGTACCGCTTGCGGTATGCGAGGTTAAGCAATGTGGGCGCAGGTCAGTTCTTGGATGGGTGACTGCTTTGAGTGGTTACTAACTGAGCGCTCTCGTGCTTTGGAAGGCACGTTAAGCCGTTGACCCCGGCTGCTGTCTACGACAGCAGTCGTTAAGCCAAGTTAGAGGCCTTCGGGCGGCTTGAGAACTTCTAGCAGTCAAGTTGCCCACTCACTTGACAAAGGGGGGTCGAAGTTGCACTACGTCCGTATGGAGTACCCACCGTTACCCTACACGTGACCCCTGGGTGGTGCTAAAAGTGCAACAAAAACTGGCAACCGTACTTGTCTTCTCAAAGATCTCGACGATTCGTAAATAAATGCCATACGATTAAATAAATAAATAATTATATCTATTAAATTATGGGTTTTTGGACTACATGTTATATCACATTATGTACTCTAATTAGGCTCTGGAATCGTTGGTTTAAATCTTTCGAGTTATAAGGGCCCACGGTGTATAGAATAGCTTCAGTAGTGTGTGACCAGATGATTTCAGCAACAACTGCCTTGAATCCAATGGTGCCTGTAAAAATTTAGTTGTATAAGCTTCATTTTCACCTAGATTCCGGCTCTTGCGATATTTTGCTAGATTCTTGTAATTTCTGTGTAAGGTTGTCTATATTTTTTTAAATGTCTTATTTATAGACTTATGCTCGACGGAGACGACCCAAAACCGATGCACCCATGGTACAAGAACTTCAAAGGGCACGTCGAGGGCTTCGGCGACAAATACGTAATTTCCGGCGAGGCGGCCATCTTGCCTGGCGACAAGATCGAGATCACGGAGCTTCCGGTCGGCACGTGGACCCAGAATTATAAGGAGAATGTTCTGGAACCTATGCTGGGGACAGATAAAGTGAAGCCACTCATATCTGAATATAGGGTAAGGGGCTCCATACGTTTATCATCGATTTTTGTCGAGTTTGTAGTTGAAATTCCTTCATTAAAACTATAGATATATTTATTGCAACGGTTATCGGTTCTTCAATCCTTTATCTACCTACAACATTGTATTTTGTAAAATATCCATAATTATGTTTTTATGATTTATAAAAAGTCCAAAAAAAAAGCTCTATTTTCTATATTAGTATATTATTTATGCACTTATATTTTCGATATCAGTATGTTGTTTATGGGAAGAATCCGAATTGCTAAACTTAAGTGGCAGTGGGCGGGGCACATAGCACGTCGAACCGATGGCCGTTGGGGCGGAAAGGTTCTCGAGTGGCGACCACGTACCGGAAGGCGTAGCGTGGGCAGGCCCCCCACACGGTGGACCGATGACCTGGTGAAGGTCGCGGGTGTCCGCTGGATGCGGGTGGCGCAAGACCGGTCATTGTGGAAGTCTTTGGGGGAGGCCTATGTCCAGCAGTGGACGTCTTTCGGCTGACATGATGATGTTGTTTATGTCCTTACCAATTTTTTTTATACAACGTCGGTGGAACAAGCGTACGGCCCGCCTGATGGTAAGCGGTCACCGCAGCCTATGGACGCCTGCTATAATCTAATTAATAATTGCTAACATCACCATCCCAGGCATGAAATAGTATTAATATAGCTGTGACTGACACACGGACACACCAAGATGACCCATAAGTGTTCCGTTTTTACCAACTTTCTTATGAAACATGAATACAATTTCTAAAAGGTGTGTTTACTGTTATCAGGAATACAACACAGACACGACAGTCCGGTTCGTGGTATCGCTGTTGCCAGGCAAGCTGCCCGAGGTCGAAGCCGAAGGCATCCACAAGGTTTTCAAACTGCAGACCACCATATCTATGACCTGCATGAACGCGTTTGACCACAACAACTGTCTGAAGAAGTGAGTGGCAAAGCTTTTATTAGAATTACCTATAACACATACTTCCTTTTTAAATTCTGAATTCGTCGTCGGCATCGGCAGGTCATGAGATGCTGTAGGCTGCAGGGATGTAACATTTTATCGTAACCGAAAGCGGAATCCGATGTTATAAAATTAGTTTATCGGAACCAGAAACGGAATCTGAACCGAAAACGGAAGCGGTACCAGAGTGATGGGTGGATGATATGATAAGGGTAGGTAGGCAAGCGGGGACATGAGCAAATGACAGGTATAAATAAACCTGTTTATTTTTGATGTTTGCCGCTCATTCCTCCCCCGCTTCGTTGCTATGGCATCCGATATATATAACTTCTGTTTTGAAAGTAACAACCGAAGTGGATGTTTAAAACCAATCGGAAGTTCCGAATTAACAGAACTGAACCTGGAGCTCTGTAACATCCCTGGTAGGCTGATGTCACAATTCTCTGGTGATCTGTGATTTTGGTGACTGCAATACCCTTTATAGATTTGTAGCATTCGCTGAGTTGACAGCAGAATATAATTGCGAGTCCCTCATCAACACAGCATATCCTCGGGAGCTCTGGCGACCTTACTCAATCAGGAACACAACACATCTTACAGAGCTTGTTATTATGGCTGTGGTCTTCCGTAAGGTGGTGGTTTCTCCAGATCGGAATATTTGCACCCGTCAAACAAAAGAATCAGTTTCAAACAGAAACAAAATGGCAATATGTAGGTAGAGATAGAGAACAGGCGGTTTTATTGCTAAGGAGCGTTACTTCCAGACAACCTTTGGGTAGCGAAAAAAAATAGATTAGAGATCTTGACTTTTAAACATTATTTAACTCATAGTAAGGGTGGTATTCCACTCGTCCAATATCTTTGTCAAATCTTTGATCAAAGTTCTTTGACAGAGGCCCATTCCACTCATCCAATATCTTTGTCCAAGTATTTTTTTCATGCGTAGCCTTATTGATTTAACTGTCATCGGAATCTTTGATCAAATGTCGGGGTCCCATCCAAGTTTGATGAAATCATCCAATTTCTTTGTCAAATCTTTGATCAAAGCTCGGACGGAGGCCCATTCCACTCATCCAATATCTTTGTCCAAGTTTTTTTTTCATGCGTAGCCATATTGATTTAACTGTCATCGGAATCTTTCATCTTTTTCGGGATCTTTGGGGTCCCATCCAAGTTGGATGAAATCATCCAATTCAGTAGTCTAGTCCGCGCACTCATTGCGACCGCACACTTGCAGCGTAAAATCACTTGCGACCAAGTCACCCCAGTGGTTCTCAAACTTTGATAATAGTTTATTCCAACACTTAGTTACAATGCAGTGCACAGTTTGTAAGGCCGATGTAGGTGACTTCATCCAGTGTACGGGTTGCAAAAAGGAAATCGGATTCTGTTGCGCTGGCATTACCGAATCGAGTTATCGGAAACTTCAACCGGATCGTAAATCAGTCTGGAAGTGTCATGCCTGTAAGAGGGACGTCTCGCCGTGCCAGGCTAAACCTATGGACTTAGACACAGTTATGAATGAGCTGTGGGATATGAAGAGCCAGCTTGCGTGTCTTCCTGGGCTGGTACGTGATATCGGCATCTTGAAAACCGAATTGTCAGAGATCAAGGACTCCTGTAATTTTGTTACTACTAAGCTGGATGAATACTCTTCTTGCTTAATGGCAGTTGAGAGGAGAGTTTCGGAGCTGGAGGCTTCTCAAGAGAAAATCGCACTGCTGACCAGTGAAGTATCCCTCCTGAAAAGTGATATGGCCCGCAGTGAACAATTGCAGCGTGCGAATAATGTGGAGATAAAGGGAGTCCCAGTCAAAAAGAATGAGAACCTTTTTTCCATCCTGGACAGCATATGCGCTGTGGTTGGTCACAGAGTGGAGAAGAGTAGTATCAACTATTTATCCAGGGTTCCTGTTCACAACTCTAATGAGAAGTTGATCGTAGTCAGCTTCAATAATCGCTACATAAAGGAGGACTTCGTAGCTTCGGCAAGACTAAAGAAGAAGGTCACAGCAGATGATATCGGGTTTCAAGGCAATGCTCAAAATATATATTTGAATGATCACCTGACTCCGGAGAATAAAAAGCTTTTAACAGCAACTAAAAAAGCACTAAAAGCCAAGGGATATGAGTATATTTGGGTTAAATTTTGCAAAATTCACGTCCGCAAGAATGACAATTCTAAAGTTATTGTTATAAATAGTGAGCGAGATTTAAACAAGTTACTCTAGTGTGTCGTTTGCTAAGAGTTTTGTGCATAATTGTGTTATTTGTGCTCGCGATTCGTGTCAGTATAAGTTTGGGTATCGCTGTACAGACCACCCAGCCGGCGCGCTCCTATTGTTTACGCTCGCTCGGGCATGTCGCTTACTGCATTTGTTGTTATATGTCGGGTAGTTCTTTAAAATATAAGTGTCTCATTTGTTTGCACTCGCTTCTAGTTGTATTAATTATCTTGCTCTTTCGCACCCATTTTAATAGTTTTATGTTCTGCTTTGGATGGTGTTCGCTCGCTCGCTTATTTTCCGAATTATTAAGTCAGTTTTGCCTATTTATTATTACGGTTATGTTGCTTAATGCCTGTTTGGATAAACCAGTTAATCTATTCGATTTAGTTCTTAGTTGTTCCATTCGATAACGTGAATACGGGTAAGAAATGTCCAACCATTTACTACCAAAATGTGCGTGGTCTTCGTTCTAAAACGATAACATTTTACCGTAATCTCGCTCGAGAGGAATACGACATAATTATTTTGACCGAAACGTGGTTAGTGGATGGAATTCTAGACTCAGAATTATTTGATGACCGATACGTTGTATGGCGGCGGGATCGTGATCTCACTCTGACGGGTCAAACTCGCGGTGGTGGCGTGATTATTGCTACTCGTAGACAGTTAACAGTAACGCCGCAACCAACTTACCGGTCATCGGCTGAGGACTTATGGCTCACTATTTCACTCAATGACAGTAATAAGAAATCAATCAAAGTCCACCTATGCGTCTTATACCTGTGTAAGCAGGGTCAAGGTTACTCTTTTTCTCAACAATTATCTAAATTTTTAAACTCTTTAGATGAGGTAGTTTTATGTAATCCAAATGATAAGTACTTGTTGGTCGGTGACTTTAACATGAGCAATATTTTATGGATGCCACGGGGTTCCTACTTGGCTCCGGCTAATTATGTAAGTAATGACGAATGTAGCTTAATAGATGATATGTTAACGCATAGTCTTTACCAGTATAATGATGTTCTGAACAATTTCGGAAAAATCTTAGATCTGGTTTTGTCTAATGATCTTGTAAGTGTCAGTGAATGTTTGAACCCATTGGTACCAATCGATCCGTACCATAAAGCTTTAGTTATAGAAATTAAATTTACAGTCTTTGATATGCTACGGCCAGACTCTCGCATAAAATATTTTTATAATAAGGGTGACTATGCGTCCATTAACACTGAACTATTCTCTATTAACTGGGAAGAGGAGTTTTCTAAGCGGTCATTGGATAATTCGCTTGATTTCTTTTATGACACATATAAAAAATTAAGGCTTAAATTTATTCCTAGTAAAAAAGTAAAGGATGATTCATATCCTTTGTGGTTCTCACGCTCGTTGAAGTGTGCTATTAAAGAAAAATTCAAGTACCTAAAAAAATATAAAATATACAAGAATAAATCCGATTTAGTTTCTTTTACTGTACTGCGTGAGAGAGTGCGACGGTTGGAGCAACAGTGCTTTGATAAGTATATACGTCATGTTGAAAGTAATATATGTAAAAACCCCAAGCAATTTTGGTCTTTCATCAAGTCGAGGTCAGGCTCCCATGGCATACCGAGCAGCCTAAATTACAATGGAAAACTAGTTAACACTGGGACGGACATATGTAACACTTTTTCAGACTATTTTCTGTCATCTTTCTCAGCGCCAAGCACGAATTATATAGGTCCTATCCCCAGTATGAGTAATATTGCTCACTCTGTAGCTTTATCGACAAACATTGAAGTTAATTCGGATTTGGTTCAAAACATTCTACTTAAACTTGACCCATCTAAGTCAGCTGGTCCTGATGATCTACCGGCCCAGTTTCTAATAAATTGTGCAGAAAGCCTGGCAACTCCTATTTATTTAATATTTAAGCGATCTTTCTCTGAATGTTCAGTTCCATCACTGTGGAAGTCCGCCTTTATCACACCTGTCCATAAAAAAGGACCAAAAACGGATATCGAAAATTATAGACCGATTTCCAAATTATGTATTTTATCAAAAACGTTAGAAAAAATAGTATATAACCAGGTTTACTGCGCTTTGAAAAATTCTATTAGCCACAGTCAACACGGTTTCTTACAGCGTCGTTCCACGGTATCCAACCTTGTTCTCCTCAATGATTATGTCACAAGTGAGATGGATAATGGTGCTCAGGTTGACGTAATTTACACTGATTATAGTAAGGCTTTTGACCGAATCGACCATGCCATCTTATTATCTAAGTTATACGATATTGGAATTTGTGGAGATTTACTGAGATGGTTTTCTTCATATATTGCAAATAGGTCCCAGGCTGTTGTAGTTAATAATTACATCTCGGGGTGGGTAACTGTTCCAAGCGGCGTACCTCAGGGTTCTTTGCTTGGCCCATTGCTTTTCAACATTTTTATAAATGACATCAGCGAATGCTTTATTTACTCTAAACTTCTTTGTTTTGCTGATAACATGAAGATATTTGGGAAAGTAAAATCGAGCCACGACTCCGTATTGATTCAGTCTGATCTCGCGCGTCTTGATGAGTATTGTCAGAAAAATAAGTTGGATTTGAATCCAACGAAATGTTTTTGTCTGTCATTCTCTCGGAAACGTCAGTTAATTCCCACTGCTTACAAGCTTAAAGGGGAATCTTTGAACAAAGTCAAATCTATGAGAGACTTGGGAGTAACTCATGATTCCAAACTTTTATTTGACACCCATATTGATGCCATTGTAGGAGGTGCCTTAAAAATGCTGGGTTTCATAATGCGTAGTTCTGTTTATTTCACTCAGGCTAAAACATTAAAGATTCTGTTTTGTTCACTGGTTCGTAGTAAACTCGAATATGCGTCTCAGATTTGGAATCCTTGCTACAAAATTTATATTGACAGGATCGAGCGTGTTCAGATGAAGTTTGTTAAATATTTGTGCTATAAAATAAGGCGCCCCTACAGTTCATGCAATTATTTGACAATTTGTAAGGCACACCACCTGGTCCCGTTGTATAAGCGTCGGGAAATAGCGGATATTATTTTCCTTCTGAAAATAACTACTGGCGCCATCGATTGTCCCGAACTGCTAAAGGAACTCTCATTTATTACTCCTACCCGATCCAAAAGATACTTTCCTCCTATTTCATTAAAGCGTACATCATCCAAATATAGGCAAAACAGTTTCCTTAACCGGGCTAGTCGAAACCTGAACAATTTGGCGAGAGAGCTTGATATCGATATATTTAATTGTGTTATTCCTTCCATGAGGCGAAAACTAGTGAGCACGTATTTTGCTTAAGTGATTTCTCTTCTTCTCTTTTCCTTTTTAAATAAATACAGTCTGTACTTTAGATTAATCAGGTTCCGTTATTCTATACTGTATTAAATTGGTCTAACTCCTGCAAGTGTGATTTGTTGCATTATTGTACATTGTATGTATTGCCTAAGCGTATGTTCTTTTTTTTTTCTTATGTAATTTCTAAACGTGAGTTCCTGTAATTGGCTCTGTATGACTATTATAGCTGCAATATTGTAATTATAGCTGTTGGTTCTCCTTATATAAATAAATAAAAAATAAATAAATTTCTTTGATCAAATGTATATTGGACAAAGATATTGGATGAGTGGAATACCTCCCTAATACATACCTACTCGATGTTAGTCAAAAGTATCATATTGCATGATATTGTAAGTTTCTGAATGCCGCATGAATTATACCTTTATTGTTATTGTGGTTACAAATTCTCACTGTTAAACTCAAACTTAACCCACCATTGTACGCTCGATATGGGCAAACTGTTGACACCTACCTATATTGTATATATATGGCATGCTATACTTTTGTATGTACACAGTTTTTTGCAATAAAATTTTCTTATCTTATCTAGGTACGACAAAGTGGAAGAAATGCTTCGCGAGTTCTACTCCCTCCGCATGAGATACTACGCGCGCCGCAAGGACTGGCTGGAGGGGCAGCTGCAGGCCGAGGCGGACAAGCTGTCCAACCAGGCGCGGTTCATCCTGGAAAAGTGCGACAAGGGGCTGGTGGTCGAGAACAAGAAGCGGAAGGTCATGGTCGAGGAGCTTATTAAGCGAGGTACGGCTTCCAGGTCTTGAAGAAAGAAATATGACTGGTCTTACAGAAATAATTCGGCTGTAATGTAGTAGTTTTTGCAAAAACATATCATCATCATCCTAGCGTTATCATAGTACAGTTGCATCGTGAGGGTTGCCCAGGGGATTCCAAGAACTGGCGTATTAGGCTTGTCAAGTGAGGGGGCAACTGAGTACGCGCGCCGTAAGAACTGGCTGGAAGGCCAGCTGCAGGCCGAGGCGGACTAGCTGTCCAACCAGGCGCGGTTCATCCTGGAGAAGTGCGACAAGGGGCTGGTGGTCGAGAACAAGAAGAGGGAGGTCATGGTCGAGGAGCTCATCAAGCGAGGTACGGCTTCCAGGTCTTTCAGAAGGAAGTATGACAGCGGTAGTTTTGCAAAAACAAGTCACTATCATTCTAGCGTTATCCTAGTACGGACAGCTGCAGGTTGTGGCGGACAAGCTGAACAACCAGGCGTGGTTCATACTGGAGAAGTGCGACAAGGGGCTGGTGGTCGAGAACAAGAAGCGGATGGTCATGGTCGAGGAGCTCATCAAGTGAGGTACGGCTTCCAGGTCTTGCAGAAGTGTATGACACCGGTAGTTTCTGCAAAAACAAGTCGTGATCATCTTAGCGTTATCCTAGTACGGGCAGCTGCAGGCCGAGGCGGACAAGCTGTTCAACCAGGCGCGGTTCATCCTGGAGAAGTGCGACAAGGGGCTGGTGGTCGAGAACAAGAAGAGGGAGGTCATGGTCGAGGAGCTCATCAAGCGCGGTACGGCTTCCAGGTCTTGCAGAAGGAAGTATGATAGCGGTCATCATCATCTTCCTGCCCTTATCCCGCTTATGCAGGGCGGCGCAACAAGTTTTCTTCTTCCATTCCTCTCACATCATTCGTCACTTCAGCACTTACTCCTTTTTTTCTCATATCCTCTCTCACACAATCCATTTTCGAATTTATGCCTCAGTATTTTTTTTCCCTGTTATAGCTTCTGTAGTTTCGAAGATACAGACGCTTTTGTTAGAAAGTTCTGGATGCGCTGCGCGGGGCGTGCGTCGCTCAAAAACCCGGACAGTTGAAGGGAAATGGTCATGCAGGCTGGACAGTCAAGTGGCTAAAGGGAAGTCTATGACTGGTAGTTTCTAAGTACAAAAAAAAACTTTAAGGCTGTAACTAAGTAAGGTAGTCACGGACAAAAACTAGTAGAGTAATATAAATGGCTATTTCCAGGCTACGCTCCGGACCCGATCGCCGATTGGAAGAAGCGCGCGTCCAAGATGCAGGGCCTCGAGGTGGTTGAAGAGGAACCCGAGTCTGAAGAAGAACCGGAACCGGAACCTGAGAAAGGCAAGCCCGTGGACCCAGGTACGTGACCAACACTCATTCACTGCTAAACTACGCTCGTAGCGCTGTCAGCCCGTTGTTAATTTTTATAATTTGGCGACAGACTATTTCATCGCATAGAGTAAAGAAAAATCTGGCTTTTTTAGTTGACAGATTTGGTGAAAAAAGGTTATTACAACTGTAAAATATTGATGTCCAAGCCTAAAATATATAAAATATTTATATCAGATAACGTTCTTTGTAACACCGAAATTTTGAACCGAAAATCGTTTAGATCTATGTACCGATGATTAGCTTAACATATAAATATTTACTTGAATTTCTCCACCTAAGACAGTATCATTTTTAAACTTCAAGTAGCTTTCACGCGCAATGCATGGAGATTTAATATAGCCTCTAAAAGTCAATAATTATACTTAGAATTGGAATGTGCATTGAATAATGTTAAGAAAACCCGATTTCAAACGTAAACATGTGTTTAATCAAATCTCGTAACGGTAATTCTACGAGTGGTTCAACCGCCCTCATTACCCTATGCCCTATGTTTGTTGAATTTTCTGCTCAGTTTGATGAAGTTTTAAGTTGTTTCGTAATAGTACGGGAACCCTACAAAATAACCGAAAATGCCAACGAAAACAAAAGAAACCCCGTCAATAATGAGGTCACGGTAAAGAGGACGGTTGAATCGCTCGTAGAATGACCTAGAACTCGATTTTGAGCTTTATCAATTTCAAGTGGCCAGTGAAACCATTCTTTAAATTATGCGTGACCATTTCAGAGAAAGCGTTCCAAGCTCTGAAAGAAGTTAAAAAGTTCAACTACCTGCTGGGAATGTCCATGTGGATGCTTACCAAGGAAAAGAAAGATGAGCTGCTGAAACAGAGGGACCAGAAGCTTACCGAACTGGATATTCTCAAGTAAGTTCACAAATATTTCAAAATAAAACGCAACTTTATTTGGGAATAGAAACCTCGTCGGAAACCTCATGAATGAGAGTTGTGACCACCTCAATTCACTTTATTTATTTAGCCACCACTAGTTATTGTTACACTGATTTACATCCTATACTATTAAACGAGGCAGTATGAAACTTTTCGATTTTCTTACTGCAAGTATTGTGCAGCCTATCAAGCCTTGGAACAGAGGAGTTTGAACAGAGGACAGTTCTTCGTAGAGGAGCAGCAGATAAAAGGTTTCTGGGGTATATGAAAGGAACTCTGATTTTAACTTTTATAGTAGTGTTGGGCAATTTATGTCTCCAAGTCAGATTTTAGCTTAAAATAATAAATCAATCTGCAGTGCTCTCCAAACAGGCCGATTTTCTGCCGTCCTTATAGTAATTTCCTCGATTGCATCAAACTGACGTGTGGCTATTCTGCCTCTGCTTCTCTTACCCTCAAATTGGCAGACAAGCATCCGTTTTTCCAAACTATTCTGCACAACCCAGCCCAAGTGCCCAAAGAAACTGAAAATTCTCCTGAGACCTAGTGGGAGATGCCGGTTTTTTTTATTTTGAGCTCTTCAAGAATAGACATGTCGTTGTCATGCCCCATTGGCCAGCTCCAAACATGAGCAAGATGACTGTTAATATTCCACAGTACCTGTTACTTCTCAAAACTAGTTTATAATCAGACTATTGTTACCACTACCACCCACCATATCAGCCGAAGGACGTCCACTGCTGGACATAGGCCTCTCCCAATTTCATGGGAGGTAAATGCCATAATCGCCACACTTGGCATGCGGGTTTGCGATCGCAGTATGGGATGCTGCTGCCCACCCCCCCTGGTCTAGACTATTGTTAACTTGGTTACTATCTTATCCACATAATTGACGTACCCCTATCTGTGTTCTCTAACAGGAAAAAGACTCCATCAATGCTATGGAGGGAGGATCTGGACGCGTTCCTAATCAAGCTGGAGGATGTCGAAGAGAAGGAGAGAAATGAGGAAGCCACCACCAACAAGAAAACTGCTAAAGCCCTGGTAATTGTCTTTCACGAAACACATATTACTCTTAACTCCATACAATTACTCTAAATTACATACAATTTAAAATACATTGATTGGGTCAATCAACTTTTCCTTGTTATTCTATCCCATCAGCGAGGAGACAACAGTAACAGACATTCTTAAAAAAAAATGTTCTAACATGGCCTTTCAGCATGCTACAGAGATGACCCACGACAGAATGGGTTTACAATCATCACTAAAACTCATGTTTGGTAGATTGAAACCCTATAAAATCTCGGTTTTAAAGTTGATCAACCCAATTGCTTCATACGACGACCGCATCCGATTGAAACAAATCACGAAGTTGTTAGTATGATTTATCAAGTCAGCCCAACGGATGCGGAGATCTATCTGAAATTATGCATAAATCGCATAGTCGCGAATTATTTCACACTAGAATGGAATTCATTATACTATATTTATTATTATTTTCTCTTTATACATGCAATGCATACCAGATGGACAGGATGAAGGTACGTGATATAAATGCGCAAAAACAACTTATTAGTTCACGTAAAGTATGTTTCCCAAGAAAATGTCCAGTTTCATCATCATAATCATCATCATCACCTTATCTCTGGACCTTTTGTAACCTCACTTGTAGTTGAATACGCTTTCTTTTGTGTGCTATTTGCGGAGACGTGAAATTATTTGACTTGCAGCTTATGTTGTTGTTATAACGTTTCAGTAGGTGTCGCTACGGGCCTCCCTAAGACCGAGTTTAATATGGGCGATAAGCTCGACGCTATTTCAGGCGATTATGGCTTAACCATAGTCAGTGTCGCCGAACTTGTCGCCTGTAAATATATCCGACAAATAGACTACAATGTCTATTTGTCGGATATATTTACCACCACCACAACCATATCAGCCGAAGGACGTCCACTGCTGGACATAGGCCTCCCCCAATTTCATTTCCAGGCCCATCCACCATAGCTTATTTGACTAGAGCAGCTCACTGAACGGTCGCGGTGTCAAATACTGCTTGTGGAGGATAATATTTCAGTTCACTGTGATTTAACATTGCATATTTTTTTATACAACGAAGGTGGCAAACAAGCTTACGGCCTGTTTGATGTTGAGCAGATATCGTAGCCTAGACATTTGCGACTCCAGTCGACCCTTTATTGACTTTCACCCCTCATATTTGATATCTGTCCCAGGCCAACAAGAACAAGAGCCGCAAGTCGATGCTGGACATCGCGCCGTCGGCGAACGGGCGGCGCGTCGAGCCCAAGATCTCGGAGGACCTCATCAAGCGGATCCAGGCTGCTGAGAAGGCCAAGACTCGCAAGGAGATCAAGAAGGAATATGATCCCGTGAGTATACTTGTAAATATTAAGGGACTATTTTGTACAAATCGAGCTAGCCCCATAGTAAACTCAATAAAACTTAAGGCTGTTTTAACGTGTCCACTAGCGCCTCTCGTAAATTGTTTGTGATTATTTAAATTTAACGATATAAATTGAAAAAAACCGGCCGACTGCGAGTCGGACTCGCGCACGAAGGGTTCCGTACCAGAAAAAAAGTCAACAACTACTCTGTTGTATGTCAGCCCCCCTTAATTATTATTATTATTTTGATTTTAAAATTTGTTGTTGTAGCCACAATAAAAATACACAATCTGTGCAAATTTCAACTGTCTAGCTATTACGGTTCTTGATATCTAGCTCGGCGAGTGGTAGCCATGAAAAAGGTCTAAAATATCACGTTTTTTGTATGGGAGCCCCCCTTAATTATTATTATTATTATTTTGTTTTTAGTATTTGTTGTTCTAGTGGCAACAGAAATACACAATCTGTGAAAATTTCAATCGTCTAGCTATTACGGTTCTTGAGATACAGCCTGGTGACAGACGGACGGACGGACGGACGGACAGCGAAGTCTTAGTAATAGGGTCCCGTTTTTACCCTTTGGGTACGGAACCCTAAGAAGGAGGTCACTATGTAAATTATTTTCTATCTAAGTTCCGATCTATGCGTCCAAAGTAAAAACGGCCGTCTTATTTATTCCGACGAAGTGTGGAGGGTTTGTTCGTCTATGTTTGCCTTATCCGCAAGCACAACGCACAATACATGACCACGAATAGCGAATACGCGTATCCGTCGGGTTTTAACCCACTTCAAAGGACACGCATAAGTCGAATGGGTATACCGGCACGCAGTGTGGACGGGCATGTTTGTTGCTTACGAACATAAACATTTTCGCGAATGCGTCGCAGTCACATAACGAATAGCGCATACCAGTGTGATGCTGTTATGATAGCTTCCATGTTTCACAGGATGACCCAGCAGGCATCAGTCCTTCAAGCGGCGATAAGAAACCCAAGGCTAGGGTGAAGAAGGAGAAACCTGAGAAGGCTGAGAAACCTGAAAAACCTGAGAAGAACGGTCTCAAGCAAACAAAGCTCACGTTCAAGAAAGAGCCTAAAAAGGTAAGTTAAGTCGATTTGGTTCTCAATTGTCTTTCAGTATGTGTTTTTAGTAGATTTAAAGTTAAATAATCCAATTCGTTGGGCGATTCCAGTATTTATATGAGTCGTCGTTTGATGTTTTGAACTACCGTAAACTACTACTACTACTTTGATTCGAGGGGTGACTTTGATCAAACCGGTTATTCTCAAAAATTATTGGTGTTATTTCCTTGTGAACTGTGGCAGTAAAATTATTAGTACATTATCTTGGTGTTTATTTAATTAAATTTACCGAATTGCTAATAGTATTGCATATTTGTTACATCCTAAATGATCAAAGTAGCCACATTTTTTTCCTAAAGTAACCCGGTACTAGGCAAAAAATCTTAGTAGACAAGCAGTGCAGATATCTGGGACGAAATTCCCAGTAGTTTATGAGGTGTCATTGTCAAGTACCTGGGAATGTGCGCTCACTTTGTTGATATCTCGCTTTCTACTTACATTTCAAACAAAAAGAACAAGCATAAAGAAAGATTTTTGTTTATTTAGAGTTATTTTTAATACTTTATACACTGGTATTGTGATAGCCTGGTGAAGAGCTTACTATAGAAATGATCCTATGAAGTAAGGTAGTAGGTAGTGGAACCGGGTATGTCCTAAAACTACGACCAAGACCACCGGGGGATGGGCAGCAGCATCCCTGGAGTGCGGTGGAGACACTGCGATCGCCAACCCGCATGCCAAGCGTGGCGATTATGGCATTTACCCCCCATAAAATTGGGGGAGGCCTATGTCCAACAGTGGACGTCCATCGGCTGATATGGTGGTTACACTGGTAAGTAGAAGAGGCGGACTTAATAATAATAATCGTTTATTTCAGGCATCTGACGCCCATATTTTAAATATGTATTTACCTTAAAGACTAACATAAGTACATATTATTTTATATCTTAAAATTAAGCTATATGGGGTTGGGACGAGAACGCGATGCGCTTATTCTGGGTGTCGAATAACTGGCCGCGAAAACACCTTTCGGCCAGAACTCTTCCTTCATGAAGATCGACAGCTTGTCGGTTGGCACTCTCACCACAAATAAATAAATGCCTCAAGGCAACCATAGGGCCAAACAAACTTGCGAATAATAGGAGCATTTACATAAAAGCTTGCCCTAAATTGGACACGGTGTTTGTGTTGCAGAAGAAGATGACTTTCGACGGCAGCGACAGCGAGGAGCTGTCCGGCTCCGACGCGGACGTGTCGGCCGACCCCGTCATCCCTCGGGAGAGGACCAACGCCCGCAGGGCTGCCACCAAGGTCTGCTTTTATTGCTTTCTTTTCATTCCAATTTAGGATGATTATTCTGTAATGCAAAGGGAGGGGTATATCCTAAAACTACGACCAAGACCACCGTGGGATGGGCAGCAGAATCCCCGGACGCACTCCGGGGATTCTGCTACTGGAGTTACTGCGATCGTCAACCCGCATGCCAAGCGTGACGATCGTGGCATTTACCCCCCATGAAATTGAGGGAGGCCTATGACCAGCAGTGGACGTTCTTGGGCTAATATGGTGGAGGTGTTGGATTCTGTAAATGCTCCTCTTGGGGTTTTTATGAGTCTTTCTCTACTAGAGCTAATCGAAGTGACAAAGTTATGTAGATTCTATGCGCTTCAATGTCCGTTTATGGCCAAAAAAAGACCTACGTTATCGTAAACGGACAAAAATTAACCCAGAGGAGTATTTTTTCACTGTATATTATTCAATAAAAATCTATCGCCAATCAATTCATCTATTATTGATTCGTTTATATATGGAGAGACATATTTTATTAAACATTTATATCTTCAATAATGCAAATAAATATTTCTCTGAATTTATCAATATCCGTAATTATTTAAATTACATTTTATTTTCATGAATAGGTTACCTTATTATTATTTACTGAGTCGTGCTGAGGGTATACCATTGCTTGTAGCAACATTATTGCGTATCAGTACTTATCACTAACTTATTACCGAAAACTTTCTCCAACGACTTTATCACGAATAGATGTGTTGTGTTACTCGTAAGATCTCAATGAATTAACATCCACCATCGCCTGTACAGTTAGCCACTCTTAGGCTGTGTTCCGAATCACGCTCACAGCGCTCACAACGCTTACAGTGCTGGCGGCCGGTCCGAATCAGTTAGCGCGCTCAAGGCCGCGTGAGCGGTGTTTTGTTTCGGACCGGTCATGAGCGTGTTTACTGTCAAACGTCAACTGAATTTGAATTTTGAGTTCGTCAATTAATCATAGTATGAAATTCTGGGCTGGGTTTTTGATCTGTAGAAAATTGAAATTAATCGCAATCTACAACGAACTAATATAAAACTGACGACATGTTCCAGGACCAAATTGTAGAGCATAGGGAATAATTCATCTTCACACCTTAGAACCTGAATGGTCGCGTACGGTACGGTTTCAGAGGAATTTTCTCCATTGGACGCTCTGACTGTGGAATGAACTCCCTGCCGAGGTTTTCCCGAAGGACTACAGTATCGGGTTCTTCAAGGAAGGAGTATATAAAATTTTAAAGAGTTGGTTATGCGCATGTGACACCCCTGGAGTTGCAGGCGTCCATAGGCTGCGATGACCACTTACCATCAGGCTGGCCGTACGCTTGTTTGCTACCGACAAAGTACAAAAAAAACTAATAAATAAACTAATATAACTGTAAAGTTTATTTTTCGCGCCTAAAATGAAATGTCAAACGTCAACTTGACGTTTGCGCTCACGGTGCTTACGGCTGGGAGTGTGAGCACCGTGAGCGCCGTCCATGACGTCATCAATGACGTCACGACATATCGTGTAAACGCTGTGAGCGTGAATCGGTCCGACCGTGAGCGCGCTCACAGCGCTGTGAGCGTGATTCGGAACACAGCCTTAACCTTTTGAACGCCACGGTCGGCCATAGACGTCAACGTAAAATCGTCACCCCGACGCCAACGACGGCACTGGCCGACAATTTTTTTTTATGAAAAACTACTGAGGAGCTGCCCAATTTTATATTGGCATTATTTCTTTACACATCATTTTTTTACCGTTGTGGCGTCAGGGGCACGGCGAATTACTTTGACGTCTGGCGGCGAAAAGGTTAACTAAACCTCCACATTTCCTACAGGTTCAAAAATACAAAGACGGCTCCGACAACTCATCATCAGACTCCGAACCGGAATTATTGGACAACAAGATAGAGTCTGACGCCGAGGCACCAGTGCGTGCCATGTCTCTCAGCGATGATGAGGATTTCAACGTCAAGAAGACGAAGGCCAAGCCCGCGAAGAAACCCGTCGAAATGGATTCCGGTAAGTCGTACCTCACTGTATTTTCTCCAGACCCACTTAGGAAATACTCCAAGAGGCCCGAAGCTTACACCAGAATTTAGGGCCCATCCCTCGTATCCATTCATATATGTTGTGCAGACTATAATTTTATAAAGGCACATAAAAGAAATGTACTCTTAAGGTGAAGGGATATGCAAATGACCTTGCCCCATCGGCGGCTAGCCACAGACAGCGGGCGTTCATACTAGATGGCGCGAGCGTAGGCTATCGATGTATTATTAATCGGATTGACGTATAGATGGCGTAAATTATTTCATTTATATTTTAATTGGTGATTTAATTATAACTGTATTTATAGTATTGAGTAAAAAAAAGGAAAATCCAATGCCACATGTTATCTCACTGCTGTATTTTGCAATCGAGAACAAACCGAAGCACACCGAAGGAACTCGACCGCTCAAAGCATGGCCAGGAGAGCGAAAGAGACAGCACGATCCAAACTTTAATACATAGCTAGAATTAGTACTTCACTTTGAGATAGAACTTTTATTATGTAAGTATAAGAAGAAAATTTAGGAATATATTGTGATATTGTCCTAGAATAGGAAGGCTACCGTTTGTTGATTTATCGGTTCAAAACCTAACTTACCTACCATCAATCTCGGTACTTCTAGCCGACTAGATGCCGCTGAACTCCTTACCTGTGTGATAAACACGCGGCGCGGGCTCTTGGCACAGGGTTAGAAAATAAAAGTAGTTTGCAGTTATTATTATGATGTTTATTTCATTGGACAAAATACTTAAGCATACGGAGGATGAATACCCTTTTTTTAAATAATCAAAAAGAAGTAAACTATTTATTTCGTTTTTAGGGTTCCGTAGTCAACTAGGAACCCTTATAGTTTCCTTATGTCTGTCCGTCCGTCTGTCCGTCTGTCCGTCCGTCTGTCCGTCCGTCCGCGGATAATCTCAGTGACCGTTAGCACTAGAAAGCTGAAATTTGGTACTAATATGTATATCAATTACGCCGACAAAGTGGTAAAATAAAAAAGTGGAAAAAAATATTTTATTAGGGTACCTCCCCTATACGTAAAGTGGGGAGTGATTTTTTTTTTCATTTTAACCCTAACGTGTGATATATTGTTAGATAGGTATTTAAAAATAAATAGGGGTTTACTACAATAATTTTTTGATAATGTTAATATTTTCGGAAATAATCGCTCCAGAAGTAAAAAAAAATGTGTCCCCCCCCCTCTAACTTTTGAACCATAAGTTTTAAAAATATGAAAAAAATCTCAAAAGTAGAACTTTATAAAAACTTTGTAGGAAAATTATTTTGAACTTGATAGGTTGAATAGTTTTTGAAAAAAATTACAAAAATAATTTCTGAACTAAGTTTGTAATTTAACCGTATAAACAGGTGTTTATTGTACCTGTCATTTCTACAAAATCACAATGAAATGACGTGCTTTCAAAGGTTTTGTGTTTCTGTACTTAATATGTCAACTTAATGTGACGGACGGAAAACTACGGAACCCTACACTGAGCGTGGCCCGACACGCTCTTGGCCGGTTTTTTTAAAAATACTTTGACAATTTTCTTTGCAATTTTTCATGAAAACATATCTGGAAGTATATAAATAGATAAAAATAAAACCAACCAAGTGCGATTCGGACTCGCGCACCGAGGGTTCCGTACAACTAAAAAACAAATGTGATTTATCAATATACTTATTGGTATTTGTTGGTAAAATATACGTATTGTTTTATTTATTTTCTTTCAGTGCCAGTAACCCTAGGGTGTGTGGGCGCTGGTTTGGTAGGCGCTTTCCGCTACATACGGTTTATCTCATGTTATCGGCTACGAGCGTAGCGCTACGAAATCGTTGGCAGTGAAAGTGTTGATAAACAATATCACTAAATAAGATCATAGGTGGAATCCCATTAAACATATCCTTTTTCCTGAATGTACTAAATTGATCAAGAAACAATGCCACCAAATGTGGAAAGAATACTTCGATTTGAAAAAATTCGTGTGACAGGCGAGGCCATACATTTTAAGAACTCTGCTTCCCATGTTTTATGTACAGTATACATCTTAGCAGAGAAAAATTTTTTGGTCATTGGACCAAATAAAAATATGCACCTGCTTAGTGCTGCTCATCTGCTCACATCCAATGGCCACCGTTCCAGCCACTGCGCTTGTGTTTAGATCCAATTCATTAGTGGACTCATCATTGTAAACTACAAAATCCATGTTGCACATTTTACATTTCAGCCGAAATTGAGATAGTAAACCAGTGCGAACTTCAGATACAATTTCCACTGCTTTTAAACCACAATTCAGTGGACCATGACAAGACATTTCCTGTAGTTGCTTGAAAAATGGGAAAACATTAACAATTCTTTTCTCAATGTTTTCATTGCCTTTATCACTGAAAAGAAAATTGGCCACCGTTCCAGCCACTGCGCTTGTGTTTAGATCCAATTCATTAGTGGACTCATCATTGTAAACTACAAAATCCATGTTGCACATTTTACATTTCAGCCGAAATTGAGATAGTAAACCAGTGCGAACTTCAGATACAATTTCCACTGCTTTTAAACCACAATTCAGTGGACCATGACAAGACATTTCCTGTAGTTGCTTGAAAAATGGGAAAACATTAACAATTCTTCTCTCAATGTTTTCATTGCCTTTATCACTGAAAAGAAAATAACATTACAGCATGAATTATCAAAGGCATAACATCTAATAACTATGCTACTACCCTCCATTTCATTATATTTATGATTTTAAAAATAAAGTGGTGTTTTTTTTTTTTTCAAAATTCTGACCATTTACTATCTGATAATGTGCTTTTTAGTGCATATTCACATTTATAAAAACTACTTTTTTTACTTTGTAATAATAGTAATGATAATAAAAATATGCATGCGCTTTGGAAGGCACATTAAGCCAAGGTCTTCCGGCAGCTTGAATTCTCTAACAGTCAAGTTATCCATTCACTTTACAAGCCAATAAGGTCTATTTTACCCCTTGGGTTGAAAGGTCAGATGGCAGTCGCGTCCGTAAAAACTAGTGCCTACACCAATTTGTGGGATTAGGTAGCAGACCCCGGGCATGGCGGGCATCCGTCAGGATTCAACTGTACTGGGATAGTGCTAGGATGATATACGACGAAACCTTGTAAGGAGACTGTTGTGTGTTTCTTCATTATTTTAACTTTTCATTAATTAATAACTTATCCGCCATAACAATATTTATGTGGAAATTTCAACTTGCTAACTATTACCGTGCAAAAAAGCCTGTTTGTTAGAAGTTGGACAGAAAAACGGTGTAGACTTATTAATAATGTTAATTTTGGTACCCTGAGAATATGGAACCCTGATACTTCATTTATTATTTATACTCACCTTTCAACCACAATATTGTCATCCACTACAAGTGAATCATCATCAACAGCAACAGAACTGAAATAAAAGTACAGAGAAAGAGTCCAAAGTAATATAATAAAATAGCAAAGTACTGAAACATTTAATAAATGTCTTTGCTATTATTAGTCATCTTCCCTAATAATCATTTACATAAACATTATTTTTTCAGATTATAGTATTTTAGGATAATAAAAAAATATTGGGTGACACATTTACACAAATCAACAGTCCCAAACTAAGCAAAGCTTGTATTATGGGTACTAGATGATGATATACATACTTATGTACATAAATAAATTCTTCTGCCAGTATCTTTGGCACTATGCTGCGGGGGATAGATTATTTATTTTTAAAATTTTGTAACGTAATACATAAAAACATTCAAGACCCCGGTCCAAATATTCATGCTCAACACACAAATAAATGCCCTGTCCGGGATTCGAACCCGGGACCTGTGGCTTCAGGATTTGTATGAAACAAACCTAATGGGTAGTATTTAAACACATCCAAAGGAGTTTACAGTTTTATAGCAAATGAAACTTATGTAAAATTAATCAACTCTTTACAATTGACAAAACCCTAAAAAGAGGGATACTCTTTCATTGATGTAGCAGTGGGCATCTTCTAATTTAAATATATAAAATTACATAAATTAACATTTACTTTCATTTATTTTTGATGTTCATATGATTGGATAGTAATTGATTTATTGATTGACAAAAACATTACAGCTTGTAATTGTATCAATCACTGACAGTAGTTTGTATCTATTGCATTATGCCTCTTCCATATTTTGTAATACCATGAGTGCCTACATAATAGTAGTTACATTTCAGCAACACAATAATCAGATACTTACGTTTCAGGTTTAACTGATAGTTTCATTAGCTGCTTCAGTTTACGTTAGTATATATCTTCTTTGTCAGTACTAAACTCGTGATTGTCATTGTCAAAATCTGTAGAGACGCTACAACAAAAGGAAAGCAAGGGTTTAGAAATAAATAACACTGAATTATGAACACACACAACTAAGGCCAGGTCTTATGGATTTTGCACAAATACCCCTTGTATATAAACTTACTTTGCTGTGGCGTCGAGTCGTTTCATTGCAGCAATTTGTACTCGACGTTTGCGCATCAACCTGACTGATGCAGTAGGTTTCCGCCCCTTCCTATTTCCCATATTGGTAAAAGTTTAACTATGTCACACACCGCACCAAACACATAGGTTAATCCAATGTCAATAACAATACACCTAATGTAACCTAACCTAACATCATGAAACAATACAATCAACGAATAAAATGAACTACCTATTTTAATTATCTAAACTAAATAACACACACAATATAACAAAATGCAGTTAAAAATCCTTTAACACCAAATTCCGCACTTCTAAAGAACGTATGAGCGTATATCAACTATCAAAACAAAACACACAGTCCACACAGAATTATCAAACGTCAACAAACAACGAACGAGAGAAATATCCATGGATGGACAATAAATCTGGCAACAGCGCAGCACTCGTGCAAACGGAAACGAGCTCGCAACGCCGCTTACGGCCGGCCCTTCCTTCCTTACTTCGAAAAATGCAATGATACAATTATGCATGCAAGTTCAAATCCTACATCACAAAAAAGTCAAAATAGTCCCCCAGTGATATTTTAATTTTATTTTAAGTAGTTTTAATAATTTTCTGCGTATTTATTTATTTTTTGAACCTTTGAATCATATTTTAATGTTTATAATAATTTATTGTACGTTACAAAGTGCCTGGTCATAGTATGTGAGCAAACATTTATTACAATGTTTAACATTCTTATTGTATAGGAAATATCTTTAAAAATTATAAAATATCTCTAAAATCCGTATTTTAGTATTTTAGGGATATAATAAAGTCTAGCCCACAACACAAAGTTACAAAAGTATACTTACAAAGTATGGCCACAAAATAACTTGCACAGCGGGAATAAAACTTAAACAAAAAAATGCTTAGAACGGCACTTTTAATGTGACTTATATATTCTTCAGTGAATTCTAGGAACATTTGAACAATTAAGGGAAATACTTGAGTATATGTGTGTTCAGACGGTGAACTTTCAAAACCTCCACATGCTGTATTTTAAGCAAAAAATCTCAGCAAAAACACCTCCATTTCATAGTTTTGCCATACCCTTCGCCTTAACACGTACCTTCTTGTCTCTTATTGTTGCCCTTATCCTTGACGGTATAGGTGAAAAACTTCAGTAAAGCCCCTCTGCATATAATTGTTTCGTGCTCATATAGGCATTGGTTTTGTAAATGTTACAAATTACAAATATGTAATGTGTGCTCGAACACGCCACAACTACATACAAGAGGGGCTAGGTTTATTACCTATAAATTCTTTACAGATGTACGTTGCTCGCAAAGCTTGTCCAAAATGTCATTGAAACGACGCCTCACGCATGTTGCGATCTTGGTGATTAAAATATTCATGTTCGCGCATCTGTAATGAATGGAGGAGTCAAATTAGATCTTGTAAAAATTACCAAAACCACAGACCATATAGACGCCGCAAACGCGCTCAATAGTATGGAAACCGAGCGTGTCAATTTTTACGTGCCTACTATGACGTCACGTAAGCAATTTAGTGATGTCCAATACTACCGCCGCGTTAAACCGATTTAAAGGCGCCGCCGTCGGTTTAGTACTCAGTAGGCCTTTGCGGTGAGAGGACTTACGAAGCCCGCCCGCTTTAGTTTACGTTTTGCATTTTACTTCAAAATTTAAGTAATTAACCTATGAATTTACGTTAATACGTCTGTTTTATCGATCGATTTTATATCGATTATTTCATCGATCATACTTCGAGTTTATAGACGGACAATAAGAAAGTGATTCAAAGATTACTAGTGGCTCTGTGAGTTGTAGACATCGCAAAAAATATTTTTTTTGAATATTTAAGTTTCCAAAAACTGACACGACAAAGAAATTCTGTATAATTATCGAACCTGCACGGCTAGCACAAGACGGCGCGCGAGCTATATCGCGCGCGAGATAGACTATCCGTCGCTTGCCGTGTGTACGCATTAGATAGAGACGGATTGTCTATCTCGCGCGTGAGATAGCTCGCGCGCCAAGTTGTGCTAGCCGTGCTGCTCACAAAATATCTCCAGAATCGGTTGAGAAATGCGAACTGTAGAGGAGAACATCCGGATAGACAGACATACGACAGAATTATTTGTAAAAAGCTGAAACGGAGACGCTTTTCTCGCTCGGTCAACAAGTTAGAGATTTTTTTACACGATTGCCCAAAAGAAGGATTGCAATGTTTTTATAACAAAAACCTTTCATCGATGCAAAACTATAGTTCATTTCAGAGAGGAATAGACAAAATTAAAATGGATATTTTAAAGTGCATTTTTTGGATAGGATTCAATACGTGAAATAGTGTAATAAATAAGTGCTTGGTGGTTATTAAATAAATGCAATTAAATGGTTGCATATTTTTCTTCGCTTAATGCCCTGATACCTATGTATGGTCAACAATCAAATAAATATTCTACTAAGTACTTTATGAAAGAAGATCCCTGCTTCTGTGACGCTTATTAAGAATCTAGTGCTAAAAATATTATTCAATTAAAATTATTAAATATTTTATGTAAAAGAATAACATTATTGTATAGCAACTAGCCGTCACAAAAATCGATTACAAATCGAATTGCACAGTGACATTTGGTAGAAACGACTCGACATCACTCCAAGTTTAAAATAATTAAATTTAAATTAAATAAGGCGAAATTTATTAGAAAACATACTAACTTATGAAAGGAAACGTCACCGTTTACTTAGGACTACGTTTACTTACGTTAGGACGAAAGGAGCGCGACTGAGCGGCAAGTGGTGCACCGCACCATTTAGATACACGCGAAGTACATACATTGGGGGCATCTAGGTTTATCTAGGTCTGTGACCAAAACATATAACATGTTCTATAGGGCTGGTCTGACTTATAAGTACTGCAAATTATGCTTAGCCTGCTGGAGTACTGATTGGGGAATCTTAGGGGTTTTACAGCTGAAAGAAAATACGCGGAGAATTCTGGTACCACGTGGCCAGACTCATATCTTATTATATGTCATTTGGGGTGTAACGTCTACAGTTACGTGGGGTAAGTTAGGGTGGTAATTGAATCACAGTATTGTATTTGGGTATCCACGTGTTGTATGTACGTGTACGCCAAGTGTCACACCCCCACCTGCGCCCCACACCCGCCCCTACACCGTTTAATCATTACATGGGGTATATCTGATCTATTGTCTACCTTATCAAAATAATAATAAATATAATCATGCAAGTGCCGTTTATGGTTGTGCGTTTATTCTTTGTTAATAGTTTACAGCACCTGTAGTTCTTTCACTTACTCTTAACTCTATTCGCAGATTGCCTCTTCGACTCTCTCATCGAAGAATCCAAAAAGGACGAGTCTTTCAAAAGCTCGCTGAACCACAAATCGTCGCCATCGCCACCAACCGTCCTCTCGAGCGACGACGAGCCGCCGGCGGCTTCTCCCCCCAAGAAGAAGGCCGCGCCAAAGAAGAAGGCGGAGAAGGCAGAGAAGTCAGAGAAACCGGAGAAGGAGAAACCGAAGAAGCGGCCGGCTAAAGTGCTCAGCCTGGACAGCGACGATGATAGCATATTTGATAGTAAAAAGGTGAGAGACGACCACTTTTCGTAGAGTTAAATTGTTTGTTATCTTTTGTTGTATTGTATTTGATCTTGTTTATTCTTATTTATGCAATTTTAAAGATTTTAATGTATTTAAACATGAAAAGAGGCCGCAGTTAGACCATAGTAAATTGTGACGTCATTTAGGCACATTTCCCTACAAACTCAAAGAGCGTACTCCCATCTTAAAGGCCGGCAACGCACTTACAACCCCTCTGGTGTTGCGGGTGTCCATGGGCGGCGCTAATCTCTTACCATCAGGCGATTCGTCTGCACGTTTACCTCCTATCATAAAAAAAAAACTTCATACTAACGGAGCGTTAGTGACGTTTTGTATAAAGTTGCTGATTTGACTAAGTGAAATAACGTATTGTAAACTTCGGTTCCAGGATAAAAAGAAGGCTAACCCGAAGAAGAAGGCAAAGAAAGCGGACAGCGGCTCGGAGTCGGACGAGTTCCGCGGCTCCCCCCCGCCCGCCCGCGCCGGCGGCCGCGCGCGCCCCGCCGCCAAGTCCAAGTACACCTTCAGCGACGGCTCCGACAGTGATTAGACCACTATCGATTGACAAGGTAAATAAATAATCGTATGGCATTTATTTTTCGAACCGTCACATCTTCGAGAAGACAGTACGGTTGACAGTTTGTTAAACTTTTAGGACCACACCCCTGGGTCATGTGTAGGTTACGCCCTACGGACGTGGTGCAACTTCGACCCCCTTGTCAAGTGAGTGGGCAACTCTACTGTTAGAAGTTCTCAAGCCACCCGCAATATTGGATATTTATCACAATAATCTCTTCTATTTCAGACCCAGTATTCTGTACATATTGATCGCGTCGAGGCAGCCCTGCGTCCGTGTCGTCTCTCCCTCGTTAACGAAATATGTTATATTTCAGCGCGAACTTTTTACATTTATTTTTATACAGCCGACCTATTAGGATAATTAATGCTCTCGTGGACACACGAAAATTTTATTGACGGACTCGAGTTAACGGCCCGATATATAAAACTAAATGATTTTATAGTAAAATAAACCTTAAGCCCCCAAAATAAGGAGGCTAAATAAAGTAATTTTAACTAAGTAGACATTTATCTGGCATAGTCTATTAATGCCCGAATGAAATGGAAATTGTATATAATTAATTCATTTGGAAATTATCTCATTTTTTTCTTCTTTACTGTTTAACCTAGTTTTTCAAACTTATCCGGATCTGTGGTTAAGTGTTTCTTATTAATTTATTATGTCGATTAATCTCAAATTAAGTGCTCTTGCTGCTTATTAAGTTTTGATAAGAAGAGTTTAGCTTTTAGTTCAATCTGTGTCTTGAATGCTCTCATTCCATTTATTGACCTAGTATTTTTTAGAATTTAATGTTTTCATGTTTGTCAATTAATATTACACAATTCTACATTATGTTATGTTTCAGTGTGACCGATTTTTACTTCATTTGAGTATATTTCAGTCATTGAAAGACCTTTTCTGACTAATGTTATCTGTTTATCTTATGGGTGAGGACTACATTTTTGAACCATCGTTAAGGCATTTAATTCGATTACAATTTAATTATTTCCGTTGTGACACGAAAATTTATTATATAATTTATATGGATAACTTTCGTGTCACAACGCAATCAATTAAATTGTAGACTAATTAAATAGCCTAACGATAGTCCAAAAATTTGCTCCTTACCTAGATACAATTGGATTATTTTTATATATTTTGGTATTCATTTCATTGTTTGTTAATTTCCATTGACTTGTAAATAAAAGAACAACTTTTAACGTGTGTTTTGTTTCATTGTTCAGAGTTTACTTAACCTTTTGGACGCCAACACCGCATATAGCACCATCGGTTATATCACCGCCACCACAGATTAGAGGAGAACTAACCAAGAGATAACCACAAATTAGGTATATTAAAAGGTTACTATTGAAACAACGTGAGATCAGGATATTTTTATATTAATAATTTACACAGGTCTTTATTTTTCAATTCAAACAACTACCACTAGTTTCATTCTCAGTTCCAATAGCGTCTAACCATTTTTTCTTCTGAAATTCACTTCTTGGCAACCTTTAAAAATATAAATCACCGAATCAATGAGTAGGTATAGTAAGTCATCACAATTCATTATCGATATATTCAGGAACAACCCTAGCTACTGCTTTAGGGTAACTTTTAGTACGAAAATATTGAAAATAAAGCTAAATCCCACTACAAAATATAAATTATCTTAATCTGTACACTAATTATGCTATGATACATGTGCCTTGTTCTCGACAATGTTCAAATCATCCAATATTTCAACAGAAAAACATAACAAAGCTATGCAACGACAAACTTTTCTGTTTCTGGCTTTGTCTTAAGCCACATCCTGTTATGCTACACTAAGGCATGATCGCAGCATTGAACTTCACAATCCTTTAAAGTCTTGTGCGGTTTTTATTTTAATAACACTGTTTATTTTACAACTTCTCAATTTTTATTCCACTCACTGACAGGTTGTGTACTGCTCAATTGACGTATGATTGACGTACCGGGGAACATAACATGGCGATTTTGAGCCTCAGTAGCTTTGGTACAAATAGAACAATACGCCCGGTCCATTCAATTCCATAGTGAAAGGTTTCCTTAGTCAAAGGTATGGAACCCTTCTTTGTGCGTAGTCCAACACGCACTTGGCCGGTTTTTTTAAACAGTTTAAATGCTTTAAGAGCCTAATACAACGCCTGAATACAATCTCATAGCAAATCCGCTATTAGACTTCATTAACCTCCCAGAGGTGCTGGAATCAATAACCACATTTATGATCAGTGAACGTATTTTCCACCACTACCACACCTCAGCTGACGTTTTTGTCCTTAAAAATATTGGATGGGAAATGAAATAGAACAATATTCTACAGGGGCGGCTGAAAAGTAACTTCCTTGGTCAGAAATATTACTATATTATTATTTTAGACAGGCAGCTCGCGCTGGTAAGTCTAAATCATAGTTCACTAAGCACTAATATAATTCACTGCTTTAGATAGTTTGCCAAGTCTATTTTTAAACTGATTAACACTGTTGGAGTTCACAACTTGGGAGGGTAATTTGTTCCAAGTATTAACAATTCGGTTCGCAATAAAGTTTTTGCCGATATTTGTATTATGTCTTGTTGTTGTTAGTTTATAATTGTGCCCTCTTGTGCGCGTGTTTAGATGTCGAGTGAACAAGTCGGTCAGTTCTGGACAGTCGTAATAGCCGTTTAGAATTTTAAAAGTCTCAATCATGTCCCCACGTTGGCGCCTCGTTTGCAGTGTTGTTAGGCCTAGCTTTTTTAGTCTATCCTCATATGATAGCGTCTTTAGCTGTGCGGGAATTTTGGTGAATTTGCGCTGTACTCGTTCAATCATTTCTATGTCTTTTTTGAAGTATGGATTCCATATTGGAAAGCCATATTCAAGTATAGGTCGTATATACGTTTTGTAGATCTTTAGCATTGTTTCAGTTTTCATATATACAAAAATAATGCTGACTGGTATGGATTTATATTCGTTTGTTATTCTAGTTGCAAAATGTATTACATTCATTTGTTTACTGCATCACGTTTATTGTTTCCTACAATTGTTTAGAACATTTCGGTAGAAAAAGTGAAAATGGATAAAATCGAGCAACGTGCGGTGATTAAGTTTCTGACTAAAGAAGGGAATACGCCTTCGGAGATCAGACAGCGTGTTACGTGTTTGGCAGTTCGTGTTCTTCCGTATTTGTTATAAAGTTTTGATCAAGGCAGTTTAAATTAGGTCGTGAGAGCCTGGATGATGATCCTCGTAGCGGAAGACCAGTTTCGGCCGTCACCGATGAAAATATAGCCAGGGTGAAAAACATTATATTAGAGGACCGACGAGTGAAGCAGTGGGAGATAGCTAGAGATATGGGCGTCAGTAAAGAGCGAGTCAATGAAATAATTCATGAGCATTTGAACATGTCCAAGGTTAGTGCACGTTGGGTCCCCAGAATGTTGACTGCATATTTGACATGGCGAGGCGTGTCAAATGTTGCGAAGAGTTTTTGTACATGAGTCGAGGGAAAGAGAGAGAAATAATTTCTAGAATTGTAACATGTGATGAGACATAAAGTTACAGTGGAAATTTAAGGATGAGAAACCGCCTCGGAAATTCAAGGTCTGTCCATCGGCAGGTAAACTTATGGCTACAATCTTTTGGGACACAGAAGGGATTTTGCTCATAGATTATTTACCGAAGAAAACTACAATGAATGCTGATTATTACTCAAACTTACTATATCAACTAATAGAGACAATAAAAGAAAAACGGCGAGGTAAACTAAGCAAAGGAATTCTGATTTTGCACGATAACGCACCAGTGCATACCGCCCGCACAACGAAGCTAGCAATTAAAGACAGTGGCTTGGAAACCATTGACCACCCCCCTTATAGTCCAGATCTAGCCCCCTGTGACTATTTTCTGTTTAGACTTCTCAAGAAAGACCTCAGGGGACGAAGGTTTATGACCGATTACATAAAGTGGTCGTCACAGCCACATATATCGCACTTGAATTATTGCGGTTACTGACTTTTTTGACGACAAATCGAAAGATTTTTTTTAATGGGTTAAATACAATATTTGAAAAATGTTATAACTCTATTTTATTAGCAGGGGACTATATAGAAAAATAAATAAAAATTAGCTACGACAGTCTTTTGTTACTTTCAGGTAGGTTACTTTCAGCCGCCCTTCGTATTTACGAGGTTCATTTCATACAGGATACCGGAGCGCCAGTTGATGTCCACTGAGCTTCATACTCGTAATACAACTCTCGTAAGCATCTTACAAGTTATCGCTCGAACGGAAATAACAAACGATATTTGCTCCTGGCCGGGGGGCTATAAGTTAGAGATGCAGCGAATAGCCGTTTGGCCGGATATCCGACCGTCGATTTTACTTACAGTGAAGTAAATACGGAACTTGCGCACACAGCGCGCGGTGCAGGCCCATCGCTCTGCTAGCAGGGCATGGGGTCTACTCCGAAATTCGAAATCCGAACTTCGTATGGTGCCGTCCCTTTTACTTAACTACCCTCATAAAGTTTAAGACCAAACACAAAATATGCAAATAATCAACATTGATTGATTATCCACTCAATTTTGATTCATCTGGCCGTAGTACTCTCAACCAGTTTGCAAAAGTCCAATCCTTGTAAGAAATAGCCCATTGCAATCTTTTTGCCTTGTTTGGTTTGCGTCATAATTTATGAAAAGTAAATAAAAAATTGTGTTTGGTTCTTAACTTTTTGACGGTAGAGTATGACAGGAGACTGAAAGAGACAACACCATACGCAGTTCGGATTTCGAATTTCGGAGTAGACCCCCAGGTCACACTCTGGTAGATCACAGGACTCTGGTGATAGCAGGAGTGCATTCAGTAGAGCCAGGGGCTCTATATACCGCTAAACAAAAACGAACGAAGTTTGAATGTCTCCGTATCTGTCGCTCGAATATGCAAGTGCTACAGAGAGGGATATACACGAACTTCGTTCATTTGGCTTCGCGGTAGCAGCTCTCAGGGCCCGAAGGATCGGCGAGTTTCTATGTGCCACCGTACGCGCCGTTGGCACTGCTAACAACCATCATGACCATGCACCGAGCAGCACTGTCTTTCATACATTCGCCAGGGCCAGCCATGTCCGTGCGCCGGTCGGCAAAGGGTGACCCCCAAAATCGGATAGGAATCACAAATGCCAGATCATCAATGGCAATAATTCAAGTGCGATGTATGTGGCTGTGACGGCCACTTTATGTAATCGGTTTACATGTTCCAGCGCCGGCACATGCTTTACTATCTGTATAGTAACACCATGTTATAAATTTAAAAATGTGGCAAGTATGAGTACTCAATTGTAAATATTCTACGTATGTTTTGTGCGATAGAGCACTGATAGTAGCCAATTTTAATTACAATCGCATTGGTATAATCGTTGGTGATAATACTCGCGTGGCACGTGTTTTTTTTTATTCTGAACGCAATGCTGAATTTCGTGCGCTCACGCAATGTCAGGATGGCCGAGCGGTCTAAGGCGCCAGACTCAAGGCAACTTGCCCGCTGAGCGGGTACTGGGCGTTCTGGTCCTCTCTGAGGGCGTGGGTTCGAATCCCACTTCTGACAAAATGTTTTTGTGTATTTTTTATACGTTCTTCAGCCCGTATGTGGCCTGTATTCAATCCTAGTTTAAGCTTTCGGAAGAGAAACTGATATTGTTTTTTTTCTCAAAGAAGTGAAATGTGAAAAAGGTAGGTTACCCGAGGTACGTTCGTGAAATGAAAGTCATGCAATTTTATTAATTAGGTACACATATATTTAATTTTAGTTCAAATCACATATTCAGATACAGGTGTATTAATGTAATATATTACTGGTTTACTTTCATTTTGTAAATATTTCTATATAAAATAACGATTCCACAGTTTTTACTAAATAACATTCATATTTAATTAATTGTATAATTCAATATAACAGATAAGTTTTATTCATAATAAGTAATATGGCATTTGCTTTAAAAAATGTTAAATTAATACCTTATTTATATAATATTATTTACAATTATAACTACGTTATCATTAATTATAAAGTAACACATCGATTTTTTTTATATTGAACAGAAAAGGCGAAAATGCCTGAAAGACACTGTTATACATCATATTGAAAAGTACATTTAGTTCAGTGGAGATATTGATATTTCAAATGCATTTCTTTACAAATCATCGTAGTTATACTTTTACTAATTCAGAATCGCTTGACTATATCCAAATAACATGAATGCTATTATGACCAAGAGATACAATTTCAATGTAAATATTTGTACAGCAAAGTCGACAAGAGTTTATCCGTGCTTCGAAATAGCACAAAGAAAAAAACAAATGTCTTGTCAAAATTCGCATCAATTAGAAAACCTTAATATAAAACTACAAAACGGGCCACAAAATCTTTTCCTTTCAGAAGTATATTTTCATAACATTCGATTTTTATATTTCATTATTTCTTAAAATAAATGGCCCGTAACTACAAACGGGAACTGATCCTTCAAAGTTTCCCGCGTGAAAATCGAAATTAGAACGATGCGTTCAGAATATTAACCTCAATAGGTACTTCTAAGCTACGTTCAGTACCTGCTTAATTTGCTCTCCCTGTCAGAGTAGCCTTTAGCGCTTTCTCTATCAGAATACTTCCCATTATACTTATTATATCTATCACTGTGTCCATTTTGTCGGTAGGGTTTTTCACTGGCATTGTAGTGTATTTCGGATGGCCCTATGGTCTTGGACCAGTGGTGGGTCCAGTAGAAATCGTCTGGGTACCGAGGGTACGGATTCTCGCGGCATAGAACTACGCAGTAGATGAGGCTGCCAACTAGCGTGATGAAGCCGAATATTAGGAAGACTATTCCCAATATCCTGAAACAAAATACAACATACTTATTTACTATGGTTGAGAAAATACATCTAAATGTACATGCTTCGAGCATGTACAGTCAGCTGCAGAAGTAGCGCGTACGAAGAGGCCATAATAATAGATAGATAGATAGAACGCGACGGTTATTTAATCTTAATTGCACAAAAGAAAACCTTACTTATATAGTTCAAAATGCGGGCTTAATGTTCGCCCGATTTAACGCGTAGCTTACTTATGTTTCTGTATGTAAATGTGAGCTAAAAACGTTATTTAGACATTCCTTAATTATTCCATAGCGTTATTTCAACTAACCATGACCTTTCGGCATATTTGCATACTAAAATAATCATTAAGAGTGATGTCAAGTAACGTTAGCATTAAGTCATCTAATGGTTCGCGGCAAGACGTCCGCTTCTGACGCTGATGTCATTTGTCATGGCTGTATGTAACGTAACCTTAGATAATCAGTCGTGCTAATCTCTTCACTTAGGTACTAGTTTAACTTCTGCTTCATACGAATCGATTTCGATATTGGGGCCCTTTATATGAGTATTAATATTCGACGGTGTTTGCTTGCCATCAGGCAGGCCGAAAGCTTGTTTGCCACCGTCGTAGTATAAAAAGATAAAATTATCACAACTTAGGGGTGTCAATATTATTGCGGTTTTCTAAATTGTTTAGTTTTCGCTTTAATATTCATCAATATTCACGTGATACGTATCGTGACATGAGTGTACAGCGTGACAATATTCACCGAGTAAAAGGCCCCATTCTTTTGCTCAGTATTTACGATTTTTTTGGTAGTAAACTGGTGTCTGCTGGGGTGACATTGATGATCGAATGTTTACAACCCATTTTTTTTCTTGTTCGCAGATGAATGCCACTACACAAGAAAAATGCCACTGTTATTAATTAATTAAAATTGTTATAGCACCCAGCCCCATTTTTTCCTAAAGTCAACCCGGTTTGCGGTACGGAACCTAATGCCATATTTTTATGAACAATTTGTTTCCCTCCTAGGAAAAAGTGACCTTGTGATATATAACTTCCACAATTTTTGATTGCAAGTGGATTTGGTATTCTTTTAGAGATTTATTTATTTATTTTATTTTATTTTATTAAATAGGCACATAAAACAAACTAGTATCAATCATTAATACACCATACATAATTTTTTCTTATATAAAACTAGACTGATGCTTTAAACTATGTGTACACAGTGAGATAAAAATTTCTACATTAGTTGAGGGACATTATAGTCGTGTAATTGAGTTATACAATATAATTATAATCCTAGACTTAATTTTCTTCTTATAAAGCGTAAGTGATAAAAGAAGTATTAGTAGAGGACATTTATCCAATATTAGGCAAAATTATTCACCTAAAGATTTTCGTTATTTATCTCTTAAAAACAGGAAAACTACTGTTAAATATATGTCCAGTGAAGAATGCTCCGCTACAGTGTCATTGTATAGTCTACACATTCTGGTTATGGGGTTCTAATATGAGGTATTGTTAATGTATGTTTGGAGTACAAATATATTCGAGGTAGGATTACGCGCTCTGAACCTGGCTCTGAAAGTGAGTAGTGCTAGAAGAGTAGGGCAATCTAGGTGAGAGTGCACAATCTTGTACAAAATGAGTAATTCTGTGCGTTTTCGACGCGAGACTAACGATGATAGATGGAACCGCTCAAGCTTAAGATTTAAGAGCGAGAGATTCCAGTTTGGGGTCATCTTCGGGAAAACATGAGCAATGGTCCCCCAGGCACTGTTTAGTAAAGCTCTCACTCGAAAATGTACCTTCTAAATTGTTCCACAGTTTAAAAAATTTGGGGTGTTTGTACTCCGAAACATGATTAGTATGATCACTCTTGAGACTTGAATCTGATTAAGAAAAAAGTTCTTCAAATTTTTTTAAAATCCACTTTGTAACATTTTTTTCATACATATTGTGTAGACTGTAGACTGTCACATAGTGGAAACAAAAAAAAAATGAAAAACGGGGGCTTTTTTATACAAATATTGATAACTAAACGGTACTTTTCATTCAAACAAACTACAGAAAAATCCATCCATCTTCCTAAAAATCCGAGTAAATTCTTTGACATAACCTTTGTGAGTATGATTAATGATTTTAGATAACCGTCACGGAATATCGTTTAGCAAATTCAAAAACCGAATGTGTCACAAATGAGTGTCACAGTTATGTGTGCGGCCTATTTCTTAGTACAAATTGTTTTTTAATGTTTCCGAAACAAAGATGCAAAGCTTGCGGTTGAGAATCGCGTGAAATTACAAAGTTGTTTTTGCTGTCAATAGTGGCATTGTCAGTCCAACTAAACACGATAGTTTGTATGTGGTAGGTACCATAAATACACTTCCAGGCAATAGCATAATAATTAATTTAGTAGCGCTAGAATCGTGAGAATTTATATTTGCTGCTAATCGTTACCTACTATTCTCTAATTTCACATATTTTTAAGCCTTTTTTCCAGTATATAAAAAAGACTACTTTATTTTGTTGTCATTTGTATGACCGTACCGTGTGAACTGTGGGTTTGGGTTGACCCTTTGACCCTTTTCATAACAATCGTTGTCGAGTAACGTGCTTACGCGTGCATTCGCAATAATTATGTTGCTGTGCTCTTGCGGTTTTCAATCTAGGTATTGCACATTCGTAAAGGTTTGGGAAATGGGCACATAGGTAGTTTTTTGGGCAATACCAAGGTGATTCACATTTTTACGTGCGTTGAAATCTCACTCAAAGAAAAGAAGGATTAAATTGTTAAGGCCGCTTCTCATTTGCATGAACTTGCACGCAATTTTCATCACACATGTGAGCAGGTTAGCACCCTGCCGACGTTTTTGTAACATATGGGTGCTGGTGGACGCGCCTTGAGCTCGTCTCGTTTTTATCTAGCTCGTTACGTCACTCAGTTTCAAAAGCGTTAACCTGCTCATGGATGAAACAAGAATATATACTTACCAGACAAAGAGCGGTTCGAAGAACTGCAGCACAATGACGAAGCCGAGCGTGACGAGGATGAGCCCCAGGTTCAGCAGCAGCATGAGGCAGCACATGCCCTTCACGTTCGGGCAAAACGGGTTGGGCGCGGCCATCGCGTCTACTTTCACGCCCGCCTGTAATACGGAACACTGTTGTGGGGTAAACTGTTATTGCAATTCTAAACTTCTCATGATTTTACTCATGTCTTTGCAAGTAAATAAATAAATATTAGGACAGTCTTACACAGACAACGAGTTTTACATATTGTTTGTAAGAGTATAAAATTAACCAATGTATATTACATTATATTTCCATCAAAAACAAAACAAATACGGAGCTCGTCTTACTCGATTGTGGAGTGGATAGCAGAACCATGTATGTTTATTTGTTAATTAAAAACATTTGTTCAAGAGACTTGGATGTTTTCTATGTATGTACATTTATTTATTTATTTATTTATTTATTTGATAAATACGTTTACATGACATTACAGTACATGACCAATGCGTCACGAAACATAGACAAGCAAATTATCTTTTACAATACATAATAGGTAACAGAAACATATACATTACATTGGAACAGTTGAGCACCAAGCATCCATCACCTCACAGAATCTCAAGCATTCACTACACACTGCCGCCCATCGCCACGCAAACAAGTCGCATTCAGGTGTTGATGCCAGGAGCGCATTGAGCTGTTGCAGGGCGCGGGGCAGCGGCGAGTTCCTGCACGACACGGTGCGCGCCGGCGGCACGGCCAATAGGTCGCGTCGTCGTGGCCTGAGGGGTATCCTAGGGACATCCGGGACAAACAGTCGCACAAGACGCCCCACAAGTTCGGGACAATCCGACTCACCACGTAAGACTCGACATGCTGTGATCACAAGTTGATAATTCCGTCTGACCTCTAAGGAGTTGTATCCAAGGGAACCGAGAAGATACTTTGTTGGGTACAGAAACGGGTAGTATCCAAATACTTTTTTATACAGGAACCTCAAGAACGCCTTCTGAACCTTCTCAAGCAGTAAGGCATACGTCGATTCGTAGGGGTTCCATATGATGGACGAAGTCTCCAGCTTACACCTTACTAAGGCATTATAAACCATTTTTATGGCCACCGGGTCACGAAAATGACGGAGGTTTCGGATTACGAAACCCAGTCTCCGAAAGCAGCTTGTAGCGAGGGAAGAAATATGCTCGTGAAAAGTGAGCCGCGTATCGAAAACTACGCCCAGATCCTTGACGGAGAAGACACGATTTATCGGCTCTGACCCCCAGCATGTATTGGGCATATATGGGGGTACGAGAGCGGCTAAACGAACACACACAACACTTGGCTGGGTTGAAATGAAGTTTATTCTCCACACTCCACCGAAGCACCAAGTCGATGAGCTTTTGTAACGTATCGCAATCGGCTCTTTGCTCTATCCCGTATACCAACTTCAGATCATCAGCATACAAGAGACACTGAGCCGCGCGAAGAACCGATTTGAGATCGTTGATCATTATACCGAATAACAAGGGCCCTAAAATGGAGCCCTGACTGACACCAGATCGGGTATGGTAAGGCACCGAGACAAAACATCCATGTCGGACGAACTGCTGCCGATCGCGCAGATAGTTGGCAAAAAAAGTTAGTAACTTGGGAGAGAAACCAATTTCATCAAGTTTCCTAAGCAGCACATCGTTATCTACGCGATCGAAAGCCTTCGCGAAATCGAAATAGAGGACATCGACTTGAATACCTCTATCAAGATGCATAGCAATGTTGTCCGTTAGTATTAACAGATTCGTGTTTACCGAGCGGCTAGGCCGAAAGCCATGCTGCGCGTCACTCAAATAGGGCCGAACCTGAGAAGATAGAGTCCGGTGAAGTATGGCCTCAAACAACTTGCCAAGGGTGGGAAGAACAGCTATGGGTCTATAATTTTCAACGATGGTAGTGTCACTCGACTTCGGGATCGGTCTAACTCTAGACACCTTCCAACTTCGAGGATATGACCCGGAAGAGAGCATACATATTTATACATATTTATTAAATACATCTACCTCGTGTGTTCATAAGTTTTGAGACGGCTAAATACTCGATGTTTTCACTTTTTTTTTAATTTAAACATATTGTTAATTTTACAAAGAAAAGTTTACGTTAAGTTTTTTTTTTGTTTTTTTTTTTCTTGAGTGCTGTGGAGATACTGCGGTCGCCAACCCGCATGCCAAGCGTGGCGATTATGGCATTTACCCCCCATGAAATTGGGGAGGCCTATGTCCAGCAGTGGACGTCCTAGGGCTGATATGGTGATGGTGGTGGTGGTTAATTTTACTTGACAATAATTTCATTAATATACATACATAGGTATTATTTAAACTACGTTCCAATATTTTATGTTAGATGCCATTTATTGCGTCGGCTACACCTAGATAATGACCCCGCGAGACACGAAAGTTTTCATCAGGGATTCTCTTGCTTCTCTTCCAGTGGCTCATTTGTGAGTAACTATTTTTGAATAGTATTTACGGCAGGTTTTTAGCTCTAAATTGTGTGTTCAAAAAAGGTAATTTTGTCCAAAAAGACTAATCAGGAGTATTTAGAGCCAGGCTCGAAGAAAGTTACTTCTATCGACTGATAAAAGACATACATTTCTCTTTTAGCAGTTTTCGTATGAAAATTTAATTTTGTCACGGTTTGGTCTCAAACTTTGTCAAAAAAACAATTATTTTGATGAATAAACGTGTCAAATAAACTTTAACAAGTGATTTCAATAGTGCATCTGGTAAATGGATAATTTTAAGGCATAGTTTGAGCATCTAGTATGCAAAAATTGAAAGAAATGGCTATCTCATACGTAATAATCGCCCGTATCATGAACATCATAGCGTGATAAGGTTGCAGTACTGTCAGTGCAGTAGTTGGAACATCTATCGACATTTTGGTGTACAATTTTGTCGTTCCGCTGCCTTAACTTTCTTTCTACCACAATTGAAAATGTGTTTTTCGTTTCGTGCCGGCACCTAAGAGAGAGACAGAGAGACCATTTAAAGGCCTAAATCAAAAATATTGAAAGCCAATTTAAATAAACTCTATTTAATTTTATCAGCTACAGTACAGTGATTCAATAAAAATAATAATATTGAGAGAAATATTTTCTGTAATTGATTCATTAAAAAAAATATTCGTCTCAAAACTTATGAACACACGAGGTAAGGTACTCATAACATAAGCCTTATTGAACTTATTATGGGGCTAGTCAAATTTGCGTAAAATCCCCTAATATAAAAAAGTCATCCCATTGACGCTTCCATCAGAAGCTGAATTACATAAAATTCAAACTAACGTGAGACATATTAACACTTAAAGGAGAAATAGGTAACGGTTTCGGAAACATGTCGCAAACACATGCATGTGACTTTCCAAGTGAGTTTCAACCATTATTTCTTCTTCAAGAAACTGAGTTGCATTCGTACGAAGTTGCAAGAAAAAGCTAGTAAAATAATAATAGAAATATTACCTTTCGGGAGACTTTGGATCGATGTGTGGAAGCGACAGAGGGCGCTACTGCGCTGCGGTAAGAATACACACTGCGCGGCGCCCGCGACTGTCGGCTGTAACAAACAGTACAATACATTATTAATAGGTATTAAATTACCTAGTACAGTCAACAGCAAAATTAGATGATCATTTTAGTACTTTGTCGCACTAACGTAACAATACTGCGACAGTTGGAATGCGTCAAAGTAGTGAAAGTGACAAGGTACTAAAATGATTATCTACTTTTGCTGTTGACTGTACCTGGGCGACCATGCTATGTTCGTGTTTTCCCAGGGAATACGAGTTTTTCCGAAGGTAAGACCTGGCTAGATTTTTTTTCCGTTTCCACAACCTCTATATTGTCAAATTTGTAAGTTTCATTAAAATTGTTAGAGCGGTTTTCGAGATTTCAATTACAAACTAACATATAAATATACAAATGTTGCTCGTAGTAGTATAGGATATACAACCCGTCGGAAATATCTGCGAACCCCTGGGAACAAATTGTTCCAAGCCTGGTTCGCAGATATTTCCGACGGATTGTAGGCGAGGGGACTCATCATCATCAGCGCCATCATACGCCCCACTGCTGGGCACAAACCTCCTCTCATAGATGGTAGGGAACTGCAATTATTGCGGTTATCCGCACTGGCACTCTCTCAGTGCGGATTGGAGACTACACACCTTTGAATTTCTTTTAATTTAGGTTTCCTGATGTTTTCCTTCACCGAAAAGCTAACAGAACATCAAAATATACCCCGTAGTTCCAGCAAACTTATTGGTTCGAGCCGGGATTCGAACCGCCGCTTGACAGCCGCATGCTTGATCCTACAGCTACAGCGCCCAAAAAGATCTGAAAATGCACTCTGACGCCTTGATAACAGTTGTGTTCAGATGTTAGTGAGCACCTTGTGTTATTCGATGTATCTGATAGCGACTGTGGCTGCTGCATCTTAATTTTCTAATAATCACACGCCACCACCACCATATCAGCCGGGGAATTCCACTGCCAGGGGCCCCCAATATCATGGGGGGTAGATGCCATAATCGCCACGCTTGGCATGCTGATTGGCGATCTCTCCACAGCACTCCAGGGATGCTGCTGCCCACCCCCCGGTGGTCTTGGTCGTAGTTTTAGGGTATATCTAGGTCCAATAATCACGCGCGCCAGATACAAATTCTTCTAATTTCGGCGGTTAATTCCAACTATATCCACCGTTGACTAACTGCCGATGACAAGCCATCTTGCAGCTTCGGCTAAACTCATCCCTCATACACCTCCGAGGTGCAACCCGAACGCGGTTGACAGTGATATTTAACGTTGACAATTGTAACGCAGCCGGTGTTAGCACGACGATGTCGAGAAAAAGTGACGACCCTAACTAGAAGAAAGAGCACGTGCTGTGCGGCAGAACGGGATGTCATTATTTTAATTTGAGTTTTCTTGCTTTCAAATATCGGTTTTGTTGGAAAGAAGACTTTCTAATTTTCAATGAAAATTAATAATTGAGAAAATTATCGCCATGGGTGAGATAATAAAAAAACTTTAAAAATTATAATTTAATTAAGGGGCGTTTCTATTTGACAATAATTATTACAGAGGACTTTCTGTACGTAGGAGCTATATATATTCTGTGCCGATGATGTCAACCTTCGTCGTGGTTTAGCGTGCGCGTACACCGATTTGTCAGCGGCACGAGGCACACTACAGATGCCCCGGTCACGACGAATTCCACGCCAAGGCCGTGTCGTGGTAGCTGCGATTGTGATCTTTGCTGTCGTGAGGCATACACATATATTAACTGACTTTATACGTGATGATTATTTTTTACACAACGATGGTGGCAAACAAGCTTGCCTAATGGTAAGCGGACACTGTCGCCTGTGGTTGCTTGTGACTCCAGAAGAATCGCGTTGCCCACACTTTATTGACTTGACCTCAAGTCGTTGTGTTGACAGCAGGAGACATATGCAGGTCCCTCGCTCTCAACACAGCGTATCCTCAGGAGCTCTGGCGACCTTACTCCCCACCAGGAACACAACACCACATACCTAAAGAGCATACAGTGGTGTTATTATAGCTGTGGTCTTCTGTAAGGCACTTCCCAGGGGCCTTTCAGCTCGAAGTACGAATTTTTCTATGGAAATGTTAGTTTAACTAGTTTGTACCAGATGTCACTGGGTGCTATCTCTATCGCACTTGCATATTGAAGTGACATGAATGCAGCGGTCGTGCGGTTAGAACTAATTCTTACTAAATACACAACGGCGCTACGATCTATGTGGAGTATTTCACTGGTATCTCTATCTCAGTATATATATTGTACTTTGTGGTACTTCCTTCAACTCCTCCATATCTCAAAGAGCGTTTTAAACGTCAAACGTCCATCCGATCTTCGCAAAACCATCTTCTCGTTCCGCCACCCCCGTCATCCACAAAATTCTATAATAATTCGTTTACTTTTCGGGCTGTTCGGCTGTAGAATGCTTTGCCGTTGAATATAAGATGTGCTAAATCACTTCTCACTTTAAAAAATCAACTGAAACAATATTTTCTGTCACTCCCTTAAAATGCCTTTTAGTATGTGTATATATGTATATATATTTGAGATTGTATGTTGTTTGTGATATGTTTTTATTATCATGTGTATTTATTTATGTGTGTCTTTATTGTATACTAATATGATAATGTTAAATTTAGATGCATTTGTTCAAATATTTCCTGCTACCCAAAGGTTGTCTGGTAGAGATCGCTTAAAGCGATAAGACCGCCTGGTGTCACGATTGTTAATATTGCCAAAACTTTTCACATTGTACTCATGTATTTGCAATAAAAAATATTATTATTATGTATCTCCGTTTGAAATTCACGGGGTGAAACCCAGTCATTTGGTAGGCGTGCGTGGAGATACAAATCCAACACGTAGAGGCCTTTTGGAGAAGAAGTTTAATGTGATGTAGTACACCAGCTAGAACCCATTCACGGGTACATCGATAGATACCCGTGGACCGGTTCCAGCAGGCGATTAGACTATTGTGGGTAAATTGAAAAAATAAATCGGGCTATGGATGAAATTTGGATGGAAAAAGTAATGGAGCTATTGCTAGAGTTCCGGACACCTGCCATAACATAGTTAAATGCTATCGAGGCAGGCGGTGACTAGCCACTCGCTAGATGGGCTCCTGAAAATCCCATCGTAAAGACGGCCAGGAGCAACACCGGTGTGAGCGGCTCAGGGGTGTCGAGAGGTGTGCTGCGCTTTCTCAGAGGTTCCTCGCGGCGTTATGCCCTTTAACACTTCCACCCCTCGAGCATATAGCTCTAACGACTCCTCTCTGGACGGCCAATGAAGGCAAGCCAGAGCTGAGAGTCCTGCGGTCCCTTGGGATTCCACTCCGACCGACGAAAACACACCGGAGACATTATTATTATTATTCTCTTTCCTTCCCCAATTGGGCTGCTCGAAACACAAATTAATACTGACTTTCTGCAAGTCCCAGCATCAATATTGATGTCCCCAGGCTTCGACGTCTGCTTGCCAAGTTTCACATACTATTATTAACAGAGCGAGGCGCGCGAGCTTTCGCCACGGTCATGATACAATGAAAAATGCTTCTATTTCGGTTCCTATTCCAAAATCGAGGAGTGTTACCTAATTCCAGCAAAATGGGTACTCGTATACTCTACACCTACAATAACACTGGCTTTCCAATTTTATTGTACCAGTAGCGTCTTCAACAAAGAAGTCACTTAACCCAATAAATAACTGAGGGTCATCCATATTAATCAAAAAATAAACCTCGAATAAATCTAACGATTGAAGTTTTTATCCTCTTTCAATTCAAATATGTTGACTCCGAGACCGATCAAGTAAAAAACGTTAAAAAGGACATAACGAGACGTACCAGTAAGCTGGACAAATATTTACTCCCAAATAAATGTCAAAGCTTGTTAGTAAAAAGCTTAGAAAGCCCTTTTGAGCTTTTGGACAACTGCGTTACCACTTACCGAGTCGGATGAAGCGTGTAAAGTGAGTTTTTATAGTAATGTACGTGAGGCTATTTGTTTACCCAGATTCCCTATCTCAATTAGAAAACAATTGATAATCGGGTGATATATTCGTACTTAGGATCGACTTTATAAAGATCCGTTAGACCATAATGTCCAGGGAGCGAAACTTTGGTGCCGGTGAAGTCATTATGACGTAAATTCACATATCGGATGATTTGACATTGCGAAACCCCAATGATTATTAATCATGCAATAATGGTAATATATATTTTATTTTTTATTAATAAAAATGCTATTTATATTGAAAATACTGTAAATATTAAAATAATTACAAAGACAATAAGAACAAAATATTATAATAAGTAAGTAATTGTAAAAACTATATTAATTCGGATAAATGAAAAACAACAAACTAAATTTCGTTGGTTGTCGAAAAATAAGCGGAACTCTTCTAGAATTCAAGCACAACATCGCATCTTGTGGTAGTTTATTGACGTTCATAGGTGCATGTATTATGCCTAATTTGAAGAATAAACTACTTTTACTTTTTTTTTACTGCTTAGTTAAATACATACCTACATACATATAGGTATTGTACATTCTGAACAATGTAACTGCATCTCCCGCCGTTGATAAAAATTGTGCATAATGCCTGTAATCGAAACTAGAACAAATAATAATATATATTGTTGTAAGTTAAGCTTTCGTCATCAAAATCGATTCCTTCAATAATCCAGATAAAACACTCTGTATATAGCTTGACGTCATACGTCTGTCATCGGCACCAAAGTTTCGCTCCCTGAATTAATGTCGATAAATTAAAAAAAAAAACTGACTTACCAAAGTTTTATCTGGCATTTGGTCTAACGGATCTTTAGAAAATCCGGCCAATACTATAAACGGTGACCACGGCACATCATCATCATGTCAGCCGAAGAACGTCCACTGCCGGACATAGGCCTCGCCCAAAGAGTTCCATAATGACAGGTCCTGAGCCACCCGCATCCAGCGGACTCCTGCAACCTTTACCAGGTCATCAGTGATAAAATGGCAGCCATCATACCTCCGCAGACCCAAACATAATAAACTATACAATATAAGTTATACCTAGTAGTCCACAAAACGGGAGTGACACGGTGTTCAAACACTTCCAATCGACTTAACCGTGAGTTCCCCTATTAGAACATCAAGTTGACAGCCGTTAATAAAGATTTAGTCCCGACGCGGATGAAAAACATTTTAGTATGTGTATAAAAAAAACATAAAAAGTTCCTTCGACAAAAAACGAAACTAGTTAAAGACGTGAGCCCGTAACAATCAAAATACCTATTTAACTGCTTTGTGTGGCGCGGGGAATTGATTTTAGAAATCGTTTTGTATGTCGGTGAAATGAAGTGGTTAATACTTATAAGAGATATAAGTAATGGAGGTTATTTGTATCTGTTTGCTTAAGTGATTAAGTTTTGAACCGGTGAAGCGAGTCTATGTTTTTTAATGGTAAGACGGCGGTAAGTAAGCATACGACCTGCCTGATGGTAATCAGACATAGTAGCCTGATGTACTTGGTCCTTAATGTAATGGCCATACTCGTACAGGGATATTGTCTCAAGACTATTTTTTCTCAAAAAACATTTCTTGAGGGGGACAAAAGAGGGTTGGAAGTTGCGTGGTAGTGCAATAATTAAGGGGTTCATAGCTCCCAATTTGTAACACTCCGTTATCTCTTGTTTTTACGGCTTATCGTATTAACAACGAGATTTACTGAAATAGTATCCCATACTCGTATTTACTTCAAAACTGACTGTCTGTCTTCGAGATATGTGGCATCAAACTTTGGCCTAAAATTGGCCAAAAAACAGTTTTTTAGACGTAACTTTTGTGAAAATTAGTTAAAAATAAATGTCTCAAAAATAAAAAGTGCGTAAACATCATCTAAATATCGAAAATGTGCTTCTTGGACTACGTTTGAATAACTCATTAAAAAAAAGAACACAAAATTCATTTAGTTTTACAAAATTCGGCCCTTGCATAAAGGATTGAAGAATCGATAACCGTTTGTCCCATATATATATCTATAGTTTTGACGGAGGAATATAAATTCGAAACTTGTCAAAAATCGACGATTGAAGCCGAAATCGTAGAAGCCCTTAAGCCTGAGCCTAAAAATAATTTTACAGTATATATGGCGCTACTTTACCGCAAGAGTGCGGTAATCAGCAGATTACGTGCATATGTCGAAACTTTAAAGAGCCATATGTACTGTAAAACGTTGTACGATACACGTGCGAACAGGTAATTCGCAACTCGTGTCGATTTAAAACACTACCTTCGGTCGTGTTTTCATTAATCACCACTCGTTGCGAATTTCCTGTTCTCTGCACTTGTATCGTAATGTACTATTACAGTTCAGCAGATTACGTGCATATGTCGAAATTTTAAAGAGCAATATGTACTGTAAAACGTTGTACGACACACGTGCGAACAGGTAATTTCCTGTTCTCTGCACTTGTGTTTTGTACACAATTTTACGTCACCACTTGGCCAAAAAGTGGGTTTTTCCGGTGGCTTTTTGGCAAGGTGTGGTGTAAAGTACTATTATAGCAATTATTTATCGTAGGCGATAACGAATTCTACGCAAAGGAAGTCGCGGCCAAAAGCTTAGTTATTTATAAGTAGGCGTCTATTGGAAGGCTGCGTAGGAAAATGTGTTAACAAGCTTTTTAGTACTTGTTTATCTATTACTAGGTCAATCTATTTATGCGAGTTGAGGCTACAAGTTTCTATCGTATAATTTCCAATAAGGTAGCTAGAAAGTTTTACCCCCTTATTTTTAAACGTCCATCAAGCCTCTATTAGTTAACAAGCCGCTAAAGTTGGTTTGTTCTTATCTGTCACTTTGACATTTATGTTTGTGAGATAGGGACCAAACAACTTTTAGACAGAGGTTTGTTAAGTTTTATGAATAAGGGGGTTAATCTCGAAACGCACAGAGCGGGCGCGGTGCGGGGCGGAGGCGATTTTGCATTCTGACCCGGACCGGAGGGACCCGGGTATGTCCTAAAACTACGACCAATACCACCGGAGGATGGGCAGCAGCATCCCTGGAGTTTATTAATTTAATTTAATCGTATGGCATTTATTTACGAACCGTGAGATCTTCGAGAAGACAAGTACGGTTGTCAGTTTTTGTTGCACTTTTAGCACCGCTCGGGGGTCACGTGTAGGGTAACGGTGGGTACTCCCTACGGACGTGGTGCAACTTCGACCCCCCTTTTTCAAGTGAGTGGGCAACTTGACTGTTAGAAGTTCTCAAGCCGCCCGAAGGCCTCTAACTTGGCTTAACGACTGGTGTCGTAGACAGCAGCCGGGATCAACGGCTTAACGTGCCTGCCAAAGCACGAGAGCGCTCAGTTAGTAACCACTCAAAGCGGTCACCCATCCAAGAACTGACCTGCGCCCACATTCCTTAAACTCGCATACCGCACGCGGTAGGCGGGTGCCGCTGGGCCACGAGCGCTCCCCTGGAGTGCGGTGGAGATACTGCGATCGCCAAGCGTGGCGATTACGGCATTTGCCCCCCATGAAATTGGGGGAGGCCTATGTCCAGCAGTGGACGTCCTTCGGCTGGTATGATGGTAGTGGTGGTGGATCTTTCTGAAACTGTCTACTGTCGATTACAGCTTCATGTGTCACACACACCGCCACCGCTGTACCGCGGTACCGAATACCGCGTGGGTTTTACGTGCGACGTGCCGCGGACCGCAAAACCGCCACCGCCCCACAACGACGCTGCGCCACGCTTCGTGCTTTTTAAGCTTTATAGATATCAATCTAGCTAGCACGATAACTTATACAGTCATATTATATGGCCGAAATGTACGGTCACGGACTTTAATTGATGTGCCATCTAGAGCTCACTTTATACTGGATACTTTATGGCTAACTATTATGCCCAGTATAAAGTGAGCTTTAAATGGCTCAACAATTAAAGTCTGTGAGTGTACTAAAGCGTCACATACTCGTAAAACGTGATGGCATAAGCTATCGTGCTAGCTAAGCAGGTAAAGCAAAAATACTTAATTCTTGCCAGGCACATATAATCCTTCTAGTAAAATATGGATTAACGACCGGTTTAGCCTAGTGGTTAGTGCTGCCTACGAAGCTGACGGTTCTGGGTTCGAATCCCGGTCAGAGCAAATATTGTGTGATGATCATGAATATTAGTTTCTTAGTATTGGATGTTTAAGCCATATTGAGCTTACTATGGGACTAGCTCAATTCCTGTACGATTGTCCTCTTAATACTATACTATTAAACGAGAAACATAAAAAAACTATTTAGTATTGAGGTGTCAAACATTGGTACGTTTACTTTAGTGCTTTTCAAATTGTTCGGCACATCTTCAAATAACTCACAGGTAATAAAAAGCTTAATGTTCAAAAACGTCAACTACGTACGTGAGAGCGTCTACGACAAAAACCTAAAATTAAGGTAAGTAGGGCTCTCAACAAAAAGCACCAAAAAAACGGATAATGTCCCAAAAAAGTACCAAAAATCAACATTCGTGACGCCTCACCGTGACGGATCGAGTTTACTTTCTACCCTGTCCTTGAGGCGTCGTTATATGATTTGGCCAAGTCACTTGTACGAGTACTCGACTTGTTTACAATTACATCAACGTTTCCTGCTAATACAGTGTTAGCAAAAGTTTTATTACTCTTGAGTGAATTTGATTAAAGGCTGAAAGTTGCAAAATTTTAATTGATTTCACGCATCTTTGGTATAATCAATACTCAATCATTTATTGCAAAATCACAAAAGTAGGCAAAGATGACTTAGATCATTGTGAACTCTGTTGGGCACTGCAATGTTAGGGAGAGGAGCACTTACTGAGCGCTTATAATTTATTTTCTAAATATTCATTTAACGTGAAATAAGATTTAGTTAGTAGTAGTTGCTTAATTTTATTTATGTACTTTTTATTGTCTTTTTCTCATTTTATAGAGTGAGGTAAATTATAGCGCATCAGTCAATGCTGTGTTTGGTGTAGTGTCATGTGTGTGTGTATGTGTGTGTGGTGTGACTCATAAGTCATATTGTTTTTGCACTTTTTGTTTTCATGGATATTTAAAAAAAAAAACTTTTTTTTTTCAATACTATTGAGTTTTTAAAATAAATTGTCATTAATATGACTTCAGAAGAGTAATAAAAATACACATAAGCTACATTTGAACAACAAAAATAAAAAAATTTTTTTTTTTTAACTGATACCACTTGGAATTGGATATTATTGTTGGCTTGCTAAATAGTTCACCGTTTATTTTTTGCTCCTCTTACAGGGCCCACCCGTATATCTTAATGGACATTATTAACCCTTTGAACGCTTTCATATTTGAATGAAGTGATCATTCAGACGCCAAGTATCAAGAATTGATGAAACGTTTAAAGTTTAAACCAATAAAAACAATTCATAATAGTTTTTATTCATGATCCAAGTACACCTTCACTCCGACCTTTTTAGTGGTTGCTGGCGGGGTGGGCACGACGACACTCGACCACTTTATAGGCTCTTGGCGTTCAAAGGGTTTATGAGCCTGAGCATAACAGTTTCAGTTTGGCTAAACGAAAGCAACTGCTATTAAGAGGCAAACCTAGGCCTTGTTGGGGTTAGACAGGTCTCCACATTATGTTTTCCTTCACTAAAAAGCTACTCTTGAATATCAAATGACTGTTAAATATGAAATGATTTGAGCCTACCCGATATAATTTTTGGTTTCCCACAATAATACGAGTGAAAGTCACAGGACAAAGACGTTCCAAAATGTCATTTCATTCAATTACCAGTTTTTGCCTTAATTTCCCCCCTTTGGTCACACGGACATCAACATTATTCAACATCATCCGAATCATTCCTCATTTCGTCTCTTTCAATCTTCACCTTTCTAACAATAGAGCGACGAGGATAGACTGAACGACGTTTCGGAATTCGTATTTAAGAGTGACAGGAATTCCTTTGAAACACCGCCCCGTCTTACTAAAAACTCGTCAAGTGCAAGTCTGACTCGCGCGCCGAGGCTTCCGCCCAAATTTAGTTTATTGATGATTGAAAAAAACACACATAGCGATAGTCGTATGGTTAGGTATATTCTTCCGGTAATATTTCCATCACTCAAAAATGTTGCCTGGTAAAACTCGGAGATAAGATAACGGGGGGTGGCTTTTTTGCAATATCTCCCTTCACACAAAGAAATTATTCATAGAAAATACAAATATATGTTTAGTTTTTCAGTTTTAACACACTTGGGTTAGCCTGATTTACAACCATTCCAAATACTGTATCCATAGCATAGGGTACGGAACCCTAACAAGAGCGTATATTGAGGAGCACACAGCGCAACAGATCTTATATTACATATGTTTTTATTGATTTCCGTTCTTTACATACAGCCGTGTATAACCATAGAAAACACGTAGTGTATTCAGTGTATCAAAATTCAAGAATAAAACATTTTTTCATTTTCATAGAAAATAATTAATTATATCGCCAAGGGTGAATGCAAACCGGCCTTAAAAGTTAACGTGGAGTTAAACAAAAGTTAATGTCAAGTATGACAATATTCGGAATTCGAATGACACGCACGTCGACATTGTTTAATTGTTAAGGATCTTTTATACTATGCTACGGGTGTTAATTAACGAAAATCAATTCTTGAATATCTTCGAAATGGTATATGGATACTAGTGCCATAGAGAAGATTACTTTATTTCATTTCAGGAATGTGCCCTCGCAATTAACGGAATTCAATAAAAACATCCTGATTATATTTATATGTATCTGTGACAGCGCGCTGCGTGTGACCTACGACCTTTTTGCTTTAAGGTAGGTTGTGTGACTTAGTCACAAATTACTCGTCACGCTGATCACGTCGTGACGTCTTCATTCGGTTTGAGGCTGTGACTGTCATGGTTGTAATCGGAATAATGATGCCACGGTTTTTGGTTTGATTTTTGGGGTTTTGTGTCAATTTGTAGGTGACCTAGTAGCGATTCGGAATTTAAAATTAGAGGAGTTCATATTTTATAATCTAACCTAGCTGACGTGAATGTATAGGTCGATTCACAAGAGCTGGCGCGGAAAATGTATGGAACTGTCATTCATTTCGTAGATATTCCGCGCCAGCTCTTGTGAATCGACCTATAATGAAAATACATTGCAAACGTAAAGCAATTTATCTAGAACATAAATCTACCTGAGAATTTGAATAAATCCTAACATGGCTCCTAAGAAAAAAGGTTTCCTTAAATTGCTTCACAACCATTCAGATACAATTATTTCAAAAGTAAGATAGGCCCTGAAGTAGAGATAGGGCTGAATATTTTGGACCTCAACATTTAATTACACCCAAGTCATCGCCGTCCGACGTTGGGTTAATATTTTTATGGCATCCACCACCACCACCACCATATCAGCCAAAGGACGTCCACTGCTGGACATAGGCCTCCCCCAAATTCACGGGGGGTATATGGCATAATTGCACCGAAGTCGCGCCCTTCAAATAATAAGTTTAAAGTCAATGTTCCGATTTAGAAGAATACTCATTGAATTTAAATTGCAAAGATAAAATAAAATAAAATAAATGATTTGTAGTATAAAATATCCCAGAGGCCAACATCTCAAATCAACAAAACAGTATCGTTACTTTGAGATATGATGACTCATTCGTTAATTAAATCATTGCGCCTACAATTATTCCCTCAAATAATCTACTACTAAAGAAGGCAATGGGAGCAAAGTTCTCAACGTTCCACTGATACTATTCGAATTACTATAGCTTCGAGCTTGCTCGCCGTATCTTCAGTTACGTGGCTCGAAGCCAATAACTCATCTACATTCGCCATTAATTAGGTCGGCGTTCATTCCCACACCACCGTTCCAAGCAAAAGGTCTTATAAAACACATAGTTCAAAAGCACTTACTCCCTGTTTCATTCAAAGTTAACCTTGCATCTTAATGTGCCCGTGGAATGCGCAGTTCGCATCATGTACTATTGAAGTCGTAATTTCTGGCAAACGTAGCGGAATAGCGGTGTATTGTGTATCGATACAGCAGCGTAGACATTGAGCGGTCACGGCTAAATGCAGTCAATAGTCGGTACGATTGTGCTGTTATTATAGTTACGACGGTTGCAAACAAGCTTACGGCCTGCTTGAAGGTAAGCTGACACCGAAACCTATCGCTTGCGAGTGCAGAACAATCACAAGTGCGATGTCCAACCTGTTTTTGAATGTTGATCCGTTGTAGGCAGCTAGAGGCATGCCAATTATGCAGGTCCCTCAGTCTCAACACAGCGCACTAATAGTAAGTTGCCTTCCTATTTAACCCTTTTCCAGGCCGCGCCAATCTAGAAGCCTTTACAAAAAACAAAATATATACTCAAAATAAGACTGTTTTGCATTCCAACAAAACAGTTATTATATGTGCGAAGAAACAGCATTTGTGTTGAAGGAAGCTATTTAAGTTTCTACTATAAAGTCGTGAAAAACGCCTCTTGCCTCGGTTTTTCCTTGTTTCCTTAATTTGTAGTATCCAGCAGAGAGTGTTTAGTTACGTTATGGTGATTCATTTCAAGACGAGTCACTTTTTACGAAAATGCTATGTAATTTGAGCCTTAAATCAGAGAACTAGGATTGAAATTCTATTGACACGTATGTGGTCGATGAAACGTACTACGCCTGGAAAAGGGTTAACTTTATATACCTGGAGTGGAGATGTCTTAGGCCTCATATCATCGTGAAGCCAGTGACCTGGACCTTCAATCCCGGTAAGGCCTAATATTTGGGTGTTGAGCACCAATGTCTGGCGACAGGTCTCTGGAACAGCTTGCGATTCATGGTATGGGCATGTAATAAGGAGGGATAAATGTTATATACATATTGATAAAAGAATGTTAGGGTTGAATGTCGAAGGACGAAGAGCGATTGGAAGGCCCAAAAAGCGATGGATGGATTGTGTGAGAGAGGATATGAGAAAGAAAGGAGTAAGCGCTGAAGTGACGAATAATAGAGAGGAATGGAAGAAGAAACATGTTGTGCCGACCCTGCATAAGCGGGATAAGGATAGGGGAGATCATGATGAGCACGAGTATCTGTTCCTGAGTTTTTGTGGTTTTTTTATTACTATTTATCTATTCTAGGGCAATCATTTCCCTCACGGGGTCCAATTTATTACTTCTTTGTAATATTATGTCACTTTAAGTGTGCAATAAAATCTTGAAAGTTTGAAATTTCGAGCCGTGAAATAATACATATAAATAAAATATTGTCTAAGTATGTAACATCGTAACCTAGCATCCATAACATGACTTTACTGTCGGACTAGACTGTTTTGTTTAAGAATGTCACCGAATATCTATTAGCCATGATGTTCTGACATAACTTGGGGTCGTAAGCTAAACAATTTCCTTCGAATGACGCCGTGAAGAGCCATGCGGACTGTCCTCTGAATTAACCAGAGGCTTTTTGATATGTCTTCGAGTTAACAATGAATTAAATCAGTTGTAGATGCTTATACTGTCTTAATATTTTCTTCAGCTTAACAAACACATGTTTTCATTAATATTTATGTACCTCGAACTGGGTATCTATCTCTATACTCCATCTGAAGAATCTTATAATTTATTGAGCAACATCTTGCTTTGTTTAGTTCATCGTTGACACTGCCTCATTCCGTCAAATCGTTCGCCATTCCATAGCAATTCATACCACATTCAATCCTTCATTATTCATCTTCTAACATCCAGCACCTTACTAACAAAAAGTTCACTTCAACCACTTCAACAGACCCGCTATTCATTCTTCTCTTTTTGAGTCAAGAGGAGGATGGAAACCGTTATTAAATAATAGATACTATCGCCATACAGGCGCCAATAACTTATTTTCTTATAAGCCTCATGCTTGAAATAGTTACCTGGTTGCAAAACAATTAGAATTGAATACCTTATAATTCACTGCTGTTTATTACTGATTATCATGCAAGCATCTTAATAGCACATTACCGATACTTTTCCACCATAAATCGAACCTGTGACCCCACATCTGGGCCGCGCCACCGATACCCACATATCAATGTATCGAATCGATTGTTATCAAACTGTGAATCGGCTCACCAGATCAATAGTTACGCTTCTATACCGTAACAGACCCACATTGTCATGTACCTACCTAAGTATACATCAATATTAGAAAGACACAAACAAGATCGGCAAGAATATTTACGATTTCTAGCGATTAGATAACCGCGTCTACTAATTACTTAATACCTAAAAAAATATTTGCAAAAACTCTAAAATTTAAAATTCAAGTGATCTAGCCGTTACTTTACATTTATGTTAAAATACAAAAATGGTTTATTATTGTCCCCTCACACATCATCATCAACTCATCAGTAACTCAAGAATTTGCAAAAGGTTGGCGCAAAATCCTAGTTCAATTCCTGCATGTATGATGGTTGCCATTTTATCACTTACCATCGTGGATAAGATATCGGTCACGTGCGAGAGTGACGGGCGTCTTATCCACGACGATAAGTTATATAATGGCAATCATCATACGCCCGACGATTTAGTTATAGACACACATAATTAGATAGGATTTTTTTATTGTTTGCTTGCGTTCTACGCATACTTTGCCGGATTTCCAAGAAAATAGAATAGCGCACTGACTTAATCTAAACACTGAGCAGAAGTCTGATGTTTAATGAGACCGTCAGTGTTATTGCAATTTGCAATTACCATATCACACATCAGACAAGACATCTTTAATCTTTGTTCTACAGGTATACCTTTAGTGAGTGACATCTAAAACATGATTCACTCGCTATTATCAATCATCTACGCGCCGAACTCCGTAAGCTCTATGCTTCTTCGCCCATAGAATACAGCAATAACTACACATGTCTTTTACAGACGGTTACTCCCTTTTTCTTCTGCGGCGCATGATTCACGCGCCTGCGCGGCGACCGGCGCGAGCGTCGGTAATTTGCCGCCAATCTGCTGCGTTTATGCAAAGGTATTGTTTGTCAGGAGCGGTGTAGACAAGCGGGTGGAACGCTCCTTTTTTATCTTATTAGAGTTTAAGTTATCCTCTTAACATTATTAGAGGCGAAAAATCATTTTGTTATTATAGAAATACAGAAGGGTTTTGAACTCGCATGCATATCGCCGCTCGCGGGCAAGAGTGCTCTACCAATTGAGCAACAGGTTCAATTTAAAGGCTGACCATCCTCGTTATGTGTTTTTCTCTGATCTTTTTATTTAGTGATACGAGTACTTCAATAAAATAGTTCCCCCTACTCTGAAGGCTCATTTGGACTGGTCGTTACAGCCGTTAGGTACATTACATAGATTTCTTTCTTTGGATCTCGTTCCCGTGAAGATCCAATCTCGTGTATCGATAGTATAAGATTAGCTCGAGTTTGCCGCACGCTTTATGCTAGCTATAACGATCAGCACGGCTAGCAGAAGACGGCGTCCGAGCTATATCGCGTGCATGTGAGATAGACTATCTGCAATGTCTCTTTCCGTGTGTACCCATTAAATAGATTCATGTCCCTGGCCTAAATGAGCCCCTGAGTCCTACTCGACAGGATTAACAATTCAAAAAACGCCGCGGTTCACCCGCCAGTATGCTCTGCTGCAATTCCTCCTCGATCCACGGATCGGATCGGGGTGCGATGGTAACGGTGCCTGAAATTAATAGGTTAGTCGGAGATGGCTGTTATGATACTCCGCCGACCTAGATACAAGACCATGCTGTTTCATTAAAACGGCCTATGATTTCTATTGACTCGCGTTGTGTCCGATAGGATATTTCAATTGAAAAGAATGGACTTCTAAGAAACTTTCATCGCTCATTTTAAGATAAACGTCACAATGCTTGAAACCTTATGCTCAAAAGTTGAAACCTATTGCCATGAATTAAGGTTGGAGTTGTCAAGTATTGGTTCGATGTCAAGCACTGGCACGACGCTATATTGTATTGGTAAAGTGCTTGTATGTATTGTAAGCGTATATAGTGTTTTGATACTATAAGTAAATTATCACAGTTCGAATACAGACAGGGTTACTTATTAATGATTGAACTTCTTGATAACTAGTTACGCCAAAGATTCAGAAACGTCAGGTTGCCTAACACTTCACAAAGGCCGTACTTGGCCTACACCAAAACTCTTATTTGTTTTAAAGTAAAACAGGGCAGCAGCATCCTTGGAATGCGGTGGAGATACTGCGATCGCCAATCCTCATGCCAAGCGTGGTGATTATGGCATTTAACGTCCATGAAATTGGGGGAGGCCTATGTCCAGCAGTGGACGTCCTTTGGATAATAAGGTGCAGGTGGTGGTATACGAATCTGTGGATATTTAAATCTACGGGAGAGCGCTCCACTTCTATACACATTATTATACATACATAAATAAACGATTTCACTTGATTCCGAACAATAAACGATTTCACTTGATTCCGAACTCTTCGAGTAAAATGACATTTTATAGGTATTTGAGTCGCATAATACCGATTGACATCGGTAAACGGTTTCACAGTTACACAAATAGACAAACAGACGTAAATCAACTCCGGCGCCGATTTATAGGAACTGTTAGAAGCTCGTTGTTCCCAGCATTGTGGGTAATATGTTTCCATTTAGTATAGGAATGTTTATGTGTGTAGCCTACTTCTTGTAACGTTTGTATGTCAAAGTCGAACGCCTCATGTGCATGAGAAGTGGGGATCACGGCTCCTTCTGCAGAATATCACGGATGGAAAACATCTAACGAATATCATTAGAAAACGCGAATTTAGGAAAGAGAGGCCTAAACCCACCCACGTGTGAACGATTTAAAATCATCTTGGCCAACTGTAAAGATAGCAGTAGTGTTACTATTGCAAATTTTTGCAACCGCCTGGATCCGCGATAAAGGCAAAGATCGGATAAGTACCTATGTCTATAATTAAGTGACCAACATTTCTTATACTCGATACAAGCTATTCTGACAACTGTAAACTGTCACTTAATGCCGACGACCGAAGTTGCATTAATATCTTCCGTTTTTAGGTAAAAGTTCTTGCTCTTTTGGTCATCTCCTTAATACATGGGTACCTGATCTGCCAGGGTGCTCCGTAGGCGCCACTAATGACGTCTACAGAAGAGTCAGCCGGAGGCGAGCCGTTGCTGTGTGGTTGTCTACCGTTCTGGTCCTCGCCGGATGACCGCACGTTGACAAAGACATAGTGCAAACCTGATCTGTGAGGGTGGTCTGTAGGCGCCACTAGTGACGTAGACATCAGAGTCAGCCCGCGGTGAGCCGTTGGTGTGCGGCCGGCGTCCGTTCCGGTGCTCCCGGTGCTCCCGGTGCTCGCCGGATGGTGACCGCGTCCGTTCGTCCATTGTCTGGAAATGAAAAAAAAAACGATTCAGGATATCTCGTATCTTATTTTCTTAATCTTAATACTTCGACCCAAAGCGGATTTTTGGTCCAAAAGGATGCAGGAAGGATCGATTTCCTATGAGATTTTTTTGATTATTCAGAAAATTCATTGTGTACCCACAAAATCTAGACTTAACTTTTGAGAAATTCAACAGTGATTGACATCGCGGTTGTAACAACTGATTAATTTTTAAGCAGTGTATTTTCAGTAAATGTGACTAGCTACTTATGCCATGTCGATATTGCAGGTCTAATGCTTAACTGAGTCTATTCCTGAGGTATGGGAGCGGTACGGGTTGGGTGGCAAGACTGACACCCGACTGAAGTTACGCTTCGTTTGACGTTGCGTAAACACACCCCTCCCGCACCGCTCCCTTACCTCAGGAACAGACTCAGTTACGCGTTAGGCCTCTATATGACCGAAGTATAACCATTAATAGAGAGGCTAGCTTATGAGCATAGGTCCGCTGCTGCATGATAGCCACAGCTGAATAAACTAAACCTAAAAAATTTAATCAAAACAAAATCTCACTTTATGCGTCTTAAATCATACGCCTGGGTCTTGTCTGCAATACAATACGTACTGTGTTCTTGAAAATGACGATGGAAAATGAACATCATAATTCGAAACACGTAATCAGCCGTTCATTTGACATGATACCCATATCAAGCATGTTGAATGGACGTCAATAATTGATTTGGCACACGATTTTTCTCAGTAGGATGGCCGCATTTAAAATATTTAAAGGTTTTGACCACCTGCAGGCCAGTGTCAGTCATACGAGTTAGTAAACATCTTTATATCGATTAATATTATAAATGCGAAAGTAACTCTGTCTATTTGATACCTTTTATGGAGCGAGGTATGCTCAGTTCCCCTATGAGATCGGATCAGAAATGAGAAGATTCGTAGGAGAACCAAGGTCGTCGACATAGCTCAGCGAGTTGTAAGACTAAAGTGGCAGCGGGCGGGCCACATTAATCGTAGAACCGATGGACGTTGGGGCAGAAAGGTTCTTAAATGGCGTGTTAAGGCCCCCAGCAAGGAAGACTGATGATCTGGACAAGACCGCGGGAAGTCGTTGGAATGAGGGCGGCGCAAGACCGGTCATTGTGGAGATCCTTGGGGGAGACCTTTCTCCAGCAGTGGAAGTCTTCCGGCTGATATGATGACGATGATGGCAGTGTCAATCAGGCGCTTTTCATAATGACGTAATTAGGATAGGATTCTTTCTAATTGTCATCGACAGAGAGGGAGTAGAGGACCCTTTGCTTGAGGCATTGACATTAACATGTGCATATAATAAATTGAAGAATAACTTTGACTTTGAGGTATTGGTCTGTATAACTTCTTTTAACATTTCGGTTGATGTTTCGTTATTGACAGAGTGAGCAAGAAGCTTTCGGATCTCTGTAAGGCGGATGTCCGGCTTCTCTACAAGTCGCAATCTCTATTGATTCTCGTAAAAAAATTGTTAACTGTTTCGATAAATATATGTTTTTTTTTCTATAGCTCACAGAGCCACTAGTTGATTATCAAAGGACATGTCTCTAAAATAAAGTGCCTTCAAAATTTATGACACAAAAGTAAGCATAACTTTGAGGTTGCAGGGTATCCAGCTGTTATTCAAATTATTTTTTCGAAATGACAAACTCACATGTAATCGATTATATCAACCATAACAAATTATGGATCTATGGTCTGAAATAAATATTACCTAATTATTATTATTATAACTTGCGGTGATGGTTTGACACAATCGTTCATTCTGTGTTCATCAGCGGCCTAATTGCGATACATACATACGAACTTGTTGGATTTAATTCAACCGTGATTGACAAAAGTCGGCACGATTTCGTTGCTTTTAATAGTGGCCATGACTATAATAGTCGGCGGTTAAGAAGTCAAACCTGACACCTGTCATTTCCATACAGTTTATAACCTAAAAGTCACTTTGAGGTTATAAACTGTATGGAAATGACAGGTGTCAGTATTGACTTCCAAACCGCCGACCACTATAATAGTAGTAGGAGGAACAAATATTTTTAAACATGTTCTTCTATTAGGACAGAGCGTTTTCCGCCCTTCCTAGGGCGCTTTTAAGTCTATCCTAGGCAATAAGCATCCTTTCATTAGCACCTGTTTTCACCTATGTTAGTAGTTTTATGACTAGCCATTTTCTATACTATGTCTATACTGTATTTAAATATCTAAATTCATCCTGTATTCAGGAGAGAGGAGGGCTCAATTTCCATTAGTTTATATGAAAGTAAAGTAGCTTACGGTATACTTAACCCTAGAGTTAGTTAAAATTGGATAATCTTGGAATAAACTAAGTATATTCCTGTTAGATCCAATTAATACTAATGGCGGGTTTAATAAAGATCCGTTAGACCAAATTTTAGTAATATGGCAAGACAACGGATTTTTATAAAAACGAGCCTAATTCGAATAGTTAGACTCCTTGCCTACACATTGGCTTCGCTATTCGTGCGGCTATAAAGGGTAAGCAGCACTAGTTAGAACAACAACAGGCAACGCAACAGTAAATGCTGCGCCATCAAAAAGTCGTTTGGCGGTCGCGCTGATACGGCGAACATGCGCGCGCGCCGATTAAACGGACGAATTTATTGGGTGCTCCATATCATAAGCGTGGGAATGGGAGCAACATAAAAAATAGCAGGGATTGTTGTTAAGATAACTAAAAAGTCATTATAATAACTAAAATCAAGTGAAGTTGGGCAGGACATACTCGTATTGCCAGGCAGTGATTACAGGTGGACCAAAACGTTAACTGATTGGTGGCCACTTAAAGGCAAAACCAGCGTGGGTCGTCCACCGGCTCGTTGGATTGACGACATTACAATGACCGCGGGTCACTCCTGGATGAGACTAGCTCGAGACCGGGATGAGTGTGTGACACTCGAAGAGAGCATAGGCTCAGCAGTGGGCATTACTGGCTGAGAATGATGATGATTAGAGAGTCCCATACTAGCATCTATGTAAGTGCATGAGGGGCAATTGCTACCTGTCTGATATAAATGGTTGGTGTCAGTAGCTGTTTCGTATAATAACATCACTTTCCCTATAATCTGTTATTACCTATAACGCAGAAAAGTAGAGCTATCAGTTTTCTGCGCTGAAATACGTTACGAAATGTGACGGCAAGGGGCACTCCGTACTTCTTTAACGTTTCATTCGGTCGGATAACTCGGAACTGTAAACTCTTCCGCGTATATACAAAAGAACATTTTTTATGTGGCAAAGAGAGTTGAAAAATTCATTTATTATTCTAACTTACATGGGCATTTAATTCTTCTGTATTTACTTACTACTATTCTGTGACTCAGGTGAAACCCTGCTAGTTTAGTGCGATATCTATATCAAATCGCCCTCCTCTTGTGACGTAGGCGCGCCTCAAGTGCAAACGTTCAATATTAGCATTGCAATGCTCATAAAGCTCCTCCAGTGCGTATAAATTAATGCCATCTGTTTTGGGACGTAGCGTTCCGAGCGCAGCGGCCGGAGTTATGAGTTTTCCTGTTATGTTCCAACAATTGATTGAACGATAACTCCTCCAGAAACTTTCAATATTTTGAATGTGAATTTATGATTCCCGCTACGGTTTAATCCCTGTGTTGTGTACACCAATTGATTGACTGCGATTGCCTCCTATGGAGCAGCTCAGACGAAATATGTTCCTAATTTGAATGTGAGTCTCTGATTCCTGCTATATTCTTAAACTTATGTTATGTTTAGAAATTTACTGACGGAGATTTTCATTTCTGCTTCTTTTCATTTTTGCTGCTTCTATCCGAGTTATGATTACCGTCTCCACCAATTGAAATAGATTATTCGTCCTTAGATTAAAAGTTACATGTAGTTATAAAATCCTGTTATGTCTGACAATTGATTGGCTGAGCTTGGCTCCTATGGAGATCACATTTCGGATAAAATATATTCAATAATTTGAATGTTAGTTTCTGATTCCCACCATAGTCTCAGAGTTACGATCCTTGTGTTGCATCAACCGATTGATTGGCTGAGATTGCTTCAGATGGAGTTCAGATTTCAGACGTGTACCTTTATAATATGAATGTGAGTTTATGATTCACGAGAATATTTTCAGAGAAAAAAAATCGCCGTTATAATTAGCCGACACGAATTGATTGACTGAGATTGCCTTTCAGATTGGGAACTATAACTTTTCAATAACTTGAATCGAACGTGATTTGCAATGCCCACCACAATGTCAGAGTTACGAGCTGGTTGGAAGTAGCTATGAGATATATATATATATACACTAATTGCTTTTTCGGGGACTGATCTTCAAATGAAAGTATATGAGTTTCTGCCTCTATGAATTCGCGTCATAGAGTTAGTTTCGTTAGTGCCATTTGGATATTGCGTAAGTTAGGGGCTAAGAAGCATAATTTTTGATTGGATTAATCCGCATACACGGCGTCTCCACTTATATAATTTAACAGTACATATGGTGCTACATTACCGCACGAGTGCGGTAATCAACAGATTACGGGCATATGTCGAAACTTTCAAGAGCCATATGTACTGTAAAACGTTGTACGATACACGTCATCATCATCATCATGTCAGCCGAAAGACGTCCACTGCTGGACATAGGCCTCCCCCAAAGACTTCCACAATGACCGGTCCTGCGCCACCCGCATCCAGCGGACACCCGCGACCTTCATTAGGTCATCAGTCCACCGTGTGGGGGGCCTGCCCACGCTACGCCTTCCGGTCGCCACTCGAGAACCTTTCCGCCCCAACGGCCATCGGTTCTACGTGCTATGTGCCCCACCCACTGCCACTTAAGTTTAGCGATTCGGAGGGCTATATCGGTCACTTTGGTTCTGCTGCGGATGGCCTCATTCCTGATGCGATCACGCAGAGAAACTCCCAACATAGCTCTTTCCATTGCCCTTTGGGTGACTTTGAGCCTTCTTATGAGGCCCATAGTAAGCGACCACGTTTCAGTGCCATATGTCATCACTGGCAACACACACTGGTCAAAGACTTTTGTCTTGAGACACTGCGGAATATTGGACGAAAAGATGTGCCGTAGCTTCCCGAACGCTGCCCAGCCGAGTCGGATTCGACGATTAACCTCTTTCTCGAAGTTGGACCTACCTAACTGGACAGTCTGTCCTAGGTATACGTAATCGTCTACAATTTCGAGCGTAAAGTGTCCGATTGTTAAGGGAGTTGGTGCGACATGGACATTTGACATGATCTTCGTCTTGTCTATGTTCATCCTTAGACCAACTCGCTCGGAGGCTTTACTGTGGTCATTGAGCATTGTACTTAAATCCTCCATGGTCTCAGCCAAGACTACTATATCGTCAGCAAACCGAAGGTGAGTGAGGTAGTCGCCGTTTATGTTGATGCCTAGCCTTCTCCAGTCCAGAGTCTTGAAAACATCCTCCAGTGCAGCGGAGAACAGTTTAGGAGAAATAACATCTCCTTGCCTGACTCCCCGCTGCAACGGAATAGGCTTTGAGTTCTGGTCCTGGAGTCGGACTGACATAGTGGCGTTCTTGTACAAACTTTTCAGCACTTCGATATACCGGTAGTCCACTTGGCACCGCTGGAGAGATTGTAGTACAGCCCAGGTTTCGATCGAATCGAAGGCTTTCTCGTAGTCCACGAACGCTAAACAGAGGGGCAGGTTATACTCCTCAGTCTTCTGTATAACCTGACGGAGCGTACGATACACGTGCGAATGGGTAATTCGCAACTCGTGTCGATTTAAAACACTCCCTTCGGTCGTGTTTTAATTTATCACCACTCGTTGCGAATTTACTTTACTTATAGTACATTACATTACGATTGCATCGTAATGTACTATTATCGCATACAGTACATATGGCTCTTTCAAGTTATGACATATGCACGTAATCTGCTGATTACCGCACTTGTGCGGTAAAGTAGCACCATATGTACTGTAATAGCTATTTACGATACAAAGGTTGTAAAACAAAGAAAGGCCGATATCGCAAATGTTTGAGGCCCGAGCCGCAGGCGAGGGTCATAAATATGCCAGAAAGGGCTTTCTGTTTTACGACCCGTGTTTTGTACAAAATTCTACGTTACCACTTGGCCAAACAGTGGGTTTTTCCGGACGCGCAGCGTGCGGTAAAACGCGCTTTTTGGCAAGGTGTGGTGTCGTAGTAGATTACGATACAAGTGCAGATAACAGGAAATTCGCAAGGAGTGGTGATAAAATAAAACACGACCGAAGGGAGTGTTTTAAATCGACACGAGTTGCGAATTTCCTGTTCTCTGCACTTGTATCGTAATGTACTATTATATATCTAAGTAAGGGGACAGTCCTGATTTGTCTTTGCGGAAGCGGTACGATATGAGAAAACTATCAGCTGTCAACCGATACGAATGCAGTATTGCCCCGCTTCTGCGCATGGTATTACTATAGCGCAAACGTGATACTTATACAGTATATTCGTCAAGTGAGGAAATCTCACGTCAGAGAACAGCATACCTGGGTACCTACCTGGGTATATATTGCCTATAGGAAAGACGAATTGTTTTTTGGTCTGTCTATGAACCGTTACAATGTCAGTACTTTGAGTATCCCTGTTACGTCGATCATAACCGATTCGTTAAACCTTATCGTGTCGATGCATCTATCCGAAGTAATCCGTTACTCACCGTATATTCCGACAACGTCCTCTCAGACGGAGCCCTGTGACTGTCATTCTCGTCTCTCGATGACCCTCGGTGTAAGTACGCTCCAGACGACGGCGAATCCACCCCCGAGCGGTGCGTCGCAACGTAGTGGTTGTTTTTCACTTTATGCGCCATCTTGTTTTCACCGCTACGTTGGTATCATATTATCTGTGCTCCGTCATGGTTTTTAATCTGTATTTTTTGTCTGTGGTTTCGTTGGCGTTTTTGTTTAGTAGAACAGTTTGCAATGAATCTGAAACAAGAAGAGTTTGGACGTTAAATTGGGTTGATTAGCGTAAGATTAACTAAGGAAAGTAATTGGGCGTACACTGGAAATATGGGGCAATCTATTCGAGTAAGCTTTACGATCCATAAAACCGTTGATTTTTAATATTTTATGTTGAATTGATCTGAAACTGTGTATATTGTCATTGTTATATGTACCAAGACCAAAGAATAGTATAGTAACTAGACTCAGTAGTTTTTTGACTGAAAACGGCGCTATTAGCAAAATATCTACATTTTTCGATGAAAATCTAACACAACAAATTTATCACAGTTATCGAGGAAATCCCAACCTGTTACTGTTATAAAATCACTTGTTCTGATCAATTTGATTATTATTAGGTCAGCGAGCAAAGGCTATTGGCTGGCCTTGGCTCGATGGAGTTTTGCGGTGGAAACACCGTCCATTTTAAAACGTCATATAAACCGAAGAAAATCAACTCAGAAAATGCGCAATTAAAAAAAAAACAGACTAATACTTTGCTATTTATAAATGGCAGTCAACAGAAGGACTGAGAAAATCTATCTCTCTTTTACATGTACCAATCTAACATTTCTTTGTTTGATATTATTTTGGTTTTAGGGTTTGACAAAAGTTTAGCTAATTTTAGTGTTTTATTGATATATATTTAATGCTCATAAAACTTATAATTAAAAAAAATGCGTGTATTTTTCAAATCGAGATCAAGTTGATAGATTTGCAATAAATATAGCTACCGTGAACTGAAAACGATGTCCGTTCGAGTATCTCCCTTTCTGTCACTCCAGTTTGCAAATTGCGGAAAGGAGATGCCCGAACGAATTTCGTATTCGGGCCGTGATAGTTGCTAAATGGCTCAGAGTAGTTGTCGTACTGATTCCGAGAATTCATAGACAAATTAATAATTGACGCACATGACAGTGCGGTCCTATTGAAAAGTCGACGTACATCGCTGCTTATTATAACACCAAAGGTTGAAAAATGTTTTATTCCATGTCGGTGGCAAACGGTTATACGGCCTTCGTGATGGTAATCCAGCATAGCCGCTTGCAACTCATGAGGTGCCACCGTGTTGCCGTCCATATAAAATACTTCTGTTTTGAAGAGCCCCATACTGTAGTCTCCCGGGAAAACCTCGGCGTAGTTCTTTTACATTAACTTATGTGATGGTAAGTTATGCGCTGATGCGAGTCGAGGGTGTTACACTGTTACATGTGTACCTGCATTAAAACTATTATCGTTGTCTGTCCAAACTCATACCTAGTACCTTTTGTATCTGCACGGAAGCAGTGCCCTACTGATTCCGATTACATGAGTATTGTTTCCATTCGCTCGCATTATAAGTAAATTGAACCCAATTTAGATTTTCATTTCGTTCGAAGGAAAGTAGGTGATTTGGCTGTGGTAATTCTGATAGGATTTTTGTGAGGTCAATCTGGTGACCTTTTCCGGTAATAAAACTAAAATTATAGCGAAAGTACCCAATAATATTAACCTTTCGTGAATGTAGGAAATTAATTTTACAAGTAAATAATATTATTCTGTTTAGTTCTGTTCTCCGCACAGTTATATATATTCAGTCCGTCCAAACGTTTTGGACAAACCTTTCTCACATCCGAAACAAGCAACATTGACAACGTGTGTAATTGGTACTTTAAAACCAAAATTTTGGCTCAAAATGGCGCCCATAGAGCCTTTTGTTAAGGTAGAAGTCAATGCATACTATACCTATTAAAATATTTCAATTAGGGACGATTCACACTGAACGGCTGGAGTCGTTGGGCATCCACCAGAGTCAAAGGGATCCGAAGTCTCCATACAGAAGCTTTAGAGATCTAAATGGCAGCAGCAAAGGCTGGAGTAGCTAGTGAATATCTGTTATTATTTTAATTCAAAGAAAAACATGTGTAGGAAAAAGTTGCAAATAAAATATGCAAGTGCGACAAAGCGGGATATAGAAGAACGATCGTCGGTTTTCGGTTCGCAGTGGGCCCTCGGGGCTGCTGTGCGAACCAGGAAGGATATTTGTAATAAATTTCCCATACGCTGGGAATTGCGATCACAATGACTATACAACACACATACACGCAACACACTATATGGTACCTACATGACTCGTTCGCACACAATGTGTTATGTTATGTTATGATGAATTGATCACACTATACTCTTCGACGACCTGTTTAGCCTAGTTGGTAGTGACACTGCCTCCGAAGCTAGAGGTCCCGGGTTCGAATCCCGGCCAGGGCATTACTTGTGCATTTAGCACGGATTTTGTTCTTGGGTTTTGGATGTTCGCTATGTATTTAAGTATATATTTATCTATATAAATCGTCGTCTAGTACCCATAGTACAAGCTTTGTTTAGTTTGGGACTAGGTCGATTTGTGTAAGGTTATCCCCAAATATTTATTTATTATTACTCATACTCATTTATTCGTAAAGCCAATTTAATTGAATAAAAAATTAATTAAATTTTTAATTTAATTTAAGCCAATTTATTTTTTATTTTAATTTACATGTCATGTTATTATTTACCTATATATGTAGGTTTTTTTATTTATCGACGACCACTTTAGCCTAGTTGGTGCCTACGAAGCCAGTGGCCCCGGGTTCGAGTCCCAGTCAGGGCATTTATTTGCGTGATGAGCACCAATAATTATTCCTCCTAATCACGCAAATCCAATTCCCATTTTCCAATTCAAATTTTTCGCAATTACTGAGTCTTGGATGTTTTCTATGTATTTTTACCCGACTTTTTTTTTAAATTAAAAATATTGCTCTTGGCCAGCATCTAGCCAGGGGGCAAAGATGAGGCCGAGGATGATGCGAGCTCACCCAGAAGATGCCTATTTACTCGTGCCTTAAAAAGGTCTAGGTTATATGAAGATATAACATCGTTACTGTGCCAGAAGGAGGGTTATGATTTTCAAGAGTATGTATGTATGCATGTATGTATGTATAATTGTTTAACACGCTCTGCAGCCTGAACGGCTCGATGGATTTTAGCTTGAGAGGTGTCGTTAGATTCGTATTTACTGTGAGAGTGACACTGAGTATATCAAAATAAATAAAAAACAAAATGGCGGATTTATGGCGCCAAATTCCAAATTACACAGAAACGCTGTCGGTATTTTTTTAGTTTTTTAATTAATTAGTCTTGTAGTATTTATCTATCTGAATAGTAAAGTAAAGTATCTACTTATTATCGCCTAGTACCCTTAGTACAAGCTATGCTTAGTTTGAGACCAGGTCGATTTGTGTAAGATTGTTCACATTTAAACTGGTAGCACTGGTCAAATGCCCAGTCGTTATTGGTCAAGCGACTCAGGGCTGCCACTTGAGAGTCTGGCTATGTAGATACGTTATTTTAGCTGGGTAAGATTGTATGGAAGTTCTGAATTGACCCTTAACCAAAGCTAACTCCGACAATGCAAATGAACCTGTCCAATTTCTAATGATAATGCCGTCGACATTATATCTACCACGGATATAAGGCGAATAGAAGCGGCGATCTTATGTATGGGACCTTGAAGAGTTTGTCCTAGATGACCTAGATGAGCTCATAGGTATATATGTGTTGGTACAACCAGCATTGACTTTTTACTAGTGTCCTATCGGTTTCGGTTTCAGCCAGTTTCGGCCGAAGTAGCTGGTTTCGATTTCGGTTTCGGTCGAAACTGAACCAAAAGCCCAATTTTGGCTGAATTGGCTCCACTTTAACAGTATTTTAACGGAAACGATTTGATTTGGCAAAGCGTAAAAAATATATGTTTATATTCATTAATTTCATTATACTTATAATCGAAAATTTTGTTGTCTTTAGAGACAACAAACACGATTTGAAAAATTCAGTGCGATAAAAAAAGTGGAGTTACGTCTGAAAATCTTCTTTAAACAGTTCTATAATTATCACTTTTTTTAACACAGGTGATCATCATCATAATTAATAACACAAATCACATCACGATAATATTAAGAAGTTTGTTGATTTATATTATACGTGTAATATGGCAAGAGGCCGGATGGTATGTCTTTGATTCCGTGGAAGATGAGACGTGAGCTAGTGTGGGACGCCACGTGTGTGGACACGTTGGCTCCTTCCCATCTCCACGGAACTTCAGTCAGAGCGGGTGCGGCGGCAGAGGCGGCCGAAAAGGCTAAGCAAAGCAAATATAGGGGTCTCGGCGCCGAATATAACTTCGTTCCGTTCGGCGTTGAGACCCTCGGTCCGTGGGGTCCCAGGGCCCATTACCTCTTTAAAGAAGTGGCAAAGAGGCTAGTGGACACCACTGGTGACCAAAGGGCTGGCAGCTTCCTCGCACAACGCATCAGCATTGCTATACAGCGAGGAAATGCTGCCAGCATCTTTGGCACGATGCCGCGGGGTGACCCCTTATTTTAAATTATTTATTTTGTAAGTTTTTAATAAGTATAGGATATTAGTTGAAATTTGTGATGATGAAAAATTGATGTCAATAAAATAAAATGTTTATACGTGTAATGTGATGTCTTATTATAGTTAATCATGAGTTTTATGATTTAGATCTCATAGAATGTACGCGGGGTAAGAGCACGGTATATCGAGCTACCACTACTAACATTAGTGAGCGTACAAGACAAAAATTAAGGTCTTGTGCTGACAAAGTTCCTATGTCTGATATGATAACTTCTATGTATCTACAGTCAAACTCAATGTGATAAAAAAAATACGACTTTATTGTTTACGGCATAAGGTTGATAATTTTGGACCTTTAGAAATGTACGTGTCTTTACGAGCTCGAGAGTTCTGCACGCGCATTATAAGGTATCTTCCATTTCTCTAAGTCCCTGATACTTTCCTTAGTGGGCCAGAGGCTGAACTTTCCTAAGATATAACATATAGATACCAGTTTAGAGCGTGTACTTGTCTCATACGCATATTGACCCTCTTTGACCCGGGATCATCGCTATAAACTAGAGGTAAGTACATAGTGATTTGAAAGCGATCGCTAAATACCTGTTAATTATAGGTATAGGTATATAGTATAGATAGTATATGTAGTATGAGGCAGGAGGAGACAATAAAAGTTTTTATAAATTATAGAATGTGATGAACTAAAATTCCGACAAAATTATTGATAAAATAAATAAATATATAAATAAATGATCTTAAAAATAAAATAAAAATATTGGGGGACAATCATACACAAATCGACCTAGTCCCAAACCAAGCAAAGCTTGTACTATGGGTACTAGACGACGATATACATACTTATATAGATAAATACATACTTAAATACATAGAAAACATCCAAGACCCAAGATCAAATATCCGTGAAAAATGCACAAATAAATGCCCTGGCCGGGACTTTATTCTGCAAGTAGGCCGCAATGGCACTTTTACAATTCAAAATCTACTAGCGGTTCTGCAAAAGAAGACCACTGCCGAGAAGAAATGCCGAAAGAAACTCGACAGTCAGTAATTTTTTCCCAGAATTTGCTTATTACAATGAATAACGTCATAACGTTGCGACGATCCTAACATTGACGCGTTACGTAACTAGCTGTTTTCAATCGTTAAATACCCATGGGTATAATAGATAGAGATTTTTACAAGTATGTTTTGTATTTCTCATTGAGAAAAATCGAAATAATTGCTTTTTGAAATAAAAACTATATCCCTCACATATAGTTCTATTTTCAATAGTACATTACTACAGAGGCCGGGACGTAAGGGGTTGCCGGCCGAAGACATATATAGACGGCCGAGCGAAGCGAGGTCGGATAGGTCTGAGGCGGGCAACCCCATATTTCCCGCCGAGGTATGTATAGTGCTTTTCTCAAACATGCAAAGAAATAAACAACAAAAAAATCAAAGTTTTATTTTTTAGTGGCAGAATGTCATGGTGCCTGTGCCACAAATTATGTGGAATGGAAATAAAAAAGAGGACTTTGCCGGCCTAGGCCTGCAAGATTTGTATGAAATTCCATTAACGACCTCTTGTCCTAGCCGCACCTGAAACGTCATACTTCGCAGCCTGTTATAAGGACCATAACATCAATATTTCATTGCATGTTTGAAAAAAAAATATTTTACGCGACTTATTGGGTTTGACCACGCAACCCTCGATATAAGTAAATCTGAGTATGGAAACAGAAGAGGACGAATATTTATAATGTGTAGTTCAACAAGACAACATGTGTCCAATAAAGGTCCAATAAAGTAATTGAAGGATACGATCCTTTCATTAAAGTTAAGATAGTAACGATGGTATTTTTTGTTTTTATTGTAGGTATGTAGTAGAATGTAAGCGGAAAACACCCGTTATTAGCGTGAAACGATATTTCTCAATGAGAAATACAAAACATACTTGTAAAAATCTCTATCTATTATACCCATGGGTATTTGACGATTGAGAACAGCTAGTTACGTAACGCGTCAATGTGAGGATCCAACTGTAATTTTTTGTATGGAAAAATTGACATTTAAATATACAATACTTTACGCGCGCTTGAAAACGTTACGTTATCGCCCCGGTCGCCTCTTGTGAGTACGATTTAATCGAAAATGAAATTATACGACTGGCCATCAGTTAGAGACCATAAATTATTCGAAAAAAAGAGAACGCTTTATTCAAAATCGTTCCTCAATTTATTCCACGATTTCCATGCACTTTCGTTTTCCGAATTAGAGATGCCACGATTCGATCCTTCGATTGTTTCTCGATAATGGGCAATCGATGATCGACTCGGACTTTCTTAATGAAACCGAACGAGGTCGAATCGATTGCATCGACAAAAACTTGACTGACACATCAGGGTTTTCTCGGTTCGAACAATAATGGGAACTGTTCGAATGGAATGGTGCAGGCATGGGGCTGTGGCCTCTTTGTTAGTGGCTAAATAAGCGAAAATAGATGATTAATCATCGAACCGGGGTCAGATACAAACTCAGTGTTGTCATAATACAAATACTTTCAAACTCGCTTACATGTGAGCCGTTTCAAGTTTTAAAGAAATATTCACTTAAAATGCCCTCCAATTGTTACAATTTCAGTGCCGTTTCAGTGCCCGAGTGACTCAAGTCCAATTTGTTTCAAACTCATCTACTAAATTGGAAGAAGTGACAGGAGATTGCGAAAAGGTATCATATATTCATAGTAGTCTTTGGGTATCATCTACTTATATAATACAGTCGCCATCACTAAATACTTAAAATCATTTGAATTGTCAGAGTACTTCTTTCTTTGATTTCTGGGCGTTCTAGTAGTCAAACCTTAGTCGGTCCCAAAGAGTATTTTGATCCTTAATAGGAATGGGATCGAATGGCATTAAAAAACAATTGTCAAAATTGATGGTTTTCTCGCTGACTGTACTTTTAAAAAAAAACTGTGAATGTAGATTATCATCACTTAAAAAGTTAGGACTGAAATCCTAATGCCAATTTTGCATGGCGGCAAGGGATCTTGTAGCTGCCCTTACTGCCCCGTTTTGACATTCCACCCTGTATATTACCAATTTGTTTTACATTTTAATTTTATGACGTTCACATGCTCTATTTTATTTGGCTATTTCCTGATTTGTCGGTGCGGAGGCGGTACGATATGAGAAAATTGACAGCTTTCAGTGTCAATCGATACGAATGCAGTAACTCCCCCACTTATGCGCGTGGTTTTACTACTGCGCAAATATAATACTGACAGTATTTTCGTCAAGTGTAGTAATGTCACATCAGTTAGAACACGTCAAAGGACATAATACCTACCACATATCGCGATAACGCCCCGCCAAGGCAGGAAGTCGCCTTTATGTCTAACAAAAAATTATTTCAAACTGGGGTGTTATTCACAAACCGACTCGTCACCTCACTCACACCTCACCCGTTTTAATATGGAAACTGTCAAAATGTGACAAAATGACGTTTGAGCGTTTCCATATAAAAACGGGTGAGGTGTGAGGTGACAGGTGACGACGGCTCAGTGAAAATAAGAGGGCTGGTATGAGTTGAATCGACTTGTAAGCCTTTATCTCTAATGATCTACCCGTTATGATCATAAAATTGTACTAAAGCGTGCTTACTTTGCCACTACATAGTACACTTTTGCCGCCATCTTATATTATAGTAAAACAAACATATAATTTTACAGATAATTGTAATGGCTCCGCTAGTGTTGGCATCGAACGGTAAACAGGCCATGTGTAGAAACATCTCTAGCCCACTTATTTATTTAATCGTATGGCATTTATTTACGAACCGTGAGATCTTCGAGAAGACAAGTACGGTTGCCTGTTTTTGTTGCACTTTTAGCACCACCCAGGGGTCACGTGTCGGGTAACGGTGGGCACTCCCTACGGACGTGGTGCAACTTCGACCCCCCTTTGTCAAGTGAGTGGGCAACTTGACTGTTAGAAGTTCTCAAGCCGCCCGAAGGCCTCTAACTTGGCTTAACGACTGCTGTCGAGACAGCAGCCGGGATCAACGGCTTAACGTGCCTTCCAAAGCACGAGAGCGCTCAGTTAGTAACCACTCAAAGCGGTCACCCATCCAAGAACTGACCTGCGCCCACATTGCTTAACCTCGCATACCGCATGCGGTAGGCGGGTGCCGCTGGCCTATAGGTAGCTAGGCTGCGCTAGCCCACTGTCGAATCAAACAACACCTATTTGTCGTTGTAAAAACAACATACTGCATATATGTGAGCGGATAGACGCTGGAGGGGCGTTCAATCGAAGATTGGTTTTACTCTAATTGCTTTCAGTAGTTATCTACACATAAATATAGTCAACAGCAAAAGTAGATGATCATTTTGCTACCTTGTCACTTTCACTACTTAGACGCATCCCAACTGTCGCAGTATTGTTACGTTAGTGCGACAAAGTACTAAAATGATCATTTACATTCGCTGTCGACTGTACTAATCATACGATATCAGTCGTCGTGTGTAATTGTGTGCTAGTACCAACTGGCTGCAATGTTTGAGCCGTTTGGGGTTGAAACGCTTGGGCCCTGGCCCGAGCACACACGCGTTTTATAAGGAGCTCGCGAAACGGCTTGTGGAAGCAATCTTCTCCAGTTGTCTCGACATCGTCTTCGGATGCCTGACACTATCTTGTATACAGGATGATTCGGGAGACGTGAGCAAGATCTACACTACAGATTCAGTAGATCATAAGCTACTGCTACGTGCCACTATTAGTGAAATTAAAATTAATTTATCTGTAGTGTTGAAAACAGAATGTTTTAAATTATTTACGAAATTCATGGTCACTCTACTATCAGAATACTTCAGTCAAGTGATACGTGTCTAATTGAATGTCATCTGAGTCCGATTACTTTTGAAATATCGTATCTCACTCAATGTGACAATTTACTTTCTTCGTAATCAAAGTGCTGTCATAACAGTTAGAGATTTAATCTTTATAAATCAGTTGTTGTAGGGTGACCATGATTGCAGAGAATTAAACTTTAACTTAACAAAAATTAAAATACAGGAAAAAGGTATGGGTGTTTCACTTAAATACAATGGTGAACGATTCATTGCCATTTACTATGTATGTAGTGTTGGTCCTGCTCACGTCTCCTGAATCACCCTGTATAAAGTGCCCTCCTCCCCTAACTAGTAAACTTTCTTAATTTCATGCAAGGACATATGGCAGTAGCTCTCGCACAAACAATTTCCTACGCCAACACATGGTCTGTATCGGTATAAGGCTAAGAAATTGAAGATTTTTGTACATGCCGTTAACGTTTTACCCAGTTTACGCGATACTCGCGAGGAGAGAAGGTCGACAAGTGAAGAGAGCACTTGGGCCGACCGACCGGACGACGTCCTGTGGGTCGCCCCAAGTATCACTGAAAGGATTTGGTGGACGTGGACCTGCATGAGCTCGGAGCCGGTGCAAGCTGGCGAGAAATGTCGTAGAACCGAGCAAAGTGGCATGCTCTCATGTTGGAGCACAAAGTACAATATATATAGGTACTGAAATAGAGATATCATCAGTGAAATACTCCACATACATCGTAGCGCCGCTGTGTTATTTAGTAAGGACTAACCGCACGACCGCTGCATCTCTGTCACTCCAATATGCAAGTGCGATAGAGATAGCACCCAGTGACATCTGTTACAAACAAGTTAAACTAACATCCCCATAGAAAAAATTATACTTCGAGCTGAAAGGCCCCTGTGTTAGAGGCCAATACTCATGGGTTCTAGGGTCGTCGTCCTAGTTAGTTTCAACAGACAAATGAGGGTTTCGCACTCGCTGACTAACATTGCAGACCCCGCGGTCTCACGCATGCAAATCCTCTATACTTGTTAGCGGCCGCTAATAGAATCGCAATTATCCGCGCAGGCGCACCCAATAATGCGGGTACTTGTACCAATAACGACCTGTTTACATCGACTTAGTGACTTGCTGTATAAGTATGCTTAAGGCTACTTTCGCAGTTGTCCCAGCGGAGTAAGTACCTTAACAGTCAGCTATCAGTATCAACTGTCATTTGAGTCCGTACATATACTTAAAATATTTGTTTATATAAGCGATATTTGTTTATTTAATTTTATTAAGGACAAGCCTAATCCCAATAAGGTCTAATTTCCCCCTGGGGTTGGAAGGTCAGATGGCAGTCGCTTCCGTTAAAACTAGCGCTTACGTCAATTCTTGAGATTAGGTAGCGGACCCCAAGCATTCTTTAGGATGCAACTGTACTGGGAATAACGCTAGAAGGATGATGAATTTTAATAAGGACGTTTCGACAAGGGTTGCACTAGTCATGTTCGCATTGGTCATTTCATAATTTTGCAAATAAAATCGTAATTTGATTTTTTTGTTATATGCATTTCTCGGTTAGTCCAAACACTTATTTAGCCAGATAAAACATAGTTTGGTTTTTATTGGTAAGCAATCGCTAATATAAATTTATTACAAGACCCTCCAATCTGAATGCTCTTCATTCTTTCATGCAATTCGGTTACTTGTCAACTTACTAAATGGTCAAGTAGCTCGCACGCACCCCGTAAAGCAAGCATAATACTTGAATACTAATAGCTTCACTATTGAGCACCGTGTTCAAAGGACTGTAATTGGCTGCTTTTATGCACTTCGGTTTGCGGTGAAAGGTCACAGATAATTTACGTGAAAGATAAGAAAAGTCACATTTAGTTTCTTCTATGGCTACTTAGTGAGCAACACTAAGTAGCAGTTAATACTCTTTGATCTGTGGTAGCAGTTGTTTATTTGGTTACTATAGTTCAAGTCAAGTACCTCTAAATATTGCCGTATATGTATGAATAACACACACACTGCCTACCCCTTTTGGGAATATAGGCGTCAGTTCATGTTATGTAGTACCTATCCCTATCCTTCTGTACCTCTATTGTCGAGCCACGCGCAATGTAGTGTTCCATAGCTGTCCGTGATATATACCCATGACATAACTTATAATTTACTCTAGATTTGACATAACTGAGTAACAACATATTTATAAATATTAATGGAAATTTTACGAAAGTTTGCTTTTCCAAGTATATATACTTCATAAGTTCGGCTATTACTCCTTAACTACTAATTTCTACCTAATAGCTGTGATAGTTTTCCTTTTAAATTCATTGTATATACTAAACCATTAATTTTTTAAATGAAATGTACCAACAAAAACAAACTTTCGTACAATTTCCATTGATTACTTAGATAAAGTGATTAGTTGTGTCAATCATGTAATAAATATAAGTTAGTGAGATTTTAAGCCCTCGTAATGTAACGTATGGGCAACTACGGAATCCTACATTGCGCGGTGCGCGTGGCCCGACACGCACTAGGCCGGTTTTTTTATCCTATAAATTTCGCTGCACTAAAACAAAGGAACTACGGCTCCACTGACCTAGATCCAAGATCCACAGATAAATATACAAGTCATTAGCTATTACAATTCGTTTAGCAGGTTGCAGCCGATTGTGAATGCGAATGCGTAATCGATTCTTGCGTGTAATCGAACCGATCGACAAGTCTTTGTTATGAGTATGAGGTTGTAAATGTAGTGATAAATGTTGGTTAGAATTAGGGTAAAGTATCACACTAATGTTAAGATGAACTTTGATACTGTATAATGCATTTGCGGTACCTACAAACAGATGTTATTTATCTATGGCCTATATATGTATAGGAGTTAACAACCGCGTGGTCGACTTTTTGTTGATGACGAGGATTCGATGTGCTGACAGCCAGAGATTACTGCAGGTCCCTCATTCTCAATCGTTTGTTGTGTATCACCTTTCCAGGAACACAATTCCGCATTAGGTACAGTTAATATGGCTGATGTGGTCTTCTTTAAGCTTTATGCACCTTTTGAACTGCACTTTAGAGCAAATAAATATTTCTGATTTCTGATTTAAGGTGGAGTACCTACTTCGATATACTCGTATAGCCCTGTAGTGCAGCGTGGTGCAGCGTAACATTGAGCAGAATCTGAGTACTGTTTTTCATAATCAATTGTTTTAAATGACAGTTTCACGTTTACCTTTTTATAAAAGCAAGTCTTATAATACCTAATATAAACTTATTATCAAAGATAAACAAATTAAATACAATTCTTATGCTCTATAAGCGAAACGCGACAAACGAAGCAAGTTGGACATTTACCGCTGGACATAAAATTGTGTTGAACAAAGTGAACACAACTTTGCTCTCACCACGACAAAGAACAAATAAGGCGGTTTATTGTTCTGTTACCATTTGTTTGTTTACAATGTGATGTTTTGGAAGTAGGTGCCATTAAGTGTGGGCTGAACGGGTCTTTTGTTTAGTTAAGTTTTCTGTAATGTTAACTTGCTAAACAACTTCTCCATTGAGACCAAAAATTAACCCTTTAAGAGGGCGCATCAGTACGCTCGGTTCCCCATACAAACGTATTTATGCTCTCATTTTAAAACGCCATGCTAGAATAACATGAAACTTTGTATACACAATGGGATCCGGCATACCTAGGTCGGAAATTAGTTTCTGTTTGCTAGAAATTGTAAAAGAAAAAAAAATACAGCGGTTTTTTGAGTTTTTTACGGCTTATAAGAATAATCGTTGCATTTTTTCTCCATTATAATTTCAAAAAGGTCTTTTTCTCAAAAAGTGGACGTTACTCGCTACGTATCGTACGAGTAAGTGGTTTATGTTTCTACAGTTTATGGTCAGTCATTGTAGGCTCGCCTCGCGCGACTACAATGTTACATATAAATTCCTTTATTAGTCGAGTTCAAACTTTTTAAACACAAAAAACAGCCATACAGAAGATGGCACAGGTGGTATACAGCCAATTCACGACTTATTTTTCTGTTGGAAACGCGATTTTTTGTACGTGTCTGAATTAATTTGCGGTTTTTGGTGGAAAACACTTTCGATTCTGTTTAAAAAAATAAACGGCGGGAGAGCGTGAACATTTTGATGTTTTAAGGTTATGTTTTATCAAACCTAAATTTCCCCCATTTTTGACAAAAGCACTATATTAGCCTCGGCTGGAATGTCAATTGCAGGCTCCGTATTAATTAAACGGACTCCCAATGTCGTTCGTTTAAAACTAATACTCTGTCTGTTGACAATTTCATCGACAACGACTCTATGGATCATTAGTGATCATTACCATTAGTATCATTAGGCACATTAGAAACGAGAGCACGGATGAAATATAAGTTACTACGTTATGTATGACTCTCATGAAACTGCTGACGCGCACCTTACCAGAGTCAAAGCAATTTGAACCTTCTATACAGAAGTTAAATTTCATTTTTAAATGGGACAGTAGCGGTTGCGAGCAGCCGTCACGGCTATTTGATGAGAATCGGACATTACAGAACAGAACAGATGCTGCACGTCTATGGACGGGGTGTGTCGGCGTGGTAATATATCTAGTCCTAGCGCCTACACCTGTGGGACTTAGTTGTTCATACCGTATGTAACAGGCGGCCCTTATGGCCTGTTTTGATTAGTGATTAGTGCAAGTCCTACAAAAGCTATTCGCAAAAAATTGAACACGCTCCTATACTACGAACTCGCAATAAACACTATCATTGTTAAAGGTTAGCGCAGCCTGACGAGTTGCTGTTCACGTAATTCAGCAAGACCAACTGACAAGAACGCGATGCGAGACGTGGTAATATATCCACCTTTATCTATTTTTTAGGGTTCCGTAGTCAACTAGGAACCCTTATAGTTTCGCCATGTCTGTCCGTCCGTCTGTCCGTCCGTCCGCGGATAATCTCAGTGACCGTTAGCACTAGAAAGCTGAAATTTGGTACTAATATGTATATCAATTACGCCGACAAAGTGGTAAAATAAAAAGTGGTAAAAAATATTTTATTAGGGTACCTCCCCTATACGTAAAGTGGGGAGTGATTTTTTTTTCATTTTAACCCTAACGTGTGATATATTGTTAGATAGGTATTTAAAAATAAATAGGGGTTTACTAAAATAATTTTTTGATAATGTTAATATTTTCGGAAATAATCGCTCCAGAAGTAAAAAAAAATGTGTCCCCCCCTCTAACTTTTGAACCATAAGTTTTAAAAATATGAAAAAAATCTCAAAAGTAGAACTTTATAAAAACTTTGTAGGAAAATTATTTTGAACTTGATAGGTTGAATAGTTTATGAAAAAATTACAAAAATAATTTCTGAACTAAGTTTGTAATTTAACCGTATAAACAGGTGTTTATTGTACCTGTCATTTCTACAAAATCACAATGAAATGACGTGCTTTCAAAGGTTTTGTGTTTCTGTACTTAATATGTCAACTTAATGTGACGGACGGAAAACTACGGAACCCTACACTGAGCGTGGCCCGACACGCTCTTGGCCGGTTTTTACAATGCTAGCGAGACAGGAGTCGCTGAGTTGCGCGCGACGTGACTTGCCTTCTCATTTGTACACGGTTATTATTATCACGCGATACACTCATAAGTATCACGTAAATATTGAAGCAAAACCCATACAATTTTGAATACCGCTATAATATTGTCATCCTAGTATTGTGATAATATTAACCGTGTAAAAGGCCTCAGTCCCAGAAATGTAACGACAGTGGCAAGTAGTCTCGCCACAACATCAAAAATAATACCTATTTGAAACGCTGTACTCGTAAAAATTACCGTTAAGAACAGGGTATTTACCATGTATATTATGTCTTTTGAGTTCCCGATATTTCGGCACTATTGCGAGCACCATTTTCAAGGGTTAACTGACGTGTTGCGAGTTTTGGTTGTGGTCTACCCACACTTCATAGCGATCTACCATCTTCTTGGCTCGCTTTTTTCGCTCAGTGTCACCGTTACTACCACTGTTCGCACTCTCACTTAAAACTCGATCACGATCACGCCACACACACAACACTTACAGCATCAACTCGAGCGTTCTTGCCGGAAACAGTCTCTTTTCGATTCGTGAACTTTCGGAGCACTGGACTATGTAACACCATTATACCACTCTGTGACTGGATGCCAGACGCTCTGTACTCGTAGTACCTACTAAGTACGTAGTTGCGAAAACCAAAGAAAGCATTACAAAACGCAATCGTATGATAAAAATTCATTTAAGTTAAAGTGAGCTATCATGATCACTGCAATCATTGGCATAACAAGTCATGATTGATATCATTACGCGCCAAGTAACGTGTTGTAATGCACTGAATCATTACGGTGTTATTCGCCAGTTAAATCATTAACTTGACTTAGTCATGTCTCAATGATAATTAATTTGAATGTAACTGACAGACATTATGAATTATGAACGCAAAATAGTGTGCCCTTGAACTGAGAGAAATATTTTGTGGCATTAAATCAGATCATCAAAGATTGCATCGCATGTAGGGATTTGCAGGTGCGATCTGCAGGTGCCAGCCTCGCTCGTAGGCCTAGCAGGGTAGTGGCGCCACTAAAATGCATTTTTTACGTCTCCTATTCGAAAAACAGTCTTGTCTAGCCCGTTTAGAGGGAGCAAAACTCGTGTTTGCTCCCTGTAATTATATAAACGGTACAGTGCTAGCATTGTGGAGCCAGTCGAGCGTCGCCTATTGGCCTCAGCAACAGGATTCGTCTAAAAGCATCTTTAGCAGACTGGAGCTAAGCCGGCAGATTTTAGGGGTGGCACGTTTGGAGCACAGCGCAACGTCAGCATTTTGGCTCTCGCATTTTAGGTTCAGTCGAATGGCAACCACGTACCGGACGGCACAGCCTTGGAAGGCCGTTGCACGAGATGGGCTGATGAGCTGCTTAAGGTCGCGGGAGTTCGCTGGATGCGGGCAGGCCATGACCAGTCGTTGCAGCAGTCTCTGGAAGAGGCCTATGTCCAGTAGTAGACGTCTTTCTACTACTAGACATAGGCCTCCTCCGTCTTTCGTCTTTTGCTGATGATGATGGTGATGACATTTGGAGCTTGGCTTGGCTTGCCAACATTTATTTTATGTAACAGAAATTAAAATTGTGATAACCGCTGCCGCTGGTCTCTTCACCTCTCGATACGACGCGGCACCGACTTTCCCTTTTACTTCAAATAAGTTAATCTAGGTCTTCCTCTGCCCATTTATCCTTCAAAGTTGAAGTTTTCTCCTTCTAAGATGTTAACAAAGAAAGCATCGGGCCGTTATAAGGTGTCTAATCAGTTTTTCTCTCCTGTTCTGTATCATTTTCACTATTTTCAGTAATGATCTCTTTTCATCAACTATGTTTAAAACTTCTTACTTGTCTTTCTTTCCGTCCAGCTTCTTTCCATTCTTCTCCAACATTAGAAAGATAGAGGCGGTAATATTTGGATAGCTGGTAGTCTATGGGCGGAAAATATGTAAGTCTACCACTGGCTCATGCGCAGTATAATGCGGATCTATCCTTAACAAACATTTAACTACATATGTTCATTTTATAGCGATGTGGTCCAATTGTTCTAAACGTTCAAAGACGCTATGCTTTTGTTTCTAATGGCTCGTATTAAAATTGCCGCCGTGAATATTTTAGAAGCAATAAAATTCCCTTTGAGACAGTTTGCATTGTTACATTTTATGTACAAATATTTTATGACTTCGTGCAATTCGATTGTAAGCAAGACAATTTGCATTACAAATCTAAAATATAGCATCTAACACAACTGTGGTAAACTAAAATCAACCTCATTACAACCATATTAAGTTCAAATTTTAAGTAAGTTCGTGAGGCTTGTAGGAGATTGCCGAAGCTACGACATTCCTACACACTTTATATGTTAACCATATAAGAAAGGTGCTAGCAACCCAACCCAAAAACGGATTTCAAAGCAAATAAAATAATTCGAAATTGGAATGCAATTTATGATTGCAACTCTCGTGAAAGTATTTTGATAAGTTATTGTTTGTCTACATATTTATAATATACACAGCATAGGTATACTCGTACAGTCAGCATCAAAAGTGGCTACGCATTTGAAAAGTTCAAAAGTCTTTATTGTAAAGGAATAAGAACTTTTGACACCTTCATATGCATACGAGTAGCTACTTCTGATGCTGACTGTGCCATAGCATCCACCATAGCATAGGTATACAAAATTAGCATCATTAGGTAGCGTAGTCGTAGCATAGGTATGCATCATTTATTGCAAATTTGGGTATTATTAAATAACGTTTTTCATGAGTCTCTTAATCTCTTTGTCAGTAGCCAGTAGGTACTTTTTTGGATGTAAATATTTTTTAGGTGTATAACAGTTTTAACGAGATCTACCATTGTTTTTGTTTACAATTTATGTAATATTTGTCGTTTCTCGTATCCAGATGACAGCTGTCAAAAGAACAGTGATAAAACTCGTCAACTGTACATTTTGTTACATTCGGGTAAATTGTGAATTATTTAATCCAGTGCTATTTCTTCGAGATTAGGAATTAAATAACACTGATTCTATTAAAGGAAGGTATTTTACAGTAGCCAAATCAATTTATGTTGTAACCATGAGCTATATTCAAATTAGATTGAGTACACAAAACATCAAAGCCTTCCAAAACATTGAACAAAAACCCATAACACTACTGATAATGATTACATACTCGTAATATAGTTTTAAAATAACATTACGTATCATTACGGCGGCACGTTTGGGAAAACTCGCTTTAAAAAAGCTGTCAATTAATTATAGCCCTTATTCTTCTAAGCATAAGGTATTTGTCAAAGACCGTGTAACATTTTACAAAGTGTAGCAAGCCAATCGGAAAGCAATCTAGTTGGGATTAGTTCTGACGCCTCTAGTCATCGTGGTGGTCAATCATTGGCGTCTCTCGCCGTCATTTGACAGGTAATATACATATTTGTCTAGTTTGTACAAGAAAAAGGGCTTATATCCATATGTAACATATATATTTTAAGGCTTTTTTAAGATGAACGGTAGCTATGGTGCATGAACTTGGAAGTTATGGCATCAATGCGCATTGATTAAGCAACATGCATATAAATAATGAGATCGGTTGATACAATTCTTGTAACTGCCTTTGAAAGGAGGTCATCGAACTTTAAATTTCAGAACATCACCATGTTATTGCATTTTGTTGCTAGTTCAATTGAGGTTTGTCGTCAAAAAACTGGATGCGGGTGAAGCAGGACCGGTCATTGTGGAACTCTTTGGGGGAGGCCCATGTCCAGCAGTGGACGTTATTCGGCCGATATGATTATGATTTACGCGGGACACAAAATGTACACGATATGACACGACAAAAATGCTTATATTTTAGGGAGTATTTGCTCGAAACTAACATGTATCTGACAATTACTAAAGTCAATTTTACTGGCCCTTACAATGACTGCTACCGTTTTAGTGCTCACAAAATGGCGCCATGTCGAGAAAGACCCAGCTGTCAAAGTTTGTTATTAGACATATTACGGAGCAAAAAAAAATTTTTTTTTTTCAATTTTCTAATTTTCCGAAAAGTGACTCGCCAAAAAAATTCTATATACTTATAATTATCGAACCTGCTCACAAAATTTCACTAGATCGGTTAAGAAATGCCACCTGTAGAGGAGAACATCCGGACAGACATACGAAAGATTTTTTTTTTCACCACAGCGGCTCGAAAATGGCGGTTTTGCTGCTTGAAACCAGTGAGCAAAATGCAATTTTGCTGCGACCGTGAAAAAAACTTACTTTTAAATATTTCATATCGTAGGTTAGTTTAAGTAACTTCATTCTCTCTATCATATTCCTTTGCGTTATATGTTCTCGCCGCTGAGGTGAAAAGTTGTATGTATCAAACGACAGCAAAGATATTTGCATCTCGTGTCTTTGAGTCCCTCGCAACGCTCAAGATTCTAATTATAGAATCTTTTGCTTGCTCGGGACTCAACATCAACACTCGCAGCAAAAATCTACTTTGCTCTCTTGTTGAACAAATAACTATTGTCGAAAGCTGAAACCATCGGTCAATTATCGTAAAAATATCGAGCATACCGCAGTATTGCGCAGTCCCTTTTGTTCTAAAAAAGAGGCCATAACTTTTCGAGAAATAAAATTATCCAACTGACATTAATTGACCGGTAACCATATTTGCCATAATTAATCTCAAGTATTGCAAAATATGCGACACTAAGCGCCTCTAGCGGCGAATTCATACGCGATAGCTCCACCATATCAGCCTTAGGACGTCCACTGCTGGACATAGGCCTCCCCCAATTTCATGGGGGGTAAATGCCATAATCGCCACGCTTGGCATGCGGGTTGGCGATCGCAGTATCTCCACCGTACTCTAGGAATGCTGCTGCCCATTCCCCGGTGGCGGTACGCGATAGCTAATGACATCTTATTTCATCCTCATCATCATCATCATATCAGCCGATGACGCCGATGCCTCCCCTAAAGAGTGCCACAACGACCGGTCCTGCGCCACCCGCATCCAGCGGACTCCCGCGACCTTTACCAGGTCATCAGTCCACCTTGTAGGGGGCCTACCCACGCTGCGCCTTCCAGTACGTGGTTGCCACTCGAGAACCTTTCCGCCCCAACGGCCATAGGTTCTACGTGCAATGTGCCCCGCCCACTGCCACTTAGGCTTAGCGATCACACATCGACACAACATCTTATTTACAAAACAAACACTTCTTATTTATGAACCATATTGCTTATATTAACGACATAGTTACGAGTATCACTGTACCAGCGTACCACACGGTTACCAATTTGTAAACACATTAATCTTCTTTGTCGAAATGGACTGATCACGCCGATATCGGGATCAAAGGGGTGATAATCTAATTTATTTAAATTAAACTGGCAGGGCGGCTGCAGCTTAATCTCCAAGTAATAAACTTTAATAAAAGACTCAATTATTGCTCCGTGATTGAGTTATTTTTTATTAAAGCTCATAATAACAAAAAAATATTTTTAACAAGCTTGTCTGTCTGATCCATATCGATATTAGAATAACGAGTCATCGACTGTAAACAGTAATTTAGTTATTAAACATGACAGTGAAGGAAACCGCGTTTTTAGTTCCTTTACAACTTAACCTTGGGACCGCCACGACCATAATTAATAAATATAAATAAATATTAGGCGACAATTTTTAAACCAATCGAACTAGCCCCAATAAGGCTTGTGTTATGGGTACTAGATGACGATATATTTAATAAATATATACTTAATTACATAGATAATATCCATGGCTCAGAAACAAATGTTTTTGATCACCACAGAAACAAATGCCCATACTATTCGAACCCGGGACCTCTAGCTTCGTAGCCAGTGTCGCTATACCAACTAGGCTAAACATGCCGGCAAAACAATAATCTTATATTAACACGCAATAGTATGCCTCTTTGCAATGCAAGCACCATGAAAGTTAATTTTGAAGTGTACTTGATGTTCATGATGTTCACGTCTGTGGCGGCTAAAAAGTTTTTAACTAACCGTGCCCGCGCGGCAACGTCCTCTTATTACAAAGAACGCTGGCGGAACCGCGGTATAAGATATAGCCTAAGTCCATCTTGAAGTACCGTTCTATATACTGGTGAAAGAATTATTGAGATCGGTTTAGTGGTTCCAGAGATTACACATACGAACTCGCAAAGCTACAAACATTAGTCCTTATAAAAAGTGGTTCGCTACGAATTGTGAACTAACGGTTTTGAACAAATATATAATTTTCCAATTGTCTCATACAACTTACTGTAATCTCGGCGAGCTTTGACCAATTTAGCTTATGTTTGAAATTGATAAAAAAATTCTCTATTCCCCTACAAAGTTTCACGACGCTCCGATAAACGATACTCGAGTTAGGTATCGCAAAATAAACATTTGTAAGTACATAAATTGGGTGAAATTTAAATATGCTATTTCATTTATTTCATTGTTTTATTGGATTTTATTTTTAACTCCCGACGCAAAAAGAGAGCGGTGTTATATGTTTAACGTGTCTGTCTGTGTATCTGTCTGTGGTATCGTAGCTCCCAAACGGATGAACCGATTTTCGTTTACTTTTATTTGTGTTATAGATAATTTTATCCCGAGTGTTCTTAGCCACGTTTCATGAAAATCTGTTCAGCCGTTTTTGAGATATTGAGCTTTGAAATGAAAATATCGGGGGTTTTTCAACTTTTCTAAGTTGTAGTTATATTCAATGTATTGACGGTCACAATAGAGATTCATTAAAAATAAAATTAATAGTATTTATAATGATATCTTGTATTGGCAATAAATTAACCTAAATCTATACATAAATACATAATAAGCCAGATGGTTCCAGTATATTCGGAGAACATCGCTCTCTTCGCTTAATCGTCCAATAATAATACAGAAGAAACAAATTACTGCAAAGTCTTTCATAAAAACATGTCAGTCAGTTATAATAAACATGGTCACAACCATAACTTACTATTAATTTAAGGTTTAATGTTAATTACTAAGCCTTTGATTATAAATACAAAGTAATACGAAGACAGAACAACTAATTACAACGTTTCGGTACACATAACCTACAAGGAAAAAGGAAATACTGTTATTACAACAAACTGCCGTATGACTAACAAAGAAACAGTATTTATAATTTTGACTTAAGATACTAAAACTCCGGGGGTCTCTTAACCTACGATAAAACCATGAAAAGACGCAATCAAATAAGAAATTAAACTATCAATAAACCAAGACAGTTATTGTAAATTACAATGCAGCATTACCATTCGTTGAGAAGCCTAATTTAAATATAAGAAGGTCAGTAGCGTGTTGAGATTTTAATAGTTTTTGATCTTAAAAACATGGCCGAGAGCGTGACTTGATCATAATTTGAAGGAAATGTAACACTCGGGATACAGCGATTATCGTGCGGTGGGGCTTAAAAATAAAAGGGCGCCGAAATAGGAGGTCGTAATGGGAGTAACAAATTAGGTTTAATCTTTCTGTGGTTTGAATTTGGAACACTTTTTTTTAAGGCCTATTTAGGTAAATAATCATACGAAATGAGTAGTTATGTACCATTTTATGCATTGTTTTAAATTTTAATACCAGAAAACAATAAGGTAAGCGTCCCAATGCTCGACACCTAAATGCCCTATAGATAATAATAAAAATAGTTTATTCAGTATCTTATACTATTTAACAATACATAGTCTCGTGCCTCTTTTGAAGTATAGGAATATCTAGCTAGGTCTTATCTTCGGGAAAACTCGTATTACCGGGGAAAATAGGAGCATAGCTCGGTCGCGCAGGTACTATTTTATACAGGGTGGGCCCTGTAACAGGAGCAAAAAATTAAACGGTGGTACTAACTATTTAGCGGGCCAGCAATTATTTCCAAGTGGTTACTGTTGAAAAGTTTTTTTTTTTACTTTTCTGAAGTGACATTAATGTCAATTTATTTCAAAAAGTCAATAAAATAAAATAAAAAATAATTAAGAAGTACTAAAATATCCTTAAAAAGAAAAAAAGAAAAAACAATTCTGACACATAACTTGATACTACCTCAAACACTGCATTAACTGATGTGCTACCTATATAATCTCGTGGTGTCAAGATCCATTACTCGGAGGTCATAACTTTAGATCAAAATTTCTCCGAAAAAAATTTTTTTGATCAATAATTAATTGTACACCAGGTGTTACTGCTGATGCTCTAAAGAAGCGTCTTTTTAAATGTTTTGCTCCAATTACAGGGCCCACCTTGTATAAAAATGCTCGATTAGGCTTAGAAAGAAACGGGTAGATAATTTCGCGCACGGTAGTGCAAGCCATGCTTTCTAGACAGTATCAGTTCCCGATTGGTCACTGGATCAAAACCGCTATCGATCTACATAGATGACGTGAACATTAGCGGAGAAGCGGTCTACCATTTTTCGGTTCTATTATTTATGTATTAAGATTCAAAATTGGTAGACCACTTTCATGTCTGATTGTACAATGCATTAGTAGCACAGTGATGGATCGGCGGCGGTATCGATTAGCGCGTCACATAGATGTGACGGATCTAATCGACGGATTCATCGATTCATACGGTGGCCGAGTATTAAAACAGTACAAAGTTGTCTTTATGTTTTGTGTGTGTTGTGGTAATAGCAAAGTAATTGTAGCTATGGACATCTGCAACACCAAAGGGGTTTTTAGTGCGTTGCCAGCCTTTAAGATGTGCGCTCTTTTCTTGAAGGCGTGTTCAGGGGGTCTACTACGAAATTCGAAATCCGAACAACGTATGGTGCTGTCCCTTTCACTCGTATAGTGTATGACAGGAGAGTGAAAGGGATGGCACCATACGAAGTTCGGATTTCGAATTTCGGAGTAAACCCCAGAACAAGCGCCCTGTCGACCCATTTTCGATATTTATTTATTTATTTCAACTAATTACACAGCATTACAGTATTACACTAAGACACTGCGGAATTTAGGCCTCACTATACATATAAAAGTTACGCATATAAATTATAATAACAATAACTATATTAACGAACATATGGACAAATGTTAACATCAAACATGATATGACGACTGGACAGCTATTAGAGACAAATGCACGTCCCCGTCACTCTCAAAACAGCGCATCATCAAGAGCTTTCGCGACCTTACTGAGAAAGTAGTGGTGTTATTATAGCTGCGATTTTATGTAAGGAGGAGTTCCCCAGGGCTGCTCAAAATATGAGCGAGATGACATTCTGCGGTGCCCTACCTGTTCCTTGTGAATAAATGTTTCTTTCTTTCTTTTATTGTTCGTATGTATTTAATTAAGTATTTTAACTATCTAGGTACGCATGTAACGGTAGTAACATCCACAAGTCCAGGGACTTCATCATCACTTACCATCAGGTGAGATAATGAACAAATGCTTCCCTAATTTTTATGTAAAAAAAATTGGCCTCTAGATATGCAATCCTTTTTCGGCCCCTTGACGTATCTGAATGAGTTGAAATTTGGTAACATATATAAGTTTGTAGACACACCGAGCTGGTCTGATAATGGAGACAAAAGGTGGCATTAGCAACACCTACACAACACAAGATAAACTCGTCGTGTTTGGGCTCATTGGAATTGGAATCATCCCAAAGAGTGGTGACTGTGAAAAAAAGATACCGGCAATAATGTGCCAAAAATGAAATTTCTGACAGAAATTTATTTTAGTGTATCTGGGTATATTTGGTAGCTGTGGCTATGGTCCGCTAAATAGCCTACATTATCCCAATATAAATGGTCAACGTCACATTCCGTGGCTGACCCGGGCGTGCCCCTCAGTGAGATTGGGCGTGGGCCCAGCTGTTTGCGCAAGCGCAACTAAAGTTTAAGGTGCATTAGAGAGATCACGATATAGAGGTGGTTAATAATGGGCAGCGGACACCGGGCCTTTATTTTCGACCAACATGCTGAAAATGACAAAAAATCGGTACACGGATTTGTGTCAGTGACAATACTGTTGCTTTGTACGTGTATTCATGTTGCTAACTGGGGATCCTTAATTCATAATTCATTTATTGCATAATAATCTGTCACTTGACCTGCTAACGTTTGCCCTGATGTTTCCACCATATCAGCCCTAGGACGACCACTGCTGGACATAGGCCTCCCCCAATTTCATGGGGGCTAAATGCCATAATCGCCACGCTTGGCATGCGGGTTAGCGATCGCAGTATCTCCACCGCACTCAAGGAATGCTGCTGCCCATTCCCCGGTGGTCTTCCCTGATGTTTCAACTAGGCCTAATTTTTCTTCAAAATAGTGAACTTTTTGGGTTTCCTTTGAATATCATCAAATAGAAATCATTAGGTTATGTACAAACTATTGTTTTACAATAATCCTATAAGGTATACTATTTAAGAAAAAAATGCATTAGGTCTAATAAAACATGAGGTCAAATGAAGCACTTAGGGCTAAAGTACGAGTAGTTAGGTCTAACAAGGGTGGCTGCTGATTGTACAGTCAGCTGCAGAGAAACGGGCCCCCGCTGCATACAAACGTCTATGCAGGGGGGTCACGTTTCTCTGCAGCTGACTGTGCATAAATATTTCAATACAAATAATCTTTATCGTTCACCAAAAAAAGTGAGGCGGTAGTCCTAAAATTCAATTTGGATGTGTCTGTTTTTCTGGTTGCGCGACTTCGTTTATTCATTTTATATCATAAGGTCACCCAGTCGTCACTGAACGGAAACCTGATGAAGAATATTTGAATCAGGTAGATCTATATTTTCTTTATTAGAACCATCGAAGTCAAGAGCATTCATAATCCTTAGCGAAGCTAAAAAACATAAAATTCCGTTGCGAAAATTTACATTTTTATTTTAAAATGCCCTTACTCACAATAACGAATCTAGCATCTTTATGACATCTACATAAAATACTACGCATAACAGTGAACTTTGCGCCCGATTGTCATTGTAATGGCTCTAATAGATACTCTTATAAGATTACGGGCTGCCGGAATTTGCTATTGCAACTTGTTCGCTGAGTTTTTGCAACCGCAGATAATGAAGCGTGAAACGGACAAAAAGTAGTACGAGTAGGATGTTGATTTGTGTGTTTAGAAGCGGATGCAATGTCGTCAAGGTAAGCTAACTTACGCACTTACTCTGTACTTAGGTGTAAGTTGTGGGTGTTATGTTCCTGGTGGTGAGGAAGGTCGCCAAAGTTCGCAATAATACGCTATGTTGGGAGTGAGGATTTACTCGAACAGTGAAACGAAAACAGTGGTACTCGTAATTGAAAAATAATAAGTGACCCATTCGTCTTACCAATTCCGTAGTGCAATCGAAGTTCAAATAAATTGCATTTGCATGAAACGATTACTTATTACCTAAACGATTCACGGTTTAACGTTGTAAAATGATGTTGTTGGTCATCATAATTTTATTTTATGAACCTTATACATATGTAGGTGGTTCTTATCGATAAATAGATTATTACACGCATATTAAATCAGCATTCGATGTTCTGCAAGACTTAAAGGTCCGGAATTATATTTTATTCGGAGCTCCTATAACAGATAAAGCTTTTTAAGCTGTAAGTAAAGGGTAAAAATTACAATAAGCCTACAAAATCAAACGCCTATCCCACTAACCATGATATTAAAAAAAAAAGTATAATCAACAAACTTAACATAGTGATTTAAAAGTTTTAAGGCCATGTAACCGCGGCAAAAAAGTCTGCAAAATTGTCTATGTCTTACATTTTACTTCACATCATGATACATCACATTCCAATTCTAAATTTGAATAATTACGCCCGAATTCGTAATGCATTCTGTAAATTAAAACGCTATTCTAATTTCGACTGTATGAGAAGGCTCCTAAGATTGAGACATTGATTTTATAACTGCAAGTAAAAGTTGGAAACGGCCGTGTCAAGGTCAGACATGGCGTGCATCGAATTGTGTTCCCTTGTGTCAAAACAAACGATTAGTTCTGCAGTCAGTGAGCGGTAGCGTTTCCCGCGGCAGGTACGGTTTCCCGTGGGAACTTCTTAGATTTTTGGGAAATTCTAGGTAGATTTGAAGCATATTTTACCTTTCTTCTCAAGTCCAACATGGGAAAAACTTAATTGGCTAAATATTCAAATTTATTCTGCAGTAGTGTATATGTGATTATAATAGTCACTTGTGTGCCCATCGTATAATTAAGATAAAACAACTTCCTCATGCAAGTACAAGAACTATAGTTGTATGCTGGTTACACGGCCAGTGTCAGTTTGAGATAATCTGAAGGACAGATAATTTTTACAGATCCTTCATAAATAATAAGTCGTGTGCATTTTATTTTGTAGTTATTGAATTGGAATCCATTAACTAACACGGGAAATTCTTTCAGGTCACAACTCACTCAAGTGGTCGCAAACCGGCACACTATTAGCTGGTACCTAATCGACAAAATGACCCTACCTTGTGATATATATAAGAAATCTCTATCTATTTCAAACAATAAGATGAATAAGGTTGTTTATCGAGTGGCAAGCGAAGTTACTTTGTAACGGCTATAGTCTCGCTCCAATCATGATAGACCTATCGCTTCATCTTGACTTTGCTTGATTGTACGATTTGTGTCAGGCATTGACAGTGTATAGCATTTAAATCATACTGCACCTTCTCTGTTAAGAGGGCGCGGTACGTTCGGTTCTCCATACAAACGTATTTACACTCTCATTTTTAAACGACATGCTGGAATAACATGAAACTTTGTATACACAATGGGATCCGGCATATCTAGGTCGGAAATAAGTTTCTGTTGCTTGAAATTATAATGGAGAAAAAATACAACGATTATTAAGGTTTTCATACAAGCCGTAAAAAACTCAAAAAACCGCTGTATTTTTTTCTTTTCTCTTAAGGCTCGACTGTTGCCAAAACTTCGTTTTGCTTACTCGCTAGTGGTAGCTCGATATGCTGTTATCATCGTCCCCGCGCAATGCATAAAATCAGCATACCTATACAAGTTTTCGTCATAACGGATTCTTATTTCAAAAAAGTAAAACAACTAAGTTATTGTACAATATTTTGCAATGATGATTTTAATAAATACAATATATACAGTAGTCAAATGGTTAGAAATGGAAAAATAAGGCTGACTACGTGAACTAATTTGTCTCTTTTTATTAATGTGGGTTTTAAGGAAAGCACTGCATTTCCTGAAGATTGTGATATATTGTTTTCTGGTATCAAAACTCTAATATTAATGTTTAAAATGGTTATAAAATTACTAATTTTCACAATAATTTACCAAGGTAAGCCTTAAACGGATATGTAAAGTATGTTAATGTTACAACTATCAATAGAGGCATCTTGATCTTCAGAGACCTCTGACTGGCGAGAACACATGTTACGTCGGAAGTCAGTTGAGCGGAGATAATTTGAATGACACTTTCATAGACAGGGAAGATAGGATGGACTTTCTAACGTTCTTTTATGTGAGGAAGTAATTTACTTAATGCTGCAGCCGAACGCAAAAATATGTTTGTTTTCTATAAGATTACGTGCCTTGAAAAATAGAGAAGAAACTACGTGGTATACTATTAGAACGTGAAGGAAATTAAAATGTTCGTGGATTAAACTAGAGTGATCGGAATAATCGTAGACAATGCTTTATTGCGTTGAGTCCAGCTTTATACAATAAAGTTTGTTTAATCACATGTTAAATATTAAAGTTAGCCTGTTCACACTATCGGATCTACAAAAAAAATCGGACAATAGCATGTCGGGCCACGCTGTAGAGTTCCGTACGATAACTCAAAACAAAAACAGCTAAGGAGATCACGTTCACTATAGTGGTCGTTGAGAGTTTTTACTAAGCTATATGATTTTTTCCATATATTTGGGACCCATATTTCAAAAGTAAGAGGGGGGGGGGGGGGGGGGGCATAATTTTTTCTTCTGATGGAGTGATTATTTCCAAAAATATTTCCTTTAGAAAAAAATGTTTCATGAAGATATTCATTTTGAAAGACCTATCCAACAACACTCCACACCGGTTAAAGCACAAAAAATAGCGCTTTGTCAGATTTATTCATTTATATATCCATGCCAAATTGATATACAAATCAATAAATATAAAAAGATTGATCTCTAATAGGTAATTATAAAGTCCTAAAGTTATTACAATATTGTAATCTAGCGTGCCAGTATCTCGAAAATCAGCAATAAGTTAACCTTTATTTGACACTAGCTGTAATTTGTTCCCAGGCCGACATTTATGATGTAGCGATACAGGTGGTGGCAGATTGAGATGTTATCTCAGGACCAAGGTCGAAATGGTAAGTACAGTCAATCAAGAAAAAAGTCTAGTAATTGTCGACTTTATTATCATCAGCAACCCTGGAGTGCGGTGGAGACCGCCAACCCGCATGCCAAAGGTGGCGATTGAAATTGCGGAAGGTCTATGTCCAGCAGTGGACGGGTTTGGGTCTCAGTACAGTTGCATCCTGAAGGATGCACAGGGTGCGTTACCTAATCCCGAGAATTGGCGTAGGGACTAGTTTTTAAAATCGACTGCCAAAGGGGAAACTAGACCCTATTGGGATTAGGCTTGTCAAGTGAGTGGGCAACTTGACTTTTAGAAGTTCTCAAGCCACCCGAAGGCCTCTAACTTGACTTACCAACTGCTGTCATAGACAGTATCACAAGATAATACGAGTACCCTTAAAGACATAACTGTTAGTTAAAAATGTCGTTGTAACTTACGAATAGAAAAAAAAAACACTAAACTACTACTATCTTCACCTGGATCAAGGAACCTTGGATTTACCTGAAAAATAAAATAGGCACTTTTAGTCACAGAAGCTTAAACCATAACCCCCATATTCATAAAACTTAACAAACATCTGTTAACTAAAATTCGTTTTGTCCCTTTCTCACAAACATAAATGTCAAAGTGTCAGATAAGGACGAACAAACTTTAGCGGCTTGTAAACTACAATAAAAAAATATCTTGTGTAAAGGCACAGTCTGCATCATAGAATAATAATCACCGTGTAACAGGCCCTTATGGGCCCTACGAAACATCAGCGCCGGTTGCAAAGCCTGCATATATGCTGAGTAGGTTCCCTTTCGTCTACTTTTGTGTTTCGTCGGTTTGTGTTGTTTGTTGTCTAAGCTTTTGTTTAATGTGCTTGTTACGAATAAATGTTTGAATCTTGAATCTTAAAAATGTATACACTTTTCGACCTTATATACAATCTCTAATCTTAACTGGAAGTGCCATGTGGACAAATTATGCGATAGATTGAGTAGTGCAGTCTTTGCGTTACGTAAGTTAAAGCCAATCATCTCCGATGATGCCTTGAAGCAGGTTTATTTTGCCCATTTCCATTCGCTGATGTCGTACGGCACACTCATCTGGGGAAACTCAACGGATGCCAACAGAGTTCTGCTCATGCAGAAACGTGCCGTGCGTGCGATGATCGGAGCAAAATCCAGAATTTCATGTAGGAACCACTTTTCTAGATATGGTATTATGACACACTACTCTCTCTATGTATTCGAAATTATAATGTTCGTAAGGACCAATCTTTCTGATTTTAATAGAGTAAATGTGATTGGCAAAACACTCCGCCGCACAGGGCGTTTGAGAACAGTTCCCCGTCGCATGGCACTTGCAGGCAAGAATCCACGTGTCATTGGGCCTACGTACTACGAGCGACTGCCCGCTGATCTTAGACTTGAACCATCTGACGAAGCATTTCGACGCCGCCTGAAACACCTTTTATTGGAAAATCCATTATACTCTGTTAAAGAGTATATGGATATGGAAATGTAAATAATAATTACTGATGTTTGTATTGAATCAATTTAATTTTAAATGTATTTATATGGACATTAATTATTTTTTAACTGGCTTGACGATTCCAAATGGAAAATGCATTTGTTTTTCTTTTTACTTTTTATCGTTTATATTATTTTACCTATGTTGACATTGTGCTATTATTATCATTATGTTCCTTGTTATGACGATCATGATAGCAATTCGTATAATTTTGACATGTATGCAAATTTATATTGTAATTCCTTATCATGAAATAAAATAATCTAATCTAATCTAATCAATAATAATTGTATATTTTTAACTCTAAGCAATAGAGTCCTAGATTGTATATATTTACGATGCTGATTATTTACCTATAGTGGAAAAAATCCACAGGCCAGGTGAAATTTATGGTTATATCAACTTCATAGACTTTTAAATTGTAGGTATAGCAAGTTTCTTTACTTTTCAACTCTATTTTCATGCCGTTAAAGGTTGAAAAGTGACGAACCTTGTCATTCCGCGACTACATTGTAAATAGGTACTTTAAATTATTACGGATCTACATTCTAATGTTAGTTCAATTGATTAAGCAACTGAAAATATAACCAGTGGGAAGGGAACAGACCTTCTCGTCTACCTCAATTAGTTAAATCTGATGAAGTGATAGTATCACATTCCGCCATAGCTCGCGTTGTTTACTGAAGCGAATAAATAGTTATGAATCCATAAATAGTATGTTAGGTTGTATCGCGATCCGGAGTTAACATCGACACGGTATATAATTATCAAGAGGCTGCAGGGTTGCTGGGGTCTCTTCCGTTCCACGAAGCTACAATTTACAATTTTATTATATTGAAATACTTAGCTTTATGCCGAGTGGCAACCCTAGTGATAAATAAAGATTAAGTGCGGGTAATTCTGAAATTGCGGGTGGCGCATGACCGGCCATTGTGGAAGTCTTTGGGAGAGGCCTATGTCCAGCAGCGGGCTTCCTTCGGCTGATATGATGATGATGATGAATTCTAAAATCCTGAGCGACCACGAACCGTCCACAGATCCAAAACGTCAAGTGACATCAAACAGGTAGGTAAATAAATTTAACTAGTGGCTCTTTGAGGTGTAGACCTCGCCAGTCGATAAGTGCATTACGGCCAATAATGACACCATTTTCAATTATGACTGAAAAATCACGAGATTTTTTCGAAATAAACCGTTTTGTGTGACCATATCTTCTTGGCGGTCTTACAAGGAGTCGAAATTCCTTTGAATGAAAATCATTCACGAAGTATTAAGAAAAGTTAGTAAAAGAAAACGCGAGGTGATATATCATTAGCCGATACTGTATATGTTTTCTTGTCAATTCTGTTATTGGAAAGCCTGAAAAAAAACTGTCCCAAAAAATTTTTTTTCCAAAAACTGATTCGACAATAAAATTTCATATAATGATCGAACCTGCCCACACAATTTCACGGGAATCCGTTGAGAAATGCGACCTGAAGAAAACAGCCGGACATACGAAAATTTTTTTTTGCCATACTGAAACGGAGACCACTCGGTCAAAAACAATGTGTAAAAAGATAGACCTAAGAGGCTAGCTAGCGTAATCCCGTTTATGTCGGATATACCTAAAGCATTCATCTCTTACTAACAAGTATGTAAGTGAGAGAGGGACCAATGCCATATGTCCGGCCATGCTAGGCTGGAAGTAACGTGGTTATAGGACAAGTACCAGCCCTATACCAAGCGACATTCGCGGCCAGCTGTGCTACCGCGAACTTCGAAAATCGAACTTCGTGTCGTGCCGTCCCTTTCACTCTCGTGTTATACTCTATATGACGGAAAGGGACGGTACGATACGAAGTTCGATTTTCGAAGTTCGCGGTAGCGGCCCAGTTTATTAGAACGCTATGCGTAACGGTATTGCATTTATCTGGTATTTGCATCAGTCAATATTCCTTTTTGCGCCCATAGACTACGGATATGACTGTCCACATTTAATTATTGGAACCACTGACTTACTATTGCTACGTATTAATGATTGGAACAAAGTTACTAGACTTACTAGTAGCTCTGTGAGCTGTAGACCAGGCGATTTCAATATTTCCAAGTCTGCCTCGAAAATTGATCGCATTCGGGACATGATTATAGATTAGAATGCATTTATACTGCGAACTAATATCGAGGGTTGTGTGGTCAAACCCGATAAGTCGCGTAAAATATTTTTTGAAATTAGAACTATATTGTAGGGATATAGAGTTTTAATTTCAAAAAGCAATTATTTCGATTTGTCGGGTTTGACCACGCAACCCTCGATATGTGGTTTCGCGTGAGTGGCCTAGGTATAATTGTATACAATACAATTCAAATTCAATTTCAATCGAAAATAGCAGTGCGAGAGTAGAGCTTCTGGCCTCCTACTGAGTATGTCATCACGTCCACTATTGCATTTGCAGCGTTCGTCATAGGTGGTCATTGTTTGTCGACTCGGGAGCAACCTCGCATATGACAGTCAATAACAATGCGACATCTACGATTTACGGCGGAAAACTATCGAACGTTACGCAATAAACATTTGTTATTTGCGGTTTAACATTTAGGAAATAAACTATTGAACTGAAAGTGTTTACGGTTACAATAAACTAGAGAGAAGTGAAAAAGAGAGTCGAAAAACTTTAACCTTAGAGGATCTACGCGTATAACGTAGATATATAGAGACAAGCAATTCATGAAAATTGGAGCAGAAATTCTATACCAAAATGAATTGATCTTCAATATAATATATAAATATGTAAATATAGTAAATCACTCCACATATACTACTAAATTAGAACATTAAGTATTAACTAAGCATAAAGTCAAAACAAATCGAGGTGATAAAAATCTCTAAGAAGTCCTGCACGCATAAAAGGATTAAAATTTACAAAAAGAAGCCCAACTAACGCCCAAACCCAATTAAAAATAAAACTTTCTTAGTAGCTCGTAAAAAAATCTAATCCTTTCTAATGAACAGTGTTGCCACTCGCATCCTGGGTGGCAGCCAAATGAGCCATCGTGTGTGCCTGCCTTAATTGGGCCCGTGTTCGTTCCGCGATGTTGGTAGCCCGCACGTCGACGGGTTTCGGTTAATTGCCGTTAATGTGCTACCGGCTTTATTAATTAAAAAGTTTGAGGTTTATCTATAGGCAGTTTGAAGTTTAACAAGTACACAACAGGTACTTAAATAAAGGTGCCTAGTTAAATATTGTGGAGGCAATGCAAATAAAGAAGGTATTTTATTAGACATAAGTATTTACGGATATAGTCGGCAATTTTGTACGAAACTTACAAAAATATCACGCTTAAAATTATTTTTAAATACATAAAGTTAGATATACTCGTAACGACGACTCACGACAGTTGCAATTTCCCTACAACTACTAAACTTTTGGATGTTTCATAAAAATTTGCTGATTTTACTAGTATTCAACATCACAATTTTGACAGTATTTTTTTTCTAACGAACAGCGGCATTATTTTATAGGCAGGACCGGAGTTTGCAAAGATCTTTAATAAATAATTTTTAAGAAAAAAAAAACGACTTCAATGGGGGAGGCCGGTGAAAGATTATTATACTTAGATGGTGCACTCTTAGATTCCATACAATAAAATACAAAAATGGCTATAAGTATGTTTATAATGGTAGAAAACTAAGTACCCTCAATTCCTCATGAAATCATGGAAAAACCTTGCTTGCTTGACAAACAAAACGAAGAGAACAAATCGCCAAACGTGAACTACGCGTCGTTGAAGAGTTCCGTTCTGATCATCATCAGCAGTTCCACTTCATCAAATGTCACTTTTATGAATGAAAATGCTTGATTAGTTCATGAAAATACTAAAATCACTATTTGTGTGCCTTTCACATTTGAGGAGTTTCCTCGATTCCGAATGGATCCCATCATCAGAACACGAGCATGACAAAAATCAATCGTGAAAATAGAACTTGCTTAACAAACACCGCTAGAAGGACAAATCGCCAAACGTGAACTTTTCGTCGTTGAAGAGTTCTGTTCTGATCATCATCAGCAGTTCCACTTCATCAAATGTCACATTTTTGTATGATAATGCTCGATTTGTTGATAAAAACACAAAAATCACTATATGTTTGCCTTTAAGATTTGAGGAGTTCCCTCAACTCCTCATGGATCCCATCATCAGAACTCGAGCATGACAAAAAATAATCGTGAAAATAGAACTTGCTTAACAAACACAGCTAGGAGGACAAATCGCCAAACGTGAACTTTTCGTCGTTGAAGAGTTCTGTTCTGATCATCATCAGCAGTTCCACTTCATCCAATGTCACATTTTTGGATGCAAATGCTTGACTTGTTGATAAAAACACAAAAATCACTATATGTTTGCCTTAAAGATTTGAGGAGTTCCCTCAATTCCTCATGGATCCCATCATCAGAACTGCCTTTTGACAAAAACGGGACCAACTTGGATATATATACATACAATCAAAAAAAAAATTTCAAATCGGTTAAGAAATGACGGACTTATGGAGTAACAAACATTAAAAAAAAAGAAAAAAAACAAAAAAAAAAGAAAAAAACATACAACCGAATTGATAACCTCCTCTTTTGAAATTTTGAAGTCGGTTAAAAAAACCGACTTCAATGGGGGAGGCCGGTGAAAGATTATTATACTTAGATGGTGCACTCTTAGATTCCATTCAATGAAATAAAAATGGCTATAAGTATGTTTATAATGGTAGAAGACTAAGTACCCTCAATTCCTCATGGAATCATGGAAAAACCTTGCTTGCTTGACAAACAAAACGAAGAGAACCAATCGCCAAACGTGAACTACGCGTCGTTGAAGAGTTCCGTTCTGATCATCATCAGCAGTTCCACTTCATCAAATATCACTTTTATGAATGAAAATGCTTGATTAGTTCATGAAAATACTAAAATCACTATTTGTGTGCCTTTCACATTTGAGGAGTTCCCTTTATTCCTAATGGATCCCATCATCGAGCATGACAAAAATCAATCGTGAAAATAGAAATTGCGTTACAAACATAGCTAGAAGGACAAATCGCCAAACGTGAACTTTCGTCGTTGAAGAGTTCTGTTCTGATCATCATCTGAATATCACATTTTTGTATGATGATACTCGATTTGTTGATAAAAACACAAAAATCACTATATGTTTGCCTTTAAGATTTGAGGAGTTCCCTCAATTCCTCATGGATCCCATCATCAGAAATCAAGCATGACAAAAATTAATCGTGAAAATAGAACTTGCTTAACAACCACAGCTAGGAGGACAAATCGCCAAACGTGAACTTTCGTCGTTGAAGAGTTCTGTTCTGATCATCATCAGCAGTTCCACTTCATCCAATGTCACATTTTTGGATGCAAATGCTTGATTTGTTGATAAAAACACAAAAATCACTATATGTTTGCCTTAAAGATTTGAGGAGTTCCCTCAATTCCTCGTGGATCCCATCATCAGAACTGCGTTTTGACAAAAACGGGACCAACTTAGATATATATACTTACAATCAAAAAAAGAATTTTCCAAATCGGTTAAGAAATGACGGAGTTATGGAGTAACATACAATAAAAAGAAAAAAAAAACATACAACCGAATTGATAACCTCCTGTTTTGAAATCTTGAAGTCGGTTAAAAAGTAGAGAGCTTAGGCATTGTTGATCGTCACTTATCTAACCACGGGCCTATAAACTAGATGAAGTCGTTCAAAGAATGATCCATGCCACAGGTTGTCATTAAGTATCATTCGATAGACAACTATACTTGTTTTTGCTAACCGACAAACGATTTATGTGACTCTATACCCGTTATTTATGTCTATGGCACATGGTTGCGGTAGTTTGTTGTAAAGTAGTACTGTCCTGTTTGTTAAAATACAAGTAGGTAGCTAGGTGCAAAGACTTTCAGGGATGATACGAGTAGAAGAGGTCATTTTATACATTTTCGAAGTCTTTTAGTTTCTAGGATACGCGCCAATTTATTTTGAAAAATAGAACTTTTTCCATACTGCCATACAATCAATAATGTTTTTTTTTATGTTCTGTAATTTTTTTTGGTTATTGTAATTTTTTAGTAGCCGTAGTAATTAAGATTTATTTAAATCCATTAAATTGAGACTAACGAATTTTTACTGCTTGTATTCACATGGTATTTAGATGCGGATTTCTCTCCATACATTTTCACAGAAACGGAAAAAATACTGTTAACCCGTTATACAGTTCTAATCACTCCAGAGAAGAGTGACTAGGATTTAGATTTTTTATTTCTTTTTTCCGTTTCAATGACATTGTAAGTATGCAGAAATATTCGCATCTGAATATCAAGCGAATAGTATACTACCAAATCTAACAAACTCAACACAGAGCTATTAAACATTAAAAGTACTCCGTCTGAGTCAGCTCATTTTATCAATAAGTACTTTGCTGACATTGGGAGAGAGCTTGCTCTAAAAATTACCCCTGATCCTCAAGACAGTTTAAACGCATTCCTTGATACCTTGCCTGTTCAATCCAGTTCTTTGGTCCTACTATCTGTAAGCCAGGACGAAGTCTCCAACACTTTGTCCAGTCTGAAGTCTAATAGCGCACCTGGCTGGGACAATGTGTCAACAAAGTTTCTAAAATACACAGCTCAAGAAATAGTTCCGATAATTACACACCTCATAAACCTCAGTATCAACTCGGGAACTTTCCCTAACTCACTAAAAAAATCTCTAATTACTCCTGTGTATAAGAGTGGGGATAGAGACGATGTGAGCAATTATAGGCCGATATCTGTTTTACCAGCAGTATCGAAAATCTTTGAAAAGATTCTCAATGCCAGACTGATGAGCTTTTTTACAAAATTTAATCTTTTGTCGAAATCACAGTATGGATTTAGACAAGGGAAATCGACGGAAGATACTATAACTGCTCTTACTTCGGAAGTTGTAGATAACATAGATAACAAAAATAAATGCTTGGCAGTCTTTCTAGACCTAAAAAAGGCTTTTGACACCGTCTCTATCCCTATCCTTATTCAAAAACTCGAGAAAATGGGGGTTAGAGGTACTCCGCTTTCCTTATTTAAAAGCTACCTTTCTGACAGAAAGCAACAAGTTAAATTAGGTGAACACGTTAGTGACAATGAGTATGTATCGTACGGAGTTCCTCAGGGAAGTGTCTTAGGACCTACACTGTTCTTGGCTTACATCAACGATCTTTGTGACATGGCTGTAGCTAATGGTAAAGTCTTCTCATATGCTGACGATACAGCCATAGTGTTCGTTGGTAAAACTTGGATGGAAGCCAAAACAAATGCTGAACAGGGCTTAGCCCAGATTTCAAAATGGTTAAGACTAAATCTGTTAACACTTAACACATATAAAACAAAATACACGTGTTTCAGCATCACAAAATCCACACAACCCAACTTCGATGTAGATCTCAAAGTCCACTATTGTCACGGAACAAATCCCAATACTTGTAGCTGCCCAGTTATTGAAAAGGTATCACAAATTAAATACCTAGGAGTCACTTTAGACGAGCATCTAAATTGGTACGCTCATCTTGACCAGGTAATAGGGAGGGTCAGAAAGCTGCTCTGGATTTTCGGGGCGCTAAGACATATTGTACCAGGTGGAGCATTAACGACCTCATTGAAACAACGGAACATACTAAAAGAAATTTACACGTCCCTGGTACAGTCTGTCTTGGTATACTGCATATCTGTTTGGGGTGGGGCGGCCAAAACTCGATTCATTGACCTGGAAAGAGCTCAGCGTGCACTCTTGAAAGTGATGTATTTTAAAAAAATCCGTTTTCCCACTGAATTATTATACCAGCTTAGCGACCTTCTGTCAGTGAGGAAACTATATATTTTACAAGTCTCTCTAAAAAAACATAAAACCCTTTCGTACAATGCTAACTATAGCTCTAAAAGAAAAATAACTAACGTTGCTATTATAAAAAACACTAACACTAAGTTTGCGTGCTCACAGTACAATGCTAAGTCTGGACACATATACAACAAACTCAATAAATGCTTAAACATATACCCAAAACCATACTACGATTGCAAAAGAATAATTATAAAGTGGCTTAAATCAAAAAATTACCAGGAAATAGAAAACTTGCAAGGTTAACAAAATAATTTAAATAATTAAAAACACGCGACATTCACATATCCACTTATTAAACACACACATACACACACACACGCACGCGCGCACTAACACACACACACACACACACACACACACACACACACACACACACACACACACGCACACGCACGCACACACAAATACTGGTATGAACCATTACTGAATAATACATATCTGATAACGTGATAACTTTGATACTTACATAGTTTTATATACAATTGCATTTACTTGTTTCTAGTTGCATGCACTTGTTTTAGGATCTTATGTAGTAGTGTAATTTTCTTGTAACAATCTGATAACCTAAGGAAGAGCGGTGTCTCCCAACACAGGCAATATTTTGCTTACCGGGCGGCACCATCCCCTAGATTATAAACACGTGTAGATTTTACGAAATAAATAATTTTAATTTAATTTTTTTTTTAATACGAGCAGTAAAAAGATGTTAGTCCCAATTTGATTGATTCCAAAAACTTCCTTAGTTCCTACGGTTACTGAAAAATTATAATAATCCAGAAAAAACAGCACATTATAAAACACATTTTTTTTCCTTTGTCAGATTTATATATCCATACTAAATTGCAGCTTTCTAGGTCTAACAATCACAGAGCAAAGCCTCGGACAGACAGATGGACAGACAAACAGACAGACAGACAGATAGACAGACAAACAGACGGACATGGCGAAACTATAGAAATATAAATATTTTGTGTCGACTGATGAACGCCGAACCGAAAACTACTGCAGTTAGCAAGTTGATATTTTCAGAGTATGTAATTTTAGTTAGTCAGGTAGACAAGCAAATTTCAGTTCCTGTTCCATTTATGAAAATTCAATAAATTCCACCTGTCTACCAAGATTCTACCTATTATGCCCCGTTTTGTTCTTTCCTTATAATTTACTCTATTTCGGGGAGAGAAACTATACTGTTATAGGTATAATTATTTTCTAAAGTACGGGAAGGTCTCTGCTCAGCAGTGAACGTAGGTGGTATATGTATAGTATAGGCTCATACTGATAAAGAAGATAATGTTAAAATAGTACGAGAGCCACATAATGTACCACTAATACAGGCAACATTGTAGCCGGCTATTGTTGAAAATGTTTCCCTCGATAATCTCGCAATCCTTTTAATCCAGTAATTATCGTGTGGTTCGGTTCCGACCCAATTCCAGCACCGCGGGCAGTTTATCATCGCAGACCGTTATCTCGGCGAGGTGCGCTCGCGCAGGTGCAGCGCCGATTCGGCACACACTTTACTATTTGCTTTAATATTTAAGGGGACAGTAATGCAAGTCGAGTGTTTCAAAAACGCTAAGGCTCTTAAATGAGCCAGCTAATATTTCTGCAAAAAATACAGTAATTTTCTATTTAGCTCGTAATTAGTAATCTGAACGAATTTTTTTGCATTTTTTGCATTTTTGGTAGAAAATTAAATAGTATGTAAGAACACTCGCATTATTATATGTTTTAAACTTAAAATTTGCTAGTACTTCTAAACAATAAATGTGTTGTAATTCATGGTGTTTTGATTATAAAAAAACATTGGTAACAAGTTATTTATTTATAAAAAATTCAAATTTAAAATGTGAATTTTGAATGTTCCGAAATAATCATAAGTACGTGCGCAACCAAAGAGTACAGCATATCGAAATAACATTAGCAAGCGAGCGACTTGTATATACTATATCTATGAGCGAGCGAGATAATATATTGAGGCTACACTCGCCTTACTGCCCGCTTTGACCAAACTAGATTAAATAATTAATTAATATATATGTTAATACATGTTATAATTGACGATCCGAAAGTGCTTGTCGCGAGGTCTATTTGAATAAAGAATATTTTGACTACTTGACTACTAGAATTAGGACTTCCTTGGAAAAAACTCTATTATTATTGGGTCGACTCACCGCTTATGCACCGTATACCGTATTGCTATGTATTCTGATTTACATTGTGTAAAATTTTAACCTAATTGGACTCCGAGAAGTTGTGGTCTGAGTTTAAATAATGCTAAATAATCGAAATAAGTGCATTTCAATATCATTTTAAAAAACTATCGTACAATTCAGGTCACCTGTCATTTGGCTGTCATCACACTAAAATATATAACCTTAAAACGTCCAACTTGACATAATTTGTACTGAGATGACAGCTCTCAACGTTCCCAAGCTATGCTAAAGGCATTATAGTGTAAAAGCCAGTCATCGATTGTCGTCGAATGGAGTGACGAAACGGACTACGCCCGACCGGGAAGAGTACCCGCGATTCGCTCCGTTTGAGTTTCGTTGTTCTGCAGGTGTATCGGAAGCCCTTTACTCCGTGGGTCGATGACCGCCCGTTCCTAGGAACTATTCCTAATCTCTGCTATATACCTACTGTTGGCGTTGACTAACTCATAAATCTCATAATACACTAAAGAGGAATTTACCCTTAGAGTCACTGAATTGGCAACGTTGAGATCGAACTAAGACGGACAAAATGTAAAACGATTGACTTATTTTTGTATTTCAGCTTTCGAATTTGAGTAATTTTTAAAATTATTAATGAGTATTTACCTTTTTTTATACCACGGCGGTAGCAAACAAGCGTACGGCCCGCCTGATGGTAAGCGGTCACCGCAGCCTATGGACATCGTCAGCCTCATCTTTGCCCCCTGGCTAGAGGCTGGCCAAGAGCAATTCCACTTTTAATAAAAAACAAAATACTATGACTTCATAAGACCTATCGTGAGATCCGTATAGAATACAAAAGTTGACGTAGTAGTTTCTCAGGGACATGAACTGACCTTCCTGAATTAGTAGAAAATAATACAAAAAATACATATGTGTTAAAACTATTCAACGTTAAGTTTTCTGTATGTTTTATTTCTTGCCGTGACCTAATTTCGCTTTACGAAGTTCACAAGTTACGTTGTAATGTCATTCTAGTTTGATTGTCAAATTGTCATGTTACATAATAGTTTTAATATATATTTTTTTTAATGTTCGACCTGGAATCTGGTCTTTTAAGCCCACAGTGAGGCGTTTTTCTTCTTAGATTTTATTGTTACTTTTAATTAATTGTTTCATATTTGTTTGTGGTTTTCTTATTTGTTTCTTGTAATTGTGTGTATGTGTGCGTCGTCAATGGCTCCGTGATCTCACCAAATGGTCACAGCGGAAGACCAGCGCTGGCTCTGCCAGCATTACGCTGAGCTGTGACCATTTCGTGGCAAAATCTGATTCTGTTATGTGATTGTGTGTAAATTGTATTGTGTTTGTTTGTCATGAATAAAATATTATATTATTATTTATTATTATATGTAAAATTGATCGTATTAGGGCGGTAGAACCAACTCAAGAATACAGACCGATCAACGTTAAATATGGCGCCGTCAGCTGTCATCCCATAGAAACTTGTCAAACTCGCCATATAATCAGATTTTAACGTACAGACGGCACGGTTAGGTGCAACCCACCCGAAGTGATAATATACAGGGTGATTCGGGAGACGTGAGCAAGATCAACACTACAGATTCAGTAGATCATAAGCTACTGCTTCGTGCCACTATTAGTGAAATCAACGTTCATTTATCTTTGGTGTTGAAAAAAAAAATGTTTTAATATATTTACGAAATTCATGGTCACTCTACAATCAGAATACTTCAGTCAAGTGATATGTGTCAAAGTATAAAGTTTGTAGGGAAATGCCTAACAACGCGACGTCACTATTTTCTATGGTCAAACTGCGTACTTTTTTCATGTTTATGTTAATGTATTTAAAATTCCATAAATAAGCTGAAATTTGTTTTTTTCCGAGTATTTTCGTATGGTTCGTTTATTGGTAATGTAAAAAAAAATATTGTGAAATACCCTATTATGGAGATTATATTCGATAACGTGTATATGATAGAGAGGCATATAGAGATTATAACATAACAATCCACTTTTTAATCAGTAAAAAAATCTCGTTAATTTTTGTGCGAATAATGTACGATGTTCTTGTTTTTGCTGAAAATTAAATAAGCTGTTTTTTTACATGGAAATCGTGTGTTAAATTACTAGGCACTTGAAAATAAATTACCTACTGTGGTTCAGTGCCCTGCTGCTATGTTGTACGAATAATCGACTTTTACTAGTGACGGGTGCTTTACATTTTATGTTACTAAGCTTAAGATTAGGAAAGCTTACTATGTTGCATTATAGCACATAAATATGGTGTAACTATATTGGTTCTACCGCACGACTGATCTATGAGCCATTTTGTGGCCACAATTCGAATGACAGTTCCCTACATGACAGCGAGATGTATGTGATGTGTTGAAAGTTGGAACTGCGACTTATACAGGGTGATCTCAGAGTCGTGAGCATGATTAACTGTACGGATTCAGTAACATATAACTCCTATAAGCTACTGTTTCGTATATAGTGGCTTTTTAGTGTTGTAAACATGATAACATATAGGTTTTTCAAAAAAATACTAGCCATGACAGGTGCATATATATCATGTTAGATAACGAACGTAACTTTGGCGTTAAGGACCCCATTTAAGCGAATTAACGATAAGCGATAGTAACAACACTAGTTTAGATCGATCAAGCCCTAAATGGCTTAAAATATACCAAGGAAATAAACATACCAGTCTTGATAAACACAATATTTGCCATAAAACAAAGTACGATTGGAAATATCTCAAAAAAATGACATAGAATTCTTCGCCTAAGGTTTCCCGATTTGTCGGTACGGACTCACATTCGCACAAATCTCCTCCGTCCATGATAAACCGTGACGCAGCAACCAACTGTCACACACACGGTTGTACACGATAATCGATAATACGAGGATATTTTAAGAGTCCGCAGTAAGCTCGGTTGGAGAACCGAGTTTGCTGCTGGGTGTATGGCGTACAAACGTAATTACGCACTTATTTTAAAACGCCATGCTAGAATAACATGAAACTTTGTATACACAATGGGATCCGGAATATCTAGGTCGGAAATTAGTTTCTGTTGCTTGAAATAATAATGGAGAAAAAAATACAGCGATTATTAAGGTTTTCACGTAAAAAACTCAAAAAATCACTGTATTTTTTTACGAAACTACGTTTGTATGGAGATTCGAGTTCAGCCGAGCGTACTGGCGACTCTTAATCGATTCATGTTCCCACAAATCCGGGTTACCAAGAAACGTTACTTATTGGACGCACCATGCACCGGTGCATTGCGTGTTGAGATGCAAAACATAGTAATCGATAAATAGTGGAGCGGCCTGCGTCTGCGCTTTGCTGTTTCATAGACACAGTTAACTCACCATAAATGAACCTTATTGCAACGACATTAAGGTCTACTAGTGACCAGTGTAGCCTGTACAGTGATTGCCAAGATTATAGCGTAATGAGTTAACTACTCAGTATTTATTCGAGTCGAGAATAGTTAGTCTTAATAATAGTTGCAAGTATAGCGAAACCATGCTCGTAACAACATATTGCCTACTTAGTCTACTTACTGACAGACGATCTAGGTGTCTTTAAAGCAAGAGGGAATAGTGCTTTTCTGGGCAAAAGCTTGAATTTCCTTTGGTAAGAGTGGAAAAAGGTATAAACATCTTAGCGTTTTTGTAGTTGTACCTATAAGGGGCCGGGTCCGCTTTGCAACTCATAATATCAGCCGGTGGACGTCCACTGCTGGACATAAGCTTCCCCCAAAGAGTGCCACAATGACCGGTTCTGCGCCAACCGCATCCAGCGGACTACCCGGTCATCAGTCCAGCTTACTCGCGCTGCGCCTTTCAGTACGTGGTCGCCACTCGAGAACCTTTCCGCCCCAACGGCCATCGGTTTTACGTGCAATGTGCTTCGCTCACTGCCACCTAAGTTTAACGATTCGGAGGGCTATATCGGTAACTTTGGCAAAGCTGGCTTTTGAAAAGCTACTGTTAAGTATCAAATGATATTTCGTATACAGCAACCGCGTATAATCAGGTGGCAGATAACCTTTGGACGGCGGGTAAGTCTGCACAGTGCAAGCCAGTCCCGAGGGCCTTACACCTGTCGAAGGAGCACAGCAGCTCCGTGTTGTTGTACCGACTTTACTTAGCGCCAGTCATATTTGTTTGCAACCGCTTTTGTTTTCGTGTTCCCATACAGTCCATGAATCTATATTAGTATGAGCCAAGATTCGAACCGACGCCCCACAAGGAAAGTCACCTTAACATCCGGCTATAGTGTAAGAAGATATATAGCTATGTGTAAATAATTTCTCAATCTATTGATCATAAAGCTCAAGAGTAACATGATTGCTTGGCTCACAACATAAATAAAACTCGCTTTTTTAATGAATAATAAAAAAAACTCGAATGTAAAAGATACCGACGACAATACGCGTCGTCACGGAACCACTAATTCATTACATTCATTAACTGCGATCCGTGAAAACGCGGCATGCCGACGTGAGAACCCACTGGCGCCGCGGCGCGAGTCATAGGCGGCAGCGGGAGAGGTAGCGGTGACGACCATGAGCGGGGAGCCCTGCCAGGCACCCGATCCATCCAAATTACCACCATTTTCTAGGGTATTAGTTAGTTGCATCAACGTGAATAAAATATTTTGAAATATAAAAATATGCAATTTTAGTCGAATATTTAAGTAGGTACATGTTCTTGTTTATAGTATTCTATTAAGGGCCTTATATTTCGGAAATCTGTTATTTTGAGAACGTAGTTTAAGAACGACATAAGAAAACATACCACAATTAACTAAAACGCTATCTCCTATGTCTTATCACTCCCTAGTCCCGTAAACGCTAGCGGCGGTTTCGGGAAATATTTTAAAGTTGACATTATTAATTAACGCAATTTACATCTTACAAATAGCTGCGATATAACTGTTCCGTTGTGACAGGGAATAAAATGGTTTTCTATGCCGTTGACCACCCTGAATTCTTACCAAAGAATCAAAGAAAAACAGTATTAATAAATTCTACTTATTTCGATCATCATCATCATTATGGCAGCCGAAGGACGTCCACTGCTAGACATAGGCCTCCCAAAAGAGTCTCTCAATGACCTATCCTTTTTTTGTGGGGAAAATGCCTTTACGCATCCCGCAATACAAGACCTAAAAAACTCGCTGTATTTTTTTGTAAACTACATTTGTATGGAGAATCGAATTCAGTCGAGCGCGCGGGGGACTTTAATGTTAAATCCAGAGGCGGAACGATTTCGAATGTGCGTGTGGTTCATTTAAATGTCATTTTCAATACTAAATATGACAGTTAGATCTACCTCACGTTAGTTTGACATGTCACTAAACAACTAGCAGGTACAGGTATTTTCGTCCAAATCGCCCTTTTCTTATTCATCCACAAAAGCGGGTAGGTTGTATGTTTATGCTTCATTCGACAGCACACATCAACTAAATGCATTTGACACACTTCCCAAAACGTAAAAAAACAAGCTTTCTTTGTGTTTCGAGCCATGCAACACAAAACGACATAATTGTTAATTTAACTCTTATCTTGTCAATCAATGTCAAAGGTCAGCGTCGCCGGCCCGTGTCAAATCGTTACAAGTTTGACATAGGAATGTGAGATATTCTCAAATTGTGAAGGTAAATTGAGGTGACAGCCGAAATAAATTCTATGGTATTTGTTATGTTTGATACAAGTTTAGAAGATGCATAGTTTTAGAATAAAACTTTCTTACAAAACAGTGTTGGAAACTGTTGGTAAATAAGTTTCCATGAAGGGCTTTGTTGATTAAAAATTAATTTGGGAGGTCCTGTCATGTATTTAGTTAAGAGTAAAAATAGTCATTTGCTGATATCAAATAAGGGATCAAAGTTGCAATCATCTTTCCTCATTTGAGAACACAAAATCTCTTATCCGGATAGCAAAGTGTGAAAAGCTATATAGCAAAATTATTGCCGTTTTGGTTTGGGCGTCAACACTCGAAACCCTCGTTCCGCTCAAGACCCTCGTACTTCAGGCCTCGCTGCACTCGGGATTCTGGTGTAGAATCTTTCGCTTTACTCAGTATTCAATATACTGTCCATGCCGTAAATATATAATTTAGCTGCATTGGGACACACTCTACTACATGATTTTTGTATAACGATATGTAGGCAACATGTTTACAGATGTGTTTACAGACTTGTAAAGTATCTTCTTGCTCTGAGGTCCTCCCATTTAACTAGGAAATCGTTTTATCGCATTGCCGATAGCTACGCGTGACTGGAGACATCTCTGCGCGTGACCAACAGTGCCAGTTCTGAATAGACCGGACAGACTATTCATTACCTCACCATTTCCTCCATAAGAATTAAACCCCTGCACCACCGTTATATCGCTATCCTGCCACCACGTGTTATCCACGCCTGTGAACCCTCACGACCACATTTACATACAGTTAGCTCATTATACCGATTTATAATCGCCATTAGCTGCATATCGGTTAATTAAGGGAGTTTAGAGGTGCTAGGATACATCAGTCGGTGGTATAGTGATAAGCAAGGAGATAGCGTTTGATTATTACAGTGGTAGCAACGAGTATGTAAGAGAGTTAAGATATCTAAACTCCCTTAAATAGGTAGCTGATAAGTATATAACCAGCTTAGTACTTATTAGACAAGAACTTTACATTGCATACAAAGAGTCTTATAGAGATCTTGCATGTGAAAGTTAATAACGATGTAAGGTTTTCGGGATAACCTGCAAGTATGGGGTTCTTCAAAAAAAGGAGTGTATGTATATGTCACCGTAAAATTGCAAATAACATTAGATTACAATCTAGCTCGTTAGATTGTAAACTGTCGAAAGATTGTGAACTGTAATATACTGCTTTTACAATTTAACGTCGACTCGCTGGAGGAAAGAGATAATTATTAGAATCTAGTAGGAGCCCCGCTTATCGGAGCTTCGTCGACTCGCTGGAGGAAAGCACAAAACAATTTTCGGTTCAAAATCTTTCCACATTTAACAATCTCGTTAGCTAACAGTATTTGCAACTTTATGGGGACATATACATACTCAGCTCGTTTTATAGCCGGAGCGTTTGGATTTATACGGATCATAGATAGATTTAGGGCCCCTGCAAACTCGCGCTGGTGCACGGAGCGGGTGCACGGAGCGCTGCTCATACTATTTTACCGATACCCGTGTACCCGCTCCATGCACCCACGCGAGTTTGCGGATGATATTAGGCTCACGTTTTCTTGTGGACATCACTTTCGGTATCATGAAGCTTTTAATTAGTGTCATAATCCTCAGAAATGGCGCCTCCGTTTCTATCAAGCTCCGTAATGAAAAAAATACTTATGTGCATAACCCGTTAACATTGACCACAGGAGAGACTATTTTTTTTTTATTATATTTGTATTTGTTCAGTGGATTTCGGCAGCACAATGTATTAGTAAAACGGGCTCAGCTTTCCGCCCCCGCGTCCGCGTCCGCGTCCGCTTCCGCTGCGCTACTAACCCTAACTATACCAGAGCAAGGACTCGCGTGGGAACCGATATTAGCATAGCAGTAGTTGCATCTAATAATCACTTTCGTAATATGCAGGTAACGTGTTAATACATCTGTCAAGGCGACCGCAAAAGGTCAGAAAACTCGGTTAGTGTAGTATTTAAAACAAGTTCTAATACAGTACAGGTATTAGTGGTCGTAATAATTATTGAATCCGCATTGATGGTTTCATTCTGTTTATAATACGCGAGTGAAACGATACAGTTCAAATATTTCGTTTCATTTCATTTTATTTATTTCATTACTTTGTGCGTATACCTATAAAAGATCTTACAATAAATTGGTATGTTGCAACACACACCCTACGAGTTTTCCAGGAGTAGAGTTTAGATCGATCACCTATACATTTTTGAAGCTGACAAGGTCAGTTAATATGCCCTAAGTGTTAGTGAATAGTAGGTATTAAATTGCCACTATGACTTTGCCATTTATCGTATAAAGGATGATTCACAGTAGACCGTTCCGTGTCCGGGCCGGCCCGTTTTCTATGACAGCAAACGCAACGGCCGGCGTATTTCTCTAGAAGAAAACGGGCCGGCCCAGACACGGAACGGCCTACTGTGAATCATCCTTAAAGGTATTTTGCGCAGTCTAGAAATGTTTCCCTGGTTTTCGATTTTGCTGGCTTGATAGGCCGACCGACCGGCTTCGGCGCCGGTGCCTGACGCTGGCCAGAAATTGCGCAGGACCGAGCAAAGTGGCGTGCTCTGGATCCTCGCGACAGCCTAGTTAGTTAAAAATATTTCTCTTAGATGAACTTATGCTGCTTTCAGATTTAATAACTACTTATCTCCATTCATAAAGCCCGTCTGGTACTCGACGCAAAATATACTGTTTCTACAATATTAATATTATTATAGTGCATACCTCGATAGACAAAGCATGTTTAGTCATTGTTAAATAAATACCCTATTGCGTCGAAATAAACGTGCAGCGAGTTTTGAGGCCGATTGTAAATCACCTCGACTGTACCACGCCTAGTCACTCTCACATTGTATGTTTACTTACTACACAAAGTCCTTTCATAGTAACACATTTACACACAAAACCTATTCAATGATCAAAAAAACCAATCATTAGAAAATTTCTAGTCAAAAAAGGCACACAATAAAAGCCTTTGAAGAATTAATTATGGTCAATATTAACCCCTATAAACCAACAAAATGAGTTTATTAATAAAAGCATCACTACAAATGCAGTCAGATAAAAAAAATCACATTCATTCTATTATAAACTCAATATAATTGTAATAGAATTGAATTTAGAAAGATCTGTTGTGGGAGTTAAAGCATTTCTTAATTTGGCAATGAAGCGTCGTCTCTCTTTGTAAGCCCCTATTTTTTTTATAGTTAATTATTATTAGGAGTAAAACAAAATGTGTAACAACACTAGCTTAACAAAAGATACATCTTGTAAGCTGTTAAGTACGATGGAGACGGTCAATTTCCATTCATGACGTTCTAAAAATGAAAAATACTAAAAAATGGCCATGCACAAAATTGTTTCACTGGGTAATACTAATACTATTATACTATTCTGTCACAGGTCAAATCTGCCAAATTGTACCACACCCACGACCCATTATAACGAATCAAAATCACCGTAAATTTATGTATCGGGTAGCTTTTCATACCATATGACGAAGACACGAATAAAGACTGAGACGAAGAGGTTTTTTTTTTTATCATAGGGAAGTTTCGTTATACAGCTTTTTCTAATTGTATACGAATTGCATCTCGAGAAAATATTTTTGAGAAATAACTCAGTGACTGTGTCTTCCCTCCTTAACGCTTAAACCCACGCCGGCGATCAGTATCGAGGCGCAGCATACTTTTTTATAAATAAATTAATTTTAATTGAAACGTCACTCAGCCCGCCGCGCGTGCGCATTCCTTATCTTTTATCTTTTTGCTGCTGTATATATTCACAAATCATCCCACCACCAGTTTAACAAAGATCTCTAGATAACTGAAAACCAATACTACCGGGAAGCAACGATCCAAAGGTATGGATAGGCCCTATCCGTACATTTTGGATTGACATTTCTCACACCCGAAAGAAGCTACAAAACTGTCAATTATCACCGCCGATTGACGTAGGCGTTTTCCTGATTTATCGATGCGGAGGCTGTACGATATGAGAAAACTGTCAGCCGTCAGTGTCAACCGATACGAATGCAGTACTGCACCGCTTCTGCGCATGGTATTGCTACTGTGCAAACGTAATACTGACAGTATTTTAGTAATTGATGAAATCTAACATCAGTAAACTCACGTCAAAGAGCAAAATAATAATAATATAAGCCATTTATTCATTAATGTCATTCCAAGTACATGCATTGAAATTTATAAACATAATTCATTCAAATTTACTATTTCAGGCTAGGTATTTAGATTAATATAACTTTTAAATTATTAAAATTAATTATCGATTTGCATTCATTGAAACATAATAAAATATAAATTCGATTATCATAATATAAAACGTAAATAATTAGTTTACAATTTCGCTTTCATGAAATATTAAGGACCTCTTCTCGAGTACAGGCCTCCTCCAACTTCTTCCATTTCTGTCCGTCTTTGGCTGTCTTTATCCAATTTTTTTGCTGTTATTTTTATTATAAATATAAATCGCTCCCGAACCGTCAAAGACTTCCTTTTTTCGCCGAAGCGTAGATTAGTTGAAAATTATTTAAGTTTTCCGAGTCGTATCGTATCAAAGTAACCAGTTCAAAAAGCGACCTCATAGTCCAAGCTAGTAGCAAGTAGGACATTGTAAATAATCAACTATAGTCCCCCCCCACCCCCTCCGGGTTATAAAACAACCCTAACCTAACCTACATTGCAGTGATTTATACATAGTTTTTTAGTTTTATTTGAATTATCCTGAAAGTTTTACCGTTTCAGAGTAAATCACGTTTATGGCAAATGATGATTACGGCAAACAATGGTGTTATGGCTTATCAAATTATGGATATTGTTGGGCTCCAGTCTAGATTATATTGAAAAGTAAGCGTGACAAGAGCTCAGATTATACTGGTATAGTAAAAAACGACGTTTCGTGATGTGCCCCTTGTATTAAACGATGATAGGCATCGTAGAATATGCGGCGAATGCGCCTGGCGGTATGTGGCTCTTACGAGTAAATCTTGAGATCTTGATAAAGGGAATAGTATTTTTTAGAATAGCGGAGAAAGGCGGGTAATTTCAAATATGTAAAAGAACTTCTAATAAGTTGTCATGCGAGTCTCCTTCACGGTTTATTTTTTTTTACTGCGCGGTACTGCGATGAGAAGTGAAGTAAATTATCGATTTCGCGCCATCTAGAGTAGATTTTGAAATGAATTTCTACTACGAGTTCGTTGTCAATGAAAAACTGCTTTTTTATGGTTTCGTACCCAAAGGGTAAAAACGGGGCCCTATTACTAAAACTTCGCTGTCTGTCCGTCTGTCTGTCTGTTACCAGGCTGTATCTCAAGAGCCGCGATAATTAGACAGTTAAATTTTTACAGATGATGTACTTCTGTTGCCGTTATAACAACAAATATTAAAACCGGCCAAGTGCGAGTCGGACTCTGCCTTTTTTATAGACTCGCACTTGGCCAATTTATAAAGACGCCTCTCCAAACAAGTCTTGGAATTCAAACTGAAAATAAATGTTTTCTTTTTAATTACGGGCCCTTGACCAGAGTGTTGGAATTCAACTGTCCTCATTTAGCTGTCTCGTTCGGATTCAAACGTCGACCCTCGCCAATATCGATGCGAAGCCCCATTGACGGGGACCTCACAAATATCGCGAGTGGAATATGTATATAAAACTGGATCGGTACCATTCGCGATATTAGTCAGACTGGATTTTTCTTGCCTTTCCTGTCTCCGTCCATCAATCAGAATAACCTCTGATATCAAGGGGGATGGAATTGCCGGCCATGGATACAAGTCCACATCAAAAGTAGCTACGCACATGAAAAGTTCAAAACATCTTATTCCGTAATATAATTCTTCTCGCCGTATCCGGCGACAGTGACTCCGTCAACTGTCTTTGTTTGGGAATATGGAACGCGCTGATGTGGCTTGCAAATCCAAATTTTGTTTTGAAAATGCGGTCACACGGTCCTAAAACTACGACCAAGACTACCGAGGGGTGGGCAGCAGCAACCCTGGAGTGCGGTAGTGATACTGCGATCGCCAATCCGCGTGGCGATTATAGCATTTACCCCCCCCATGAAATTGGGGGAGGCCTATGTGCAGCAATGGACGTCCTTCGGCTGATATGCTGGTGGTGGTCACATTGTGCACAATACCAGCTAAGTTCTACAACTTCATTTATATATGCCATATCTGTAAAGCTCGAAACGCAAAGAGCGGGCGCGGCGCGGTGTGGGGCGGAGGTGGTTTTGTATTTTTGATCTTTCCGAAACTGTCGACTGTCGATAGTGTCGGATACTGCTTCATTTGTCACACACGCCACCTCCGCTCTACTATCACGGTCGGTTTTTTGATGCGGGTTCGTCGGGACCGCGTTCGCTTTACCGAAAAATCGCCTCCGCCCCGCAAAGATCTTCCGCGTTTCAAGCTTAAGACTGCGCAGTACGTTCGGTTCTCCATATAAACGTATTTATGCTCTCATTTTAAAACGCCAGGCTAGAATAACATGAAACTTTGTATACACAATGGGATCCGGCATATCTAGGTCGGACCATAGTTTCTGTTGCTTGAAATTAGGTATAATGGTGAAAAAATACAGCGATTATTAAGGTTTTCATACAAGCCGTAAAAAACTCAAAAAGCCGCTGTATTTTTTTTCTTTTACAATTTATAGCAACAGAAACTATGGTCCGACCTAGATATGCCGGATCCCATTGTGTATACAAATTTTCATGTTATTCTAGCATGGCGTTTTAAAATGAGAGGGTAAATACGTTTGTATGGAGAACCGAGCCAGACCGAGCGTACTGCGCCCTCTTAAGACTCGGCTGAAGTCCTTCTGTACATATACTCATACTCATACTCCACCATACTCATACTCATTTATTTGCAATGATTTTACACATTAAACGTCAAAATAATACATTTCATCATACAAGGTATTACTTAGGTATTATACGAAAGTATAGAAGGATTTCAGTCGAGTCTTACAGATATGGCGCTTAGCATCCAGGTCTTCTAATAATGCGACTTTGGAATTTTTCATATGCGTAGATACCGTCTCCTACTTCAGACGCTGACTGTACCATTTTATCGAGATACTAGATGAAAGCCCGGCTTCGCTCGGGTGAAATAAATAAGAAAGAAATAAACAAAACATTTATTCGTGACAGTTATGCAAACGACGATAGAAATAGTGTACAAAAATGTATAAAATAAAAACATTACAACAACGGATTATGATGAAACTTCGAATCGTATAGAAATATAGTCTGTAGTCTGGATTGGGAATAAAAGTATGGAATGGAATTATATGGAATTGGGAGTAAAAGATTACGCAAACGACGTCACGGGCAAAGGCTAGTATCTTTGCAAGTTAATCCTAAGCATTTTTATAAGGGTAGTATTTAAAGGCACATAAAAAATTTGACACCGTAATCAGTACTGATTTGTATAGCTAAAATACTAATCGTTCATTAAAATTCAATTCAGATGTGCATTGTTAAATATTGATGTGCCAGTCAGTATTTTTCGTGCGAAGTCAGAGCAGCTAACGCGAAAAACAAATGAAGTTCGTGTATCTCCCTCTCTGTCGCACTTGCAAATTCGAGCGACACAGAGGGAAATACACGATGTTCGTTCGTTTTCGTTTCGCGATAGCAGCTCTCTATTCTCCGCCAAATTCTATTTAGTGGGGCCCTTTACACTCAATATTATCGCGATTTTTAAAATTGTATGGGGTCTGTTAAACGCTTAATACTATCACAATACTGGTGTGTCAATATTATCGTGGTTTTCAAAATCGTATGGATTTTTCTTCAATATTCATTGCACGTGATACGGATCGTGATATGAGTATATCGCGTGATAATAATAACCATGTAACAGGCCCCTATGGATGTTGCTTCAATATTCAGTGTTTCACGTGATAATAATAACAGTTGGTAATATTTTCTCCAATTAATGGAAGCTATTTAACAACTTGTTCCGTTTGGCCAAAGGTATTTCACATTCCGATACGCGCACCATCCAGGAATAGGAGCTGTCAGACCAGAGGGCCTACCACGATCTGAAAACGAAGTATTTCCCTCTCCGCGCTCGAATATGCAAGTGCGACAGAGAGGCATATATATTTAGTTTTCGGTTGGTAGCACCTTAGTCCGAGCGTGGCGGACGGTCGAAGAAAGTCAAAGAACATTCCGTGTGTTGTCTGTCACACATATAATTTTTTAGCTTCCCATCGACCTATGAACTTGAAATTAAGTGATAATGTTTATTATGAAGTATATTTTACCAAAAATATCAATATATTGATAAATAACATTTGTTTTTTAGTTGTACGGAACCCTCAGTGTGCGACTCCGACGCACTTGGCTGGTTTTTATTACATTTTGAATTTTATTTCTCTAATATTAAAATACCCTATTCGTTTTAAAGTTGACGCCTGAGGGCCTACCGCGAACCAAAAACGAACTATCTTCCTCTCTGTCGTTCGAATATACATGTGCGAGAGAGGCAGATACTTCGTTTTCGGTTCGCAGTAGCGCCTCTAACGTCCGAGCGCGGCGAACGACATGAGCTGAGGGTCTACTCCGAAATTCAAAATCCTAACTTCGTATGGTGCCGTCCCTTTCACTCTCCTGTCATAGACTATATGAGTGAAAGGGACGGCACCATACGAAGTTCGGATTTCGAATTTTGGAGTAGTCCCCCAGTACCACTAAGTTATAAGATAGAGCGAGATAGGGATAGAATTTTGCTAGACGTTTAAAAGCCATAAGTCACCTAGTAGTTTGTCACAAACAAAATAGAGACGCAGCTTTAAGATGGCGGACAGACTCAGCAAACATTCAAGTGGTGTCCTTTACACGATTAATATTATCACAATACTGGGGTGTCAATATTATCGCAGTTTTCAAATTTGTATGCATTCTGCTTCAATATTCACGTGATACTTATCGTAATATGAATCCATGTAACAGGCCCCATACATTCGCTTTGAAGGCAGTTGTTGTGACAATCAGTCTAGCTAGCACGATAGATTATACCGTTACGTTTTATGTGACGTTTAAATACATTTCGCCCATATAACGTGACGGTATAAGTTATCGTGCTAGCTAGGCTGATAGGTGTATAGAACGCTTGAAAATTACAAAAACAAAACGCTGCAGACGCGGCTAGCCGAATCCACACAATGGGCGATGATGGCCCATCACCCAGAACGCAGCCCAGCAACCTGGCCAACATACCGGACGCAAAAATAGTTCACGATTTTCGAACGTAGCCGACACTGTCAACCAACAAATTTAATATAGCAATATAGTCTGTGGGCAATATGGCCGACGTTTTGTCATCAAATTAACACTTTTAAATGCAAAATACGCGACAATCCGAATTTTGCGGATATATATGTTCAAGTCAAAAATCGTTATTTTTATACGTTCTTCAATTTGAGACAGGTCTCGTTCGGGTCTTCCGTACCCCTGCACGAAATTATTAATATAGATGTATGTAGATGCAAAACAGTTTAGATAATTTCCGGGCTCATTGCATTAACATAGTAGCTTGATGTAGTGATTGTCATTATTATGATAATAATAACTATTATGTATACGATTTAAGCGCCGATTCTAAGAAACATTCATTTCAGTTCACTACTTAACTAACAGCCACATGCAATAAAAAACCTTATTATGCCGGTGTAAAGTTATCATTTCTCTGTCGGAGCGTTATCTAAGTAGAATTCATACGAATGTAAACCGTAATAAGTAAGGAATAGAATAGGAATTTGTACGCACTTATGTTATCTAAACATCGATTGAAGCAGGCGTCCTTGGTAGAGGAATGGAGGTCCTTGCAGTCCTCATACAAAAGGCAGTATCTTAGTAGATCGTAGTTGAAACTTAAGCCCTTTTAGTTTGGAGCACTTTAGATTCCTAGCTAAGAGGAAAACTGTAGGTTATCATTAAGTTTGTAATATTGATCATTGATCAAGATCAGCATGAGACAAAACGTGAAAAAAAATTACAGGAACTCCTCTTTTGGTATCAAATATTGAGTCTGTTTTCAGCCGCATAATACGATGGGTAGGCAAATACCACGAGGTTTCAAAAACGGTAATCGCAAGTCGCTCCAAAATGGACAATATAATCGACCTACAAACAATCGACTGGCTCGAGTGCTCTACAAAGGGTTCGAAATATCATTCCTACATACCTAATATGGTAAAATCCAGGGTAAAATCAGTATAAATTGCATTATTCACTTTATTTATTTAGGATCTTAAATTGAAGTGGTGGTCGACACTCTTCGCTATGGAGTCCGTCTAGGCTAACTCTGCAACAAATGATTTGGCATCACTGTGCATTAGGTATTACGTACAGGAAATAGGGTGGTTAGGGTAGTGCTACCTCTGTTTTTCACGCAAAATAGGCGCGTTGGATATCGACTTACGAAAAACACCCAGTAGAACTAACTAGAGAAATACTATATAGAAATGTCACGTTTGAGGTTAGTGTTGCCAAATTATTTCAATGCTGCTTTAGCGAGGATGGACTCTAGATTATTTATTACCTATTTTCTTACCTTAATAAGGTTAGGCGATGGATGTTCGGCGGCTGCCTGCAACAAAAGTAAAAATTGTATTTTTTTCGTAAGTATAACGTAGTATTATAAATAAATATTGGGGGACAATCTTACACAAATCGACCTAGTCCCAAACTAAGCAAAGCTTGTACTATGGGTACTAGACGACCATATACATACATACTTATATCGATAAATATATAGAAAACATCCAAGACCCAGGAACAAATATCCAAGCTAAATGCATAAATAATGTCCTGACAGCTTCGGAGGCAGTGTCATTAAGTCATTATCAAATAGGCTAAACAGGTCGACATTTTTTGTAAGCATAAGGTATTAATTTCAACTGTTTTAAGCGACAAGCTCGATGCTGAAGCTTTATAGCCTGTAACTTTTGCTATGTCCACAGGAAAGATCACTAACATTATTAGTTTGTTAGCGTTGCGTAGCAAAATTGGTTCAACGGAATACTTATGTTCTCTCAGTTTCTGTCCGTCTTTCACACGACATTTTATTAAATTTAACACCTTTCTAACCCTCTATTGAACGGGGCACTAAACAGGCCATTTCGCGGCTCTCCGCTAAAGGCTGAGGTTAAGAATATGTAGGCGTAAACACCTTTATTCATGCATCCGATGTGTACCCGCGGCGTAACGACCACTGCCTAGAGATATGACCTACACTAGATGCTCAAGACAGAGATACAAACAGAGCGGTCACTTATTTATTAAGGCGTATAGCATACACGGCTGTAGAGGGCGCTCGGAGTATAGCTTTCAGGTTGTAATGCCAGGCAGTTATGAGTTGTCAGGTGTTAAGGTGTCCAAGTTTTCAGCAGGTCTAGATGGTTTGATCTTCCTCCCCGCACCTGCTCCGTACATGTTAAAATACATTAGCTAAGCAAAGAGCGGTCACTTTTGAACAATGAACATAAACAGCGGATACCTAGTAGTCGACATAGACATAAGGTACCTTTTCATAAGGAATTAACAAATGTTGACTTAGACGTATAACCTCCTGACACCCGGCGTCCTACGCATAGTACGAGTACATAGGTCCCAATTAAGTTTAGCCTTTTTGTCAATCTGTCTGAGTATAATTTACTCTGGCAAATTTTGATACCCAGTCGCCAGGAGGTGTCGGAGTACGGAAATCAACGCCATCTTTTGTGCGATTGAGCAATTTTTGCATTGATTCATTATGGAAATTGATCACAGTAAGAATATAATTAGCTCTTGCGAATTAAGTATTTTTTTAGTGCAATGTGTAATCATAGCTGTGCTTAGTTGGGACTAGGTCAATTTGTGTAAGACTGTCCCACAATATTTATATATTTATTTTATATATTACACAATATTTATCTATCCAACCAAAAATACTGCCTATTACAGGTTTAGAGACACTGAGACCGTTGTACCATTATTTGTACGGATCATTAAAAATCTCTCTGATTCATTTCTTATTCGTTTAACTTACAAATCTTATCGTTATTTTGTATAATGGCTGCGCTATTCTGTGCTGTTCAGCCCGCAGCAATGAGCCTGGATATCGAATCTAGACTAACAACAGGGTCGGGCTTCTATTTCAATCTGTCCAGGTAATGGCGCTGTATTGTTATTGTGCACTTTATTATGCGAACGAGCCGCAATTCCTCTACTTTATGGTAAAAAGAACGCCATATTGTTGAGATAAATACGAAGTTGAAGTTTCTTTACGAAAATGGTTACGTAAAATTGAATAATAGCTTTTATTGAGTCATGAAGTCATACCTCTTTATTAATCGACTTCAATGGATAGACGATCTCAGTTAGTCTGCATGTTCGCTTTTTTCAAATAAAACTTGTCAGTATCGTGCTAGCTAAAAGCAACGTGGATTACGTAACGTTTTCAAGCGTACGTAAGGTACAATTAACGACTTTAATTTGTGTCCCATTTAAGGTTAACATTTTTGTCATTCTGTATAGAAAACCCAAGAAAAAAATGCGTATTAGGTCCCTACTTGAAGGTCCGGCCACACCGGTGCTCAAAATATGGTGACGGTACGGAATCGCAGTGAACGAGAGGGAGAAACTTATGAGTTAAAAACGTTACGCATTAGGCACGTCACTGCGTTTACGGTGCGTCAGTGCGTTTTAAGCAGCCGTGTGGCCGGAGCTTAACAGCGTGTTCTTACATCTAAATGTCATTTCCGTACTAAAAGTGACAAAGACAAAAACAAAAAGTACAAGTCAGATCTAAGTAGCGTAAAATTGACACGTTGCTCAATCACCTAGGCCTGTTCGTGTTTGACGCTTCAGCTAAACCCTGTTATCGCTCACTTACAAGGTGAAAATTCACCATTCATTCATCATATTTATCCTGGCCGATTTCGGGCACGGCGCAGGAGAAAAGAGAAAATGTTGAACACTCTCTACAAGTCAGAGCCCAGTGACAAAATTGTAGCGGATGTCTGCAGGTCGTCAATTCGTCGAATTAATTTCGCCTATACGTCCATAGAACTTGCACATTAGAATTTACTGTATGACTTCAATATTAATGTCTTATTCCTGTAAATGAATGGCACGTCATGCCAAGTCATCAGTCCCATGTCCAAGATGCAAATAAGCAACAATGTCCGCGATACCAGATACCAGATACCCGCCTGTCCGCCTGTCACACGGAAGTCGTGGAATTCACATCGGTACCAATGATTAAGTATCCGATACCAGAAACCGAGAACATATTTTAATAGGAGACTGGTCTCATAAGATGGTCTAAGTTATAGAAAATTAAATGAGCTAAAACAGACGCATACATCAACAGTATTTCCCAAGTTTAAATTGTATTTGAGAGATTGTTTAAGTATAACTTATACTCTAGTAGCATTCAATCAATGAGACTTGATAGGGCCGAAAATTAACTATAATTATAGTCATGCGGCCATTGAGTTTATTAACTATATATTTTAATGGGGTGTATGTGTTTGATTTCTTTCCATCTGCTTTATGAAAAAAAAACGTCTCGCTTTCTTGTACGAAGTATTTCTTTTGAAATCATAATGTTGCCTAAGTTAAAATATCGCGAGTCTGAAATCCAGGTATGCAGTTTCCTCGGCCGTTGTATATGGCAAAAGTGTCATCTCCTATTATTTTTTAATTTAAATACACATTGGCGGAAAATATAAAAACGACGATTGATACTAATTACCTATTATATTCATCATCATCATCATCATCATCATTAGCATATCAGCCGAAGTACGTCCACTGCTGGACATATGCCTCCCCCAAAAATAGTCACACTGACCGATCCTGCTGCACCCGCATCCAGCGGACTCCTTCGTCCTTTACCAGGTCATCAGTCCACCTTGTCCCCACAATCCCCGGCCTACCCACGCTGCGCCTTCCGTTACGTGGTCGCCACTCGAGAACCTTTCTGCCCCAACGGCCATCGGTTGTTCGTTGTATTAGGTATCCTTACACAAATTGGAAAAACTATGTTTAGTCAACATTTCTTGTAACTTGGATGTCGCGAGCGTCCCGTGTCGTACAGCGGACATTGATGACAGAGGCGATATGTCAGCACGTCTATAACAGCCATCTCGTCCCATTAGCCCCGTGCTTCAGGAGGCACGGCTACAGCACTGCTGGAATGAGGAAGAGATCTCGTCGAAGGGTCGTAATCACCAGACGTCGTTAGTTAGTTTCCAGTATCCAAACATCAAAAACAGACTGTCTTTCTTAAAGAACCTTGGAGTTTTCAAATGCATAGTGTCTTCGATTGCATCAAAACAACGGGTGGGTATTCTGCATCGTCTTCATGCCCTCAGAGGAAGAGATAGAAAGTTTTTTCGTGAAATCCTGCGAGTAATGTCTCTCCTCGTTTCCAGGGATGAGTGACCGAAGCTTTTTTTCACAATGAAATGATGAATTAATGATGTTTTTTTAGCTAATGCAAGAAAATGCCCAGGATCAAGGAAAGCGGAGAAAAGCGACTAGTACAGCGTACCCTGGTAAAAGCTGAGATAACATTTTCTATTATAAGGTAGAAGAAGAATAAATAAATGAATAAATATTGGGGGACAATCTTACACAAATCGACCTAGTCCCAAACTAAGCAAAGCTTGTACTAATGGGTAGTAGACGACGATATACATACTTATATAGATAAATACATACTTAAATACTTAGACAACATCCAAGACCCAAGAACAAATATCCGTGATAAATGCACAAATAAATGCCCTGGCCGGGGTTCGAACCCGGGACCTCTAGCTTCGGAGGCAGAGTCACAACCAACTAGGCTAAACAGGCCGTCTAGAAAAATAATGATGGTAGCTAATACAACAAAGGCAATACATACGACCTACGTATTGATATTCTTACCATTGCAATTGATCATGCAGTTGTTACCATACAAATTATATGTGTACGTAAAGAAAAATCACAAATGCAAATGGACGTTGTGCGGTTATTCAGCGTTCAGCCTCAATTTTTGAAATCCATTGTGATGTAACGGAAATACACGGGATTTAGTATTCATTTGACAAATCGCAAATGTCCAAGTAAATGCCAATCCAGCGTAACTAATACTAAACATTACAGCGAAAGTTACAGGTGCGTCTGCGGTAAGCTAATATACAATGGGAGACACAGCAAATTACCCTAATAAAGACACTATTGCATAGACAATACGTCACGTTTTGCATTGTACTTGGACACTAGCTCTGTCGACCATAGTACATGTAGTAGAAAATATAAAATACACGCAGGTGGCACACGTTTCCCACGAAAACAACGGAAAATGCGCTAACCACGTTTACCAAAAGAATTCGTCGCAATCAAAAATTAACTCTATAAGAATTGATTTAAAGCGCAATTTTCGTCTATCAGTTACGAGTTACGCTGGTCCGCTTCCGAGGAAATCACAATTACCACGTTTTTTGATAGGGAAGGCCCCAGTCAAACTTTAACTGTTTACCTATGACTTTACGGTTGAGATTTCGTTGGCCGCTGTCGCAGTTAAGGCGGTTGGTCTACAGGGCTGGGTTAGAATCGTGCAAAAACGCAATGAGATCATCAGCTAGTGTCATTTAGATGCAACGTGAAGTGATCTCGGTGACGGCGAATGCGTCGGGTACTAGATACATCCAGTTAATGAAGGAATGCCGATATCTGATGGAGATGCTGAGATTTTAGTGCTACTTAAACTTGCTTATTTCGTAAAGTATATTCATTTAAGGTGAATAAATTTAATGTACGCTATTTCCCGTTTGCTAACAGTAATGTATATAAATTTACGTGCCTCATCAACATCATCATCAGCCTATGTACTTCCCACTGCTGGGCACAGGCCTCATTGATGAGAAGGATTGGGCGGTTTCCTCACGATGCTTTCCATCACCGAGAAACGAACAGTAAAATATCCTTTGATATTCCGTGCATAAGTCCCGAAAAACTTGCCTATTGGTACGAGCCAGGATTCGAACCCAGGACCGCCGTGCCGCTTGACAGTAGCAAGCGATGCCACACACATGCACATTTTCAACTGCTTTCCGATAGCAAATGCGGTTACTACTTACAGAAACTAGAAAAATCACAAGATATATAGATGATGATATATGATGACTAGATATACAGAATGTTTTTATTAAATTCCGTTAATTGCGAGTAAATAAAGTAATCTTCTCTAAGACACTAGTACCTTAAATTGTACCATTGCGAAGATATTCAAGAATTCATTTTCGCTAATTAACACCCCTAGTATAGTATAAAACATCCTTAACAATTAAACAACGTTGGCGTTCGTGTCATTTGAATTCCGAATTGTCATACTTAACATTAACATTTGCTTAACTCCACGTTAACTCTTAAGGCCGATTTTCGTTCACCCTTGGTGATATAATTAATTATTTTGTATTAAAATAAAAAAAAACTTGAATTTTGTAAAACCAAATATGCTACGTCGTTTCTATGGCTATACAGAACTATATGCTTGAAGGAACGGCAATCAATAAAAACACCCTGTATATGAGCCGATGGTATTTAAGGAACTCCATGTAAGTTACATGCTACATTTTTTAAAACCACTTCGGTGGCAAACCAGCTTACGGCCCGCCTAATGGTAAGTGGTCACCGCAGCTTATGGACGCCTGCAACTCCAGGGGTGTCATATGCGCGATGCCGGTCCTTCAAGAATTTATACACTCCTTTCTTGAAGAATCCCATACTGTGTCCCTCGGGGAAAACCTCGGCAGGGAGCTCATTCCACAATCGGAGCGTCCGAGGGAGGAAATTCCTCTGAAACCGTACCGTACGTGACCATTTAGGTTCTAAGGTGTGAGGATGAATGCCCTGCCGACAGCGAGCGGTCTACGTACATAAAAAATATTAGAAAACATGAAACCGAACTGAGAACCTTCTTCCTTCTATTGGAGTTGGTAAGAAATGTGTTTAATTTGCACTAACGGTAATGTTTGTGACATCATGCCAACTGTACTTTACAAGGAAAAACATTGCGCACGCGTAAAAACAACAATTCAGTTTGAATCCCAGCATCCAATCCGCATCTCAGACACAGTAGGTAAAGCAAAAACGATCTACCGCTGACGAGATGTGGCGGTAAGTAATTAGACAGTTTTTCTATAAAATATTGTTCACTAGAGTGACCGTTATCTTAATTTACGTGGGAATGGTTGAACATTTGACGTAATCCGTGAACCGTGAAATGTAAGAACAACATTATGATACGAATTCTTGAATTCTTTGACACGATTGAGAACCATTGTGATGTGTGGTTTTAGCCACACACACATATCCTCCCGCCTGAAGGGCTTTGGGAGGTTTCCTAGTTAGCTCAGCGGGGTCAGGAGCGCTAATCTGGGAGTAGGGGTGAAAATAAGAACGCCAATTACGATCAAATATAATAATGGGTCTTTTATGCCCGTTTATTAATAAGTAAACCCTGGCTGATACTAAATACTAAATCTAGACGGGAACGGTACGGGGCCTACGTTATCCTAACTCTCTATCAGGAATAGTACGCTGAAATACGGGACGCTACGGTGGTGACCTCAGGGGTCCTATCTACCAGCAGTGAGGGGCGTAAGGAATACGTTCCAACGGCGGAACTCGGGGGCTCCGAGCTGCCAGGAGCAACGGCGGCGAGCTCGGGAACCAAGCTGCCTGCGGGAGAGGAGCGGGCACTACACGCGACAGACGGGGGCCGGAACGAGGGCCAGGCTCGGGAGCCAAGCCGCCAGCGGGTTCCGGTGAGGGCGGATACGTCACGACGGCGAACTCGGGACTCCGAGCTGCCAGGAGTGACGGGTGCACCACGACGGCTAACTCGGGGACTCCGAGCTGCCAGGGGTGGCGGGGAGAGAGGGACTTCTCGGCCGGTCGGGAACCTTACCGGCCAGGGGAAGTCAGGAGGAGGAAGGGTAGGCGGGGGGCAGAGCCGGGTGCGCTACGGAGCGCCGGCCGGACTCTGACGCTGCGCGGCCGCGCGGGGCCTTATATGCGTGTCGGCGGTGAGGCGGTGGGCGGTGCGGTACAGTGGCTGCCTCAGTCCCCCGCGCGTCTCATCCCGTGCGTCGAGCTTGCATCGTCGCATTCCCCCTCCACGTGTGAAGATTTTTACCTGGGAAAAATCGCCTTTAGTCATAAGTTCGGGAAAATAATTAAATTAATATCTTTTTTTTATACATTTATGGTTGTAGCCCCTCGTTATAATTTACAAGAAATGCTTGGTACCAAAAAATTAACGCCTCTCTTGGTCGTCGCATACGGATGCTTTATTAAGCTTATATGCTTAATTGAATGGGCCAATTTCCGTTGCCCTTATACGTAAAAAGAGTACCTAAACTATTAAGTCGGTCTTAAAATGGATGCCCTTCTTGGGAGTTATATTTGGGAAGTAATCCTTGTTACTAGTCTTAAAAAAACAAAAACCTGAGAGGAATAAATAAACTAGCATGCCTTTAAAATTAGTTAGAAATATTGTGAACGAATCGGAGCTAACTGCAACTGGAGTTGTCCCATTCCCGGTCTTATACCGTTTGAATTACGGTCCATATTTGCATGGAGAGATTTCGGTTTATTTTATTATTGCTATTCTTATTTTCGGGTGTATGGTTTTATTTTGTTCCCTCGTCATTTCTGGTTTATTTAAGTGTAATTTACTACGGTTAAAATGAATAATTAATTCTACAATTAGTAGGCCTCCGTTTCCCTTTTGTTTACTAAATATAAGAATTAAATAATGGCTGAATGAAAATGGCTCAGTTAGATCCTGGTATGTTCTAAAACTACGATTCGGACCACTGGGTTGGGCCGCAGCAAGATTGCGGTGGTGCTTCTGCGATCGCCAATCCGCATGCCGAGCGTGGCCAGTATGGCGTATACCCCTCGTGGAATTCGGTTTGGATTGACGCTTTTTTCTTTTTTTTTTATATATTTTAACGCTGCGGTGACAAACAAGTCTACGGCCCGCCTGACGGAAAGCGGACATCGTAGCCTATGGACACATGTGACCCGTAGGAATCCTCAGTGCGTTGCAGATCCTTTATTGATTTGGGAATGCGCTGTGGCGAGCGAGAGGGACCCGCCAGGAGTGCTTGCGTGGGGTTTCTAAATCGTATGTTTGTATCGTTCGGTTTGTGATATTTGTACGGTTTTAAATCTTTAATATGGGCTGTAATTCTTCTGTTGGGATCACTCGCGCTTTGCAGTATGTAGATTACCGGTGACGTTCTCTGTATGATTTTTTTTTTTTTATTTTTTTTTTTATTGATTTTATATGGTTCCACGAATTTTGGCGTGAGCTTTGCGCAGATATTTTTGTCTGCGCTGGATATTACGTAGTTGCGTTTTAGTCCTAGTTCTCCGGAGGCGGACTCCCAATGCCGCCTTTGCTTATCGTAATAGTGTTTTTGTGTGGCGGGCGCTTTCCGTTGGTTTTGCCGGGCTTTATGATATTGATATCTGTCTTGTAACGTCGCTAAGTCCTTCAAGTGCGGGTTGGGTAATGGGTTTTGGTCGTTCGGGTTCGGTTTGCTGCGTAATCGGTGTGCCAGTGTATCTGTGTTGCGGTTGTTACGGTAGGATGTTTTATAGGTATTTTCCTTTTTTATCCGGTGTCCTTGGGGTGTTTCGGTTTCTTCCTCTGGCTGCTTCCATTCCTGTTTAAAACTGTGTTTTTCGGTTGTCTTACTTATGGTGTTGCGGGTATAATGGTTCTGTTTAATGGGTTCATTGTGTTTTAACTTTATTTTATGCTCGACCCACGTATTTCCTTTTGGACTTAGTTCACATAGTTTGAATTCTCGTTGTCGTGTGGTCTGTAATATTTCATTTTGTGGTTTCGTTAGCGTTCGTTCCTCTGCGTTTTGCTTGGTTTGAGTTTGTTGGGTATCGGTGGGTACTGTTATGGCTTCTTCGTTGGTTGCCTGTTGGGGTTGTTGTGGTGTCTGTGGAGAATGTGTTGGTGCTGTGGCGTCGGTAGGCCACGCTACGGTCGCCCCCATCCTTTTCAGTACGTCCATTCCTATTATAGTATGGGTGGCTGTTGGGAGCACCCTTACCCAGTGTTTTATCACGTTCCCTTTTATCTTCATGTCGACTAGTACGCATGTGTCAATGGTTGTCTTGGTGCCGTCAGCTAGTACGACTCCTATTTGTGTTTGTTTTGCGAGCGCTCCCTGCTGTTTACATGCTTCGTACACTTCTTTATTCACGTAAGTGTTTGTGGAGCCCGTGTCTATGAGACATCTATATTCTTTTCTTAATATTGTGGCACGTTCATATATTCTGTTATCGGCCTTTTGCTGGTTTCCGGCTGCCCCCAGTGACTCGTGTTGCTGTCCGGCCCTGCTCCTGCAACAATTCCGGCTCAGCACGCCTAATTTGCCGCATCCGCTGCAAAAGAGTCGGCCCTGCGATCTACACTCTCGTGTATTATGGCCTGGTTTCCCGCAGGTCCAGCAACAAGTCCTGGAATCATATGCTGGGTGTACTTTAGTCGCTGCACCGTTCCTTGGTGTGCCGCTGCCTGTCGGCTGCTCTGGGGCATTAAAGTCTCTGTGTGGTCTTGTGGGTGTTGGATCCGGTGTCTGTCGCCAGTTGTATTGCGGTCTCCTGTATGCGTTCGTTACGTGCCCATCTGTGTGCGGTTCATGGTGGCCAAATGTGATGTGTGGTTTTAGGTATCCCGCCGGCCCATTATTATCAGAGGTGGTTGTAATGTTCTCGTACTCAGCCGCCAATCGCAGGAGTCCATTTAGGTCCTTATATTCGTTTTTCTTTATGTAGAGTTTGTATTCCTTTTGCATATTCTCGTGTATACGGTGTAATTTTTCTTTGTTGGTCATGTTCCCGTATCGCCTCATTAGGGTTTGCAGGTCTGTTAGGTAATCCGTAAAGCTCTCTTTAAACCTCTGCTTCCTAGCGACAATTTTCACTATGAGATTCTCCTCGTAGTTAGTTGGGAAGTAATAAAGCTTGAATAGCTCTATAAACTGGTCCCATGTCTCCCAGGACTCGGCGTTGTTCCTGTACCACAGTAGAGCCTTTCCTTGCAGGATACGCGGTAGGGCTGGTAGAACGTCCTCGTTGTCTATTCCTCCAGCCGCTATGAGTTCCTCTAATCGCTCTATAAACTCCACCGGGTTGTCGGTTGTCCTGAAGGACAGGTTCCATTCCTTGATGAGTCGGTTGACTCGGTCCGGTTTTAATTTTTCATCTTCGTCCGCCATTTCTGCGGGTTGTTGTTTAATCGGTGTCTTGAATTCCTCGGTTGCTTTAAGTGCTTCTGCGAGTAGTTTCCGGATTTGCTCGACTGTTAAGCCTTCGGTAAGGATACCTCTGTCCTCAGCTTCCTTAATGAGCTCCTCCTTACGTAACTGGTATATCCAGGCGGTCTGCATCTGTATCTAAATATTTCTGGAATTTACGGCGCGGCGCGGGTTTCTACGGGGTGATTATTCCGGTCGGATTGATGCTTATTCTATTCGGGTGGGCGGGACGCGATGCGCAGGTTTTACGCGTGCGTTATATTAAAATGCTAATGTTAAAATCGCTAAACTACTATTAGTTGCCTACTCCCGGCTCCTAGAGTACCTAGAGACTCCCGTGTGAGCTGTTGCGTTGGGCGCCAAATGTGATGTGTGGTTTTAGCCACACACACATATCCTCCCGCCTGAAGGGCTTTGGGAGGTTTCCTAGTTAGCTCAGCGGGGTCAGGAGCGCTAATCTGGGAGTAGGGGTGAAAATAAGAACGCCAATTACGATCAAATATAATAATGGGTCTTTTATGCCCGTTTATTAATAAGTAAACCCTGGCTGATACTAAATACTAAATCTAGACGGGAACGGTACGGGGCCTACGTTATCCTAACTCTCTATCAGGAATAGTACGCTGAAATACGGGACGCTACGGTGGTGACCTCAGGGGTCCTATCTACCAGCAGTGAGGGGCGTAAGGAATACGTTCCAACGGCGGAACTCGGGGGCTCCGAGCTGCCAGGAGCAACGGCGGCGAGCTCGGGAACCAAGCTGCCTGCGGGAGAGGAGCGGGCACTACACGCGACAGACGGGGGCCGGAACGAGGGCCAGGCTCGGGAGCCAAGCCGCCAGCGGGTTCCGGTGAGGGCGGATACGTCACGACGGCGAACTCGGGACTCCGAGCTGCCAGGAGTGACGGGTGCACCACGACGGCTAACTCGGGGACTCCGAGCTGCCAGGGGTGGCGGGGAGAGAGGGACTTCTCGGCCGGTCGGGAACCTTACCGGCCAGGGGAAGTCAGGAGGAGGAAGGGTAGGCGGGGGGCAGAGCCGGGTGCGCTACGGAGCGCCGGCCGGACTCTGACGCTGCGCGGCCGCGCGGGGCCTTATATGCGTGTCGGCGGTGAGGCGGTGGGCGGTGCGGTACAGTGGCTGCCTCAGTCCCCCGCGCGTCTCATCCCGTGCGTCGAGCTTGCATCGTCGCACCATACCTGAATTAAATTAATCTTTCGTGTGTAATGTATGACCTGTGGACACCGGTATGTCCTAAAACTACAAACAAGACCCGAGAAGAGTAACACCAGAAGTATAGCAAAAGCAGATGATCATTTTCAGTACCTTGTCACTTTCAGTACTTTGACGCATCTCAACTGTCGCAGTATTGTAACGTTAGTGTGACAAAGTACTAAAGTGATCATCTACATTTGCTATTGACTGTACAAGAACGGTGAATAACACAGGCCCGTTGGAAGAGATTTATCCTCGTTATCATCACGTTATCCCAGGACAGTGAGATAGAATTATGATTAAATGTATAGGACTATATAATTTGCACGCCTGCAATCTGCATGCAGGTGTTGCGTGTATCCATACACGGACCTGAAATATTGTATGTAACATCCATGTAACTGTAATTCAGTATTATAAACATTTGTATTGTATTGTACAGTTGCACGGGGTCCGCTGCCTAATGCCCGAGAATTGGTATAGGCACTAGTTTTTACGGAAGCAAATGCCATTCGATCTTCCAACCCATAGGGGGAAACTAGACCTTATTTTGATTAATCTTGTCAAGAGAGTGGGCCACTTGACTGTTAGAAAATCTCAAGCCGTCCGAAAGCCTCTAACTTGGCTTGACCACTGCTGTTACAGACAGTAGCCGGGATCAACGGTTTGACGTGCCCTCCAAAGCACGGGAGCGCTAAATTAGTAACCACTCAAAGCGGTCACTCATCTAAGAGTTGACCAAGGCTGACGTTGCTCAACCTCGCATACCGTACGTGGTACGCGGACGCTGCTGGACCACGAACGCTTCTTTAACATGTCTACTTATATGAGTAGATTCCGGCACAACAAACCGTAAGAATAGTTAGAAAAGCAGTTAAAATCATAGAAATTATCTACGGTCAACATATCGTGTATCTAATTCTACTTTACCGTAAGATTGTCGGCGTCTGGTTAAAACCCGATATCGTAAAATACCGAAACGGAATACGGTATCCGATTACGACAGATCGATACCCAATTAGAGTTTTGAATGATTTTAGTTATGTAGAATTAAATGATCTCAAGCTTACATGATCATTAACATTAGAATTGCTGCAATAGATTCGCTATGGTGTGTGGATAGATCGCAACTAAAATCTCGCAGCACGTCAGTTAATCCTTGAAAATGGCGCTCGAAACAGTGCCAAAATATCGGGTAGTCACAAAAACTAATATACAGGGTCTAACAAAAATGCCGTGGATCCGTTTATCGCATTTTGACTAGAAATAAGCAGGTAAAAAAATGTGTTTGTGCCAATTTTTTTTTGTTTGTTTTTTTTTGACTCATTTGATTTTGACGAAGGTCCCCATGACCTTCGTCGGAAATGAAATTGGATGACCGTAGGTACACTAGGAAAAGTCTACTACTACAAGTATTAACACTGACTCAATTGACACTCACAAGTCCACCGACGACGCCGTGCCTATTAGTACGTGACACAGCTAATAACTTCACTGATACTTTGCACTATATATCACTTCTCTCTAAACTCCACTTTAACAACTCTTTTCGATATTCTTTTCGATCCTCCACTTAACTAATATAACTCCACACTTAACTGCCTTGTTCCGAGGACTTAGTCCCCTTAATATATGTCTACTCCGTTTTGAATATTCTAGATTCGGAAAATCATTAAATAATTTCGATATTCATTTCGTTACTCATTTATTTGTTCCGAGTAGCGAGGGCTATTCCATAAACATGCAACGACGATTCTCTCAACTATTCTGAGCTGATAAATTTGCCTGTAAATTGTCTTAAACATCGAATCTTCCATTCAGTTACTTATTTTTCAGGCAGCCGGTATGCTTGTCTACCACTGTTACAGTATGTTCTGGCAGCTTTGCATATTTTTCACAATAGGTATGTATACTGTTTATAATAGGGTAAAGGGTTTATAATAAGCGGAAGGATTGCGGCGACGCAACCGGCGGACCGCGGTCGGCTACGTTACCGTAATGAATCCGATCCGAGGAAATATTGCTGCGGTTCTAGCATAGATCGGATAGCCTATTGTTGGACAGTCGACATCATATATATGTTAACACTTTTCGCCTAATCACAATGGAATAGGGTTTAAAATTGTAAACATCTTTGACGTTTGCGTGTATAAACAAAAAGTATTATTATTATGTGAAGCTTACATGCTGGTGCATATTAATTACTATTATAATTACTTATTTGTTATTATTATTATTTGGTACGAACCATCGTAGGCCGTAGGCCACTTCCGTGGTGCGGGATAAGTTGTCAGTTTTCAGTGTTAATTGTCAGTAAAGTCAGTAAAGATTCTCTACCGCGTCTCTACATTTAAATGAGTGAATGGAGCGGGTATACAAATGCAGTACCGCATCCATACCGATCGCCCGTACGCAATAGTATACTCGTAGTACTACTTGACATTAAACCGACAAGTGAGGAAATCAGTAAAACATTCAACACAGGCCTCCTAAATCAGAAACGGAAGAAAAAAAATAGCCATAAATCGAGGGGTGACTACGTAATGTTTTTGAGCGCGCCTAATAAGGCGACTTCCTGACTTGGCGAGGCGGGGTCGATGTGTGGTAGGTATTTTGTTCTTTGACGTGAGCTTACCGATGTGAGATATCCTGTCAGTATTACGTTTGCGCAGTAGTAATGCCACGCGCAGAAGCGGGGCAGTACTGCATTCGTATCGGTTGACACGACTTGGCGGGATGGGACCGATACGTTCTTTAAACTTAGATTACTCATTTGTCAGAGATTTTTCCCTTTTATACTTTCAACATGAATTGAACTAGTCTGAATCTGACTAGATATTGTCAGTATTACGTTTGCGCAATAATAATATAATGCTCTGAAGCGCGGCAGTACTGCATTCATATCTCCCTGCTTCCGCGCATGCCGCGCCTAACAGGAAATACTCATTTATCTATGTATGTAACAATTTTATTGTACAAAATAACAGTTTAAAACATATACATGTCATACAAAATCAGGGCACAAAGGCGAACTTATCCCTATAAGGGATATCTTCCAGATAACCTTTGAGCAATTGAGTGGAATGGATGTACAACTAGATTTATAACGTGTACAAAAACGCACGAAAAGTACAAATCTAGATGAATATATATATCTCCAAGCTAAATACAACATTTAAATGTAGAGGCGCAGTAAAAAGCGGTACTGACTCGACTGACACTTAACATTGACAGCTGACAGTTTTCTCACATCGTTGTCCCCCAATATTTATTCTGTGGCACCGCTTCCGCACCGACTAATGCGCCTTCCTGATTTGTCGATGAGGAGGCGGTACGATATGAGAAAACTGTCAGCTGTCAGTGTCAACCCATATGAATGCAGTAATGCCTCGCTTCTGCGCATGGTATTACTACTGCGCAAATGTAATACTGACAGTATTTCGTCTGAGGAAATATCACATCTGTAAAGTCACGATAAAAAAAATACCTGTCACATATCTCTCCCGCCCTGTCAAGTCAGGAAGTCACCTAAGTCAGGAAGTTGCCTGAGATTGTTTGAATCATCATTTTCCATACTAGAAATGACAGTTAGATCTATCCAACGTAAGTTTGCTTCGTTACGCAATCAGCTAGCAGGTGGACACGAGGTTTCGTGAAGATAAATATATTCTCGTTCATACGTGAACATCTTGTCAAACAACATCATGTTTCATTATCGGCGTTCAATGATTTCGGGCTGTCAATAAACTGTCCAAACAGTGTATTGACATAACAGTGGTATTTCCTGTGTCAGAGTTTGCGTGTGTGGGTTTTACTTATAGGTATACGTTTTTATACAAGATGTGTGGAAATAGTAGATTGTGTCTCAAGGGAGCAAAATAACATATTTACGGCGAGGGCGGTATATTTAAGCCTGAGAAAAGCGAAAGATTCTACAATAGAATTCTGAGCGTAGCGCGGGATCCAAGTGTTTACGCCAACGACGGAATAATTTTGCACATACTGCTTTTCACATGAGGCCCACTGCAAAAAATATGAAATGTCTTGCAAATAATTTCGCTACCAAGTGGGACACGCCTTCTATGAGGAAAAGAGTAATTGTTGCCCTCAAATGAGGGAAGAAAACTTTGATCCCTTATTTGAAGGCAACAATTACTCTTTTCTGAATTCTGCTCACCATCGTGGTAAAAAAGAAACTAAACACGCTGTATATTTGTGTATGTATGTGTGCGTATTTCCGCGGTGTAATGTGATTAGCGCCATTTTTCTCGGCTCTCCGCTAATAAGACCGACATTGGCTTATTGTATAATAGAACAGCCGTATCCAACAAATGGTACAAAGTACAAACATTATGTTTTATTATGTGATGGTATTATTTAATGTAATTTTTGTTTCTAGCAGTAAGGTAGGACTTTTTTTTCGGAAGTGACTGCGGCCAGATCTTTTAACCTAGAGGGCTTTCTAGACCTTATTGGGTAGATTCCTAGAGAGACATAGTACAGTTAAAGAGCAAGTTCACTATTAGGTCTTCAAATCGCCCGAAGTTAACTTGCCTTGAGAAATCTCACGAGAATATGTCTGTCAGTTAAAGTAGGTATCGGCTTAATCATTGTTCAAAAAAATATGGTTCACATTAAAAAGCAATAAAAGTACGTCAAAACGAGAACTAAAATGAAAGTTGCATGCAAATGATAAAACGAAAGTAAAGTGTTTTGAGCGTAGGTATTGTGTTTTTTCATACATCATCAATAAGTACTTTCGATTTTTTCGAGTCTCGCTTTCTTGGCTATTATGTGTGTTTGTCAATTTATTTTTTAAGTATAAAGAGGAAGAAAATGCATAGAATTTCGAATAAAATGACTCAGAAGCGAAACAGTACGTTTGATGGCGACAATAAATAAATAAATATTAGGGGACAAAACATAAATCGAACTAGACCCATAATAGACTCAATAAGGCTTGTGTTATGGGTACTAGACGACGATAATATATTTTATATAAGTATGTATAATTAAATACTTACATAGAAAACATCCAAGTCTTAGGAACAAATGTTTTCGCTTATCACATCAACAAATGTCCTTACTGGGATTCGAACCCAAGACTGCCAGCTTCGTACGTTCGTGGCTTACCTATTTATATTCGTCACTTAATAACCATCAATGTAAAATAAACCGAAACATATTAATATTAAACAGTGATTGGTCGACGATCACCGATACCATCATTTTTATTTTAACGCCATCTCGTGTTAGTATCTGAACTAAAATTAAAAACTTTGAATGTAGGGTAGTTTGGGACAGCTAACGCAAACTAAACCAATAAAGAATTACCCACCTTTTGTAGTGTCTATTATTAATTAAAAACAAGCATCGTAATGATTACGAGTTTTATGTCAAGTAAAGTCGTCTTTCTTACTACCTTAATTATCGGTAAATGGACTCGGCCTCTGCACCTCCATAGAAACATTTAAATTCAACATATAAGAAGCTGATTTCGTCAGTTTTCATAACGCCTACTCTACTCTAAGTATAAACATTTTTTATGGAGCGAAAGTGAATTGAGAGATGGCATTTTTTGTGATTCTTATTCTGTTTTGATTGAATAAATATCAATTTCAACTGAAGGAATATGTACCGAATTTCAATTTTGTGAGTACACATATAAGGTCCAAATTGCATTGAATTTGTCATGAAACGTAGTCACGAAGATAAACTGTTTTTTTATGAAATGCGAACTTTTGCTTGAAACGTCGGAATTTTGTCGTATAAAAAACTTAGGTAGAGTAAAACCATAAGAGTCGCCAGTACGCTCGGCTGAACTCGACTCTCCATACAAACGTAGTTTCGTTCTCATTTTAAAACGCCTTGCTGAAATAACATGAAACTTTGTATATACAGTGGGGGCCGCCATATCTAGGTCGGAAATTCGTTTTTGTTGCTAGAAATTGTAATAGAAAAAAAATACAGCGAGTTCTTGAGTTTTTTACGTCTTGTATGAAAACCTTAAAAATTGCTGTATTTTTTCTCCATTATAATTTCAAGCAACAGAAACTAATTTCCGACCTAGATATGCCGGATCCCATTTTGTATACAAAGTTCTAGTAAGGCATTTTAAAATGAGAGTGTAAATACGTTTGTATGGAGAACCGAGCTTACTGCGGACTCTTAAGGGCTCTATACTGACAGACGACACTCGCATGCGCGTTTCATTACATTGCGGGTTACCGTAGTATATTGAGATCAATCGATCTGTCGAACCACGCAATGTAGTGAAAGTCACGTACGAGTCACGTGCGTGTGTAAATAAGGCTTAATACTGAACGCCCCTACTGTTTCAAACCATATTTGACATAATATAGGCATATGCGAAAATTAATGTTACCTACTTAAGCCTTAAGTCACTTTTTTTGGAAAAAAATAAAATAAAAAAGAATAAGTAGGTATAATACACAGAAAACCATAAAATTGAACAATGCATAGCGGCGAGCGACGCGGCGTTCATATTAAAACTTTTTTTAAACAATCTACTTTTTGCTGTGAGCTATAATAGCGAGTGATATAAGTTATTGCTGTAGATAGACTACCTATTATTATAAAAAAGCTTTGTCACTACCTTAAATAACTTTACTACCATAATTTATACATAAAAATGTATTTTATTGTCATTAGTTCTCGACCAAAATCATATTGTTTCTTTTTCGAAGAAGACAACAGAGTATTGCTTTTGAATTTATATTAATTGACATTATCTTGTACGCACGCTACATTGTATACATAAAATAATCATTGGAACTACTCTTTATTGCCTAACAATTAAGCACAAGTCAGTCATAAAATGAAGAGAAATTGAATTATAGACCATACTTAAAACGTCATATAAATTAAGTGCGCATGTTTACCACCACGTAATTTTATATGGTCAGCGTCAAAAATAAATATACACTTTTGCACGTTATTTCTTTGCAATAAGGCAAAAAATGTATACAGTATTTGACGTCGACTGTAGTGTAATCACATGTTAAACAGCCAAGTTGTTCCTGTCTGGAACTTAATAAGTTTTTAGTTAACTGTCAAAACTCGACGAAGAAATTAGATTTCATGTTAGTTGAGATTTGTTTGCGCTAGTTCACCGTTATAGTATGAAAAGGTGAAATGTTTAATCTAAAAGCGAATGTATAGGTAATGAATAGCTGGCGGAAAATACTTGGCATCAAGTGGACGGCGCGGCGCACAAACGAAACAGTCCTGGGGGTCTGCTCCGTAATTCGAAATCCGAACTTCGTATGGTGGCGTCCGTTTCACTCATATATGTAGTGTATGACAGGAGAGTGAAAGGGCCGGCACTATACGACGTTCGGATTTCTAATTTTGGCGTAGACTCCCTGAGCCAGCTGAACATTCGAACGCGACTCTCCACTATCGGCATTCAACGCGTTCTTCAAGTTTTCAGACACGTGGCTAGATAAGATGATGGTGTGGAAAAAATATAATGGTCGGTCACGCCCAAGGGAAGAAAGGTTGAGCGCCTACTTGGTAGATAGACACTGTAAAGGCAGCAGTGGGAACTAGCGCCTAAGAAAAAAACCCCGAAACCCCCGGGGCCCCGGGAGGGGGCTTCGCCCCGGGGCGAAGTCTAGTCAGCAAGTGCTTATGAAAAAGAAAAGGAGTGCCTGAAGGAAGGTGGTACAAGGCGTTAGTCACGTTCATCAATGAGGATAAGACTAAACAGACACTGGGATGCATGCACCTCATAATCTAGCGGTTACATCCTACAGCAGCCATTATTGTAGCTTCTATTTTTACAAAAGCGATGGCCATCTGATCTTCCAACCCTGAGGGGAAACACCTTTTCGGTAGTAGACATCGACATTGCACATCGACGCAAAATAGCATGTCTGTGCGTCTTCTACAAACTGTACTTCGGAGAGTGTGCTCAGGAGCTCCATGAGCTCATACCGCCTTCCCCCTTCTTCCATCCGACATCCAGACGTACGGCTGGCTAACTATCCTCACCTGGTCGAAATTCCTCTAATTCTAACCAAGCGCTTTGCATCTTCTTTTATAATGCGCACTTCTAAGGTTTGGAATTCTCTGCCGGCGTCTGTATTTCCGAGTTCATATAACCTGGACCTTTTTAAGGCACGAGTGAATAGGCATCTTCTGGGTGAGCTCGCTTCATCGTCGGCCTCATCTTTGCCCCCTGGCTAGATGCTGGCCAAGAGCAATCCCATTTTTAATAAAATAAAAAAAATAGTAGACCGGTGGCCTCTCGATGTTTTCCTTAACTGAAAAGCTACTGTTTAATATCAAATGATATTTCGTACATACGCTTAAAAAACAGTGGTACCTACGAGACGGGATTCGAACCCACGACTCCAGATTGAAAAACGCGTGCCTTATCACTCGGCTAGTAATTCTATCAATTCGGTGAAGAATCATCAATAACATCATCATCCTAGCGTTATCCCAGACATCCCAGTATATACATTTGCCTCCTGAAGGATGCCCCGGGACTGCTACCTAATCCTAAGAATTGGCGTATTTTTACGAAAGCGACTGCCATCTGACCTCCCAACCAAAGGGGGAAACTAGACCTTATTGGGATTAGGCTTGTCAAGTGAGTGGGCCACTTAACTGTGAGAACTGTTAGAAGCTCTCAGGCCGACCGAAGTCTTCTTACTTGGCTTAATGACTGTTGTCATAGACAGCAGCCAGAATCAACGGGTTAAGGTGCCTTCCAAAGCATTGGATCGCTCAGTTAGTAAACCTCAAAGCGGTCACCCATCCAAGAACTGACCTGGGCCCGCGTTGTTTAACATCGCATACTTGGGCCACAAGCGCTCCGCAATTCGATGAAAAATATTCTCTAATAAATACAAATACAGATACAGTTACGTGGTGGAATCCGACTAGCCAAGTAAAAGCTTTTTAATTTTCAAAAAAATATCATCATTATAATCCAGGAAACTTCTAAGCAATTAGTGAGTGGAAAAAGCCAGAATCTGAATGGCTGGTAATTCGCGGAGATGCTGTACAGATGTGAGACATTAAAATATCTCCGCGTATAAAAACATAAAAATATTAACGTGACTTCCTCGCCCATTAGAATTCCGCTCCTTGTCAGGAGTTAGGGACCCGTTTTCTTTTGAACCTTGATGATAGTCAAAACGGTTTTTTAAGGATTAATGAGTTATTCTGAAGCTAAAGGGTAGGCAAGCCGTCAATTAAGCGTCCATATTCGTCCATATGACATTGGCGAATGAGGGACCTTGTGCTTGAAAATTACACTAATAATCTAATGTACGGGTATGTTGACGTGTTCCTTGCTTGTTTGCAAGATTATTAGGAGATAAGCGGTACATTTGGCAAGACGAGACGACGGCAGAGGGTCTAAAGCGTTCACAGTGGGGCGGCCAAGGTTAGGACACAGATCAGTATGCACACCACCAGCTCGTTGATGCGAGGACAGTTGGCAGTCGGCGAGTCGTGCATGAGACTATTGTAGCTCAGAACAGGTCAAACGGACGTGAGCATGAGGAGGCCTTTACTTAACAGTGGGTAGATACTAGCTGAAATTAAAGTTGATTATTTTACGGACTTTACTCGGCACTCACATGATTTCATTTTAAAAACCTAACAAATTCGACAAAAAAAGTACCCACGTCCTGAAATCACTTGCTCGCCGTTGAACATTTAAATTTAATCATCTCCTCATTGTTTTTCATGAAAATTAGTTCTAGTCTGGTTCTGTGACACCTGCCTCTGTTACTTGCGGTAATATGTAAAATTATATTTAACTTGTATTTTACGCAGTTCAGATGAAATGCATTACGAGAGACGACGGATACCTCATTTATTTTATCAGCATCAATCAGTCTTTGTAATAAAATAAATGTAGTTATAATTTTGGAATAAAAATCTCCCAATCGTAACTAGATTCCTACCTACATATTTCTATCCTATATTTTTATTTCGCAATTAAATAGCTTAAGCTCCAGCACGCATACATGGACTCAAGGAAAGCAAGATCCATAATCCATACTTAGTCACAAGAATCACAAGGGTAAAGCAAATAAAAGACAATCATAGCACGGAACCCACACACGTTGTCGCAACAATTCGCACTAGTGTGGGTGATATGCAGAAATGACAAGGTTTTTCAAAGGTCGTGTCTGGTCAATTAACTTTTTTTTTAAACTAACTGGCCGAAAGAAAAAAACTTGTAATTACCAGGTTGTCATGGATTAAGAGTGTAAAAAGTGTGATGGATTGTTTATTTAGATAATTTTGTTCCTGTATGCGAGACTAAATTGAATAATAGTGTTTGTGAGTGGTTCTTGGAATATTTGCAAGTTGATTTAGCAATAATTTTCCTTATGAAGCCCTCATAAGGAGAATATTACTAAATCTATACATACAATATTTATCTTGACAGCCCATCAGCAGGACTTTTGGCGGACATGACGTCAAGTCTGACAATATTTCAAGTTATTTCTCTTAATCTGTCATCTTGACATTTTAATAAGGCCTCTAACTTGGCTTAACGACTGCTGTCGTAGACAGTAGCCGGGATCAAAGGCTTATCGAGCCTTCCAAAGCACGGGAGTGCTCAGTTAGTAACCACTCAAAGCGGTCACCCATCTGAGAACAGACCTGCGCCCACGTTTCTTAACCTCGCATACCGCACGCGGTACGCGGGCGCCGCTGGGCCACGAACGCTCGATTATAATTTATATTTTTTTTTATAATTAATAATAATTGATGTATAACATTAGTATAGTTTTACCCCCTTATTCATAAACGTCCATCAAGCCTCTATTAGTTAACAAGCAGCTAAAGTTGGTTTGTCCTTATCTGTCACTTTGACATTTATGTTTGTGACAAAGGGACAAAACAACTTTTAGTTAACAGAGGTTTGTTAAGTTTTATGAATACGAGCCGTGAGCCGGTTAGTCTGTAAGATTTATGCAGATAAAGCCACCACCACCACCACCACCATATCAGCCCTAGGACGTCCACTGCTGGACATAGGCCTCCCCCAATTTCATGGGGGGTAAATGCCATAATCGCCACGCTTGGCATGCGGGTTGGCGATCGCAGTATCTCCACTGCACTCTAGGAATGCTGCTGCCCATTTCCCGGTGGTCTTGGTCCTAGTTTTAGGACATACCCGGGTCCCATTAACATTATTACATTAGATAAAGCACTCTTTTTTAATCGCAAGTATTTTTATTGCCAAGTCATATTATACGCAAATTAAGTTTTTATCTATCTATAATTAAAGTAGGTATCTAACCTACACGTTCTATTTTATCTATTTATCTACTGCGACTATTCTTACACACCGACACTGATAGCTTACACAACGCGAACAAAGCAGGTGACATACAAACATACGTCAGACCGTATCATTTGTAACAGAACATACCATCTAAACAAGAACACACGTAACGTCATATTGTTCAGGCTTGCAACATTGAAGCCCTACACAAACGCTCCAGCAAACACGACTTGTTTTAAGGTTATGTCTTTTAGGGATTACGGCATTGTGTGAGAGATCAGCGAAAGTGTTATTTTGATAGTGTTTTGTTAGAAGCTTTTATTTAATTTGCGCTGATCAAATGTATGTAACGTTCTCATTAATAATTGCAATCCTTTTTTCAGCCACTTGCCGCTATCCGATTGAGCTGAAATTCGGCATTCTTATGTAAGTTCGGTGACAATGCAATTTTCACCTCAGCGGCTCCAAAATGACGGTTTTGCTGCTTGAAACTAGTAAGCAAAATGCAATTTTGCTGCAAGCGTGAAAACGACTTTTCTAGCTTGAAACCAGTGAGCAAAATGCAATTTTGCTGCGAGTGTGAAAAATACTAACTTTTGAATTTTTCTTAACTTCATTCTCTCTACCACTATTCCTTTGCGTTATATATTCTCACCGCTGAGGTGAAAAGTTGTATGTATCACACGAGAGCAAAGATATTTGCATCTCGTGTCTTTGAGTCCCTCGCTACGCTCAAGATCCTAATTTAATTTTATATAATCTTTCACTTCCTCGGGACTCAACATCAACACTCGCAGCAAAAATCTACTTTGCTCTCTTGTTGAACAAATAACTATTTATGGTACCACTGAGCTGATCTGATAATGGAGACAGAAGGTGGCCATAGCAACTCCTAAACTAGTACACAAGATAAACCCCTTTGGGCTTACACTTAGCCTTACAGAAACCGACTTAACGAGTAATTAATGCATGTGGAAAAAAGTACAGTCGGCAATAAAATCTTGTACAGTCAACAGCAAATGTCGATGATCATTTTAGTAATTTATCGCACTAACGTGGCAATACTGCGACAGTTGGGATGTCAAAGTAGTGAAAGTGACAAGATACTAAAATTATCATCTACTTGTGCTGTTGACTGTACCAATAATGTCATTTTGACAGAATTTTGTTTGTCTCTTTTATTTGCTTAACTGCATACTTCGTTGTTTTAAGCACATTGCTTTCTTAAGTACAGTGTGGTACAGTAGCAATGCAGCTTGCGATAGCGTAGTGGTTCAAGCATGCGGCTGTCAAGCGTTCGCGGGTTGGAATCACGGCTCGTACCTGTAGCCAGGGTCAGTTATACTGCATACAGTATACAGTGCGACTGAACTTCGATTCTCGTCAGAAAGTTGTTGAGTCGCCGTCGTGGGATTCGACAAAGTGGACTATTATATCAATTGATATTCACCTGATTCACCATTAGCTTTCAGGTGAAGAACATCTTGAGGAAACCTGCATATATCTGCAAAGAAATTCAAAGGTGCATGTGAAATCCCCAGCCCGCACTGGGCCAGCGTGGGGACAAATGCCCGTTCCTTCTCATCTATGAGACGTGACATGTGTCCAGCAGTGGGACGTATATAGGCACATAACCACAGAATAAGTAATAGAACAAGACATAACACCGCGTTTTTTTCTTTGGGTCGAAAGCTACAAGTAAAGTGGAAAAAGTTTTCCCGTTTTAAATCTTTCGGATATTTAACCCATTTTATTAATCATTATCATCATCATGTCAGCCGAAAGACGTCTGCTGCTGGACATAGGCCTCCCCCAAAGACATCCCTTTTATTAATTTCAAAAAAATTGCCTTTTATTGACCGAGCAAGTGCGAAGCGCTATAGAAGCGTCTCCGTTACAGCTTGGGCAAAAATGCTTTCGTATGTCCGGATGCCCGGTGGATGTCCAGCTGTTCTTGTCTACAGGTCGCATTTCTCAACCGATTCTCGTAAAAACCATGTCCCATTTAAAACATCAACTTAACTCACAAAGGAAGTAAAAGCCGTAAAATTCCGCATTCTTCACACTTACATGTACAACCAGCTTCATAAATATGTATACACTTTTCGACCCTATCTTCAAACAATAAAGTGCTAGAATGTATACATGTTAATGATAATCACTGCAACTTCATAAGTTGTAGCACGTTTTCCACTCATTGTCTTACATTACGTGAGTGTCGTTATGCACGTTATTGTTTACTTACTTACTGTCAATACGGAGCAGTTACGTAATGCGTTGTATTGTGTCATTTGTTACTTTCAAACTATACCATATATGCCGATATGTTTGCCGCTTTTAAATTTTTGTCTTTACATCTTGACAATCGAGAGCTCTCGCATGCGCGTATTGCGCGTTCCTGAACCCATAAAAATCTATGAAAATTTACTATGTTGACAAGTTGGGAGTTCAAATCGCTCGTTGTCAAGTAAGGTGACTTTCTGATTTGTCGATGCGGAGGCGGTAAGCTCGGATCTCTCGTGGCCCAGCGGCGTCCGCGTATCGCGTGCGGTATGCGAGGTTAAGGTCACTTCCTGACTTGGCGGGGCGGGATCGATATGACATAGGTATTTTGTTGTTTGACGTAAGCTTACTGATGTGAAATTTCCTCACTTGACGAATTACTGTCAGTATTACGTTTGCGCGGCATTAATACGATGTGCTCCCATGCTTTGGAAGGCACGTTAAGCCGTTAGTCCCGGCTGCTCACTATGGCAGCAGCGTTAAGTCAAGTTAGAGGCCTTCGGGCGGCTTGAGAACTTCTAGCAGTCAAGTTGCCCAATCACTTGACAAGGGGGGTTGAAGTTTCACTACGTCCATAGGGAGTGCCCATCGTTACCCTACACGTGACCCCTGGGTGGTGCTAAAAGTGCAACAAACTGGCAACCGTACTGCCTCCTCGAAGATCTCACGGTACGAAAATAAAAATGCCATACGATAAATAAATAAATAAGGAGGCGGTACGGTATGAGAAAACTGTCAGCTGTCAGTGTCAACCGATACCAATGCAGTACTGCCCCACTTCTGCGCATGGTATTACTGCTGCGCAAACGTAATACTGACAGTATATTGTCAAGTGAGGGACGTCACATCAGTAAGTGTACGTCAAAGAGCAAAATACCTATGACATATCGCTCCCGCCCCGCCAAGTCAGGAAGTCGCCTTAGCTGGCGGTCGCGTCAGTACCGCTTTTTACTGCGCCCCTAGATTTAAACTAGGTATTGGCTATGTGCACGTCTGAAACGTCAAACGTCAAAGGTCCCGAGACAATGTCAAAACTGAGAGATGTCAAATAATGACACATGAATATTTTATTTACTTTAGTAAACGAGAATGACCCCGTATTGAAAATTTTACTGAAATAAATAAGATAATAAATAAATACATACCAACGAAATGAATCGTAGGGAACCGTTAAGAAACCAATAAAAAACGTGAAAGTAAATTTGACAGTTGTCCCCGGTAAGTGCACATTTCTGCCATGGTGTGCGCTACGATCGCCTAGCTTACCCCCACCACCTACCTTGCACATAGCCAATAGTCGTAAGCAGGGTGCGCCGACGTTATGGAGCGAAGCTATTGACGCTATTGTCTATATAGGTACCTTCAGTCTAGACGGCCATTATTTAAAACAAAAAACATGTTCTGAATTAAATTTTTACAATCTTTTATTTTCTTCCACATGTCCCGTTGTCTGTCGGTCTGTAATCAAATCTTGCAAGTTAAATTTGATCCACTTCCCGGTTTCCGATTGAGCTGAAATTTTGCATGCATGTATAAATCGGATGAAAATGCAATATGATTGTGGAAAAAAAGTACAGTCGGCAATAAAAGCTTGTACCAAAAATGAAATTTTTGACCAAAAACTTGTTTTAAAAATAATTACGTATTGGTGTTGGTAAGAGATTTTTAAAAGGAAAATCATTTGATATTGACAGTTGTTTGTTTACATTTTCTCTCTAATTCAATCCCCGATCTTATACATATAGCAAGCAGGTTCCTCTAAAGGTTCTCGTTTTTAGCTGCCTCTACTATGAGCAATATAAGATGCTGTGGCCTTGTTTCTTATTCAATAACGTCAGTGTCAAACGAAAGTGATACAAATACTAATTCAGAGTACAATAAGACAGTTACATTGAAAAATGCATATAATTTGTTCGTGTGTTGATGTAACTATTGCGAGCGTGGTTTATTGAAAGAGGCTGTGTGAAAGCGTTTGTAGAACACAAGTAATTACGTAGACATATGTACGTATATATAGATACGCCTGTACGACAAATTGGGGGTACATACGTCATGTTTTATTATAGGATACCGGTGGCAAACAAGCGTACTGCCCAAATGATGGTAAGCATTAACATTTTAATAACGTACCAAGAAACTAGAACTTTTTAACCGACTTCAAAAAAAGGAGGAGGTTCTCAATTCGTCGGAATAATTTCTTTTTTTTATGTATGTTCACCGATTAATCGGAGACTAGTGGACCCTTTAAAAAAATGGTTTGAAAGGGTATGTTTTCTAGTTGGTCCCATTGTCACCAAGTCTGGATTTGATGACGGGATTTTGGGAAGATCGAGGGAACTCCTCAAGTTATATAGCAGGAAGGGCAGAGTGTGAGTATGGAAAAGTGTAGAGTTAGCTGTTATTTTGTTAAAAAAATACTTTTTTTGTTATTTTTTCATGCAGCAGTCATGCATGTTGGGTTATTTAGTGTTCGCACTGTATAACAAAAAAGTTTTATTAATATAGTTTTATTAGATTTTTTCATTAATTTTTTTCGTAGTAAATTATTAATATTATTATAACACAATCTCAAAATTTTTATATAAATAACAGCTATCTTAAAAACGCTAACATAAAAAAGGAAATAAAAATATGTGTGTACGCCAAAAAATACTTAAATTTACTACGAAAAAAATAAATGAAAAAATCTAACAAACCCTTGGCAGTTGGTTTAAGGCCGCTTCCACCCGCGCTGGGCCACTTCGTACCTTGTCACAGTGAAAATCAATATGAATGCTGCTAGAGATATCATATTCTTGTCACTGTGACAAGGTACGAAGTGGTCCAGAAATCAAATTCCTCAACTGTACATCGAACGCGCTATACTCATTTAAATGTGATAAGATCATAAAAGAGATGAACCGAAAGGCTGTCCTTGACAGCCAGACCAGTCAGGAAGCGACTAATGTTCTAAACCTTGACCCGTTGGATCCGAATCAATCACGACACCATAACGATTTCATTAGCGTAGCTTTCAACTTCGCAATTAGTGGTAATTAATGACGATTGGAAAGGTGACAAGTAAATATTACATTTTGCAAGCTAAGTAATATTGGTTTGTAATCGAGATAAATGTTTTTTTTATACGTAATCAGGTACGATAAGCAGATGGTCTGCCTGTTTGCAGGCAGACACCGTAGCCTATGGACGCTTGCACAAGCGCGTTGTCGAGCCTTTTTAGGGTTCCGTAGTCAACTAGGAACCCTTATAGTTTCGCCATGTCCGTCTGTCTTTTTAAGGGTATCTCCCCTACACGTAAAGTGGGGATGATTTTTTTGCTTCAACCCTTTGGTGTGGGGAGTTGTTGGATAGGTCATTCAAAATAAATAGATGTCTTCATCAATTTTTTTTTGATAATGTGAATATTTTCTGAAATAGTCACTCCAAAAGAAAAAAAAATGTGTCCCTCCCCCCTCTAACTTTTGAACTATGGGTCAAAAAATAAGAAAAAATCATGAAAGTAAAGCTTAATAAAGACTTTCAACGAAAACTATAGCGATAATGATCAGTTGAGCTGTTTTTGAGTTATCGTAAAAAGTCTTCCCTTCTTAGCAAAATACCTATGAAACGCTGCGAAGATATTCTCGTTTGCTTGTTTTTATTTTTATTAAGTTCATTGGGCAACTACGGTTGTAAGAAGGTAAGGTAAGGTTTACAATGAGTATGAGATATCGGCCAAGAGCATCTGCAGCAGCAGAGCATCAAGAGCTCTTGGCCGATATTTTTTATTTGAGTATTCGTTGTTCTGACAGTTAGATGCCTATGAAGTTCCCGCACTTCCTACAAAGCGCATCCTCGGGAGAACAACACTGTCATGTCTCCTTAATTCTATCATAGTGTTCTTCTTCTTTTCTTCTCCTTCTTTCTTTTATCAGGCAGGCCGTTCGTTTGTTCGCCACCGACGTAGTATAAAAGACAGTGAGAGTGTTGACATCATTATGCAAATTTCCAGCTCGCCAGTCAATCAGCGTCCAATCCTTCCGGCTTATTTAAAAGGCAGTCATTACCATAACAATGATCTGATCACTTTCACTGTCCATGTACAGTCGAGGGCATAAACGTGTAGAGGAGAACAACCGGAAATCCGGATATCTGGACATCCGGATACGTAATCATTTTTGTCGAAGCTGAAGCGGAGACTTCGTTTTTGACAAGTTCTTGTAAAACTTGATTAGTAAATTTCAGAATAAAAACTGGTAGTATTTTATAATTTGACATGAAAGTTGTTCAATAATACGGTAATTGATTTGACACTTCTTTGTGTATAGTCTAATTGTGAGTTTTCTCGATGGAAAACGTGTACACTAAATGTGTACTTCTGATACTGACAGTACCAGTACGTACAGTCAATGGCACCAATATGTATACATTTTTTGACCTTATTCCATTGAAATAAGGTCAAAAATGTATACATTTATTTATACTTGACTATGGGTACCATGCGTACCATGAGATTGTCAGAATGTCAAAACTGTCAAAATGTAGTCTCGCTCGCTCGGTTATGTTAGCTCGATATATTGTGCTCATCGTTCGCGTGCGGAAAATTGCGAAAATTGACATAAGTTTTTGACAAAACAGAGGATTACTTCGTAAAAGTAAATAATGAAGTTTTACGTTAATGTTTTTTATACTTTTTTTTTTCAAAATATCATTTATCGTTTAGATTTTAGAAGCAGTATTTGAAGTAGAAAATAGTCTAATTTGGTTAGACTATTTATTGGTCAAACATTTTTCAAACAATGAAATTTCGTCATCATCCTACTAGCGTTATTCCTACTACAGTTGCATCCTGAAGGATGCCTGGAGTCCGCTACCCAATCCCAAGAATTAGCGTAGGCACTAGTTCTTACGAAAGCGACTGCCATCTGACCTTCCAACCCGAGGGGGAAACTAGACCTTATTGGGATAACTTGACTGTTAGAAGTTCTCTAGCCGCCCGGGGCCCGGAGGCCTCTAACTTGGATTAACGACTGCTATCATAGACAGCAACCGGGATCAACTGTTTAACGTGCCTTCCAAAGCACGGAGCGCTCACTTGGTAACCACTCAAAGCGGTCACCCATCCAAGGACTGACCTCGCCTGACATTGCTTAACCTCGCATACCGCACGCGGTACGCGGGCGCCGCTGGGCCACGAACGCTCAATTCGTATGAGAGTCAAATTTTCAGATATATTTTTTTTCGGTTTTTAGGTTGCTTACCTGTCTTCAGAGCTTTGGGTTCCAAAAATTGCCTATTTATCAGACTCCGCGGAGGACATATGGTTTTTCTTTGCCGTCCGGCACGTGAATATTTTCATGCCAGTCATTACTTCGCGCTTCGTTAACATCACGTCATTTTTACACATTATCAACCACATTCCCATACATAATGATTTAAACCGATAATTAACCTCACATAATTCTTAACAAGCGTTATTAATCATAACATAACTCGCTAATTATCGGTATAACTAACAACATAAAGATAGCCGATATTTTATAATACTGTTACTGGATTTTGAATCTTCTAGCTTGAACAGTAAAGTCGCTTTTTGATCGGTTTTCTTTAACTTAGCTCGGTTAACTTAAATAATTTTAAGTATGTTAAGCAGATTGATGTTGTTCATAAATTTAAGTTAATCTAGGGCTCCCGGCGTTATTTTCAAATGAACCAGAGGGCCTACCGCGAACTCGAAAATCGAACTTTGTGTCGTGCCGTCCCTTTCACTCTCGTGTTATACACTATATGACGGAAAGGGACGGTAAGATACGAAGTTCGATTTTCGAAATTCGCGGTAGGCACTCAGATAACCTGAGGCTAACACTGCTAACAGTCATGTTGTGGCTGAAGCGTAACTATAGTAATCATGGATGGGAATTCTCATAGCGAAAATCAAACGTCAAGCGGGATTGAACATTATATTTTATCGAATATCGATAAATAGATCTCGCGTATCGTCCTTTTCCACGGTAACAACCACTATTTAAAGATTTGAAATAAAAATTGCAACAGGACGTGTTCGAATAGACATTACTTAAGTACATATTTAAAATGTGTAACACACACAAAACAAATGTCTATATTCGAACACGTCACAACTACATACAGGTTCCGATTCTGTTGTTCTCTGTGAAGTTTAATATTTATCATTTTTAGGTTCACGTTTTCAAATATATCAAAATATTATTGAGGGTATATAATTCTGTTTACCTACTAATAAAATAAGTCCATTTTAGTGACCATGGTTTTCTGTAAGTGCCTACTTCCTTAAGAGCAATCACATTTTTGTAAATTGTTTTATACATCGATGGTGGCAAACAGGCTCACGGCCTGCCTGATGGTAAGCAGACACCGTCGCCTATGGACGCTTGCGGCTCCAGAAGAATCACAAAAGCGTTGCCAACCCTTTATTGACTTGAGGATTCGTTGCGTTGACAGCTAGAGACGTATGCAGCTCCCTCACTCTCAACACAGCGCATCCTCGGAAGCTCTGGCGACCTTAATCACCACCAGGAACAACACCACATACCTTAGGAGCAATCAGTGGTGTTGTAATGGCTGCGGTCTTCTGTCAGGTGGAGGAACTTCCCCAGTTGGGCTGCTCCAAATATGAGCCAGACGACGTTCCGTTGTGCCCTACCTCTATTAAATTTCTCCGAAAAATATTCCCATTTTCTTCGCTCTTATGAGACTAACTAGTTATTTTACACGTAAGAAGCTATCATAATAAGTATAGTAAGATAAACTTTACGCAACACTAGGGCACAAAGTAGACCGAACAAGGTAATAGGAGCGATTAGGTGATTGTTACGAATGTGGAGTATGGAGTGCCATGCAAACTAATGGTTAGGCAATCTGGTAAAGGAATTCCATAAGGAAGGTACAGTCGCGCAAATAGCTTGTGAATAATATGATAACAGTAGTTAAGCAACTGTTACACAATGAGAGGCATTAAAACACGAGGGTGGTTTTATGAAACGAGCCCCAGGCGAGTTACATAATTAGATCACACAAGTTTTTTAATGCCTGATTATATATGTACAGTTGCATACACTAGTTTATCTACATCCATATACTACAACTTTTTTCATGGGTTTCATATGCAACTATTGAGCCGGCGGAAGCATGTTTACCGAGACAACCCGGCGTCGGCGCCGGCGCTGGCTCCCTGTCCGTGCGGCTGGACCTGTACTGTTAAATTGTGCGTGATCTCATAACTACATGATATCTTATGTAGTTATCGCCCACGCGCGCGGAGGGCGAGCGGGGAGCGGGGTATATTGTTATGCTGGTATTTGCGGATGGTTTTTGAACACATCAAAGAGGATTTACTATTATGGGTGTAGATAAAGCGTATAACAATTTTTTATGTGGTCCGGAAACTGGCGAAGTCGACAGTTAACGAAGAACGGTAACACCGTAATAGAAGAAAAAAAACTTTAGGACACTTTTCTTCCCCTATTGGGATAGAAATAACCCGGTAAAAGTAAGATGTACAGTAAAAGTAAGATGAAAGTTGCAAAAAATTACACTTTTTTCCCTGACTGTACGCGGGATCGATCTGAGAGCACGTTACTTTCGATTTCCGAACCGGCGATACCGTATCGGCTTGCGGATAACATAACACAACTTTTATTTATTTTATACTCTGCAGATATAAGGAAACACATCACCCACTGTAGGTACCATATCTATGCAGATGACATACAAGTCTACATCTCCTGTAAACCATCTGACATAGACAGTGCTATTCAAAGACAAAATGTGGATCTCGCAAAAATCACCACCTGGGCCACAGAAAACTGCCTTTTGCTTAACCCTAACAAAACGAAGTATCTCATCTTTGGAAGCAGACAACAGATAGCTAGCATGAGTCCTACCTTTAATGTTACACTTATGGGTGAACCTATAGACCGTGTGTATGAAGCACGCAACCTAGGTCTCTTAATGGATTCAGCACTTCGCTACGAGAAGCATACTGCAAATAGTGTCAGAAGTTGTTTTTATAAACTTAAAATCCTGTATAGAATTAGACCGTTTCTGAGTGAAGCTTTGCGTATACAGCTTGTAGAGTCATTAGTTTTATCTAGGCTTAACTATGTGGATACAGTTGTGGGTCCTTGTCTGCTTGCTAAGACAAAGAAACTCATTCAGCGTGTTCAGAATGCCTGTGCACGTTTTTGTTTTAACATTCCGTTAAGGGCCCACGTGACGCCATTTCTAAACAATCACAGTATCCTGAAAATGCAACACCGTCGAAAGCTCCACATGGCCTGTCTTCTTTTTGGGGTCTTAAACCACAGGACGCCAGCATATCTCTATAATAAGCTCTCTATCCGCACGACTCGTCGAACTCGGCAGGTTGCCACACTTTTGTTAATCCCTCGACATGCTACCGCTGCTTTCCGGGGAAGTTTTCGCTATGCGGCTTCCAAAATTTGGAACAATATTCCACCGCCGATAAGAACTCTGAAATACGTCCATAGTTTTAGATTAAAGCTTAAAGAATTCATGCACGATCACCAGCGCAAGCAGGAAAATTTATGTCATGACACTAGCTGCATTTGACTCTTTCTCACCTCTTGTTTATGTCCTATTTGCATTGCCATGTTTGTGTTTGTGATTATGTTAAAATAGTACGTAGTTCATAGTTAGTAATTGTATGTGCCTTGTTTGAATTAATCATATTATCAGTAATATCAAATTCTTTGAACACCACACCACGATTTCTTCTGTCTGACGTTATGTGTAAAGTAAATGTGTTTGTTTTGTTATCGGCTTCCAACACTTGCCACTGGCGCTAGTAGCAGCGAAAATGGCTGCGTTCATGGTTCGCGCACAATTAAGGCCTGTATAGACGTAACCATTTATCGGTATGTTAAGTCGTTTTATTTTATATTGTATGCTGTCAGGTACGAATACTCATCTTTTGTACACTTTAAATGATTTTTGTTACCTTATTCAATGATAATGAACCATCTAGTTATTACTTTTTTGTTCTTGTATCGCTGTGTGTTTGTTCATTTTACATTCATTTCTTTTATTTTCTATCTTTTTAATTTGTTGTGTTGCCCGCCGTTATTTCACTTTATCGGGCCCTTTACACTGTGATTACAATCACAATGCTAGAATGTCAATATTATCGCAGATTTAAAAACGTTTCGATATGTGAAACGTTATTGTGATACGAATGTATCGCGTGATATTAATCACCGTGTAACAGGCCCCTATGGGCCCTACGGAAGATCAGCGCCGGCTGCAAAGCCTGCATATATGCTGAGTAGGTTCCCTTTCGTAACTACGCCTTTGTTTGTGTGTTGTCTATGCTTTTATCTAATGTTAATATTGTGCTTGTTACGAATAAATTTTTTGAATCTTTGAATCTTTGAAACATGGGTTTTAGGTTACCAAACGCGACGAGGTTATGGTGCTGCAAATTAAAAAAAAAATGGTGATAATTCATACCAATATTATAACAGCGAAAATAACTCATTTTCATTCACCGAATAGCTACTGTTCAATATCAAAATATATTTCGTACGTATTTTTTTTTGTAAAACGCAGTGGTACTAACCGGGGATCAAAGTCAAAGTCAAACATTTATTGCATATCACATCATATACAGGGTGATTCAGGAGACGTGAGTAGGACCAACACTACATACATAGTAAATGGCAATGAATCGTTCACCATTGTATTTAAGTGAAACACCAATACCTTTTTCCTGTATTTTAATTTTTGTTAAGTTAAAGTTTAATTCTCTACAATCATGGTTTCCCCGCAACAACTGTAAACTGTTATGACAGCACTTTGATTACGAAGAAAGTAAATTGTCACATTGAGTGAGATACGATATTTCAAAAGTAATCGGACTCAGATGACATTCAATTTACTTGACTGAAGTATTCTGATTGTAGAGTGACCATGAATTTCGTAAATAATTTAAAACATTTTGTTTTCAACACCAAAGATAAATGAACGTTTATTTCACTAATAGTGGCACGAAGCAGTAGCTTATGATCTACTGAATCCGTACTGTTGATCTGGCTCACGTCTCCCGAATCATCCTGTATATATTTATTTTTTATATATTTATTATTATCGATCGATTGGAAGTCGGGTGCCTTACCACTAGTATTTTTTTTATACCGCGTCGGTGGCAAACTAGCTTACGGCCCGCGTGATTGTAATGTAAGCGGTCACCGCAGCCTATGGACGCCCGCAACTCCTGGGGTGTCACATGCGCGTTGCCGACCCTTTAAAAATGTATAAACCCCGTTCTTGAAGAACCCTATACTAAGTATAGTCCCGCGGGAAAACCGTGTGTGGTTTCACAGCATTTTCTTGAGCAAAAAGTAAAATCTAAACACATTAACCTGATTATTCAGTCAAACCAGGTGACTACGAGTACTTAGTAAGGAACCGTCGGCAGTTTAGCAATAAATATCGTCAGCGCAACGCTCAATCTCATTTGTCACCGACTGTACTACTAAGTGCATATTGAAACGATTGGATCACACTTTCACAAGCTACGTACGCATTCCCAGGAAAATGCTCTCGTTGCGCCACCGCCGGTAACGACAACGTGTCGACATCGATATAATGGGAGTGTAAACGATAGTTTACATTTCACAAATGTATACGTTGTAGAGCGGAAGATATAGCTTAAGTCTAGCTACCTAACTAGAATAGTAAAACCGAAGAAGCAATATCACAGGCCATATGGAAAAAACAAAACTTGTCAATTACGGTACCTACTGGCTACTAAGGCAATAATATTGGTATACTGTTGCCTTATTGGCCAGTTGGCTTAGTGGCCTTTGTGTTGTCTTTGATTAACTTTTTTAATACATTACTTGGTGAGAAGACTTCAGTCTCTCTGTAAGATTGCCGAGAAGAACTGGTCACACAAAACAGTTTATTTTGGAGAATTCCCGTGATTTTTCAGACATACCTAAGGGTGATATAGGGTGGGGCCGGGGATATCCTAAGTGCATTAAATAATAGGAAGTTGACGTGTAATATTTCGAAATATCCAAATTTTATTACGCGATGTAATTTTGATATTTTCTATATTGATTTATAATTTTGTTTTGACATTTTTTTTATTGCATACGCGACCTTTTATTGCTTATTAATTTTACCATATTTTTAATTTGTGTATATATATATAGTGTATATATCATGCACATCGTTATTTTTTATGTTATTTTCATTAAATATTGTATTTGAACGATCACTATACGATAAGTAATATAAGCCGAATGTAATTGTGTTATATGAACATGGTATAATGAGATATAATAAACTAAATTAAACTAAGCTAATAAGATTGGATTGATATTGAATGCGCCTCTGACTCCTATTCATATATAAGATTGGAAGTGTATTAGTATTGTAAAGATCCCCCTTTACACCCCTTGTGTATCTTTAAATTAAATATATATTTTCTAAGATGTTATTTTATTAAACTAACTACAACTTAAAACTAAGAAATGGCCAACGTGAATCGTATAGGGTAGAACCCAATAAAAGAATTTGGGTTTTACGGTTCATAACGTTATTGGGGTTCTACCCTATACGATTCACGTTGGCCATTTCTTAGCTTTAAGTTGTAGTTTGTTTAATAAAATAACATCTTAGAAAATATATATTTCCAGAACCTGACAAGTATTCACATAAAAGAATTTGGGTTTTACGGTTCATAACATTATGTGAATACTTGTCAGGTTCTGGATTTTGTCTTCCTAATAATTGAAACCTAGCTTATCCTAATTAATTAATGTATGTTTTTTACTCGATTAAGGAGATGGATGTGGACAGGTTCAATTGTGTTTCCTTGAAAATGGCAGGCTAAAGATCCCCAATTGTCACATTACCATTGCTTCGAGTACGTACCACAAAGTACAATATATATACTGAGATAGAGATACCAGTGAAATACTCCACATAGATCGTAGCGCCGTTGTGTATTTAGTAAGAACTAACCGCACGACCGCTGCATCCCTGTCACTTCAATATGCAAGTGCGATAGAGATAGCACCCAGTGACATCTGGTACAAACAAGTTAAACTAACATTTCCATAGAAAAATTCGTACTTCTAGCTGAAAGGCCCCTGGTACGTACGTCCTGTCACTGGCAGCTAAATCGAAAGCTAGAGCGCCACGGTGTACTAAAATGCACTTTTTCCGCGCAGTGACAGGATGGGAAGCGCGCAATCGCGTCATCGGGCCCTCACGACGCGACCCGGCGACCCGGCCCGAGAGACGATTCATTACCGGGGACCTTTTGGACCTTTTGGGGAGCTATAGTCGGAGTTTTGTTTTGAAATAGTCCATACTAATTCATACTTCCGTGCTAATACTATTAATGGTTCTTCTCAGTTCAAAAATGCTTATCTATTTACGCAATTTTCTATGTGACTTGAATCATAATCTATACTATACCGAATTTGATTATTATTCTACATAATAACTCCTGTAGCGTGCGACGTACCTGCAACAACAACAAAAACATTGTATTTTAATTTTACTGAGTCTAAGTAGGTAACTTTTAGTAGAAAAATGTCATCACATCTTGTAAAAGTTGGTCGAAATTTCAAGATAGGTATTTATTTATAACCACGCATTACGTTATTTCCAATTTCCATATTCAAAAATATTAAAAAGTCGAACCAAAAGCATGCATAAACTGACGCAACCTTACATAATTACTTGATCCATCCATAAGTTCCACCAAGAACGTAATCACATGATGCATTCAAAACTCGAAAGTGAAATCTCCACATTCAATATTGGACCTTCCGCCTACGCGAGACAGTTGATTGGAGATTGAACGGAGGCAGATTCAAATTTGGAATATCATGAATGAACACGTCACCGGCCCAATATGGCGGGCGAAGGCTCTGTATCTGTGTCGAGGCTGCGGACGTTAGCATGCTAAATGTTTACCGTGTTTTGTTTATTCTTATCGAGTTTGTCTTGAGTTGATATTTGTTTTTCGATTGTTAATAGGGTTTATAATAAACAATGTGAGTAATCTTTTTTGGAAATTGTAATTTGGACATTTTTATATTCATTATCTTGATGCCTCCACGCGAGAGTAAACGGGTCTTGACAGAGGCAGACAACGAAGTGATCGTGGAACCTTGGAAGAGATCCTTTTGAGGCAAGGAACTCAAAAAATATGATACAGGAATCAACTTCATATAAAAATAAGTACAGAAATTGTCATTGATGTCAATTTGTCAAATTAAATTGTTGTCAACACAAGAAGAGGTGAATTTTAATCTTATCAATTAAGTTTATATTAATTAAGGATAACTTCTGTGGTCCTAGATCGTTCCAGTATTTTACAAAAACGCATAATAACTTACCATAATTTATTACCATAGAAATAAAGTACGAACGCAAGATCCCCAGGAACGATTAAAAAATAGTTTATGCAAAACACTCAATAAGTTATTGCGAACTTGACAGACTTTTTACTTTATCGTTGCTAATGGCGCTCTTGATAAAACAAGAGTTATTATCTCATTTCTTAAAACCATGACATTTTTGAATAAAGAACGACATATTTGCATGACTCTGAACTGGCAAAATCATCCGTGAAGTAAGGGAATAGAGATCTGATTCAATCAATTTTGGATGTGAGCAAGGACATTTTGTAGTTCACCATTAAAAGCAAATAAATTGTTGAATAGCGAATATAAATAATAGATGTCTAGCTTGTTCTGATATATGAACAGAACGGTCATTTCAATGTGTGAACTTATTTTTTTAAATTGGTGTGTCTAATTTCTTAAAAGTGACCAAAACACCACTTAACGTTTTCCTTTATTTATACACTAACGTTTTTTATACAGTCGCGATTAGAATGGGTTTATAGGTGAGAGTTTTGCCACGTCATACTCGTATAACCACGCATATACAGGGTGATTCAGGAGACGTGAGCAGGACCAACACTATATACATAGTAAATGGCAATGAATCGTTCACCATTGTATTTAAGTGAAACATCTATACTTTTTTCCTGTATTTTAATTTTTATTAAGTTAAAGTTTAATTATCTACAATCATGGTCAATCTACAACAACTGGTTTATAAAGATTAAACCTCTAACTGTTATGACAGCACTTTCATTAGGAAGAAAGTAAATTGTCTCATTGAGTGAGATACGATATTTCAAAAGTAATCGGACTCGGATGACATTCAATTTGACACGTATCACTTGACTGAAGTGTTCTGATTGTAGAGTGACCATGAATTTCGTAAATAATTTAAAACATTTTTTTTTCAACACCAAGGATAAATTAACGTTAATTTCACTAATAGTGGCACGAAGCAGTAGCTTATGATCTACTGAATCTGTAGTGTTGATCTTGCTCACGTCTCCCGAATCATCCTGTATATGCGTGCTTATAATTTATTTGCATTGACCATACACAATAAACATGTCTAATATAATAACCATAAGCTGATATAAAGACAGAGTCATACAATATAAACGAATTAAAAAAAACACATTAAGAAATTATCATCGGAGACGAATAACAAAATATTGGGTTTCAAAGGTTTATTGAGATAGCAACGGCAAGGATAAAAACATTTAAAACTACATAAATATTTAAGTACTAGGAAAAACACGAAAACAATAACTAGAAGTATCGATAGGTTTTCAAATGTGTTGATAATACACTGTAAGTTGCAACTATAGTTAAAAAACAAATCTATAGCAGAATACCAATATATATAAACTTGTTGTTATATTTATTGTCCTTCTAAGCACTGCAATTTACACTTGATTTAAATATCCTTTGGAGCAGTATTTTGTACGGTATTCAACACAAACAACTATCAGTGCAACATTGTATGTTGATAAAACAGTTTCGCAAACAGGCAACAAGACTGGACTCGTTCTGGATAAATGTCATAATCTCAACCATTAAGTTTATTTAGAGAAGGGAAAGGTTCAACTTTGAGCTGGCTAACTCATATTGAGACTTATTGAGTTACAGTTAAAGGATGTCCTTACAACTGAAATTAAGTGACAATTTTACGATACGTCTCTGATAAGTTGGATTGAACTGAAGTAGCAACAACGTGGTAGCGAATTGATAGAATTACATAATAATTAAATTATTTATCCTGTATTGTCTAAAATCCAACTTTGCCTACCCGTGGTAACTTTCCCGTGGCAATTAACAAAATCAAAAATATTTATTTCAGCCCTATGATCCATATGTTGTTAGTTACAAAAATAAAACTTAATAACTAATGTGAGTAGTAACAACAGTATTTTAAGCAACAGTTACATACTAACTAAGGGTTCTTAAAACTCGAGAGTCGCAGAATTTTAAGACCTAATTACGAGTATGTAACGTTGCATACAATATTTTTTCGATTACAGCAAAATAATTTAATTTAAGTTAAAAATCTAAATGGTGGCAGAATAAAGCTTTGACGCATGCCTCTTTTAAAAGTTAACAAACAAAATATTTAATAAAATAACGTATGGAAATCCATTATGATTCTCCCACCAGTCATATAATGAATTGTCTATGGTATAGACTTGCATTGGTATATAAAGTTTATTGTTTTAATACTGCTGTCAGCCATTTAATTGACATATAACAGTGCAGAAGTAGAAAAAAAACATTTTGGTCCTACTTAACATATATCAATGTAGTCCTGCCTGACCCGCTCAATCCGTGCCACAATATGGGCAGTTAAATCCATCGGCATTAATAGATAAATCTTATTATACAAATAAATATCCTAAAATCTACAGAAACACAGCATTTCTAATCTTAAGAACATCACATTTACCACAATTGACGTGATTCAACCTCAAGTTTTTTTTCTCAATACTTGTAAAAAATCGACCCGGACCCGGGTATGTCCTAAAACTACGACCAAGACCACCGGGGAATGGGCAGCAGCATTACTTGAGTGCGGTGGAGATACTGCGATCGCCAACCCGCATGCCAAGCGTGGCGATTATGGCATTTACCCCCCATGAAATTGGGGGAGGCCTATGTCCAGCAGTGGACGTCCTAGGGCTGATATGGTGGTGGTGAAAAATCGCCAAATTTAACCCAGTATGGCGACGCTTACCGCAGCGGTGTGCGTGCCTGCGTGGCGATTAAGAGACCGAAGCTCAATATCTCAACCTCGTGGACTAATATTGAGGTAAGCTCATACTCTTATCTACAACACTAGTTAATTGACGGCTGTAGGCGCATAAACAGGAAGTAGAGTGTCGCATCGCATATGAAGCTTTCCTGGTAGAGCTGATGGTTTAATGAATCTGAGATTAAATTATTACGTCCACTGTATAGTTCCCCAGTCACATTTATTCAGATCGAAATCGCTAGCAGCTGTCATTGCATAGAGTCGTTTTGACCGCCGTTTATGATCACCTTGTTGTTTTTTTTCGATACATGTTTTATCCATAAAAGTAAATAAAATAATAAATAAATATTGGGGACAATCTTACACAAATCGACCTAATCCCAAACTACGCAAAGCTTGTACTATGGCCAGTAGACGACGATATACATACTAATATAGATAAATAAAGACTTAAATTCATAAAAAACCCAGGATCAAATATTCGTGCTAATTACACAAATGATGCCCTGACCTGACCGGGATTTGAACCCAGGACCTTCAGCTTCGTAGGCAGGGTCACTACCAGTACAAGATACAAGAGACTTGAATTATGGATTAATAATAATTTAAACTGTTAAAGGGCTAAGTGGCTTAAAATATTTAACAAATTGGTCAAATATGGCACATTTAGGCACAAGCAGCTCATCCCACTGAAAACTATCCTACTTCCCACTTCCCATATGACGGTATGGCGGTTTTCAGTTATATGACTATATTTTTATCGAATGCAACTTTAACGGTCGCTACAAACAACCGGCCCTTATTACGCACAGTACTTTTGAAAGATACAGTAAACAGCAAAAGTAGATGATCATTTTAGTACCTTGTAACTTTCACTACTTTGACGCATCCAAACTGTCGTTAGTGCGACAAAGTATTAAAATGATCATCTACATTTGCTGTTGACTGTACTACGTTAGTTCTTTTAATTCTTTTTTTAATTACATTACATATATATTTTAATTGACTTAATGACTCGTGTTTCAAAGAAAAGCAGTGTCTATTTAAAATTAAGTTAAATACTTTAATGAAGTAGCCGTAAGCGCGCTCACCAGCCTGTTTGTCATGTCACTGTCAATGTTTTAACAAATTTACTGTTCGATAATGTGTTAGGCGACTTCCTGACTTGGCGGGGCGGGATCTATATGTAGTGTTTTGTTTTTTGACGTGAGCTAACTGATGTCGCAGAGATTTCCTCACTTGGCGCGGCAGTACGGCATTCATATCGTCCCGCTTCCGCGATTCCTGCGTCACCCAGGAAGCGCTCATATGTAGGGACGCAGAAAAAGCGATACTAACTCGACTGACGGTTTTCTCATATAGTGCCGTCTCCGCAGCGACAAATAAGTTGCATTAGATTGGAATATCAGTGTAAAATGTCGACGTATTTATGTGTTTGTTAAAAATAAGGGAAAATTACTATCTATGGAAACGCGATCATGTATATAAGATAGGCTGCTACTTTTTGACTCTATGAGTCAGTAAGTAGGTATGCTAAAGGATCTAAACACTTGAACATGCAAATATATCGGCTCACTTTCACCAAACGTCCAATTTCTCCGCTCTGCTATTCCATTGTTTTACGGTTCAATCGGATTCTTATTTTATCAGATGTTTGAAAAGAAACCGCTTCGTTTACTTCTTTAGTACAACAATGGTGGTTGGAATATATACATATTATAAATATTAATTTGGTTAGAAAATGGTGTAGTTCATTGTGGTTTTACCGGCCATGTCCATGTCATCATTATGTCATCATCATATATTATGTTATATGTCCATGTATTTATTTGTATTTACCATTATTTTGTCTATGTATTTTGTTTCCGCGTCGTGTCTTTGTGCAATCGAGTCATTAATTTAAAATCTAAATAACTAGTTCGCTCTAAAATACGATATGTAGCAGATATGTACAGACAACAAAATGAATTCATACTATAACAATCCAAGCTCTTTACTTAGCATCAATTCCAATAACATAAATATATATCTTAATATATATTAAGCCGAGCACTCTTAAGTCGCCAGTACGCTCGGCTGAACTTGATTCTCCTTACAAACATAGTTACGCTCTCAATTTAAAACGCCATGCTAGAATAACATGAAACTTTGTATACACAATGGGAGCCGCCATATCTAGGTCGGAAATTAGTTTCTGTTGCTAGAAATTGTAATAGAAAAAAAAATACAGCGAGGTTTTGAGTTTGTTACTTCTTGTATGAAAACCTTAATAATCTCCATTGTGTATACAAATTTTAATATTATTCTAGCATGGCGTTTTAAAATGAGAGCGTAACTACGTTTGTATGGAGAACCGAGCTTACTGCGGACTCTTAAGTACTAAACAAAACTAGTGATTCTTAGTTGAAGACCTCAAGAATATTTTCTTTAAATTTCCGCAAGCTGTATGGATAAAAAAATCCATATAATTATCGAACCTGCTCACAAAATTTTACTAGAATCGGTTGAGAAAAGCAACCTGTAAAATTGTAAATAAATAAGTATTATAGGACATTTTTTTACACAAATCGAACTAGTCCCATAGTAAGCTCCATAAGGGTTATGGGTACATAGAAAACATCCAAGTCTCAGGAACAAATGTCTGCTCACCACAGAAACGTAGATGACAACAGCCGGAAATCCGGATATACGAAAGCATTTTCTACCAAGCTGAAACGGACACACTTTGCTTGCATCGCTCGCTCGTCCAATGACAAGAAAAACTAGTGTAGGTAATGTAGTGAAAAAAATCGCGTGATCTAGATCACGCGATTTTTATCTTTCTAGATTCTAATATTCAAAAAAATGAATGAACAAAAAAATCTCTAGCTCTCTATCTCTACTCTCTAAGTCTCTATAATTAAGTGTAAATATCGAACATACTCACAAAATTTCACGAGAGACGGTTGAGGAATGCGACCTGTAGAGGAGAACCAGCCGGACATCAGACATCCGTACAGGTAGGCAAACGAAAGATTTTTTCGCTCAAGCTGAAACGGAGACGTTTCACTCGCTCCACTCACTACTAGCTCCCGTGCAGAGGGCCTACTCCGAACTGCGAAAATCGAACTTCGTGTCGTGCCGTCCCTTTCACTCTCGAAAACGATCAAAGATCATATAGTGTATAAAAATACACTATACGATCGAAAGGGACGGCACGATACGAAGTTCGATTTTCGAAGTTCGGAGCAGGCCCTCAGGGCGGCATTGTCACTATGCGCCAGTTGCACCTATGCAGCAGTAATTAAAAGGCGGATTATCAAGCTTAACCAGAAAATATCTTCTTTCTTCTTGAAATTTCATAAAAAAAAAAACAGAAAATATCTTTATAAAACAAAAATGTTTAAGCCATGGCGACAAATGACGCTACCTCTGAATCTCCATTGACTGACATGCTGTAATGTCGGGGTATCAAGATCCACTACTTGGAAGTACTAACTTTATGTAAACATTTCTCCGAATAAAAAAAAACTATGAGGGTACAAGGGGTTACTGTAGATGCTGTAAGGAAGCGTCCTTTTAAATATTCGTCCCTGTTAGAGGCCACACTGTATACTTTTGTTAGACTTGAGCATAAACGCTGGAAGGATGTTCATTTACGCGGAAATAGGTTTTCTACTGTAGCATTGTTATTTTGTAGTAGCTGAAACTGTAATTATATATTTAACTATACAATGTATATTGTTTTGCAAAAATGACACCTCGCCGTGTAACGTTTCTTACGCCGTTCTTCTCGTGACAGAGGTTTATTTTTCCGAACCGGTGGTAGTTTATTGATGTTCATAGGTGCATGTAATATGCCTAATTTGAAAAATAAACTACTTTTACTTTTTTTTACATTTCAAAAAAGGCTCTCTACAAGGGTTTTAAACTGAAAGCCTCCAAGAAACTGCTATAAAGTTTAACCATTAAGATTAACGGTGAAATTCTTTCCAAGTTGTAGAAAGACTTCAATGATTTTCCCTATTACAGAACCATTTTAGGTAGAATGACAGAACTGTTAAGTAACTCCATTTAAACGTTACATTAAAATGTCCGTATCAAATTTAAATAAGTTGTAAAATAGTTTTTGAAGTGGATACTTCTTTGTTGACAGTTTGTATGAGTTAGCTGCCCTACACTCAACGTTTTCAATTTTAGTTCCGCTACTAACGCTAGATGTCGGTACAATAAATTATAAAGAAATAAATAATAATTTGTAGACATGGATGAGCGGTGCCTCCTGGCACAAGTTATTTTGTAAATAACTAACAAGGAGACGCCGGTCATTGGACTGGTTTTGTACTGGTTGTCCAGGAAATACAGTTTTTTTTTGTAAATACACTTAAAGGCTTACAGCCATATATAAAATCTCTCGTATCGCATTTTTTTTAAAGAGACGCCTCTTATGCGGCCTGAGATTCCAACGAAAAATGAGGGTTTATTATCCTTAACTTATGTCCTAAAACTACAACCAAGACCACCGGGGGATGTGCAGCAGCATCCCTGGAGTGCGGAGATACTGCGATCGCCAATCCGCATGCCAAGCATGGCGATTATGGCATTTACCCCCCATGAAATAGGGGGAGGCCTATGTCCAACAGTGGACGTGCTTCGGCTGATATGGTGGTGGTGGTGGTTCTTAACTTTGGCAATCTCCACATGAAATACCTAAATCTGTGCATAATCCAAAAAGAAGGGTGGTAAAATGTTTGATTTTCATTAGTTTTCGGGTAAGGAAAACGTTAACAAAACTTCGTTAACTGGACTTAACAAGCAACGTTATTAACATTCTCCGCGGTCACTTCCAAGGTGAGTCGCATCGCCCACTCTTTCCTGCACTTTGTGCGACGTCGATTGGACTAGCTTTTTAGCATATTGGGTCTGAGGTAAATGTAGATTTAAAATTTGGTTTCGCTCACTGGCTAATGTCAGCTCGATATGCTGCGCTCGTCGCACGCGCACGGAAACTTGCGAAAATCGGCAAGAGATTTTTTTTTGTCTAAGAGTATCACCGTTTTTAAAAACCGGCCAAGGGCGAGTCGGACTTGCGCTCCGAGGGTTCCGTAAAAATATTTTTATTATGTTACATCAATACAATGTTACAAACATATATGGTTTTCACAATTTTTCCTTTATGCTATAAGAAGTTGGTTGCTTCGTACCAAATTTCAAGATTCTGAGTTCACGGGAAGTACCCTGTAGGTTTTGATTCCCCTGAAATTGTCGAAAATTTGCGGCATAAACGGCTATATCTTTTGATTACGTTGCCTTACAAGTTAGATTTTTTTACAGCTCCAAGGGACAGTAGACTTGAGTATTTGATATAAATTCTAGCTGATACCTCCACGCGTTCCCGAGAAAAAGGGTCTTGACAGACAGATAGACGGACGGACAACAAAGTGATCCTATAAGGGTTCCGTTTTTTCCTTTCGAGGTACGGAACCCTAAAAAGTGAACAATGAAGTTAAATTATTCCTGAAAGAGCGATCAATTTATCAATTATACATTGCTTTGGCTCGGACATCGAGATAAACGTTACGTGGTGTTACGATTTTAATGATTGAATATTGTAATAAATTGTTTATTAAATAAATAAATAATAATTACAAAAAGGTTTTCAAGTACAAAGTGACAAAGCGTTTCATGTTCCGAAGAAAATAATAACATGGCAGAAAAACTTGTAAAGGCGACAAAGAATGCCATTAAAATTAGGTAGGCTTTATCCGTCTCTTTAAAATGTGTGGTTGTGAGAAACTAATCAAAATACAAAATATAAATTATTAAGGCTGCGCCGGCGCCGTGTGAACAAGTGACTTCACACACATTGTGTGTTTGTGCACCAAAAGGCGGATGACGTCATCTCATAGGTAACAGATGACTTAATATACTCATTATGGGGTTCTTAAAGAAAGCAGTGTAGGTAATATACATTATTAAAGGGTCGGCAACGGCCATGTGACACTCCTGGAGTTGCAGGCGTCCAAGAGCTGCGGTGACCGCTTACCATCACGAGCCATATGCTTGTTTGCCATTATATCTGAATAATGCTTAATTCTTGTACACTAGATATTTTTTTTTTTTTTTTTTTTTATACCACGTTGGTGGCAAACAAGCGTACGGCCCGCCTGATGGTAAGCGGTCACCGCAGCCTATGGACGCCTGCAACTCCAGGGGTGTCACATGCGCGTTGCCGACCCTTTAAAAATTTATACACTCTTTTCTTGAAGTATCCCATACTGTAGTTCCTCGGGAAAACCTCGGCAGGGAGCTCATTCCACAACCGGAGCGTTCGAGGGAGGAAGTTCCTCTGAAACCGTACCGTACGCGACCATTTAGGTTCTAAGGTGTGAGGATGAATGCCCCGCCGACGGCGAGCAGTGCGATGATAGAAAGCGGCCGTGGGCATCATATCGAATAGTTCTTCGGAACACAACCCATTGTACAAGCGATAGAACACGCACAAGGAGGCAAAGTTTCTCCTTAAACTTAAAGGTTCAATATCGCTCGTGAGTTTGGGATCGTCCACGATTCGCACAGCACGTCTCTGAAGCGAGTCAAAAGGCCCAAGCTGGTATCCAGGTGCTCCCGCCCAGAGGTGACAGCAATACTCCATGTGGGGACGAACTTGCGACTTATATAATATAAGTCTCTGTCCCGGGGTGAAGTACCGCTTCGCTCTATTGAGCACACCTAGCTTTTTGGATGCCAGCTTGGCCTTGCCTTCTAAGTGGCTTCGAAATTGGACGTCGCTGGAAATGTCGACGCCAAGGATCCCAATACTCTCTGAGATGGAGAGGGTTGTGTCCTGGAACAATGATGATGTTTTTGTTCATAACATGATTACTCACTTCATCTTTATTGGACAAATAATTAATTACTTGTACCTATAAAAGGCGGACTTAATGCCATAAAGCATTCTAAAATAATAAGCATTCTAATTCATTCATTCTTCATTGGGTCAGTCAGGCGTTAAATCCAATGTACACACTCCAGGGGCATTCAGCTTAAGAATGGGGCCTTTTACACTCATATCACGATACGTGTCACGTGAATATTGAGGCAGAATTCAAACATGAAAATCGCTATTATATTGACATCCCACCACCACCGCCACCATATCAGTTCAAGCACGTCCACTGCTGGACATAGTCCCTCCCCAATTTCATGGGGGGTAAATGCCATAATCGCTACGCTTGGCATGCGGATTGGCGATCGCAGTATCTCCACCGCACTCCAGGATGCTGCTGCCCATCCCGCGGTGGTCTTCCAGTACTGTGATAATATTAATCGTGTAAAGGGCCCCAATGGTTTTACTCTACTTATCTTAAATTTAATTGTGTGTGTATGCGTTTATCTATGCGCATAGGCGCTGCGTTCGAACAGCTGAGCTAGTACGATAGCTTATACCGTCACGGTTTATGTGACGTTTTAGGCCATATAACGTGACGGTATAAATAAACGATCGCGCTAGCTGGCCAGATGACGTAACATTGTGTGTTTGTGTGCGAAACCGGATGACATCATCAGTGCTTAACGCTGAGAGATGACTCACTGAATGTATTAGTTTCCTGGTGAGAAGACTGAGAAGTGAAATTGTTTCACAACACTCGTAGAATCAAATAAATCATTATTTCTGCCTCGCTGAATTATTCTTCTTAGTCGATCCCTCATGGCTGAGGACGACCGCATGCAATTGCCCTCCATGCAGTTCGGCTCTCCGTCAAATGGACCGCACGGGAAAGGCTGCATTTGGCAGCTCTCTTGACTGCATCGGTCCAGCGTGCCGGAATCCTTCCTCTTGGGCGTTTGCCTTCCACGGATCCCAAAATAATACGTAATCATGTCTAGGTGAACACATGAAATGGCCGAAGAAACAGAGCATCCTTTCCTGGCAGATGTCCGAGAGTCGTCTGGTGATGCAGAGTTTCACTAAGATAGAAGTATTCGTTCTCAACCTCATGCAAATGTCTCGCTGACTTAGGCGTAATCAAATATCAGTGCGACAAGGGTAACTGAATAAAAAAATAGTTATAGTTATATCTGGGTTGATGTAATTTGAGCTTTAACTTGGCAGTTTCGTGTGCAATATGTTATAATAACATGAAATCTGTTAGATATTTAAGAAAACTGCCAAATGCCACAAGTTTAAAACACTTTTTCAGATACCACTCCTTTTTGTAGATCATGAGGAGTTGGCTTATTTTTTCTACGAACTTGGCCCAATTTTTCATTCTAGATCAATATTTGTACATTTTTGAGTTTTTCCCCTTGTAAGTCATCTGGAACCTAACACACTAGGTTTTTGATCCATAAGTCAGTGAGTCATATATAAAAATGCCGGTTTTTAAACGTTAATATGTCAATAATTGTTTGAGCTACATTAATTAAATTTGGGATTCTAGAGAAACTAAAGAATTTTAATAAATGTGTCAAATTTCATGCATGTAGGTTAAATAGGTTTCGTCTTTAGAAAGGGTCAAAAGTAGCTCAAAGTGGTTCGTGTAATACAAACGACTGCTGCATCGCCATTTGCAATTTCTTTGAACTTGGCTGGACACGCTACCTTGTGTCTAGATAGAAAGGAAAGTTACAGTTTCAGATTGTTTTGATTTTTCAATTGTTGATTGTTGACAGATTTGTATTCAAGGGTCATGTCGGTGGTCTACATAGTAATGTTCTTCAACAAAACATGTTTATCAACAAAACGTGAGTCATGCGCATGACTGTTATTAACAGACGTGTGCACGGTAGATATTTTAGACAAGTAGGCATACTTTTATTTTACAATGCAATAAGACGGAATAGTATAATGAACATTGCCTTTGATACGACTGTTAGTCAGGTACCAAAATTATAATTAGTGGATGTAAAATACGAATTGAATATTAAGTGTTGTTCGGCAAACATAATTTCTAAAATGTATCGGTAATATCGGTATATCTATATTACCTATATATTTTATTGCTATGTTTTGTTTTCATATTGTTTTGTTTATTACCTACATTACAACTAAAAGTAGGTACAATAAAATATTACTGATAGATTTTGAGTTGATATCGTTATCGGGGTAAATATAGTATTTACTGTTGATAACATAATTATAAGGAAAGTGGATTTTCGAAACTTTTTTTTTATTTCGTGGCAAGCCAAAGGTTTTTTAGTATGACCTACAGATTTAGCACTAAAATATTGCCATTGAACAAGGTATTCAAGAAAGGACGATTTATTAATGAACTTTTGTTTATAAACTTCATAGAATATATTTACTTGTCAAAGAGTACACCTGTTTAAATTAAATTGATACCTACTCACAGTGGGACGACCTATTTCGTTAAATTGGTATTCAAATGCATTCAATTGAAACGTCTATCAGTTAAATATAAGAACATTTACATATTGTTTGCTTTCCAAGTTTCCACATGCATCTGAAGACGTTTCCTAACGTATTCCGCGTGGTCTGATGAAAGATGATTTTTGATTTAACCGATAAAATATTCTGAAAAGAATATCTTGAACTTTTCACTGTTTGTATTATTTTTAGAACAATAAATGCTACTTATGTCAAATGAGCCGATTTTCTACGTAAATTTGCTGCTGCTTTTAAACAAAGTTGAAGTGACATATTGACTGCTCTTTAAGCCAGCTACATTGTGCACCTTCAAAACAAAATTTCGATTTGCGAGTGACCCACATCAGAGCGTTCTATATTTTCCCTAATAAAGACAGTTGACGGAATCGCTGATGCTGGAAACGGAGAGGAGGGCTATATTTTTTTATATATCGAGCAGGTTTCTAGACTATTTCAAAATCCTGAACAACCCCACAAACAAACGCATATCCCTCCTATCAGCCAACCCCAAAAACAAAATGACAAATAAATTAAACTATACACCTGTACAAAATCCAGAAAAGTCGTTGTTGCACACCAAAATTCCCTAATTGGAACTTTCCAGAACGCATTTTGCATTTTCGCACGGCTTTCCACATCGCCACGAAATCCAGAACCATCTATGATGCACACGAACTTCCCTCCGTGATACTTCCAGAACCCTTTGCGCACCGCACTGCGCACGGCACTGCCGGCTGTTGCACACGATCGAGTACTCGCATAAATTCCCTGCGCGTACGCCGATGTCACCATTGCGAGTCAATAGCCCGGCACGAGCGGTGATAACAGTGATAAGGTAAGATTAACTAATTGTTTTGATACGTTCAATTGTTATTTAAATTAGGTAGTGTGTTAATGTGTACTTTCTTTTTTGTCATTATCGATATGTATATGTGGATATTTATTCTTAAACCGATATCATGTAGAGTTTTAGCAAATCAAAACGTTAGGCTAATTGCATGTCTTTCTTTTATTACCGTGAAGTTAATTGACAACATTTCATTTGACAACATTGTCATTCATAAGTAGTATGAAATCTTAACTGATTTCGTTAATCTGTTAACAAGTAACCCCAAAATATTTTTTTTATATTTTAATAGCTATTATGGTTTTCTAAATATTAACGAAAATGTGAAGAAAGCCTGCCATCGTCGTATTGACGTCACTACTATGAAATTATGACAGTCACAGCGCACAAAAAGAACATCAGTTCACTTTCTTTAGTAAATCTGTCGTAGTAAGAGTGCTTCTGAATGATTTGTTACGCTGTGACGCCTTACTTGTCACTTACTCTTTTCTAGAATGAGGAACTTTTGAAATTGTCTTATTTATATGGAATTGGGGATATTTTCGAGAATTTGAAATTGTGGTTTTACTTAACTTTTTATCCTTTATTTGATTTTATCGGAAAAAAGCCTGCTTAAAAATGAAATGTCGTCAATTGTCGCTTTAAAGAACTCAAAAGTGTTTGATTACATGAATTGTACTGGTCTTATAATTATGGTATAAATAAACATTTAATAGAGTAAAAACTATTTTTATTAACGCCATCTCTTGTTTGATTTTGTTTCGATATGTGAGTTTCAATGTGGTTTCAATGTATAAGACAGGAACGACATACAGTATAGGATTCTTCAAGAAAGGAGTGTATACATTTATAAACGGTCGGCAACGCGCATGTAACACCCCTGGAGTTGCAGGCGTCCATAGGCTGCGGTGACCGCTTACTATCAGGCGGGCCGTACGCTTGTTTGCCACCGACGAGGTATAAAGAATATATTTGTGGCTATATAATATGCTAAAGTCAAATGTGAGCGATATGACACCTAAGCGGCATTTTTATTTTCTACATTTCCTACCTTATTCGGAATTAATACAACATAAAAAAAGAAAAACCGTTTTAAAATGTTCAATTCAAGGAAGTGCTTTCATATGAACGGTCATATGATACCCCACTTGACATAGTCATTAGACTTTAAGCTTTTGGTCCCCCCTTGTATCGGTAAATTTTCACCGAAAATAAAATAAAAATATTATAAAATAAAATAATAATGGGGAACAAATCGACCTAGTCTCAAACTAAACAAAGCTGGTACATACTCTTATGTTAAAAAAAAAAGATCATTGCATCTCGCCTCCTTTATAACTATTCCAAATTTCAAATCGATAGCATAAGTAGTTATTGAGATATTTAGCAATGTCACAGATACAGATGGAGTGGGACCATAAGGTTTCCTTTTTTAACATTTTGCTACGGAACCCTAAAAATAGTATTATTCTAGTATGTTAACTTGCTGTCAGTTATGTGTGGAAAAATCTTGCAACAGAATTTTAGGCCAGCTACCGTTAACCGATAGAGCTGAAGTTTAGCATACTTGATGTCCTATCGCGATACAACTTAATTTTAGGAAATAAAATAATATATGTATGTTAATCTTTAAGGTATACGTAATATGGGCCTCAGATGCCCGAAATAAATGATTATTATTATTATTGTAGGTTTTTTCCATATCTCGCGACCATGGGGTCCCGGACCTTTGGAAGGCGTGCGCGGGGCCGAAGCCAACAGCGCAGAGCACCTTTAAGACAAAAATAATCTAAATAATATGATTCCACCGAGCTAATCTGATGAAGGAAACAGGTGGCCATACCAACTCCTGAACTACAAATTAAACTCGTCATGTTTGTACTCAATGGAATGCTCTCAGCGACTTTTCTATGTATTTAAGTATATATCTATTAAATATATCGACGTCTAGTACCCATAACACAAGCCTTAATGAGCTTACTGTGGGACTAGTTCGATTTGTGTAAAAATTGTCCCCTAATATTTATTTATTTTATTTTATTCATAATTCTACTGCGTACTTTACTTTATTTTCCGGTTGTTGGAATATGTATAATTAAATTAAACTGTTGTGAAATGTTTATTTACTCGTATACACGTATTAGCTTTATATAACAGTTTACATAAAGAAAAGCAAAACCAAGAATTTTTATAATTGAAATAAATAAAATTTACATCACAGAATTTTAACTAGCGTGCTATTATTGCTATTCTATTTAGTTATTCGACATACCTTTGTGACATGATATCAGTATAATACAACCGAGTACCATACTCGTACATAGATAAACAGTCAATGAAGCAGTTGCCGGTTTCATTCGATAACCTGTTGTATTACAATAACACTTTCTTTACAGATAAAGCGAACCACAACTACTAAACATGCCTTGCTGCCAAACCTCGAAGAAACTCCGTTGCAACATGGAATGCAACAAGCCGAATTGCTTCTGCATCCCAACGGATGGAAAATCTTGCGTCTGCTTACAAGAAGAAGATGGGAAGATCGTCAAATGCAACAGTTGCGAATGCAATCCCTGCAACTGTCAATGTGACGACACCAACTGCATCTGTTTCGCCACACGTGGGGCCACCTGTATTTGCGTTTGCCGCGATGAAATGGGAAAAATTGTACAATGCAAGGATTGCAAAGGAACTGAACCAGGAAAAGCTTGCGGAAAATGTGACAAAGATGGCTGTACTTGTGTTGCAACTGGAGGAAAATCCTGTGTTTGTATCTGCCAGGATGGTAAAGGACAACTCAAGAAATGCGATGACTGCAAGTGTGATCCTTGCAATTGCAAATGTGATGATGATAAGTGCACTTGCATTACTACTGGTGGGGCCGAATGCATTTGTGTATGCCGTGATGAGAATGGGAAGATCAAGAAGTGCGACGACTGTAAATGTGTTGGCGAAACAAGTGGCAAATCCGGAGAAGCTTGCATGAAGACAAGCGATAAAGACGGATGTGTCTGCATTCCTACTGACGGAAAGTCTTGCGTTTGCATCTGGCAGGATGAGAAGGGAAAACTTGTGGAATGTAGTGATTGCAAGTGTGGTTCTTGCAGCTGCAAGTGCGATGATTCTAAATGCACTTGTATTGCTACTGGGGGAGCTAGCTGCATTTGTGTATGCCGTGATGAGAATGGGAAGATCAAGAAGTGCGATGACTGTAAATGTGTTGGCGAACAATGCGGCAGATCTGGAGAAGCTTGCGAGAAGACATGCAACAAAGATGGCTGTATTTGCATTTCAACTGATGGAAAGTCTTGCGTTTGTATCTGCCAGGACGAGAAGGGAAAACTTGTGAAATGCAACGATTGCAAGTGTGGTTCTTGCAGCTGCAAGTGCAATGATTCTAAATGCACTTGCATTGCCACTGGGGGAACTAACTGCATTTGTGTATGCAGTGATGAACATGGAAAGATCAAGAAATGCGACGACTGTAAATGCGTTGGCGAAACATGCGGCCGATCTGGAGAAACTTGCGAGAAGACATGCGACAAAGACGGATGTATTTGCATCCCCACTGATGGAAAGCCTTGTGTTTGCATCTGCCAGAATGAAAAGGGAAAACTTGTGAAATGCAATGATTGCAAGTGTGGTTCTTGCAGCTGCAAGTGCGATGATTCTAAATGCACTTGCATTGCTACTGGGGGAGCTAACTGCATTTGTGTATGCCGTGATGAGGATGAGAAGATCAAGAAGTGCGGAGACTGTAAATGCGTTGGCGAAACATGCGGCCGATCTGGAGAAGCTTGCGAGAAGACATGCGACAAAGATGGATGTATTTGCATCCCCACTGGAGGAAAGCCTTGGGTTTGCATCTGCCAGAATGAAAAGGGAAAACTTGTGAGATGCAATGATTGCAAGTGTGGTTCTTGCAGCTGCAAGTGCGATGATTCTAAATGCACTTGCATTGCTACTGGGGGAGCTAACTGCATTTGTGTATGCCGTGATGAGGATGAGAAGATCAAGAAGTGCGGAGACTGTAAATGCGTTGGCGAAACATGCGGCCGATCTGGAGAAGCTTGCGAGAAGACATGCGACAAAGATGGATGTATTTGCATCCCCACTGGAGGAAAGCCTTGCGTTTGCATCTGCCAGAATGAAAAGGGAAAACTTGTGAGATGCAATGATTGCAAGTGTGGTTCTTGCAGCTGCAAGTGCGATGATTCTAAATGCACTTGCATTGCTACTGGGGGAGCTAACTGCATTTGTGAATGCCGTGATGAGGATGGGAAGATCAAGAAGTGCGACGACTGTAAATGTGTTAGCGAAACAAGTGTCAAATCCGGAGAAGCTTGCAAGAAGACATGCGATAAAGGAGGATGTGTCTGCATTCCTACCGATGGAAAGTCTTGCGTTTGTATCTGCCAGGATGACAAGGGAAACCTTGTGAAATGCAATGAGTGCAAGTGTGATCCTTGCAACTGCAAGTGTAATGATTCTAAGTGCACTTGCATTACCACTGGAGGAGCTAACTGCATTTGTGTATGCCGTGATGAGAATGGAAAGATCAAGAAGTGCGACGACTGTAAATGTGTTAGCGAAACAAGTGTCAAATCCGGAGAAGCTTGCAAGAAGACATGCGATAAAGTAGGATGTGTCTGCATTCCTGCTGATGGAAAGTCTTGCGTTTGTATCTGCCAGGATGACAAGGGAAACCTTGTGAAATGCAATGAGTGCAAGTGTGATCCTTGCAACTGCAAGTGCGATGATTTTAAGTGCACTTGCATTACCACTGGAGGAGCTAACTGCATTTGTGTATGCCGTGATGAGACTGGAAAAATCAAAAAGTGTGAAGACTGCAAGTGCATTGGCGGAGCCTGTGGCCAATCTGGGAAGGCCTGTGAGAAGAAATGCGACAAAGCGGGCTGTATTTGCATTCCCACTGTTGGAAAATCTTGCGTTTGCATCTGCCAGGATGACAAAGGGAACCTTGTGAAATGCAATGATTGTAAGTGTGGTTCTTGCATCTGCAAGTGCGATGATTCTAAATGCACTTGTATTGCTACAGAGGGAGCTGCTTGTATTTGCGTCTGCATTAACGAAGCTGGAGTTGTGAAAAGGTGTGACGATTGCCGTTGCGTCGGTTAACTAGCGGTATTTCGAGTTTCATGTGGTCGATACTTTAAACGTATATTTATGCAATATAATATTATCCTTTTATACGTATATTTGTGTCATTTTCAAGTGAAAACGTATTGGCGGCAATTAGGCGCATTTTTCTTAATAAAGCAATATCATCATTGTCTTTATTAACATCGACAGAGAGGTAACGTTTGCTCGGGAATGGCAAATTTACATATTAATTCAAGTACGTATAATCAATGCTTAGTTGTTAAAAATCTGTAGTCTTTCTGATTTGTCGGTGCGGAGGCGGTACGAGATCAGAGAGCCGTCAGCTGTCAGTGTCAACTGTCAGTCGAGCCAGTATCGCTTCTTACTGCGCGCCTACACACTATATCAACTCCACACCACTGCGGCACCAACTCAACTCAGATATGTATGACATGTCATATACTATACGTCATACACTACCTTAACATCAATTTTGGAAATTGTACTGTAGATAATACGACATAAGGCTTAAATTTCAATATACGGCTTTGAATCGAGTGGCCGTTGAGTTGTTAAAGTGTGCGAAGACCTTTAGGCGAGTTCCTGACTTGGCGGAGCGGGACCGATATGTGATAGATAGGTATTTTGTTCTTCGACGTGAGTTTACTGATGTGACATTTCCTCACTTGACGAAATACTGACAGTGTTACGTTTGCGCAGTAGCAATATCATGCGCAGAAGCGGGGCAGTACTGCATTCGTATTGGTTGATACTGACAGCTGACAGTTTTCTCATATCGTACCGCCACCGCATCGACACATCAGGAAGGCGCCCTGACTGGCGCGGGATGCGCGTAAGAGCGCAATACGAACGCAGTACTGCCCGCTTTCGCGCATGATATTACTTCTGCGCAAATGTCATTTTGCCAGTGTCCCGTCAAGTAAGGAAATCGTTGCGACATCTGTAAGCTCACTACAGAACAAAATATCAAATATCGATGCCGCCCCGCCAAGTCAGGAACTCGCCTTAGTACAGTTACCATCAAAAGTATCTACGCATTTGAAAAGTTCAAAAGTCTTTACTATAATGGAGGGAATAAGCGCTTTTGACCTCTTCGAATGCGTAGCTGAAGCCGACTGTACCTTGGATTATACATATGTCTATTATTCACTTTTGTCATGTATAGTCAACAGCAAAAGTCATAATTTTAGTACCTTGTCACTTACACTACTTTGACGCATCCCAACTGTCGCAATATTGTGACTTTAGTGCGACAAAGTACTAAAATGATCATCTACATTTGCTGTTGACTGTACAAGAAAATGATAGAGCTAAAATTATCCTGATTAATTAAAATACTGTTTAAATACGGTACGTAATATGTAATTGAGTATAATTTTGTAATTATTAATAAAAATCTATTAAACATTATGCTTGTTTTATTCTCCGCCATTATTATGTCAAACAATTCATAACATGCTGGTAACTAGCAGTTTCGAACCAGTTAATAATCCAGTTAGTGTGCTAAACGGTGCTTTAGAACTTCTTCGTCTGGTTGGTCACGTCCTATCGGCGCTCGCTGAAAAGGGCGTATCTTTGCCGGAAATTCTAGTTAGATACGACCATTTCAAAATAAGCTGCATGGACAGTTGATAATGACAGAGATAGGAGCCGCTATTCACTTGTTCCCTCGTATGTTATTATTTATGATGCAATGGTTTCAATTATGCATAATAAGGCAAACGTGTCAATGGTTGAAACTTATTTAATAAATTACTTACACCTATTTTTCAATAAATATTTAATGAATTGTGATTAAAAGTGTCGAGTATTGAGCCAGTCTCAGTTAAAGGTGAATCATCAAAAAATAATAGACTGAGTGAATCGAAGGTCTCCGTTTCAGCTTCCGCAAAAATTCTTTCGTATGTCCGGTCGGCGGATGGCAGAAGAATCGGTACTTCATTAGAATACTCGAAAGTTATGTTTTTGAAAAAAATTCAGATAATTACAAAAACCGCTAATCTAAATTAACTAGAATTTAATCTACATGGAAAAGATTCTGCGAAATCACCATACTAATTAATCTTCCCAAATTTTTTCATAAAAACAATCTGCATGTAAAACTATGTTCATTGTTTTAGCAAACAGCTAAGTTACTAGGGCAATAATAAAATTAACTACAATATACAATATACGCTTAGAACTAAAACATAACTGAAAATTTACATTGTAATTTGAAACCTCTCATTAACAACATATGATCTATATTTGAACGTATTTTTGTAAGTTTTCATTATAAGTTGCGACTATACCGAGATGAATCTGTTTTGCGAAGCGAAATAAACGTGATAATGTGGTTAAATGTTCTACATTTAACCCGGCCTGGTTAACAAGTAGCTCGATGACTCAAATGGTTAAACTTGAACTGTAAAACTGAGGTTAGATGTTATTTCGTACTACAGCCAACTGATGATGTTGAACGAGCGAGCGAGGCGAGCGTACTCTACTGGAACATCCCGGTGTTCGTATGTAAGTATGTATGTATAAATGTTTGTGATAACTTGAGTATTGTTGATCGGAACGTCGTGAAATTTGAGTGGCGAATTAATGAAACAATAAGATTTTATATGTTCAACGATGAGCCGTTGTCGAGATTCTAGTTCTAATATGAAATTTTGTTTTTCCAAAAACCTCTAGGTGACGCTAGAATACGCGAGTGCATCACGAGTTTATTTGACAGTACGGGGCGAACCCCTGCAGGGTACTCACGTAACTTTTCGAACGTACGATAAATATATTTAATATGTACCTACATAGTAATTTGGAATTTGGCGCCAAAAATCCGCCATTTTGTTTTTATTTTATTTTGATATACCCAGTGTCAGTCTCACAGTAAATACGAATCTAACGACACCTCTCAAGCTAAAATTAATCAAGCCGTTTAGGCTGCAGAGAGTGCAGAGCGTGCCAAACAATTATACATACATACATACCTACATATGTACATACATACTCTCGAAAAAGATAACCCACCTTCTGTCGCAGTCGGGTAAAAATAACATTTAGATATACCTTATGCACGCTCGAAAACATCACCCAGGGGTGTTATTCACAAACCAAATCGTCTTCACTTTTCACCTTACACCTCACCCGTTTTTATATGGAAACTGTGAAATGTCAGTTTCCGTGAGTCGGTTTGTGAATATGAAGGCTGCTGTTTACCATAATTTTAAACAGGGAGGTAGTCAACCACATAGAGATAATAAATAAATAATTATATGCATTTTTCACCCTTCCTGTGGTTATTTGCTTATTTTACTTACATTTAATATTATCTTAATATATTTCCAAGCAGCTTTTTTTCTAATCCAGACAAAACCAAGTTACAAATACATTCTAGTGGTTATAACTAATAACACACAGACAACACGGACGTGTCTGCTACAATATAATTACGTAGGTATTTCAGTGATTACGAACCTCAACTAAAATGCCTATTAAGGAACTGTTTAACCAATAATCACCCACTAATTTCTAATTCGATAATATCTTTAAGCCGTCGAATCAGTCCCAAAGGTCATCGAAACAATAAAACGACTTCCTACAAGGCGCTCGAATTTAATGTGTCTCTCAGACCTGTCATTAATTTTGTCCTTAAAGTATCAGGTTAAAAATAACCTACACAATATGCATAAGGCTGCGTTTACTTTACGCATTCCGCACAGACACATGCTGTGCGACAAGCAGCGCGCGCTTGTCAAACACAATGTTATGGAACTCCATACATTTTTGTGCCACGTTGTATACAATTTATTTATTTATTTATTCAGAAAACCAACAGCGATACAGACAGTATAACTTAAATGCTAATTAACTAAACAGTATGGCCAATTACAGGTTTCCCTTGCTAACTTGTGTTGTATAAAAGACAATCGAACGGACTACAATATTGGATTGAAACTGATTGGTTACATTACATTTTTAAGTATAAAATAAATAGTTAAATACTTGTAAATACTAATAAAATATAGTTATTCTATTGAAGAACTATACTAAGTATGCTTTAACATTTATGAATTGTAGAATAACAATAATACCTATTAAGAGGAGGAGGAGCGATGTTGCTTATTTTTAATTGTGTTAATAATTCCAAGTTTAAAATATGCTTTGGTGTGTCTAAGAATGTCTATACTAGAAAACTCCGTGTTATAGGATTTAGCAATGCGTGCAAGCACGTTATTTTTAGCATAGTTAGTTCCATATCGGAACACATGAAACATTGGAGAGTGACGATTGCGACGCAGAGGAGTGTTGAGTGATAACTGCGAAACTAGTTCGGGGCAATCCAGATGTCGTATAACAAGCACATATCCAGAACCTTACGTCTGTCAGCTAGTGGCAACAAGTTATGCATGTGGCAATTGTTTTCATACGATGTCGGAGGTATGCGAAGACGGAAGTTGAGGTGCTTGATGAATTTCTTTTGAATACGCTCAATTTGATGACTATAGGTGATGTAATGCGGAGACCAGATTGGACAGGCATATTCAAGGGTACTACGCACGTACGAGAGATATAACAATTTAAGAACTTCCATATTATTGAATACTTTACAAGATCTTATAATGAAACCTAGATTTTTGTAGCTCTTGTTAATAATATAATATATATGTTCTTAAAAGGTAAATTTACTGTAAAACATAATTCCTAGATTACGAACTAATTCAACTCTGTTGATTGTCGTGCATTCGAAGCTGTACGAGAAATAAAGTGGCTGTTTTTTCGCGTATAGCTGATGCATTGACAATTTCCGACATTAATAGTGATTTTATTTTTAGTGTAGCAGTTTTGTAAGTTTTGTAGATCTGTTTGAAGAGCCAGGCAATCGTCTAGGCTCCTAATAACATGAAATATTTTTTTATCGTCGGCATAAATTAAATGTTTAGCTTTTGTAAATGAGTCTGTGATGTCAAATAAGTACGCGTTATAAAGCAGAGGGCCTAAATGTGACCCTTGTGGCACACCGCTAGTAATATTAGCAAAGTTTGAGCGATAACCTCCAAGAACTACTGCCTGTGACCTATTAGTCGAATAGGATTTATTCCCGCGTAGAAGGTCTCTGCGTATTACCAGCCTGTATAAGTTGTCCAGTAGTATGACGTGATCTACACGATCGAAAGCTTATTCGAAATCAGTGTAGATCACGTCTACCTGTCCCCCCTTATCCATATGCGTTAGGACGTAGTTAAAGAAATATGCCAAGTTGGAGACAGTGGAACGTTTCCTTAAAAATCCGTGTTGTTTAGTGGATATACCTGCGAGAATATACGGGTAAATACTATTGTAAATAATTTTCTCGAACACTTTGCCAACTGTGTTAAGTATTGAGATGCCCCTGTAATTTTCTATGTTTGTACGTGACCCTTTTTTGTGAATGGGAACTATGTTTGCTTTTTTCCATAACTTAGAGATAATTCCAGCGCTGAGAGAGCGAATTAATATTATACTAATAGGTAATGCCAGCGTTTTAGCACAGTTCTTCCAAAATACTGGTGGGATACCATCACATCCAGGTCCTTTGTCGATGGCTAGTCTGCTAAGCGAATCTTTCGCTTTAGAGACTGTAACCTGTAATTTAGATATCGAATCATAACAGTCATCAGCAAAGTTAGGGTAAGCCACATGTGTATCAGGAATTGAGCCCGATATGAATAAGGAGTGAAAAAAGTTTCTAAATGCTTCACAAATTTCATAACCATCGGAGATTTTTTTGTTATTATAGGTCAGCATCTTAGGATAATTTGAACCTCCTTTGAAAGTTTTTATATATGCCCTAAAGTTTTTTGGATTATGTTTTACGTTGTTTTCAGTGTTCTGTATGTACTTTTTGTGACATATACAGTTTAATACAATTTAAATACTCTTTACACCACACCTTGCCAAAAAGCGCGTTTTTCCGCACGCACGCGGGTCGTAAAACAGAAAGCCCTCTCTCGCATATTTATGACCCTCGCCTGCGGCTCGGGCCTCAAAAATTTGCGATATCGGCCTTTCTTTGTTTTACATCCCTTGAATCGTAAATAGCTATTTCACACGTGCTATTCAGAAAATAGTCATTTTTGCCCTAGAATTAGGGATTAAAGTCACACTATTCTTCCCTCATTTGAGAGCAACAATACTCCTTTTCTCATAGAAGGTGTGAAGTATATGTACCTCTTGGTAGCAAAATTATTTGTAAGACATTTCATGTCTTTAGCAGCGGGCGTCATCGGCGGTGTGAAAAGCAGTCATGTGTCATGACTTCATGACATGACATGGAAGCAAAATTATTTCCATCTTGGGCGTAACCTACAATCAATATACTGCCCTCCGCGTAAATAAAGAGTATAAATTTGAGCACTATATCTCCAACCGTTTGGCTGTAAATCCTGTGTGACAGACGACAGACAAACACGACAACTTACATACCTAATTATCCCTTTTGTCAAAAACATATTTTCATGGCGATTTCCATAAAGTACTTGGTATTAAAATTGATTTTATTACATTAGTAACTAAACGTAAATTGTATAAGTAGGTATACAATAGTGACAAAAGACTGTGTTGTTATTCGAATACCACATTAAGGCCATTATTATTCCACTGTGCATTCACCTTTCCACGATTATTGGTCGCGCGCATAAAAATCCAAGTTTTCCTCCTACGGAATAATCACTTTGCATGTCATTTTTTATGGAAATAACTGTACTTTAATGTGATAAGCATGTGTAATGAGTTTTTTGAACTTATTAACATTTTTGTGCATTGAACATATAAACATGTATGTTGTTGTAGCCATCAACAAGACATTAAAGTATATCCTTTGCGTGGTCTGGTAAAATAAATATGAAACTAAGCAAGCAAAATTCAGAAAAATACATATCTGAATCTTTGGTATCATACTTACAATTTTGTTCTCTTAAATTTTATCAGAACAATAACAACTTAAGTATGTCAATCATTTATACCAAAAAATACCAGACTGCAATTTAGTATTTGCTATGCCACAATTTGCGGTTTCCGTGAGCCAATGCTTGGGTACCTACAGAAAATACCGAAATCGGCATATGCGTGCCTATCAAATTCGAGGAGTTCCCTCGATTCCCCCTAGATCCCATCATCAGACCGTCACCAAATTAATATGGGACCAATGTCGGGGTACCTGCTTTAAAACAAAAAAAGAATTATCAAAATCGGCCAACGTGGTCAAGAGTTATCGGGGAACATACATACATAAAAAAAGAACAAGCAAACATGCAGACGAACTGAGTACCTCCTTCCTTTATTGAAGTCGGTAAAAAATAATGAAATGTTTATTTATTTATTTTATTTACTTTATTTGGGGCATCAACAGCAATACATTATGAAAAATACAAAACTTAAACTACAATAACAAAAACCTGTTTTCCCTTTAAAATTCGCTATTGGTTGTTTGTTATATTTTTTTAAAACTAAAATATACATCTAGATTATCTAGTTTATCACTTGATAAACAAGATCGTTGTTGGCATAGTAAAGTAATGATTGTGAGGGTTCTGGGTTCCCTTAACAGGATGGGTTCAGAGTTCAGACGTAAATGAAACAGGACACCAAGGCAGAGGGTATTTATTTAGTAAAAAGATAAGGCACCTGTAACAATACAGATTCGCGTTTAGCCTGCAGTCCATATGGGGTAAGCTAAGAGTAGAATATAGAACACATAAAAATATACAGGAACTTATAATAGTTGTGCCTTTGCAGAATATATAAAAATGTGTACTGAAAACAATAACTGGGTAAACAACTTCACTGCACAAAAATCACCAGAACGAACTGTAGTAAATTGTATAGTAATTAGATAATTATGCTTTATAAATTGTCAAACTGCTTGTGCTTCTAGAAGATGTTTTTGGTACGAAATCCAAGATCGAACTGAGCTGCTGAAAAATGGCTGCGCAGTGTCACGTGGAATTTGGAATGGTGGTCAAAATTTAAAATTGTGATCAGTCAGAAAGTTTGTGTGGAACGTTCCGATACATGCATCGTTACAATGATAAAGTCTCTATCAAATATATGTATGCTTCAAAGCAGGCCCCGGAAACCGATATACTCTCCATACAAAATAATCTTATTTTTTTCGGTCTATAACCTAAATACATTATTGAGTCATAAATAAATAGTATAAACTAATACATAATATTTTACTATTTCGGGATTTTGAGATTAACCGGGTTCCAAGCCCTGCTTCATGGTGCTCAAATTATCTAAACATGAACTCTAACGCATTGATAATAGAGTCGTATTTAGATTAATTTGAACACACAGTTCGCTCCGATATATAATGTGTTGACTGTACAATGATTTGTTCTGAATTTGTTCGACTCAATCCGACTAGAGTGACCTCTTGCTATACGTGATTAAAATGTATTGTAAAAGTATTACAATCAAATCACTAACGACTTTTCTCTTTTAAACAGAAAATTGCAAGCATCTAAAATATCACGTGTCGACATAAACTGTAAAAAGTGTTTTTATTCCCCATTTCATGTGATTTATTATCTAGATTCTGATCTTTATCGTCAAGACTTGTCTTAAAATATTTAAACGATTCTGAATCCTAATCCCGAGACTAAAGCTATAAAACCGTTGTATGTTTTGATTTATATGAGTGTACACGCAGTTTTAAACACACGTTAATGCTGAGGATAGAAAACTGAATCTAATTAAAAACTCGAAGGAAACGATATTTTATCTTTAAATAAACATATTCCGCATTTTATGTGCAGCATCCGCCGAATATGTTGCCATTTAAGATGGTATCTTATTTGTTTAGAATTACGACTTGATTTTAAACGGTACAATCTGCGAAAACGGGGTTACGCAACGGGGTTAAAAAAAATTGGGCCCTGGGTTGGACTATCACAAATCGACCTGAATCGGACCTTGTTAAATGTGGTAAAAAAATAAAAGTAGTTATAATACGTAAATTTATAAATTAATTTTGTACTAAAGCAGTAACGCTGCTAACGGAAATGTATAAGTAAAGGAAAAAATTGAAAATTGGCCGCGTATGCCAGATGTCGCAGGTTCGAATCCTGCTCGGAGCGTTAAATTTTTCCCTTTAATTATAAATTTACGTAAATTTATAGTGTAAGTTGTAATGTTGTCATGAAATACTAACTATATAAAAACTAACCTATGATTATAAAATACTCACCTACTGACAGAATCACAAATATTACCTCTTTATAAATTAATAAGTACATACTCGTTTAGATGACAGCACGTTTGCAAATTACCTGGAAAGAAAAAAAAGTACGTTTAGGAAGTGATTATTGTGTTCGAGTAGTCAATCAATACCATAAAGCACACATAAAATACACAGCACGGCTAGCACAACACGGCGAGTGAGCTATCTCGCGCGCGAGATAGACTATCCGTCTCCTTCTAATTGGTACACACAGAAAGAGACGGATAGTCTACGTCGCGCGTGAGATAGCTCGCGCGCCGTCTTGTGATAGCTGCGCTGGTGACTTCACGGACTTATTCTGCTGACCTGTCGGAATATGTTTTATTGATTGAAAATTCAATCTCACACAATTCTTATCTAACCAACTTTTTCGCATTTGACCGCGCACGCGCAGGGACTCTATTTTGGCATCACACTTGTATCTTACCATGCATACTTACACATTAACAAATCCAGGATCGATACGAATAATAATAATTCCATTGATAGGATGAGAAATTAAACTGCATAGGTATAAAGATTTTCATAAATTTCTCCCAATGCCTTATGATATTATTAGATAATAAATGTAAACAATAAGTGTCAACCATTGGGTATTATAGTGTCAGACATTGGCACTGGGACCTTTACCCTATGAGGAAAAATGCATCAGTAAGAGGAAATCGGTAAAATCAGGAACTATGGCAACACTTTCGCAAGAAATTTTGTAAGTACTTACCTATACAATATATTAATACAAATAATAATAAATAGCCTTTTTTATTTCCTTAATTTTACAAGCAACAAACTTAATTCTTTTTCTAATTGTAAAATATCTTACATACTAAGTTAAGGCCCCTTTCTGGGTATAAGCCTCCTCCAGTTGTCTCCATTGCTTACGGTCTCCTGCTTTCCTTTTCCAGTTGTTTCCGGCTATATATTGTATGTCGTCGACCCACCGCTCTCGGGGGCGCCCTCTGCTTCTATGGTTGCTAGGTAGGTCCTAGCCATGTAGTGACCCGTTTCATCCATCTGTCGTCTGATGCGCGAGCAACATGGCCTGCCCACTTCCACTTCAGATGCTGGGAGTGCTGTAGAGAGTCTATAACCTTGGTCTTATTTCTGATATCTGTACATCTTTGTCTATCGCTAAGTTTTATATTTAAGATGCTCCTTTCCATCGAACGTTGACATGTCTGTATTTTATTTTTTATTTTATTGTTGAAGGTCCAAGTCTGTGAGCCAAATGTGAAGCAAGGCAGTATGCAAGAGTCCATCACTTTTTTCTTTAGTTTCAGCGGTAGCTTAGATTTGAGAATTTCCTTAAGACTCCAGAATTTCTTCTAGCTGATTTTTATCCTTCTTTCCAATTCATCTATGTGTCTGTAGTTTTTAAAATATATTAGTTTTCCTAAGTATACGTAGCTATCTACATACTCCAATTGAGTTTGATTAACTGATATAGGAATTGGAGATCTATTATTACATACATATTTATGGTATCGCACTTGGTCAAATCTGTTAAAACCACATGTCACACCCACGCCGCATATCGAAAACCGTTACACCATTTATGATAAAGCTTGTAGTGATTGTAGTAAATCACCGTGCGGTCGTGCATCAACATTGCGGCCCGCGCAAGCGCAAGTGACGATGATTTTGCATGTCGTCGCGCCGCGCCGGCGCGTCATCGTCACCTGGCACCGTGAAATGATTCCGTTACGTGAGGTCCAAGGCAAGAGAAACTACTGATGAAAATGATTTTCAGCACAATGGTTAAATGGTTCCTGTAGCCCCTACAGAATGCAAAGCTGCACCCCACTATTCGACCTTAAAACCAAAAGGATTTGATTTCTTCGCAAAACCTTGGTGCTAGCTGAACGGGCTGTGAACTGGGCACGGGCGCAGCAATATACCAACATATCTATGTTGGTATATTGCAGTTGGGATTGGAAGAATTCTCCACTCTGTGAGTGCGGAAAGAAAAATCAAACCACCGGGCACATCTTTCAGCGCTGTTCCCTAAACACGTATTCTGGACCTGTTAAAGACTTGGACGCCTTGACATCTGAGATAACTGCCTGGGTTGTGGTTAACATCCTCAAAGCTATACTCTGATCTCTGACTGCCCTTTATAATTATGTATTGCTATACAATTAAATAAATAAATAAATTTAATTCCGGTGCCACATTTAGCAGTTGTAGGTTTATAGACGTACCGGAAGGCACAGTGTGGGTAGACAAGGTGGACTGATGAGAATGCCCTGAATGCGGGTGGCGTGGGATCGGTCATTGTGGCACTCTGAGGAGGCCTCCCTCCTGTTGAGCAGTAGACGTCTTTGCCTGATATGATGATGAGGTATAGATAGAGAAAATTTAATACACTGAACTTAATCCCCATTGTCGACTCTTAAAATACCCAAGAGATGAAAAGGCGTGGTGTAATATATAAATAACCCGGAACCAAACGGGGAAACTCCATTTTTGGTAAATGTGAGAATCGTAGCCGCTTGTGCCTTGCGCTGCAGTCTCAGCATAGTTACGGTAAGCGCCACCAATTTAGCTATCGTTGAGATCGAACCCGCTACGTCTTAACATGCTCGCACAAAGTCGCGTGACAATATTATATTAGCGTTATGACTGTTATGAGAACGGTGCCCGTTAGGTGCACTTACTGTTTTTAATACTTTAATAACCAACACCACCACCATATCAGCCAGAGGACGTCCACTACTGGACATAGGCCTCCCCTGAATTCACGGGGGGTATATGCAATAATCGCCACGCTTGGCATGCGGGTTGGCGATCGCAGTATCTCCACCGCACTCCAGGGATGCTGCTGCCCATCCCCCGGTGGTCTTGGTCGTAGTTTTAGGACATACCCGGGTCCGGGTACTTTAATAACAGCAAAAGCATTCAGTATAAGTATACTCTTATACTGAATGCTTTTGCTGTTTGTTGACGGGGGATGGGCAGTATCCCAGGAGTGCGGTGGAGATACTGCGATCGCCAACCCGCATGCCAAGCATCAGCTGATATGGTGGTGGTGGATACTGAATGCTTTGATTAAGTGCGGAATTAGAGTCGTCATCCATAATATTTAGTTTTATTTTTAGCCCAACGGTAAAAAAAAGCTAAGGCTTGCCTGATGGTAAGAGGCACCGTAGTCTAATAATGACGCTTGCGACCCTACATGAAGTACAAGTGTGTTTCTGATCATTTATTGAATAGACGATTCACTGTGTTAATAGCTAAAAACATGCAGGTTCCTTCCCAACACAGCGTATTCTTTGGGAGCTCTGGCTCTGGCAAAGTTACACAATCACTGCCAGAAACCCGCCTAGGGGGCGCTGTGTGACTTTTCTCAGACGCCGGTCAGCCCGCTAGCGCCCGCTTGGCGGGTTGTCGTTATAAATAGGTAGGTCGCAACATGGGTTTTTCGGGTATATTTCAATATTTAAGTCTAGCAGTGAAAGTATTCAGACCCTTTACATGGCTCCAGAACTTCGACGCGATTTTCGCGACATTACAAGGTTTGATCGAATTCATAGTAACCTAGTGGTAAGTAAATGCACATTGCTGCAAGAGTTTCTCACAGCAACCACATACTTAATAAAAACATGATATCATCCATTTGATTATGATACGTGCGTATATGCCTTCATATATGCTAGATATCATGGTCTATGGACATAGTTCTATCGAAAGGTTCTTTTATTTTTTTTAAACTGTAACTCTTTGCAATGACTGTTTCTACCAAAATAAAGAGAAAAAGAAGATCTGAATTTAGCCGGATTCGTCAACTTTACTATTACGGATCAGGTGTTCCGTAACTTTTGTACACCTTACAAAGGCTTCCACTTGTCAAGCTGATCATACCTTATAAGGCCCGCTCGTTGCATGACATCACTCGCTTAATTGCATGCGTAGGCGCATACACTTCAATATCATAGCGACGTTTGTGCAGAAAGCAAGTAGTCCACCAAATCTGAACCTTAATACACAAATAACAGAGTCGATAAGAGGAATATCAGTTTCTTGGCTGACGAGACCATATGTGATAAAACAATATCACTATCAACATTTATTTAAAAACTAGCTTTATAGTCTGGCAAAAAGTCTTAAAATTAAAAAGTGGCAATACTGTATTGTCGTCCCTTTTTTCTTAGATTGATTTGATGATTAGGGATGACACTATAGTGTTCCCAATTTTTATTTTTTTAGACTTTTTGCCAGACTTTACTCTAAGTATAACAATTGTTGACAGTGCAGATTCAAATTTAGTTTTTCATTATATAGCTCATTTGCTAGTGCTATTAAGTTTAGTGTGTATTTGGTAGTGCTTTGGGAGGCACGTTAAGCCGTTGATCCCGGTTGCTGTCTATGATAGCAGTCGTTAAGCCAAGTTAGAGGCCTCCGGGCGGCTTGAGAACTTCTAACAGTCAAGTTGCCCACTCACTTGACAAGCGTAATCCCAATAAGGTCTAGTTTCCCCCTCGGGTTGGAAAGTCAGATGGCAGTCGCTTCCGTAAAATTAGTGCCTACGCTAACGCTTGGGATTAGGTAGCGGACCCCAGGCATCCTTCAGGATGCAACTGTACTGGGAATAACGCCAGGAGGATGATGATTATATCAAGCTCATAAAAGAGCTTGATCCAATATATACGATGGTTGGACTTATGTTCTAAAACAATTAAGGTAAATATCTCACAGACACTCAAGGAATCCTGGACAATTTGAATCTTAATTATTTATTTTTACACAATTTAATTGATATTTCTAAATATAACATGTATATTATTAAATAAACTAAATTAAAACCTTACAAATCTAAAAACCTAAGTCTAAAATTGGCCCCTGTGGCATGGTGCCGAGGATGCTGGCAGAATTTGAATCTTAATTCAATAACAATAGAGGTGAATGATAGGAAATTATTGGGAACTACGGTGACAAACATTGAGTCGGTTACCTTACACATCAACATCGCAGTAAACAATAAACGAAAACATCTGTTTACCCGTTTAGTCAAACAAAACACTTGCCCACGTGAATTCCTGAATTTCGGAAAATCACGGAAAACGCATAAACCATACAACGTAAATCCAAAAATAATATTTAACGGCCATTACATTCCATAAAACTCGATGGAATCTCGTAAACTGCGTGCCCAGTGCGCGGGCGCAGGCGCGGGAGAAGGTAAAGGCCGAGTAAAACTGGTGTTTTAATCACCAATTACCCACTCATTTAGTCACTAGTTGTGTGCGAAATAATAGTAGTCAATGAGAAAATATTTGGAATAACCTGTAAAAGTAACTTAAATCTGGGGGCACGGTAGTTGGCGCCAAGCGGAACGCAAATACATATTTACTGATATGTAGAATTAGTTGAAGTTAGGGTCGGTAGAGTTAGGCCGTGTAGATTCAGAAGCTTGGCTCTACATGAGATCTGATATCTTTTTCACAGGGCAAACCTTATGTGGTCGTCTTGGCAACATTTTACATGAAATGTTTTTGGTGGGATACTATAGGTTTTTGGACTGAAAATAAACACGAATACTGGCTTATATTACTTCCTAGCAGCAATTTTCATAAAACAGAAATACCCAATAACAAACAATTGTGAATTGTGATTTAAATTCGGTATATTGTCTATTATTTTAAATCAATGCTTCACATCTTCACTGATCACGTCCAAAAAATATGGAACTTTTCTATTAGTTGTTCTTATTTGTCCAGTGTACTAATTAATGATCTATCATTGTGTTTTGTTGTTGATTTTCGTTTTATTACTAGGTTAATTTCTTTGTTTGAGGCTCTGGTAAATGTGCCGCCTATGGCAAACCATCACTGTTTTATAATTCTATTATAGAAATAGGTGACTCTAGTTTAAAACAACTACTGTTATTTTGCAGTTTGCACACGACGTGCAAGAGTCTTGACCATAGCGATCATTGTATAGGCTTCAATTTAACTCACGCAGCAGGCGGGTCCTTGCTGACTGTTCCCGGTTCGCTATCCTATAAACTCTCCGAATACTGTTGGAACAAGATAACAAACTCACAACTACACTAATGTAGACACGCACAGAAACCAACTACGTAAAGTAGGAGGAATAATACCGGACATAATACTAACAAACACATGTACAACTTAGGCATCACATACAGCCCCATGTGTAGAGCATCTATGGAGGCAGAGGAGACGTGTCGATTTATTCTACTGGACTGCAAGCAGCAACTGAACACACTGCGCGGAACAGTAAACAATATTAGAGCTTTGCTGAATTTCATACAGGAGCTAGGGTGGTTATCGACTTGCGGAAAATGCCCAGTAAAACTAACTAACCTCTCCGCCGGAACCGTCTGATGTATACTTATAATCATTTGAATTGGCCGAGTTGTAACAATATCAATCATTCAAAGAGCGACTTTACAATCAAAGCATGAAGATTCAAAATCTAATGACATTTTTACAAAAACTCGGCCTTTTTGAATAATGTCATCTGCAAACGGTTCACCTATTTATCCTATAGCAACTTTTATCCCGATAACGAAGGTTATTAGCTAAAGCTCATATATTAATTGGTACGGGGTTTTCAAAATAGGAGTTGACACATTTTTAAAGTGCTGGTAACCGACACGTGACGCCCCTGAGTGCTACGGTGATCGCTTATCATCAGGAAGATTGTACGCTGATTTTCCACCCACGTGGTTTAGAAAAATTTGAGCCACAAAACTACGAACTGAGCTTGACTAGCTTCTATATGCGCGACTAACTTACTGAAAGTCTGTTATCCAACATCTCAACAAAAGCCATTAAGTTTGCCAGACGTTTTTAAACTTAGTGCCGGTACGAGCCGAGGCTCAAACCTCGACCCTCAGTTTGAAAAACGCGTGCCTTACTGTTCGGCCACGCAGTGGCTTCAGTACTAGGTAGTAGTAACTAATTAAGGCATACGACTATAAACCCATAAACCTCCAAGCTCTTTATTAACACCTTATGTGTAGAGACCTTGCAGGTATATCGACACAAATGGTCTGTATGCAAGACAGACGTCAGTAAACATTGCGGCTGGCTTCGAGCCAAAAGGCTTGCTGTGGGAGGATGTGAGAAATCACGAAAATGCATTTATAACGTGTTTACTTAGAGAATGTGGGAGTCCGATATTTTAAGTCCTTGTAAATTTAAGCATAAATCGGACGTTTTCATTTTTGTGCTCACTGTCACATCACAACCGTGGATGTCATTACCATTTGCGTATTTTTACGCTTGATTTAGAACTTTTAATTCGAGAATTGCCTACTCTTATTGATTACATAGTTTAGTTACTCAATAAATAAATAATTTTGTAAGCTGGGAATAAATATATTTATTAAACTCAATAACAAATCGTCTACGGTGGTATGGGCATATTATGCGGAGGGATGAAAATCATGTGACAAGAAAGGTTACTTGGCATGAATGTGGAGGGATGTAGGAGGAGGGATAGGCCAAGGAAAAGGTGAACGGATTGGGTGAGAGACGATATGAGCAGGTATGATGTGAGTGACGAGATGACGGGCCATAGAGAGGTATGGATGAAAAAATTATGCTGCGCAGACACCAAGTAAATGGGAAAAGGGCACGCGAATAATGAATATACATAAGGTTTAGAAGCGTGACGGGATGTTATTCCAACGTTTCGTGGCAGAATATGTAGCGATACCACGACAAACCGCTTTTCCGTGTCGAACTGTCCACGAAGCATTCATCTGCCGGACAAAAAATAACAATTTCACAGGTTTAATTTTATTTTAATGTAAATTTTATGAATTAAATTAATTTTCACGTTTTCATTTGTTGTGATAAGTTAGGGTTTAAAAACGAATGACAAATACAAACGCAAGTTCAATCACTACACCATTATAAATAACGTTTAGCACTCCGATTATACAGTAAGCAACCAATGTGGGTACACTTTTACTTTTACTTATGTGTCATACTTATGCTACAGCTGAACAAAAAACAGAACTATTCCAACATCGTTATGTTAGTGAGTCAATTTGATAGATGGACACTATACTAACTGTGCCAAGGCCCGACCATTCATAAACCTAGACATATATCACTATGTTTACAACTTGTTACATTATTTTATTGCTACTACAATTTTTATGTTGCTGTAACTAACACGTTTGATGTTTAGCCTAAAAAAATATTAAAAAAAACCCATGATTGTAACATATTTAGAAAATACATAACACCAATAAGTATACATTTCTGTAAAAAAAAACATTTTTGGTACACTACTCGTTGAGAGGGTGCCAATGAGCTCAAATACGGAGGCTTTATCTTGTATAGTTTAGGAGTTGCTATGGCCATCAGTCTCGATAATCAGATCAGCTCGGTGGTACCATAATTATCACCGAAATAACGTAACTATATCAAATTTCAGCTCAATTTTTCTATGGAAAATGACATTTAGCTTACGCAAGCTCAAAAACGTTACGTAATTACCCCACAGGTCAACCTACCCACTAAATTGCAGCTGATGTTTATTAGGACTTCATGATACAACTTTCTGAAAAGTAGTGGATTTACTAATAGGCTCAGTAGATTGGAACCCAAATTCGAGACCAAAATTTATTTTATCCAACAAATTATTGATAACGAATAGTAAAGTGTTGGTACGGGCGGTAAAATTGGAATAGCCACCGGCAAAATGTGTCAATACACCAAGATTTTATAAGTTACGAGATCTTACCAAGACTTTATCATTCATTCCTTTGCATTCCTTACTTTAAAAGGCATCACTGCTTTTAAACAAAGTCAACCCACACTCACTAAAACCATCGAACCTTCAAAATGGTTTTCCAAACATTGACACACGTAAACTAGAACATTCAATACAAACATGCCTTCAAGATGTGGGCAAACAGCGCCCACAGTCGGCCTTGCGGGCAGATGGTGTCACGAGGAAATATACAATATGTATCGATTGGTATGTAATGCCTTTTTGTCACTTGTGGAATGTTCTTACTTCATACACGTGGATTGAGTGTACTTGGTCACGTTGTTACGTATAATGCTCCAGGTTTACGAATGAAGATAAAGCAGTAGTCAGCAAGCCAGCAGCAGATTTTCGTGACCTAAATTCCGCTTCGTTCAGACGATAGCAACTATGTTTTAGAGAGAACTTATCATCCAGAGAGATAAGGCATGAGACCCCGTGAACGTCATCCGCGGTCCCCTGGGTGGGTTGAGCAGCGGTACCTGTACCTGTCTCCTGGAATAAAAGAGGCGCGTTACCAATAATGACTTCCATATTTTAAGTATTCTGAATCATGACATCGTACGAGTAATGCTCTGTACCCGTAGGGACCATCTCAGTGTCAGTGTCAGTGCAGTGGGGGCATCTCAGTGTTCGCCAATGACCCAAAACTTGACCGGGGTTGTTGTTACATTTATTGAAATATACAGTTTCAATTACTGAAACGTTATCCACACATTTAATGAAAATACACATTCAATGGAGCAATACTTGCACGGTTGCACGTTGGCCATCATTATAAAACCACACATTAAAAGCCCGCCCACATGCAATTGACGTAATAATCTTAAGGCCTATTTAGGATTGAAAGCAAAAACCTCCTTACGGAGCAAGTTTGCAAATAAAGCAACCCGTTTAAGATTTAACTTGCCGCGTGTAGGTCATACGACCAGTCCTAATAAAGACTACGAATACATTAAGAACGAATCCCGCACGTAATGATCTTAGAAGCAGCTGCTGCCCCACTTACCGGTTTGTGCCTGCAACCTAAATAAGATACTTGTATTAGTCTCTACATGTCATCATCATCATCATCATCATCATCATAATCATCATCATCATCATCATCATCATTATCATCATCATGACCACCATAATCATCATCATCAGCCCGCAGTCGTCCACTAATTGGACATACGCCTTCCCCAATTCGCGCCACCACTCTTGGTCCTCAGCTCTCCGCATACAATACAACCGCTTCCCACTACTCTCTTCAAGTCGTCAAGTCAGCAGAATGAAATAATATATTAGAATATATTTTGGCTCAGAGGGTTATGTAAAGCTTGACACGCACAGAGCGCGGCCCAGCGTCGTTGCGGGACGGAGGCGGTTTTGCGGTTAAGCGCACGCGGTCCGCACGTCGCACCAAAAAATCGCGCGGTATTCGGTAGAGCGAGACAGCGTGTGTGACATATGAAGAAGTAATCGATAGTCGACAGTTTCGGATAGATCAAAAATGCGCCCGCTCTGTGCGTTTCGAGCTTTAAAGGGTCAGTAACGCGCTTGTGAGTTTTCTGGAGTCTCAAGCGTCCATAGTTTCCGGTATCTGCTTACCACCATGCAGGCCGTAGTCTTGTAAAAAGAAGTTTCATCATCATCATTATCATGTCAGCCGAATGACGTCCACTGCTGAACATAGGCCTCCCCACAACAGAAAAAAGTTTATTTTATGTTAATTCGTGACAAATCACAGTGATAGCTTTCAGCGTGGGAACAACTTCCCTAAATAGGTTAGTTATGTGTTTAACTATCATTAGTGAGCCTTCTCTATGCGGTTATGACTTCGAGTAACCTTAATTTGTAACAGCTTGTTTCCTTAGAAGAGAACATAACAAGGTTTTTATACAAGTTGTGCATTTTTCTGAAGTGGAAATGTAGGGCAATTGACAAAGATACGTTATTTCAAGATTGTTATGTAGTAACAACGCTGAGAAGTCAATAAATGGCTATTAATATTAAAGTCATACTCGTACTAAAAGAAAATAAGTGAATTAGCAGGTAAAAAGTATCTTCTTCAGTTTCAACTTCAGGAGATTGGTATGTCGGCAACGCGCGACATAAATAAAAGCCTGTAACTACACTTCTTAAGCCTTATCCATTAAGTGCTAATTTTTCAAGCTAGTTGTAATAAATCTAGCACAGAGAACATAATCTATTAATAGCCAAATTAAAATTAATCCATACATTAAAATTAATCCATACATGTATATGTGCGTGTATACACACTATAGATAAAAAATTGCGTCAAAAAAGTACAAAAAATGACTCTAAACAATGATCATTTTTTCCTCAAGATTAAGATTGATGGGCGAGTTAAATTGTTTTATAAAAGAAAATTGTTTACAACTCCAAAATAAAATCGTTACAGCTGTTTACAAATACATAAAACAACACTTTAATTTAATGTATTAATGATACCAGAGCTAGGTGGAACACGATAGCAATAAATTAGCCCACGATCCAACGATAGCGGCTGCGCACTGCGCAGTTCCGTCTTAATGTATTGTTCTGGAATGGGGTTAGGTGTCGCGAAATATGGCGGACTACTGCGGCGCCTATAAGCAGAACTATAACCAAGTATAATCGACGAGGAGCGGATAACTCCATCATTGTTGCACTTATATTGCATGAACAAAGATGGGAGTAGGCGGACTTTGTTTTCAGTGGTAGTGCTGCTGGTTCACACTTGTCAGGTCAGAAGTGTTACGACAAAAAAATCGAGTATTCTGATGATTTTCTAGAAAACTTTTCTTTGCTCTTCTGCTAAATAAGGTGCTGGTCTCTTAGTGGTAATAAGATGTAAGTACCTAAGTGCATATTTTTGCATGCAGTAATGTTCACAAATAATGGACTAAGGACCAAGAATAAGTAATGAAAAATCTTCGACATGTATTTCACATTGCGCCTCGACGAGGCGTCATCAAGACATGCGACAGGAGATTTTGCTTGCGCGTCACGTCTACTGAGCGTGAGGTGACGGTGTTCTGGTGGCCGTATACATGCTGTTCACAGTGATCAGACACGATTCACATTGTATATCGTGTACATAATCAGCATCATATAAAAGGTATCAGCATCATATAGAAAACTAACAGTCAAGTTGCCTATTCACTTGACGAAGCTCTTAACTCCAACAAAATTTTCTACAGCTTGAAAGGTCAAACAGCAGCCACTTCCGCAAAGACTATTCCGGGCACCAATACTTGAAATTAGATGTCCGCCACCCGCAATTCTTTAGGAGGCGACCGGGGTAACGATACAGCCAGGTAAAGTCCCATTTAATGTAATTTCCATTACATTGCGGGTTACCAAGGTGTAATACGTTCAATCGATCTATCAAACCCAGCAACATATTTAAAATTGCATGCAATTCTTGCATGTGCGTCAAATGGGGCTTAAAACCGTGGCGGCGCTACGCGTTAGCGACGTCGACGACCGCCGACAGCCTCACGCCAGTCACGCCACTAAAAGCCTCACAAAAAAAATCAAGTTGCAAAAGAAAGCACAAAGTCCTTAAGGGTTAAGTTAAGGGAGCTCGCATATTTGTTGACGCCGTCATTATGAGGACGGAGGACTATAGCAAGCCGTCATATGGCAAACTGTTTCAATGTCGGGTTAATTGGACACTTATAAAACGAAAGACATGCAAGGCCAACTGTGAGTCAAAATGTTTGAGAATAATTACTGTCGGCCTGTTTAGCCTAGTTGGACAGTAACACTACTGTCACTGCCTCCGAAGCTAGAGGTCCCGGGTTCGAATCCCGGTAAGAGCATTTGTTTCTGTGGTGAGCAGAAACATTTTTTCCTGAGGCTTGGATGTTTTTTATGTATTTAAGTATATATCTATTAAATATATCGTCGTCTAGTAACACAACACAAGCCTCATTGAGCTTACTGTGGGACTAGTTCGATTTGTGTAAAAATTGTCCCCTAATACTTATTTATTATTTATTAATATTTATTTATTTATTAATAACATTAGGTAAGGGTACGTTGCACCAAAATTTGATTGTGTGGAAAGTTTGACAAGTTTCTATGGGATGAGGGCTGCCGGAGCAATATTTAATGTTGATTATTTAGTAAACGTATGTTGGTTCTAATACCTGCCCTAAATGTGTAGGCGAACTTCATTTATTTCATACACAGGTACAACTGTAGTGAATAATCAGTTCCCATTGTGAAAGGTCGGAATACGACGGTTCTTTTTTTTTTTTTTTATTAAAAATGGGATTGCTCTTGGCCAGCATCTAGCCAGGGGGCAAAGATGAGGCCGACGATGAAGCGAGCTCACCCAGAAGATGCCTATTCACTCGTGCCTTAAAAAGGTCCAGGTTATATGAACTCGGAAATACAGACGCCGGCAGAGAATTCCAAACCTTAGAAGTGCGCATTATAAAAGAAGATGCAAAGCGCTTGGTTCGAATTAGAGGAATTTCGAATTTCGGTTCTGTCGGGTATGGGTGATTTTTCTATGACAGTAAACGCAACGGCCGGCGTATTTCTCTAGAAGAAAACGGGCCGGCCCGGGCACGGAACGACCTACTGTGAATCATCCTTAACCCTATAATGGCGTATACATAATTATATTTATATTTCATACGAAAACACGCAATCACGCGAGTGGCTCTAGATATTTGCACAAATAAATATTATAAACATTAAATTGAAGAATGTAGATTTTAGAATTAGGAAATAAATATTTAAATTGCATATATTACGTAAAAGGAAATAAAATATAATTTACACATTTGAATGTCTTCCTTATTGCTATTCGAAATGCATAAGTTATTTTCGTGCATATATTCAGTTTAATGAATCAAATAAGTAAACCATTTGATTTCCGTCACTTGCAGTTTCCTTTTAAAGGAAATTTCGTGTACTTTTTTTGAAGTGGTTACCTATAACATCCACCACCACCACCACCACCACATCAGCCCTAGGACGTCTACTGCTGGACATAGGCCTCCCCCAATTTCATGGGGGGTAAATGCCATAATCGCCACGCTTGGCATGCGGGTTGGCGATCGCAGCCCACAACATCCACCTTCACCCTATCGTGAGCATATGGCTAGGTCAAACTTGCTCTTGTATACTCTATTGCATGAGTGAGATGCCCGAGGAGGATTGAGCCCTCTCAGTTCTTCTTAATTGGCGTTTTTAGTGTAAGGTTACTAGGCGAGGCGATTAGTAGTTTAATGAGTACCTACTCGTATCATGATAAATACCTAGTTAATGTATGTAAATGCCTCTAAACACTTTATTCGATGTAATCTGTTGTAGCACAATGCTGGTATTTTTATTGTTTCCCAGACATTATGTCGGTCGCTTATGCAACTTATCGCTGCATTAAATCGGACTTTCGTTTTTTATTTCGTTTAGGTTATTGTTCAAATGCGGTAACATTATATTGTGATTTTATTACAGCGATAATATTTATTATCTTACAAAATCAAAATATGCAAATAGGTCACAAGGACACTTTTACAAGTCAACACATGAATTATTACAATTAAAAAAAACTGACAATTATAATAATGATTTCTTAACTATACTGATAAACAAAATTATGTCATTCAATGAAAATAAACTTTGGAACTCTCTCCCCGTGGAATTGAGGCGTGCTAAATCTATTGCTGCATTTAAATCACAGCTAAAAGAACACTATCTGTCCCTTCCATGATTCTTTCATCCTACTATCTGCTTTTTCGACTATGGCTGATATTGTAGTTACTATGTATATATATATATATATATATATATATTCATATTTATTTATATATGTAGGAATGTATTTATTTATGTTAATTAGTATGATTTATGTATGTGTGCTTTAATATTTACGTGATTGTATATAAGTTTGTATTATGTAATTCTTTTGTTTGCCACCCATTTATAATACGTTTGTTGCTATTTTTCCGCTAGGTTGTCTGGAAGAGATTGCTCTTTAGCAATAAGACCGCCTGTTGTTTACCTCTACTTTTAAGTTTTATACGCTGTTATAATAAGCAATGTAATTTATTGAGGTGCGCAATAAAGAGTTTTTGTATTGTATTGTATTGTATTGTAAAATTAGGCGCCTTCCTCGAGATAAAGATATCGGGAGCGGTACGATATGAGAAGATGAGCGGTACGATTTGTCAGCTGTCAGTGTCAACCGAGGGAGAGGGAGCGTTCGTGGCCCAGCGGCGCCCGCGTACCGCGTGCGTGCGGTATGCGAGGTTAAGCAATGTGGGCGCAGGTCAGTTCTTGGATGGGTGACAGCTTTGAATAGTTACTAACTGAGCGCTCCCGTGCTTTGGAAGGCACGTTAAGCCGTTGATCCCGGCTGCTGTGTACGATAGCAGTCGTTAAGCCAAGTTAGAGGCCTTCGGGCGGCTTGAAAACTTCTAACAGTCAAGTTGCCCACTCACTTGACAAAGGGGGGTCTAAGTTGCACCACGTCCGTAGGGAGTCCCCACCGTTACCCTACATGTGACCCCTGGGTGGTGATAAAAGTGCAACAAAAACTGGCAACCGTACTTGTCTTCTCGAAGATCTCACGGTTCGTAAATAAATGCCATACGATTAAAAAAAAAAGTGTCAACCGATACGAATGTAGTACTGCCCCACTTCTGCGCGTGGTATTACTACTGCGCAAACGTAATACTGACAGTATTTCGTCAAGTGAGGAAATCTCATATCGGTAAACTCACGTCAAAGAGCAAAATACCTGACATCGCTTCCGCCCGGCCAAGTCAGAAAATCGCCTAAGGCGACTTCCTGACTTGGCGGGATAGGATCGCTATGAGGTATTTTGTTCTTTCACGAGAGCTTACTGATGTCGTAAGGATTTCGTCACTTGACGGGATATTGTCAGTATTACATTTGCGCAGTAGTAGGTAATATCATGCGCGGAACCGGAGCAGTAGGTGCTGCTCTCTTCTGCGAATCCCGCGCCATTCACGAAGCACTCATTAAAGAGGCCTTTAACGAGTCCACTAGCGCCACTCGTAAATAATTGTGATTATTTTTTAACGATAAAAAAATCCTAGGTAAAAAATAATACAATTAGTCCATCAGTTAGACTATCAAAAAATATTGCACACGTATTTTTTACTTTAGTCTCTCAAACAAAAAATGGCAAAGTAAAACGCGTCTAAGCCCGTGAGTGGGGGCTAAAAAGTGTATCACGGTGTGACGTCACGTGGTTCTTTAACGGGCTAAGATATCTTAATATTTTATTGTTTAATTAAAAAAAAACGATTTTAATATTTTGTGAACATTTAACTGATTAATTATATTTTTGGACACAAAACCTTTCGTGCAAATCGATTAGGAGAGACGATCATTCTAAAATTGGATTTACTTCATTTTTGTCCGTTCGTAGTTACCCGTATTGCCGGTATAGAAATTATTTTCTTGCTACATTACACTATACCAACAAACAATAAATCTACTCATTCCTCCTATTCTTTTCAAGTTCACTACGACATTTAATCCGCTTTTATTACTTTTATCACGAGATGAAACCAACACAAAGCAACTAAATATAAAGTAGTTGTTAACATTTAAAAGTCACGCGATCTCGTCAGATTACTTTAAGACACTCTCACAACGTGGTCAAAAATACTTAATACCGTGTCACTTTGGCTCACCGCCTCATAAAAACGGGTTATGATTATTATGTTACTACGACAAAGTATTATGCCGCTTTTATTGTGCCAATAACAAACCGGTCCATATTATATAATGGACGTAGAAGAAGCTAAAACTGGTGTTATCTGACACCGTATATGTAATAAAAAGAATGAAGCAAGCCAAGAAAGGGCTTCTAAAGAATATTTTACTTTAGAACTTAAATTTTATATTCTCATGTTAGTTGTGTGATACAACAGTAGATTGCCCGGATAAGGGCGTAAAATTTGACATTTCGAGAGATGTTCAACGGTCCACTTTACTGCCGATCACTAACTTACACCTTTCTGTTCTTGGGCAAAATAAATCCAAGGTAAACATCCCATTGGCCATATACTTGACATTTTCAATCTTAATTTATAAAAATGGAGGTGAACTTTAGGGACGATTTACACCGAACTTGGAGTCGGCGCGCACCTCATCACAATCAAAGGAATTCGAACCCTCCATACAGAAGTTAGATTTGATATTTGAATGAGTCGCGAGCAGCCGGTCGGTGTTAATTGCGTCCGTTGGGGCGAAAACTTGAGTGGAAATCACGTACTGCGGGCATATGATAGTTGCCATTTTATCACTTATTGTCGTAGATAAGATGCCCGTCACTCTCGCACTCGCATACTTGTCAGAACGTGACGAATGTCTTCCTCACTTGACGAAACACTGTCAGCATTACTTTTGCGCAGTAGTAATACCATGCGCAGAAGTGGGGTAGTACTGCATTCGTATCGGTTGACACTGATAGCTGACAGTTTTCTCATATCGTACAGCCTCCGCATTCACAAAACAGGAACGAACCTAAAGCGACTATCTCACTTGGCGGGGCGGGATCGAAATGTGGTATTTTGTTATGAGCTTACCGACATTGCACAGATGTCCTCACTTGTCGAGATACTGACAGTATTACGTTAGAGTAATATAATGCGCAGAAGCGCGGCAGTACTACATTCGTATCGCCCCGTTTCCTCGCATGATATTACAACTGCGCAAATATAATACTAGCAGTATCCCGTCAAATGCAGAAATCTGTGCGACAGCGACAGAAGTAAGCTCACGTCAAAGAACATTATTTATAAAAAAAAACCGGCCAAGAGCGTGTCGGGCCACGCTCAGTGTAGGGTTCCGTAGTTTTCCGTCCGTCACATTTTTTTTTTTTGAAAAAATTACAAAAACTTTTCAACCTATCAAGTTCAAAATAATTTTCCTACAAAGTTTTAATAAAGTTCTACTTTTGAGATTTTTTTCATATTTTTAAAACTTATGGTTCAAAAGTTAGAGGGGGGGGACACATTTTTTTTTACTTCTGGAGCGATTATTTCCGAAAATATTAACATTATCAAAAAATGATTTTAGTAAACCCCTATTTATTTTTAAATACCTATCTGACAATATATCACACGTTAGGGTTAAAATGAAAAAAAAAATCACTCCCCACTTTACGTATAGGGGAGGTACCCTAATAAAATATTTTTTTCCACTTTTTATTTTACCACTTTGTCGGCGTAATTGATATACATATTAGTACCAAATTTCAGCTTTCTAGTGCTAACGGTCACTGAGATTATCCGCGGACGGACGGACAGACGGACGGACAGACGGACGGACAGACATGGCGAAACTATAAGGGTTCCTAGTTGACTACGGAACCCTAAAAAGGCCAAGTGCAAGTCGGACTACGTACAATAAAGGTTTCCATACTAACACTTAAAAACATTACGGACTGGACTTAGAATCAAAAAGGTCGTAGCTTCATAGGAAACTCACGGCACTCCACCCCACACACATGCCACACATACCACCACGTATGCATGCCTGTGACACCCCTGGAGTTGCAGGCGTTCATAGGCTGCGGTGACCGCTTACCATCAGGCGGGCCGCTTGTTTGCCAACGACGTGGTATGAAAAAAAAAACTTACGTCCTTTTGTTTGAGCATGGCTTTTTTAGCGATAACTCAAAAACCATTAGACCTAGTTAGTTATTTTAAATATTATATTACTGAATTACAAATATTTCTAATTCACTCATGATCTACATAAAGTTTAGGTACATTTTTATAGCTAAAGTTATATAAAACTACTTAAAAATAACTAACAACGACTTTTAAGTACTTCGATCAACACAATACAATAAAATAAAACCCAAAGCCACGGAACAAATGTGTAACGAATCGCCAAATAGTCACAAGCAACTTAAAATTACTATTACAAGCCCACCCAAGAATTATCTAAGCGTCGTCCCGTCATGACGAAAAATATAATTATTATATTTTTAGTCACGTCACGGGTGATAAGGCCCGCCGCACACGACGGTTCCTAACCTACTTTTACTGTCAGCGTCAGCCTGGGGCAGTGTGTCGAGTTTAGCCCCAATTTGTATAGTAAAGTGGCTCCTTTATCAAACTTCTTAGAAACACGGTATTTTGAAAACGTGACGTAGATAAAAATGAGTACTTGACTATTTTTTATAGTATTTCGAACCAGTTTTTAAATAGGATCAAATGTCTATATGGGTCTTACTATGAGAGCACAAAATTAAGAATAGGGGACAAAATCAGCTCGTCAGTAAACACGCTGAAATAGTAATTGACTAATGGCGTTACAATAGATATTCATGTTGTAAAGGGAAATCAGTATTCTAGCCTATTCAGAAAGGAAATGCTACCAGTATCGTCGGCACAATGAATGCCTGGGGCCATTCCCATTTTTTTTATAACAAAGTGTAAAATATCACCTAATAGTAGTAACTAGTTACCCGCGCGGCTCCGCCGCGTCGACGTACTACGAAGAATGCAAGCGAAGCCGCGGGATAGAATATAGCCTATCTATATTCTATCCCGTGGCTTCGCTCTCGATTACAAAGTTGATTTAAAAACATTTGTGTCACAGTCAACCATAAAAAAACATATTTGCACCCCGATCCACCGCATAACTGGGCCTTGTACGTGGGCCATGATGGGCTAATGAGATATCAACCTACATGCATTTCTGTAGGGTTCAACTTTGTAGGGTTTGATATCCTCAGACAAACAATGAAAAAAAAAAGAAAATTAACCTTTTGAACGCCATACTTTATGAACCACAGTGACACTTACACGCCAACTCATTTTTCATAAGAGATAGAATATAAACCATAGTGTCACAGAATAAGTAATAGTACATAGTATAAAGTACGAAGGTAATTTTCATATATCATAACACCTACGTTCTCGGCAATTAAAGGTTGTAATTATTTTTTTAACCTTTTAAGCGCATTATCTATAGAAATGCATGTAGGTTAATATCGCATTGGATGCCGTCGCCATGACGGATATATTCGTCGTTGTATTGAATCGATGGTGCGCATATACTTCAAATGCGTTGTTGGCGTCGTAAAGGTTAATTAGTGCAACATTGTTTTCTCGTTCGTTTGATCTAAATCCACCAATAAGTAACGTCTACTCCAATGAGAACTTCTTTGCTTATGATCTCTTGATCACCCTACTGGTATGGCAATAGATGGAAGAGAGACACACTTAGACACAGCGAATCTCTTCTCTTTCAAAATGTTTTGCAGCTTATCTATGATTAACTCAGAAACAGTTCTGTAACTCACAACGTAAAGTTTAATTTGGTTTGTCATTGTTTTGGCAGGTATCAATATCAGTCAAGATATACGGAACGTATATTTGAAGCGTCATTGGTTTGTATACCAACTTCTTTGTTTAAACCATGACAATATAATATTGACATAATAGAGCACAATAAAAAAAAGTGACACAATACGTATGTCATTTATGTAAACATTTCATTTATTTTCTGCTTTATTCGACAGAACTGAACAGGCCCTGTTCACATTATCCGATCCGATATCGGCGTTGGAGCCGACACGGTTATGTATGTATGTATGGCTTTATTGTACATAAAACACGGCAAAATGACAAACAGACAGAAAGTGGAAGTAAAAAGGCTAGCTTATCCCTATATGTATAGAAAACTGCCACGTGTGTAAGTATATATATCCAAGTTGGTCCCGTTTTTGTCAAAACGCAGTTCTGATGATGGGATCCACGAGGAATTGAGGGAACTCCTCAAATATTTAAGGCAAACATATAGTGATTTATGTGTTTTTATCAACAAGTCAAGCATTTGCATCCAAAAATGTGACATTGGATAAAGTTGAACTGCTGATGATGATCAGAACAGAACTCTTCAACGACGAAAAGTTCACGTTTGGCGATTTGTCCTCCTAGCTGTGTTTGTTAAGCAAGTTCTATTTTCACGATAAATTTTTGTCATGCTTGATTTCTGATGATGGGATCCATGAGGAATTGAGGGAACTCCTCAAATCTTTAAGGCAAAAATATAGTGATTTTTGTGTTTTTATCAACAAGTCAAGCATTTGCATCCAAAAATGTGACATTGGATGAAGTGGAACTGCTGATGATGATCAGAACAGAACTTTTCAACGACGAAAAGTTCACGTTTGGTGATTTGTCCTCCTAGCTGTGTTTGTTAAGCAAGTTCTATTTTCACGATTGATTTTTGTCATGCTCGAGTTCTGATGATGGGATCCATTAGGAATCGAGGGAACTCCTCAAATGTGAAAGGCACACAAATAGTGATTTTAGTATTTTCATGAACTAATCAAGCATTTTCATTCATAAAAGTGACATTTGATGAAGTGGAACTGCTGATGATGATCAGAACGGAACTCTTCAACGACGCGTTGGTAGTTCACGTTTGGCGATTTGTTCTCTTCGTTTTGTTTGTCAAGCAAGCAAGGTTCTTCCATGATTCCATGAGGAATTGAGGGTACTTAGTCTTCTACCATTATAAACATACTTATAGCCATTTTTATTTTATTGTATGGAATCTAAGAGTGCACCATCTAAGTATAATAATCTTTCACCGGCCTCCCCCATTGAAGTCGGTTTTATTACTTAAAAATTATTTTTCAATAAGTTGTTGCAAGTAGAGGCAATCCCTGATGAATGGTGCAACAGTTTGCTGGTGCCCATCTTTAAGAATAAAGGCGACATACAGGATTGCAACAACTATCGGGGAATAAAGCTCATGTCACATAGTATAAAGATATGTGAGAAAGTGATAGCGAGACGAATGAGAGAAGAAAGCGAGGTAGCACAGAACCAATTTGAGTTTATGCCGGGCCGAGGGACAATGGAAGCCATATTTGCACTCCGCCAACTTTGTGAGAAATACCGGTTTGCACAAAAAACTTGCATATGGTGTTCATTGATCTGGAGAAAGCATACGATAGCGTCCCCCGTAAGGTTCTGTGGTGGGCTATGAAAGGAAAAGGTGTGCCAGAGAAGTATATCAAACTTGTTCAGGCGATGTATGACACAGCTAGGACTCACGTCAGGTCCGAAGCTGGGGTAACCGACAAGTTCAATGTGGCTGTAGGTTTGCACCAGGGGTCGGCTTTAAGCCCGTATTTGTTCCTCCTGGTTATGGATGCTCTAACATCGGACATACAGGAGGAAGCACCCTGTGTATGCTGTTTGCCGACGACGTTGATCTTGTCGGGGATAATGCTCTTATGCTCTTATAAAATGGCGGGAAAAGCTGGAGAACGTAGGATTAAAATAAGCAGAACCAAAACAGAGCACTTGTTCTGCGACTTCGGCGGTTTATCCAGTTTTTCCCAAATTGCCTTGGATGGTGTATCCCTACCAGTCTGCTCCAACTTCCGGTACCTTGGATCATTAATCGAAAATGACGGCAATATAGACCGTGAAGTGAAAAATAGAATAAATGCGAGATGGATGAAATGGCGACAGGTCTCTGGAACAGCTTGCGATCCACGAATGCCCCTTAAACTTAAGGGGAACATTTATAAAACGATTATAAGACCTGTCGTAATATATTATTATTATTTATTTATTTCAGACATCCATAGGGTTAGGTAATACAATAACTTATATATCTAATGCTAGTACTACAATTAATAATACACGAAACAAAAACAGAACATTCCACAACAGTTAAAATTTCCGCGGCAGTAAAGCAACAGGTGTGTTTAGTTGCACGTACCGCTCAACTAGGGGCGAATCCCACCCCTGTGCCAGCATATATGATATATGGATCAGAATTTTGGGCAACGAAAGTGACGGATGTAAGAAGAGTGCACGCAGCTGAGATGAGAATGCTGAGATGGATGTGTGGAGTGACGAGGAAAGATCGAATTAGAAATGAGTATATAAGGGGAAGTTTGAAAGTGGCACCCGTGACAGAAAAATTAGGAGCAGTAGGTTAGCATGGTATGGGCATGTAATGAGGAGGGATGAATGTCATATTGATAAAAGAATATTAGGGTTGAATGTCGAAGGACGAAGAGCGATTGGAAGGCCCAAAAAGCGATGGATGAATTGTGTGAGGGAGGATATGAGAAAGGAAGGAGTAAGCGCTGAAGAGACGAATAATAAAGAGGAATGGAAGAAGAAAACATGTTGCGCCGACCCTGCATAAGCGGGATAAGGGCAGGGAGATGATGATGTGAGCAGAAACATTTGTTCCTGAGACTTGGATGTTTTTTATGCATTTAGGTACATATCTATTAAATATATCGTCGTCTTGTACCCATAACACAAGCTCATGGGACGAGTTCAATTTGTGTAAAAAATTGTCTTCTAATATTAAAAAAAGAAACAAATATGAAATACCTGTGAAGGTTTGATCATGATTTTGAAAAAAAATATTTATTTATATTTCAATCTATTTTATGATATTTTGATCGCTCTCTATTCATGTATAGTGACACCATGTATACAGAAAGTAGCGAATTCTGAGGCGTGCAAAGGACGTGCTCTATCAGACTTGAGTAGGTAATCGAGGGTAACCTATTTTTGTAAAAACGGCTTTAAAATCATTGTTTGAAGTGGATACTTTGTTGGTAGCTTGAGTGAGTTATACTCAATGTTTTCAATTTTAGTTCCGTCACTAACGCTGAATATCAACCAAATAATAAATAAGTACTCATATGAATAGGTACTAAATATATATATATATAAATCCCAGAAAAAAAGACTTAGTCATAATTCTGGTTAAATTTTCAGAAAAAAAATAACAGAACACTGCTGTTTGTATTAACTTATACGTAGATACATATCAAATAATTTACGTTTATTTTATCACAATACATAATTATGTTCTAAGCACAGCCGTCAAAACTCAATTACTCTCACTAAATCATTGCTTAAAATTTAATAGCTTTGTTTCAATGTCAAGTTAGCAGTTAATGATCGATGTTGTACACCCAGCATTATAAATATGTTCACAATATAGTACCCTATTGCATATCCACGAGGTTCTAAATTGCATACATATTTTTGACGGCTGTACCGTGTAGGCAGTTAGGAAGACAAGTGCCAAGTTGGCCTTCTAGCAAATGTCACTGATTCATGAATAATGGCCAAATGTCATTGGATAACGTTGATCTGGTTTGCCTTAATTAATCATTCTGAATCGTGTAAAGTATGCAGAAGCTCTTTTTAAGTGGATATAAAAAATCAGTATTATTTGGACTCTCCTTCAATTTGTGTGTGTGATAAAATCATTCGGCTTATTGGGATAAAAATAATACGTTTCTACTTTAATTAAAAAAACATAGCATTCCTCACCATATTTACTAAATAACACTGTGGTCTGTGTATCTCGACAAGCGGCAGCGTGTCCAGCCAAGTTCACCCCAGGAACTGGCGGACAGCAGCCGTGTGTTAAAATTGGTACATGTATTATTAAGATCCTTAAGAACAATTGGACCCCCAAAATTTCATAAAGATAGGTTTAATAGTTATTGAGATATTAAATTCCAAAAAACGGCATTTTTACAACTGACTGACTGATTGACTGACTGACTGACGAGTAATCCAAAGCCTAACCCACTTCCAGGTGACCTAGAAAGCTGAAATTTGACATGCAGCTTGGTAATTGTGTGTTTACACCAGAAAAAATCAGAAAATAGTAATTTTTTAATTAGTTTTATAATTATTATTATTTATGCAAGTTACCTTAAAACTCCGTCATTTATTAACCGATTTTGAAAATTCTTTTTTTGTTTGTAACGGCATACTTCAGGGGTGGTACCATTGGCATCAAGTCAGAATTTGATCCAGGGGTCCTGGAGAAATCGAGGGAACTCTTCAAATATTTAAGGTGCACCTATAGCGATTTGGGTATTTTTTTTAGTAACTCGTGCATTCGATCTTGAAAAGCACCATTTAGCAAAAAGTAATGGTATCCCATCAAAAACGTAGATGTGAAAATGGCAGCCAAGTTCAATATGCGAGGCGTTGTTGTCGTCTCACCGATAAAAGAATTGAGATCTAAATGGTTGCCAAGTTCCGTAGATTATCTGAAAAGGTGCCAAGTCTGGCACTAGATTGTTTACAGTAAAACTAATTTACTGCGGCTTAATGCAGTTTGAGCCTTATGTTGGCAGTTTTAAGTTAGTTTTACTTTAGTAACGATTACCTTACCTACAGCATGGATAATACTTTACACTCTCATTGAACGGTATCACTTTCTTAACATCATTATGTTTTCTTTCCAGCTGAAGTGAAGAAGGCTTGGTCTTATCTCGATCTTAAGTAAAAACTCCGGTAGTGATTCTTATCTAACCAATAATTGATACTAAGCAGCTAATTAACTACCTTACTTGATACTATTCCGTATTTAAACATCTATTAATACTTATATAGACTGATGAAAAATACACACCATGAGGTTTTTTTAGGCACCTTTTAAGGCATCAATTTCTCGGCGTCACAAGAAAAGAACAAAAGGATTGCTGTAAATTACAGGGGCTATTTAAGGAGTGTTAAATTTTTATTAGGGTCTTTTAAAGTATGATTTTATAAATAATTTTCTGATTGTATTTGAGATTATGTACTTGTAAAACTTTTGAGTGATGTTGTTACATTCATCGAAAGTTTTTTCTTGTGCATAGCAGTAAAATATTATTGCTATAAAAATACGTGATTTATTATACTTTAAAGGGACATTAAACAGCAGTTTTCTTTTGTCTTTTAACAGAACACTGCACTTATAAAAATTATGAGTATTCGTGTAGCACAGACACAGACACAGATCCTAAAGCAGTACATGGCTCATAAACCTAAGATACCTATAATATTCTATCATAATCATCATCAGCCATAGTCCGTCCAATGCTAACGTAGGCCTCCATCATTTTGCGTCACAATAATCGATTTTGTCTTTCCCCGTCCAGCCACTGCCAGCAATCCTCTTAAGGTCATTAGTCCAACGAGTTGGAGGACGTCCCACGTCATAATATTCTATACATAATGATAATTCGGAAAAAAACTGAAGTTTGCAGTTTCAGAGAAACGGCATACGAACGTCAAAAAAGTAAAATATGACCAACGGTTAATTAAATTTAAGTATTTTTTTGGCTATCAGGAATTGAGCGATCCCCTTTAGGTATCATCATCATAAGCCTATGACACTTATACGTCCCACTGCTTGGCACAGGCCTCCCCACGCTGTCCCAGTGCAGGTTGGTCACTTCACATAGGTACGCTTTGAATTAAGTATCACGATGTTTTTCCTTCGCTTTAGGTATAGTTTACCGATAATGTGCGATATTACAAGCATCTCGATTCCACATAAAATAAAATAAAAAGCCTTTTATTTCGATGCAGAATACAAAAGAAAAAAGAACTATATTAGTACATATTATACGTTTTGTTAGTAATAAATTTGTTTCTAAAATTAAGTTGTATTTTTTTCTTTTTCAGATATTTATTTATCGTGTGTTAAATAAATATATTATATTTTTTATTTATCTGCAAGAAACTCTGTGCAGGTAAAGGCTCCAAAGATAGCTTGTCCTCCAGTTCTTCTTAGATTTCACATAACAAAACCAAAATGGACATGATCTTTCACATATCATTTGTGAACGTCCAACTTTAATCAGAGTCGGTTTCGCAAATTGGTCATCTCAAACCGGCTCCAGCGCAATGGCGAAAGTATTGCGCAACGCGCATGCGTAGCGATGGTGAAATAAAAGTGATTTCTTCTTAACCAGGTAATCGTGCGCAGGCTTCCTTTAACGTAATAAGTAAGAAAGATCTTCAGTTGGATTGTAGATCCTACTAATACAAATATGAGAATTCACATTACATTTTATTTTTATTGCTGCACCAAAAAGAGTTAATTAAATGGCACGTAAACAATGGTAGACAATAGGCGGTCTTATCGCTAACAAGCGGCCTCTTCCAGACAACCTTTGAGTAGTGGAAACAATGCTGAATAATTTTAAACGATTGACTGGATGATGATTTGAAATTACTGATGGGTTTGGATGAAAGGCACATAGATTAAAGCACATACCTAATCGTAATACTTTTTATCCCGAAAATATTTATGTCCCCCAAAAAGATGAATAGGGAAACAAATATTTGGGGTAAAGATATCGATTCACATATATTTTTTTTTAATGGAACTGTTAATGGAACTCGTAGACTAAATAAGTGACTCGCAAAGAGCGTCTACTTTATTCGCCAACAAACTGGTCTGCAGTTTGACGAAACTTTGTAATAGTTTTAAGTCTTTTTACCTAATATATGAGCAATAAAAAACACTATTCGTCATTTAAGGGTAAAAAAATGTTTTTACTGATATTCACACTGTTGTTCAGTCAGCATGTCAAAAGCTCTTAATCCCTTGTAATAAAGACTTTTGAACTTTTCAAATGTGTAGCTACTTTAGATGCTCTGTACAGAAAGGTGTGTGTCTAGAAACTACACTTCTACTCTTTTGTTTTGTCACAAATAAATGTTTGAAGTATCAGACTTTACCCGACTGCGCCAGAAGGAGGGTAATATTTTTCGACGGTACGGATGTATGTATAATTGTTTGGCACGCTCTGCAGCCTGAACGGCTCGATTTATTTTAGCTTGTGAGGTGTCGTTAGATTCGTTTTTACTGTGAGAGTGACACTGGTTATGTCAAAATAAAAAATAAAAACCAAATGGCGATTTTTGGCGACATATTCACAACACAATTACACAGAAACGGAGTCGGGTTTTTTAGTTTTTTAATTAATTAGTCTTGTTTAAATTTATATTTCCTGGATGTTCAAATGTTCACTCATCATATAAATATTCAGCATTATGGTAATAGTAAGCAGTGAGTACACAAATTCAGCTAATTTCTTCGCTCTACTTAAATTCTGGTAATTTATATCACATTTTACGGCGGAATTTCTCGACCGAGTCGTGATTTGCGTACAAGTAATTATTTCTTTGAGACGATTTAAATGACTTTCCAGTCTAGTTGTCTCGTGAACTAAGTAATTAGGGTCGCATTTAGTTGTACCTAATCCTTTGGTTTACTCTAATTTTAAGTAAGGTTCTAATGATCGACATTAACATAAACTCTATAACCGAGGCACCTACATTGTTTTGGTAAATGCCCCCGAGAATAAACAGACCAATAAAAGTGTGTTTCTCTCCCGGTTAACGGTCCTGTGGACGCAAACGACACCCCGTGACCACCTGGCCAAGGCACCTGGCATAGGGGTGACGAGACACAACTGTACTTTTTACTTTTTTTACACCATGTCGGTGGCAAACTTGCTGACGGCCTACCAGATGGTAAGTGGTCACCGTCGTCTATGGACGTTTGCAACACTACTACTTCCATTTTGACTTATTCAGAATACGATCCATAAAAAATGCGTTTTCATGTGGTTTCCAAAGTTAGTTCAATTTCTTTTTTAGGGAACTGTCCCCCAATATTGGCATAAAGTAGTGAAATTATTGCTCGTTTTTCTGTCTATTGAATAAAGATTCGTTTTACCTATTGGAATTGAAATGGAAAATAAGGGCCTTTACTGATGATTGTATAAATCAAAATCGCATGCAATTTGTTGCATCATGTAATGTAAGGGCCTTTACTGATGTATAAATCGAAAATAGCATGCAAGTTGTTGTATCATATAATGTATGTGCCTTTACTATAAGTAATGTGTAAATTGAAAATCGCATGCAAGTCGTTGTATCATGTAATGTATGGGATTTTACTGATGTACCGTTGAGGATTGCGTGCAAGTTCTTGTGTCATGTAAAGGCCTTTTCTGGTGTATTATTTTGTTTTATTTAAGATGACGAAAAGTACTTTATAATAACCTTTACCACCATCTATTGTTTAATTGTTAGCTTCAAGTAGGGTTGTTAAATAAACTACTCAGGTGCGTGTTGTTTCAATATGTATGTTTACAATACATTGCACCTGCCACGATTCGGTCTGTTTTTGTTATCCTTTCCTTTTTTATTTAGACAACAAAAGGTGTTGTAAAATCCTGATTCAGGTGCTTTTCGTCATCTTAAATATAATAAACTATATCATTGAAAATCATTAAATCATCTGGGTCTCTTCAAGACAAGAGTGAATAAGCTATTACTGAATCAGTGAGCAACATCTTAGGCCTTGTCATCGCTCTCCATCAGGTGACACTAGGCCCAATCGCTGGTCAGTCAATCATAAAAAAAACCTGATGTACGTATCATTGACTGAATCAAGTAATTTAATCTTCAACTCACGCATTTACTATTTACGAAAACCTTCATCGTCGATTAGTTAGATAAAATACCTTGTTATTTACTTTAAAGGTGATTCAAACGCGATTGAACTTGAAAGAATCAATGAGAAATCATTGTTACATCCTTGCACTTCGAATCAGGTATTCGAAGTTTGTAAATAATTTGTTTTCAATGTGAATAGTGAATTGATTGATCTTTCTTATTAAAAGATCGTTTGTAAACAGATGACATTGAAAGTATTCAACCATTTAATAGTAAACAAAACAAGCAGTGTTTATGACAAGTAAATCATAATAAAAACAATAAAGTCGTCATAACATAACATACGGATCTTGTAAAAATATGTAGGTAGTTAATAGTGTACATACGAGCCTAATTTAGGTATTAGGTACTTACCTATATTTTCAATTCACTATACTTACATTCAACATATATTTCAATGAATCCTCAAATCAAAATAGGGTCAGTAGCGCTTGTAAGACGCTACTATAAAATTATAGGCTTCGGTATCTGTTTACGAATAGGTGTACCGTATAAGAGTTTGCCACCGTCGTAAAATAAAAACAAGGATGAATTAACAACAGAACAAAAAAACTATGAAAACGTTATAGATATTAGGAAAGGTGCCAGTGCAGTACTCGACAGTTTGACAATAATCCATAGCTAATAGCAATAGAAGTGCTGCACAAGGTGTCAAATATTGAGACGTTTATCTTATGTATTACTATAGAGTAAGTTCTACATAATACTTGCCTCAGCGATTTTTTTTTTATTCTCTTGCTCAAAAATTATTATACTTTTCCAGCAGGGCTAAATGTACTACTTTAGGGAAAGTATGTATTACGTATTTAAGATTTACAAAACATTTCAATTTGACCAATCAAAACACTTCACCAATCACAATAGGTACATCAATTTAACTATTTATAATAAATACATGTCTTCTTTACCATCAAATAATTATACATATATTTGCTGTGGAATATATTGTTATATTTGGGAGGATAATCTTTGTTTATTTATTTACTCGCAATCGAAGTGAAAAGTAGAGTGTATAACTCTGGTCTAATTCTAAAAGCCATAATACCCCTCGAACTATTTTTCCACACTTGTCATACAATCTACTATTACTTACAGTTTTTTTTTAAACACGTACCTACATTTTTTAATATTGTACTAAAACAAAACTACACAATGTCTGCGCTAAACTCACTCGCTCGTTAAAGTCTTATTAAAGTAAAACGAGTTCGGTCCAAAAATATCCTCGATGACCTAAGCTCGAACCTTTTTTTCCCAAATTACCTCAACCGCACACTTGTCTCATATAGATGTTAACACACGCCTTAATGTAACCTAACATATGTGAATGAAATAAACCTTTCTAACATGTAATCCAATCTTAAAATTCGCAACTAGGGAGGTACTAGTGTAGGAATTTAAAAAAGTTCCTCGACTGTAAACGAATAATTATGTAAGTTCGGAGATGATTTCATCAATAAACAACGTACAACATGGTATTGATAATAGAAGGACTGTTTCCAAAACCAGTCGCACTTACCTTGACAGTAGATGTTTTGACAGCTGGTTTGCGTCAACAAAGCAGACAATAGCACTAGCAAAAACTTGGATACAATCCTTTTCACGTCCTTAAAAACTTCGAAAAGTAAAAGAAACTGATAAGGGAAGGTAACACCCACGTTCACTGCAGCACTGGCCGAAAAACTTCAAAATTCACTGTTCACTGTTTCGATCGTTTTAAATTTCGAACGCTGTGCAGCGGCGTGCGTACGCGTCGGTATTCGCGCGCAACACTGACTCTACGTCGGCCATTTTCTAGCGGCGTGGTGGGGCAATAGGAAATAAAATGGAAAAAGACAACCTTATCCCTTATGTGGTACTGTTTCGAAGGTTCTAAGGATCTTAAAAGACGAAATGGGGTGATAAATTAAATACAGTAATGCGTACCTAATGCTAGCTTTTCTTGGATCTCATTGGTGTGCGGTTTTTAAGGTTTTTTTTTGCCAATTTGCGGTGAATGTCCTAAGAGCAATAAGGTCAGATGATGGTTAGATTATATTAAACTGAGTTGGGTTGGAGTCAGTTAGAGGTTCGGTTTTTTTGGAATAAAATGTTTGGTCACTTGAAATCATACGACACGGAATAGAATATTACGATACAAGTGTATAAAACAGGAAATTCGCAACGAGTGGTGATAAATTGAAACACGACCGAAGGGAGTGTTTTAAATCGACACGAGTTGCAAATTACCTGTTCGCACGTGTATCGTACAACGTTTTACGGTACATATGGCTCTTTAAAGTTTCCACATGCATATGTATACGTAATCTGCTGATTACCGCACTCGTGCGGTAATATAGCACCACATGTACTGTAAAATTATTTATGTACATTTTTTTCTAAATAGTAATGTATTTGAAATAGCGTCTGTGCAAATAAGAATGACTTTTCATGTTTTCTTTTTATTTCACTCACTGCACCCACTTTTACAAGTTTCGGTTTGGCCATATGGTTGACTGGTAGAGAATGCCTCATGACATTAAGTCCGCCCTTTGTACTCATGTCATTTGCGCAATAAAGTTTAAATAAATAAATAAATGATGAAAACACCTTGGACGTGAAACCATTTGAAGAATTGGAACCGTGGGTTTTAAGCCTCATTATAGGTATGCAAGAATGTTATGCAAAAAATAAGTACATTGCGGAGTTAGATAAATAAAATAAAACATATATATATTGGGGAACAATCTTACACAAATCGATCCCCAAACCCCAAACTAAGCAAAGCTTGTACTATGGGTTTTTTTCTGATTTTCGACCTTTTGAATCATCGACAATTATGGTGTGAATTATGTTGTTTTCTCAAACATGCAATGAAATATTTATAATAATAATAATAATATTTGGGGACAATCTTATATAAATCGACCTAGTCCCAAACTAAGCAAAGCTTGTACTATGGGTACTAGACGACGATATACATACTAATATAGATAAATGCATACTTAAATACGTAGAAAACATCCAAGACCCAAGAACAAATATCCGTGATAAATGCACAAATAAATGCCCTGGCCGGGATTCGAACCCGGGACCTCTAGCTTCGGAGGCAGAGTCACTACCAACTAGGCTAAACAGGCCGCCAATTATGTTATGTCACAAAATAAGTAATAGTACAAGTTATGTTCCTTATTATAGGCTGCGAAGTATGACGTTTCAGGTGCGGCTAGGACAAGAGGTCGTTAATGGAATTTCATACAAATCTTGCAGGCCTAGGCCGGCAAAGTCCTCTTTTTTAATTTCTATTCGACATTAATTTGTGGCACAGGCATCATGACATTCTGCCACTATGCGTATTAAAAATAAAACTTTGGTTTTTTGTTGTTTATTTCATTGCATGTTTGAGAAAAGCACTACATACCTCGGCGGGAAATATGGGGTTGCCCACCTCAGACCTATCCTATATTTCTTCGGCTGGCAACCCCTTTCGTCCCGGCCTCTGTAGTAATGTACTATTTAAGGCTACATCTTTTTAATAAGGAGTTATTAATGTTTATTTTGCTAACAATAATTCATTACTCTTTCTAATAGTTTAATAGAATATATTGTAACAGCGTGGCCTCTTTACTATGGGTACTAGAGGACGATATACATACATATACATAGAGATAAATAAATACTCAAATACATAGAAAACATTCAAGACTCAGGAACAAATATTCGTGCTCACCACACAAATAATGCCCTGACGGGGATTCGAACCCGGGACCTCCGGATTCGTAGACAGGGTCAATACCAACTTTCCAAAATCGTGGTCAAGATAGATAAAATCGAGATAGAGAAGCGTCGACTAGGTAAGTTAAGTAAGTAGGCTTCGCAAAAAAAAAATTCGCAAAATTCAAAATTTCTAAAGACTTGTCCATCAAAACAATCCATAGTATAATTGAACCTGCTCACTAAATTTCACGAGAATCGGTCAAGAAATGCGACCTGTAGAGGATAACATCGGGAAATCAGCAGCATACGAAAGCATTGTTCAATTTGTTCATTTTTGCCGCAGCTAAAACGGACGTCTCGTTTCACTCGGTCAATAATCCGTTAAGAATAATAATATAGAACACTTTACTCACTCTCGCACTTTATATACATACATATTTACTTCAATGATTTGTTAACGGGTCTGACGCGCATTTTATACAACACTAGCGACCCGCCCAGGCTTCGCACGGTTGCAATGCTGATATAAAAATATACTACAGAATGTCTGTAGTACCGCCGCAAACGCTATGTCCCTTCATTTTGAATCTGTAATATCTTCGAAAATATTCAAATTACATGCTGTAAAGGGCCATATTGATCTGTATCAAATGCACAATGTACTTATATTTAAGGTACTTAATTGGATAAGGACTTGCTGTATTGCTTGAAATCGCTTCGTAAATAAGCCATTATTTCTCGTAAAAAGTAAAGGACAAAAAATGGTTATTGTGGGTTATCCCAAAGAGATAGACATAGACTATTGCGGACTTTTTTGTAGACATTTTTAAGGTGTACAATACTGTAGCACACTGTAGTATATTATTTTGATCTATCTCGTAAGGTTCAGCCAGCGTTTGCAATGGAAGCACAAAAATGTGTTTATTTACGACATCACATTAGAAACCTCTAAAATTATCAAAGTTTCTCTACTATATTATGCATGTATTATACATATAAACCTTCCTCTTGAATCATTCCATCTAGTAAAAGAACCGCATCAAAATCTGTAGCGTAGTTTTAAAGATTTAAGCATACATAGGAGCAGACAGCGGGAAGCGACTTTGTTTTATACTATGTAGTGATGTAGTGAAGTGCTGACCGATGCAACCCGTGTCGAAACGAAACGTCGAAACCCAAAGGTAAATAAATAAGTTTCACGTTAGAAAGTGCTGAAGTGACGAATGATAGAGAGGAATGGAAGAAGAAAACATGTTGGGCCGACCCTGTATAAGCGAAATAAGGGCAGGGAGATGATGAAATAAATTTCACGTTAGACCCGTTATCAAATCATTTAAGTATTGAATAACATGACGAATGATTACCGAATTTATGGCGCATCACTTATTATACTTTTTTTGTCGGCCTATTTAGCCTAGTTGGTAGTTACACTGCCTCCGAAGTTAAACCTAATAGGGCAGAGGGTAATCCGATTTTTCATTGGTTTTCCATCTTATCTTACAGCAATAAGGTTCAAAATCAGGTGGTAACTATTTTACCAGTGCCCTATTAAGGGTTAGAGGTCTCTAATTCGAATCCCGGTAAGGGTATTTCTGAGGTGAGCAGAAACATTTTGTTCCTAAGACTTGGATATTTTCTATGTATTAAATGTATTATGTATATTTTCTATGTTATTATGTATTCAATATATCATCTAGTAGCCATAACATAAGCCTTATTGAGCTAACTATGGGACTACCTAGTTCGATTTGTGTATAAAATTGTCTGTAATATTTATTATACCTCGATAAACCGCAATGTATTTAAACTTTCATCTGATTCTTGCTCGTATGTAAATAGGTCTTTAGCAAGGGTTTTACATACACTTACCGTCTATGAACAAGGAAAATTGGAATAGGTATAATGCTATACAACATTCAAAGGCTCCGAGAGCTTTATTAAATATTTGATTGGCTGATTATTTTGTTACTATTCGGTTCAACTGCCGTATTATTTTTTTCTTTTTACAAGTTGCTGTAATAAAATATAGTCATTATTGTTATTTTATTTATCTTATAATCCAGATTTCACTTTGAAAATGAACAAACTTTTTATAGTCTATTATTTGTCTTTTTATAGTCGTCGTCGTAGTTTTTTTTTGCGTAGATTTTAATAGACTTTTATTGGTTTTCTTGTAATCGACGAGTATAAGTAAAGAGCTATTTAGTATAGTTTTTCAAAATGTTTGTCCTAGTAGTTGGTAAATTTTCGTCTATTTTCTTAAATAATTTAAAAACTACTTATTTATCTTATTCATGCACCTAAGATTAGATTAAAGTTATTTTTAATTTTATTTACCTATATTATTTTGTTTAAGTGTTCTTACTTTTGCACTAAAGCAGTAACGCTGCTAACGAAAATTTCAAATTAAAGGGAAAAATTCAAAAATTTAAAATGCTCTGAGCAGGATTCTAACCTGCGACATCTGGCATACGCGGCCAATCGCTCTAGCCTCTGAGCTATCGGAACAACCAAGCTCGTCCACGAAATCCTTCAATAGTTCCCTCTTACAATGCCTTAGGGAGGCGTACAGCGACATCTACCGTAGAAGACTTAGGCTTCTATTAACGGCACCGACGTCTCAAATTACATTGGCGTTGTAAGAGGGAACTATTGAAGGATTTCGTGGACGAGCTTGTTTGTTCCGATAGCTCAGAGGCTAGAGCGATTGGCCGCGTATGCCAGATGTCGCAGGTTCGAATCCTGCTCGGAGCATTAAATTTTTAAATTTTTCCCTTTAATTTGAAATTTTCGTTAGCAGCGTTACTGCATTAGTACAAAATTAATTTAGTATGGGATGGCGCATCGTTACTGACGATTTCTCAATGTAATTTGAGACGTTGGTGCCGTTAATAGAAGCCTAAGTCTTCTACGGTAGATGTCGCTGTACGCCTCCCTAAGGCGTTGTAAGAGGGAACTATTGAAGGATTTCGTGGACGAGCTTGGTTGTTCCGATAGCTCAGAGGCTAGAGTGATTGGCCGCGTATGCCAGATGTCGCAGGTTCGAATCCTGCTCGGAGCATTAAATTTTAAAATTTTTCCCTTTAATTTGAAATTTGAGTGTTCTTGTTATATTTTCATGGTCCATATTATATATTTATCTTATTTTTATAAATAAATATAAATTTGAGATGCTCACAATTAGCCCTTTTATTTGATATATCACACGATATAGTTTGCGATTTATTTAAGTCTAATGGACTCCCTATAAGTGGCCGCCAAGTTTAAAATTCATTTATATACGTTACATGCCAGTCTTTGGGTCACCGATTTACACAGTGTACCAAATTTCAACTCAATCAGTCCAGTGGTTTCGGAGCAAATTGGCTGTGACAGACGGACGGACGGACAGACAGCAGTCGCACGAGTGATCCTATAAGGGTTCCGATTTCTTTTTTTTGAGGTACGGAAACCTAAATAAACTTAAAAACATATCGTTCATGTACTTCAGCTATTATCTATTGGCCACAGAAACGACGACTTGTTTTTTCAGATCGTAGACAGAGTCCCGCTTCAACATACATACATATAATCACACCTGTTTCCCAGAGAGGTAGGCAGAGATGACGGATTTTCATTTTCTGGGATCCTGACATACAACTTTCGCTTCGTGAACTCTCATAACATCTTCATGCGTGCGTGCCGATTTAGGGTACTCTAGAACTGGCCTTTCACCGGTGGAAAACCTACATTAGAGAAATAAATCCCCATTTATATGTGAAACTTAGCCTCAGCTATTGGGGATTCTTCAAAGGAATGTCTTGTAGTTCTCTACAGATAAACAAACGCATGTTGCGATCAACAAGACTGTGGGTCAATCTACAACTCAAGAATCGCATTCAAAATTGTTTTGAAAGTCTTTCACTCACTCGCTTCCATCATCAATTCATCATCTTGTAATATCCCAAATGTATTAGTAATATTCTAACCACATCTTAGGCGACTTCTTGACTTGGCGGGGCGAGATCGATATGTCATAGGTATTTTGCTCTTTGACGTAAGCTTGCTGATGTGAGATTTCCTCAGTTGACGAAATACTGTCAGTAATACGTTTGCGCAGTAGTAATACCATGCGCAGAATTGGGGCAGTACTGCATTGATATCGGTTGACACTGACAGCTGACAGTTTTCTCATATCGTACCGCCTCCGCATCGACAAGTCAGGAAGGCGCCTTAATTTATCATCTGTGACTCAACACCATCAGTTTACACAGATCTTTTTTAGACACAAGTTAGCTGACACAATCCTACGGGAACCCAAAGATGTAACATACTAATAGCCTATTAGTAATAGACCGTAACAAATGTATTCTCATTCTCATACTTTTTTTTAATACCACGTCGGTGGCAAACAAGCGTACGGCCCGCCTGATGGTAAGCGGTCACCGCAGCCTATGGACGCCTGCAACTCCAGGGGTGTCACATGCGCGTTGCCGACCCTTTAAAAAATTATACACTCTTTTCTTGAAGAATCCCATACCGTACGCGACCATTTAGGTTCTCATTCCATTATCATCTTCCTAGCGTTATTCCCAGTACAATTGCATCCTGGGGTCCGCTACCTAATCCCAAGAATTGGCATAGGTCCTATTTTACTCACTCGCTTCCACGCTCACCTAAATAATCTGTTAAAACGAGCCCGCAAAATATAATCAAATGAAATTGGGAAATGTATGTAACATAATGCCCCCTGGATATTACGTCGTCATAAACCAACGAATAACGAGAATAGGTATTAAACCCAGGCTATGACGTCTGTTATTAGAAAATGTACTGGCATTATGAAATAGAACTACAAGTAAATATTTACCTTAAATGGTTGCTTTAAAAACAACATGGTTTACAATATAGTACATTGTTTAACGAGGGGCGTAAGTGGGAAGTCTTCGGCGTCGGGCTTCGGATAGACTCTCTTTCGCAATTTTCTTACGTCCCGAGGTAATCACAATGTTTTCATCACATTTGCGAGAAAATAAATAACTCCAAAACTAAACAAAATTGAAGAAATCGACCACTTCTTCTCCAGTATCAATGCATAGACGCCGACAGGAGCGCACAGCGCACCTTCAATGTTGCGACCAATCATAGAGCTGTATTCTTGCGGAGCCCGGCCAACTAGATTTTTTAAACCAATCAGATCACAGATAATCTCATAACGCCCTAGGGAGTTATGAAAATCCACAACTCCCCCGGGAGCTAAATCGGCTATAACTACTATACGCCTGCGTACAATAAGACCCTTTACGAGCAAGTGTGATGAAAAATAAATGTTTATTGCAAACCATGTTGTTTATAAAGCTGTTGAAAAGAACAAATAGAATTACATAGGCCCTGGTAGGGTGTAGCTAGGTAGTCTGTACAATTTAGAAATCACTAATGTACATCAATAAGACTTAAAAAAATCGGCGAATAGCATGTCGGGCCATGGTCAGTGTAGGGTTCCGTAGTTGCCCAATGATCTTAATTTAAATAATCAATTACAAGCAAAAGGGAATACCTTCGCAGCGTTTGATTACTTACTAGGAAGGGAAGACTTTTTACGATAACTTAAAAACAGTTTAACTGATTATGTTCGTTATAGTTTTCGTTGAAAGTCTTTATTAAGCTCTACTTTTACGTTTTTTTTTTTTCATTTTTCAGTTCTAAAGTTAGAGGGGCGCGGGGAGACACAATTTATTTTTCTTTTAGGGTGATTAGTTTGAAAGACCTATCCAACAAAACTCCACACCATAGGGTTGAAGCAAAAAAATACATCCCCACTTTATGTGTTTATGTTACCTTCCCCTTTTAATTTTATTTTACCACTTTGTCAGATTTATTGATTTATATATCCATGCCAAATTGCAGCTTTCTAGCACCAACAGTCACAGAGCAAAGCCTCGGATAGACAAACGGATATGGCGAAACTATAAGCGTTCCTACTTGACTACGGAACCCTAAAAAGACAATTCAATACACCATGTAATTACAGTGGGTCATCAATTCATCATCCTGCAGGAACTCTGAGACACAAGTAGGCTTTTTTATCAGGAACGATTTTAGTTTGTTAATGTTTTCTTTGTTACTTATATTTGCAGGTAATTTGTTGTTAATTTGAATCGTTCTGTAGTCCTTTTTTGTACATATCTAATCTTGACTCTAGAGCAATACGTGAGCATTTAGTCATGCTATTTGATAATATGACGTATCAAGGAATACCATATTGACTTTCCAAAAAAGTCATCAATACGGATTTGGCTGATAGTATTTTTATGAAACTTGTGAAACGCTGTAGTTTATAGTGGGGGAGGGGGAGAGGTTTGTTTGACCACAGGAAACTGACGTCACAGTTTTTTTGTGATCAAATGTCTCTATGGTCAAACACCGTCCATGTTTTGATATTTAAGTATTTAAAAATCTTTACAAAAGCTAAGATACCGTGATGTTTTCCAAGTATTTTCGCAAGTTTCGTTTAAGGGGATTATGCAAGAATTATTTATTTTTACTGGTGTTCTCTACCGTTTTCCAAAACCAGCGACGTCTATGAAGTAATATGCAAGTTTAAAGATATGAATATGCGCGTAACAAAAAGCGCCTGAGTAAAGTGATGGAGCACAAAATACCAATACCTACGCCACCGCCACAGATCCTACCTTAGAGCAAGGATTTCTATAGAGATCGTGTACGAGTTTCCAACAGGGACAGAAAAGCTCTTATGCAGCTAAAGTAAGAAATGATCCTAAACGTCTGGCGGCTTACCATAAACAACCTCCTTAATTTGGATGGGTGATTATTTTCCCAAACAATTTGACACATGACTTGGATAGTGGAAATGATATTGAGGCAAATCACAGGCAAATAAAAATAAGTTTTTGGTCAATAATAAATTTTTCGTACAAGCTTTTATTGCCGACTGTATTTTTTTCTACAATCATAAACTACTTGTTGAGTCGGTTCGAATGAGCCCAAACACGATGGGTATATCTTGTGTAGTTTAGGAATTGCTATGACCACCTTCTGTCTCCATCATCAGATCAGCTCTATGTCATAATAATATTGCATTATCATCCGATTTATACATGCATGCAAAATTTCAGCTCAATCGTGTAACGTTATTTATTCCTTAATAACGAATAAAAAAGTACGAAGTTATTATATATATGTATTTTACATATTAAGTTATAGACTGCATCCCACATCTGCGCTGCGATAATCCCTGCGCCTAGCAACCACTGTAAGTTACGACCACGCTCCATATATGGTCAGAATAGGAGCTAGCACTTGTGATTGGCCGCGTACTGAAGGGCCCGTTATTCTGCCGCTCCAAGCGGCGCGCGACCAGCCATTCTAAGATGGCACTCACAGATCTCTGGCCGCGTCAATTTTACGCGGTGTCTGTGCTAATGAACAGTGCATAGAATATTATGATATCAGTCTCACGACGTTTTGAATGTTTGCATCTGATCAGAGCAATAAGTGTTTACGCGTTTATGAAGTGCAGTCATTGAATTGTGTTTGTGTTTTCCCCCCTGTTTGGGTAAGTGTGAACATTAGTTATTATACTGTAGGTCGTAGGTAGAACTTAATTATACTAGTGGTAAATATATCGTAATAAGTAATCTTAGGCATGTTAACTGTGATTCCGAATAACATTGTTAATGTTACTGTAAAAGTCGAAAGATATGCCTATGCTTATTCGATAAGTAATTTACGTATTTGACTTTGCTGTGTCACTCCAATACGTTATTATAAACCGTAAATAATATGATTACATGTTTTGCTTGTTAGTGTTTATTTTTATAATGTCTAGCTTTGGTCATAAAAATTAACTACTTGTGTATCTAAGTCATGTTGTGCCAAAGTTTACTATGTTAACTCCGCTTCTGCTTTTATTCACCGCCACACTCAACTCGAAGGTTTAGGCACTTCACCTTATTCCTTATCAGGCGCGGCGGCACCTACTCATATTAACCTGTTACACCGGAACATTCCAGGAACTTGGTGACGGCTCATGCCCGTGCAGTCAATTGACCTGGGCGTTTTGACAATTTCCCGATTGGCAACAAGTGCCTACTACATTCAACGCCGAATATACGAGGCTTGCACTGAAAGTGGCGGGAATCGAATACTTATTAATTTATTTTTAACATGTATTATACCTTTTTATAATCTCTGAAGTTTCCTTATCTCAACACACTGGCCACTTAGAAAAAAAAAAGTATGGTTCGGTTTCAATTGTTTATTGAAGTCGTCGAGTCACTGCTTAAAATGGAATTGTGCCGTGAAAATTTCAGAGCTATGATTTATTATGACTTTAAAAGTGGACTAACACAAAAACAATGTGAAGAGCGGATGGTTGCTGCTTTTAATATTGAAGCTCCTTCAAAGACTACAATATACAGGTGGTATTCAGAATTTCAACGTGGCCGTGTATCCCTCACCGACGAAGTGCGTGAAGGTCGACCAAAATCGGCAGTCACGCAAGAAAACGTCGATGTTGTGCGTCGTCTGATAAATGAAGACCGACATGTGACATATCGGGAAATTCAAGAGCACCTGGGTATTGGAATGAGTCAAATACAAATTATTTTAAAAGAAGAATTAGGCGTGAAAAAGTTATTTTCCCGTTGGATACCTCACCTATTGTCTGACGAGCAGAAAATAGTCCGTGTCAATTGGTGCCGCAAAACTTTGAAAAGATTTAACAAGGGACGCTCAAATGCTGTTTTTAGCATAGTATCAGGTGACGAGTCGTGGATATACGCTTATGAGCCTGAAACTAAAAACCAATCCCGAGTATGGGTCTTCGAAGACGAGCTCAAACCCACAAAAGTTGTTCGTTCTCGCAGTACGGCTAAGAAGATGGTGGCTACGTTTATCTCTAAATCTGGTCACGTAGCTACTGTGGCTCTTGAGGATCGTAGAACAGTCAATGCTGATTGGTACACCACTATTTGTTTGCCGAACGTCTTTGCTGAACTCCGATAAACAAACCCTAGTCGTCGCATCATCCTTCACCACGACAACGCCAGCCCACACACCGCTCGGACAACAACTGAGTACCTGGACGGTGAAAAAGTCGAAATATTGGACCACCCTCCATATAGCCCTGACTTAAGTCCCAACGACTTTTTTACATTCCCCAGAATCAAGGACAAACTGCGTGGTCAGCGGTTTCAGACGCCAGAAGAAGCAGTGGAGGCCTATAAAATAGCCATTTTGTCGACCCCTACTTCAGAGTTCAAAAAGTGCTTTATGGACTGGTTTGAACGCATGCATAAGTGCATGAAATACAAAGGAGAATATTTTGAAAAACAATAAAAATAAATAAACTCACTTATACTGCATATTTTCTTCTATTCCCGAAACTTTCAGTTTTACCCTCGTATATCTACCGCGCGGCCTGTGCATCGGGGCCTGCTACCGCCGTGTCGCGCGCTCAATAACAAGGGAAGTGTCTATTTGCGGAATCCCAAGTAGTATTTAAGTTAGTTATTGTTTAGGTTTTGATTAGTTAGTAATTATTCTGTCGTTTGTACTGTTCAGCAGGTGGCCGGGTAACTCCGCGACCCAAGTTATCTTTTGTTCTATGTTTAAATATATGTGTTCTATAAATAAAACCCTATTGTAAAATTAGTAAGTGTTGCAATTTATTTAGTTTCCAATCTGGGAAAACAAGTAACGCGACAGTGGCGCCCATTAACGTGGAAGTTGAACAGTACTATAATACAATAGACATATTATTTCACTTGGGATTTACGCTTCGTTGTGGTGTGAGTGTTGTAGAATTTGGGATATTGTGAAGTTGTATTTAATCCACGTGTTTTTATTTTTGGTTGGTTCTAAAATTAGGGTATAGAAGTGCTCCCTGGCTTCCCTATTGGCAACGGTAAACACTCTATACACTAGTTTTCTATCCTGTTTTTATTTCATTTTGTAGCATTAATTTTTTGTTGTAATATTTCCCTAGATAAGTGTTGCTTAACGTACACTCGTATTGTTGACGTAAATACAGCTCAGTGTCTTATACTATCAACTTTTGTAACAGAGCGGAGTCTAGTTAATATTTCGAATTCACACTTATCCTAACATCAGTTTATTACTGTATTTACCTATTCCTGGCATATGCAAGCATCAAAATGTCTGAAATAAAGTTTCTTTCTCTGCAAAAGCCAGAACTAACCTATGAGGTAGCTATTCGTGGGGAAACTCCTGCTGTAAATGTCGAGGGTTTGCGAAAGCAAATAGTTAAACTTGCGCCTATAATACCCTCAGAGGATATTTTAGTATCATCATTCGACGATAATATCGACATTACTGGTACCGAGGAATCGTTGCTTCGTTTAGATGACCTCACAAAGCAAATTTCAATCACGTTTGATAAGAACAAACTAGCTCGGGCCAAAAATCTACATAAACAAATAACGTTTAGATTAGCCCGCATAGAAACCTCATGTCCGAACCTACTTGAGAGATTAAATAAATGCGTTCATAATTGTGACTCCCTGGGCGCTACCCTCAATAGGTTCGAACCAGCACCTCAGTCTTTAACGCTGGATACTGCGGCCTCGGACCTCACCTCTTTAGACAGCAAAACAATTAATGTTTCTTGTGATAAAGGTTTCCTATCGGAACTCCCAAAAATAAGGTATAACGGCAAGACCTGTGCGCCCGCCTTCATAAAACGAGTTGACGAATTTACGACAGCCCGTTGTATACCCAGCACAAAGATACTTTCTTTTGGCACGGAAATCTTTTGCGACGATGCATTACACTGGTTTCGCGGCATTAGGGAACAAGTATCTTCATGGGAGGACGTCTGTAAGCGTCTTAAGGAGGATTTCAGTCAAACCGACTACGATTACCGTTTTCTATCGGAAATACGAGCTCGAACCCAAGGGGAGCGTGAGAATATTACAATATACCTAGCTATCATGGCTGGTATGTTTTCACAGTTAGACCGGCAACCGTCAGAGGCTGAGAGACTGGAGATTTTACTACACAATATTAGGCCTTGCTATGCCACGGTGCTGTCATCTGTTCAGTCGATAACCGACATTGATACCTTACGTTTGCTGTGTAAGAATTATGAGAGCATTCAAGCTCGTCTTTCGCACTTCCGTGAACCCCCAAGAGCTACCCAGGAAACCATGGCGCCGGAGTTTGCATACTCCCACTCAGGTAGCTCGAACCGTTTCGTTAAGCCCTTCCAAACAGATGATAGGCCGCCGACTTACGTAAGTCTTTCTTACGATGAGACAAAAAATAATACAGGGGTCGTTCGTCAAGTGCATGCAGTAGAGACAAAGAAAAAATTCTGCCCACGTTGCAGGGAGGACTCGCATTCTCTTAGGAACTGCAAAGCAGAACGAACTGTCTTGTGTTTCCGGTGTGGCCGACCTGACGTTCGTTTCTACGACTGCCCTGATTGCCAGAAACCGTCAACCAGTCATTCAAAAAACTAGTTTATCAGAATTGTAGTGCGACTAGTCCTTCCAACTATAATGCAGCAGAGTGGAAAGACTGGTTGAATGTTATTAAAAATTTCTTTTACACTTATAAGGTCACTACAATTCTGACAACAAAACCTGAAGGCGACTGTAGGCCTTTCATCAAAATCAAAATTAAACAACAAAGTGCAATTGGTCTTTTGGATTCAGGTGCCGCCGTAAGTATCATAGGCAATAACGCACACAAGGAGCTGTTGGATTTAGATATATCACTACACAAGGATAATTCGGTTAGCGTTGTTGCAGCTGGCGGCCAAATGTTGAAATCTATTGGTTACATGCTAATACCTATAGATTTCAATAATGCTTCGCACATTGTAACTGCATTCGTAGTTCCTCAGGTAAATACCCCTTTGATCTTAGGAGTTGACTTCTGGAGGAAATTTGATTTATGTCCCAAGTTAATTGGCTCTATTGACATTACTCAAACTACTAATTCCCCAGTAGCGCTATTAAATAGGAATTCAGCAAATCATATAACTGGTTTAAATACTATGAATGACCAGCAACTCAATAGAGTACAAGTCATAATAAATATGTTTAAACATCAATCTACGACCGTTAGAGGACTAGGGAGAACTACCTTAATTTCGCATCACATTGATACTGGGGACGCAACCCCAATAAGGCAACGTTACTACCGCATGTCTCCCGAAAAACAACGTATCTTAGCCGAACAAGTAGACGCAATGTTAGCCTTAGACGTTGTCGAACCCTGCGAAAGCGCTTGGCAATCCCCAGTCCTCATCGTTAAAAAGAAAAATGGAGAGCCTCGGTTATGTTTGGACAGCAGAAAGTTGAACTCGGTAACCAAGAAGGACGCTTACAACCTTCCGTATATCTCGGAAATATTAGATAACCTCCGAGATGCAAGGTATCTCTCCAGCATAGATCTTTCCAAAGCTTTCTGGCAAATACCAATCGCGGAAAATGATCGCAATAAGACTGCCTTTTATGTTCCGGGCCGCGGACCCTTCGCTTTAAAACAACAGCCTTTGGATTAACAAATGCCCCAGCAACACAACAAAGACTGGTTGATATGATGTTTGGCCCCGAGTTCCACTTAAAAGTTTTTGCTTATCTTGACGACATAATTGTGGTTAGCAATACTTTCGAGGAACACTTGACATTATTGTCTCGTGTTCTCGAAAAATTAAAGCTCGCAAATTTGACTATAAATATCGACAAGTGCCAATTTTTCCGTAACCAACTGAAATACCTTGGGTACGTAGTTGACTCCTGTAACGATCCCCCCCCTCTCTTAATATAAATAAACCCCCAATACCTTCTTTATATTAATTAATTAATAAATTAAAATATTAAAACTAATGACTGTTAAAACCCAGGATAAAATTACGTATTGGCCAAAGTGAATCGTCTAGGTAGGACCCCGAAGAGTTGTGAACCGTAAGAAACCCTGAATCTTTAATGCGAATATTTGTCAGGTATTGAACTCCTCTTCCCTTTTCTGAAACCCTACTAACGTTACCTAGTACCTTACTTAGCCTATACCTCAATGAAATTACGTTAATACTGAAGTTAAGAGAAATATAAACTTATAGGAATTATTAATGATAAAATAGTAACCAATTATATATGATCCTTAAGAGATTTGCCATCCCTACAAGCTCTATGTACCTAGCTTCCGAATAGCTCATATCCTGTTATGTATTGCTTATTTACAGGTTCGTATAAAAATAATCAATTTTATTGATTGGTGTAAGGTAGGGCTCCTCCAGCCGCCCTAGGGATTGCTATCCCCCTCCGGTACTAACCAGAAACCCGTGGCTCTCGACCTTAGACATGGACAAGCCCCCGCCAATCTTTTATTTCACTATGCGGAGTGTAAGACAATTTCGTCCAAATGACCTAAGTTACTTTAACAGGAGTACTCTGCTAGGCTTATCCGAACAATTCGTTCGGATGGCCTTTAGGAGCGCTCGGGATAAAATCAGTTTGTAAAAGAGACTAAACCATAAGAATATGGTTCTACCTAGCAAATGCATCTACTAGCGCTTCGGAAGACGCGCCGTATGATGAGGAGAATCGCCGCAAGGCCTCATCATCGGAAGCGGGCGAAATCCTGGTGATTCCTCGCCAGAATCTGGCCCTGACCCTGAATAACCTACCCTACTCCTAGTCCTCGTTCCCTAATACCTATGAACTACTCTGCCAGACCTTTACTAAAAGAAGTGAACAGCTCGGCTCGTCACTTAAGATGCCTGATTCAATGAACTGCTCAGCTTGTCACCGAATAGTCTATCAAGTGAACCGCTCTGCTCTTCACTTGAAGGGCTTAATTCAACGAACGGCTCAGCTAGTCATTAAATTAGCTTCTTCTGAGTAAATTTTAATCATTTAACTAGAAATCGCAACTTTAAAGATACTGTCCCTTTTATACCAGACATGACTAATTTTATCACAACTATTCCCAATACTCCAAATTAACGACAAACCTAAAATAGATTATTAAACCCTACTTCCCTAATAAATGTGTGTGAAGCTACCCTACTGTTCCCCAGGAAACTTGCTAAACTGAAAGAGCATAAATCCCTTACCAGAACCAGCTCTTTTGACTGCGAATCCCTAACCTATGCAGCGAAAGTTCAGTCGGCTAAACTGAGAATTGCAATGCTAAAGGCCTGTGTTGGTTGTCTCCCCCCACTGCGCCCGCAGGCTAGGATACAGTGAGTAAGACGCCCTATCGTGTATATAAGTTTTATATATAAATATATTTAACAAGACCGTTCCTCAAATACTGAACAATTTCGACAAGCGAGGTATACACCTCTATGCTGAGACCCCATATTGGCAGCCATGTCTACGTTGTCAGCTGGGCATTGAAGGAACGTAAGGGATTTGATTCGTCACCATGTAGGTAAAAGGTAGACGCCAGACCACCCTTAGATCTGGTAACTAAAGACTCTGAACCCTGCTCATTGGCACCGTTAGGCGAGCAAGACCCCTCAGGCAAAACTGGTGCCTGGACAAGATTCTGGTCATTTAAATCAAATTAAATAAACTCTTAAACCCCGAGGAAATATTCAATATTTTACTTAAAAACTGATTCCTCAACATGAAGAGAGTCCCCTCACGAAGAAGAACCACCTTTAAATCAATAGAATAACCCACCAAGTATTTATTATTGCGAAGACCAGAGACCTTGTCAGTCTGAATGTCGAATTCTAAGTGCCGTCAATAAAACTTCGCGCCCCTTTATATACTCTAATATCTCAGACAAATGCACGACACATGTCCGACAAATATCGGACAAATCCCCGACACATCTACGACAAATCCACGACATATGTCGGACAAATCCCCGACAAATGCACGACAAATCTACGACATATGACGGACAAATACACGACAAATCCACGACATATGAGGCCGAAGCTAGTAGGGTAAACGTTACTATGTAGCCTAATTGTCTCTCTGCTCATCCAGCTTATTAAAACTACTTTTCCTTCATATAGGTATTTTAATAACACGTGTTTTTGTAGCCTAATTGTGTTCCGTTACACTCCCAAGGCTTGCGAACAGACCCAGAGAAAGTGGAAGCAATTACAAAATACCCTGTCCCTACTTGCCGGAAGGACTTAAAGCGTTTTCTAGGAACAGCTTCGTGGTATCGCAGATTCGTACCTAACTTCAGCACTTTGGCGGGCCCCCTTAATAGGCTTACTTCTAATAAGAAAAACGCACCGCCTTTTAAATGGTCGCCTGAAGCAGATGCCGCCTTTAAAGAGCTAAAAAGGTGCTTGGTTACCGCGCCCGTCTTAGCATGTCCAGACTTTTCGCTTCCATTCGAAGTCCACACAGACGCTAGTAGTTATGGAATTGGAGCTATGTTGACGCAGACCTTTGAGGGAAAAGAAAAACCTGTTGCATACATGAGCAAATCCTTATCAGGAGCCGAGAGGAACTATAGTATAACAGAAAGGGAGGCTCTGGCCGTTGTGACCGCCCTCGAACATTGGCGCTGCTATTTAGATAATGGTAGGGCGTTTACTGTCTACACAGACCACTCGGCGCTACAGTGGTTTCTTTCCCTGAGTAACCCCACTGGTAGGTTGGCCCGTTGGGGAGTGAGGCTATCTTGTTTTGATTTCATAATAAAACACCGCAAAGGATCTGATAATGTCATCCCTGACGCACTATCCAGACTTCCATCTATCGATAGCATCGTCACTGCCAACACTGTTTCCACGACGTCAGACTTGTGGTACAAGGATAAATATAACACATGCCTGAACAATCCTAGACGTCTTCCAAATTTCAAAATTATTAACAACACCTTATATAGACTAACTAAAAATCGATTCCCTCTAACTTCGGAATTTGCTTGGAAAGAAGTTGTTCCTGACGAGCTGCGTATTAAGGTCATAACGGATCATCATTGTGAACCTACTGCCGGCCACTTAGGCATTCACAAAACGTACCTACGTTTGGCCCTTTGCTACTTCTGGCCTAATATGCACGCAGACGTTGCGTCATTTGTGTCTAAATGTTCAGTTTGCCTTGCGGTTAAATCACCAAACCATGCTACGCTTGGTGAAATGGGCCGACCAAAGCAATGTTCGAGGCCTTTTCAAATGATCTCTGTTGATTTTATAGGACCTTTGCCTAGAAGCAGGAAACAGAATACATTCCTTTTTGTCGTGGTATGTTGTTTTTCAAAATATTGTATGATGTTTCCCCTTCGTAAAGCAACAGCGGATGCAGTCGTCAAACTACTAGAGGATGAATGGTTCCTTGTACATGGTGTCCCTCAAACGGTTCTTTTAGACAATGGTAGCCAGTTCATTTCCAATACTCTTAATAAGTTATTTCGACAATATAAAGTACCGAATGTGTTTTTTACGGCCAAATACTCACCGCAAGTCAACACAGTCGAACGTTACAATGCTAGCATAATCACATGTATCTCAGCATTTATTGAAAACGACCATAGATCTTGGGACACGAAATTACGAAAAATACAATTCGCAATGAATAACACGGTGAACGAAACTACTGGCTACACTCCAACATTTATCGTCCATGGGAGAGAATTAGTAACATGCGGTTCCCATTATGTCAATCCAAACCTGGACGATGAAATAATATTTCTGCCCCGGGATATATATTGCGATAATGTTGGCTATTTAGCTTCTGTATTCAGTGAAGTACAAGCAGCTCTCTATGATGCATTTGTCAAAAACACAGCTAGGTACAATTTGAGAAGGAAGCGAGCAGAATTTAATGTTAACGATACCGTATGGAAGCGCACGTTCTACCAAAGCGATAAGGATGCTTTTTTTAGCAAGAAATTAGCGCCAAAATATATTAAGTGTAAAGTTATTGAAAAAAAATCGCCGCTCATCTACCGCTTGGAGGACATGAGAGGGAATGACCTTGGTCTATGGCATATTAAAGACTTCAAATTAACTACGTAGGTTTAAACCGCCTCCACGCTTTCCGAGACGATGACTTGTACATTTCTCTAGTTCTCTGGTTGGATTTTGTTGTGGTTTTGTAGTCCCTCAAGTACCGGATTTTTTGTTCTATTTTAAGTATAACAAAAACCCTGGAGAGCCCGGCGGAAACTGTAACGTTATTTATTCCTTAATAACGAATAAAAAAGTACGAAGTTATTATATATATGTATTTTACATATTAAGTTATAGACTGCATCCCACATCTGCGCTGCGATAATCCCTGCGCCTAGCAACCACTGTAAGTTACGACCACGCTCCATATATGGTCAGAATAGGAGCTAGCACTTGTGATTGGCCGCGTACTGAAGGGCCCGTTATTCTGCCGCTCCAAGCGGCGCGCGACCAGCCATTCTAAGATGGCACTCACAGATCTCTGGCCGCGTCAATTTTACGCGGTGTCTGTGCTAATGAACAGTGCATAGAATATTATGATATCAGTCTCACGACGTTTTGAATGTTTGCATCTGATCAGAGCAATAAGTGTTTACGCGTTTATGAAGTGCAGTCATTGAATTGTGTTTGTGTTTTCCCCCCTGTTTGGGTAAGTGTGAACATTAGTTATTATACTGTAGGTCGTAGGTAGAACTTAATTATACTAGTGGTAAATATATCGTAATAAGTAATCTTAGGCATGTTAACTGTGATTCCGAATAACATTGTTAATGTTACTGTAAAAGTCGAAAGATATGCCTATGCTTATTCGATAAGTAATTTACGTATTTGACTTTGCTGTGTCACTCCAATACGTTATTATAAACCGTAAATAATATGATTACATGTTTTGCTTGTTAGTGTTTATTTTTATAATGTCTAGCTTTGGTCATAAAAATTAACTACTTGTGTATCTAAGTCATGTTGTGCCAAAGTTTACTATGTTAACTCCGCTTCTGCTTTTATTCACCGCCACACTCAACTCGAAGGTTTAGGCACTTCACCTTATTCCTTATCAGGCGCGGCGGCACCTACTCATATTAACCTGTTACACCGGAACATTCCAGGAACTTGGTGACGGCTCATGCCCGTGCAGTCAATTGACCTGGGCGTTTTGACAATTTCCCGATTGGCAACAAGTGCCTACTACATTCAACGCCGAATATATATCTACCGCGCGGCCTGTGCATCGGGGCCTGCTACCGCCGTGTCGCGCGCTCAATAACAAGGGAAGTGTCTATTTGCGGAATCCCAAGTAGTATTTAAGTTAGTTATTGTTTAGGTTTTGATTAGTTAGTAATTATTCTGTCGTTTGTACTGTTCAGCAGGTGGCCGGGTAACTCCGCGACCCAAGTTATCTTTTGTTCTATGTTTAAATATATGTGTTCTATAAATAAAACCCTATTGTAAAATTAGTAAGTGTTGCAATTTATTTAGTTTCCAATCTGGGAAAACAAGTAACCGGGAAGTGGATTAAATTTAACTTGCAAGATTTGATTACAGACCGACAGACAGACAACGGGACAGGTGAAACTAAATAATATAAGCTTGTAAAAAGCGGAACTATGACAAGGACAAAAAATGAAATATTCCTCTGTCGCACTTATTCAATTTCGTATATGACCATCTCGCTCGATAGCGGTTTTGATATTTGACGTCTTCAATGAGGCACTCTGAGGATCCAACGCTTTGGTATCCTATAGTGACTTCAAAGGCAATTACGTTCCATTTCTATGCGTTGGTGCATGTTTTTTGTAGGCGCTTGAGTAAATTATATGGTTCTAACCTTGGTTTCACACTTTACTGTATATTGATTGGGGTACGACCAATAATAGGTACTTATATCCTATGGGTACTATTAAACGAGCAATATTTGTATTGTTTTTGTAATTAAGTTCTCGAAAAAGACTTGAATATATCTAATCGCAATAATTTTATGGAAAAATATGATCACATTACACTGGGAACCCTTCAGTTGTTAACATTTGCTACAGTTTTCATTAAAAAATAATCTTGGTACATAATTGTTAATGTTTTAAAATCATGTAATTAACGTACACATATTTTGCGTAAACATGGGTAGTTTTGACGGAAACTTATTTGAATATGTAATAGTAACAATATTGGAAGGCACGTTAAGCCGTTGATCCCGGTTGCTGTCTTTGATAGCAGTCGTTAAGCCAAGTTAGAGGCCTCCGGGCGGCTTGAGAACTTCTAACGGTCAAGTTGCCCACTCACTTGACAAGCCTATTCCCAATAAGGTCGGTTTCCCCCTCGGGTTGGAAGGTCAGATGGCAGTCGCTTCCGTAAAAACTAGTGCCTACGCCAATTCTTGGGATTAGGTAGCGGACCCCAGGCATTCTTCAGGATGCAACTGTACTGGGAATAACGCTAGGAGGATGATGATTTATTTCGGATTTGTTTTTTTACGGAGGAAAGCAAAGGATTGTTTTATATCAGAGGAGTGATTAAATTAAGGTAGCTTTTAGAATAAAAACGGACAAATATCCAAACTATGGACTATAAATTTGCATTCAAAGTTTTAATTTATTGATATTATTATCACCTTCATCAAAATTGCTATTCGATATAAAACCATCATCATCATATCAGCCGAAAGACGCCCACTGCTGGACATAGGCCTTCCCCAAAGAATGACACAATGGCCGGTCCTGCGCCACCCTCAGGACTCCTATGACAATACCCTGGCCTCAATTGTGTCGAATTGTAGCCTTGTAAAGTATTGTGGTTTAGGCCCCCGTTGGCCGTTGGGGCGGAAAGCTTCTCGAGTGACGAGACGTACCTGGGATGGGTAGGCCCCCCACAAGGTGGACTGATGACCTGGTAAAGGTCGCGGGAATAGAAGATATGGATAAATCAACGAGAAAACTTGCGCTTTTCGATGAACAGAACATTATGTTTAACCAGAAATTTAAATTGGGCTTGAAGCCATGATAAATGATTTCAACGAACTTACAAATCATTGAATAGCATTGATTTATTGATTTGTACGTTCGTTCCGTCAGTTGACAAAAAATCAAGTCACAACTCATACGGAGCCAGCGTGAGGACTACTGCCCGCTTCCTCTCATCTATGAGAGGAATCCTCTGTCCAGCAGTGGGATGTATAATAGACTGAGCCAATGATGATAATATACAAGTTTAGTTAAAACGTAAGCATTCGAATACTATACCTGTTAATTTACATGAAAATATAAACATTTATAATACTTCCTTAATCGTTGCCTTAAAGTTCCAGGTCACATTAGGGTTAATTATTTTAAAATTTCCTTTATTTTTACCAATTTACACCAGTTTCTGTTTAACTACGACTTACTTCCTCGTATAAATTTACAGGTCTACCGCTAGCTAGCCAGCGCTAGCTAGTCTACCGCTTAACTGACTCCACAGAATAGTTGAATTAGCTATTAGTATCCTGGGTAAAAATATATACCGGGTGTACAATCCAAATGGGTCACTATGGTGAAGTCGGAAACTATGAGAGATAGCGAGATCTGTTCTTAGGAACCATGACGTCGATTTTAGATTTAATAATAATTACATTCAAACTTTTTTATTAACTCTCATACATAACCGGGAATCGAACCTGGTCAATATTTATAATTAATCTTTGTATATCAACAGAATGGCTACCATTTTGAACATTTACTGAAATAAAATAATTATCTTATTGGTGGGTTTTTCTTTCAATTATTTAAACAAAATTCCATTAATGTTGTGATTCTTGCGACTTGCAGAATTTATACACATTGATTTTGACCAGGTTCGATTCCCGGTTATGTATGAGAGTTAATAAAATAGTTTGAATGTAATTATTATTAAATCTAAAATCGACGTCATGGTTCCTAAGAACAGATCTCGCTATCTCTCATAGTTTCCGACTTCACCATACTGACCCATTTGGATTGTACACCCGGTATATTAAATAGTCCGTTGTCTTCTTGAAGATCTCACGGTTCGAAAATAAATGTCATACGATTATTATTATTATTAAGATGAAGTAAATTTTACGTTAGGAACACAATATAATGTTCAATACTTGGTCATCCTACGTCAGATGACGATCGTGACGTCAACGTTTGTGTAATGTTAGCTTGAACCCTTCAACGTCACGACAATTGACATGGCTGTGCCCTTGGTCAAAGTTCGGAAAAATAATAATAGATAACACAATTTAGACAAAGGTACAGTCGAACTTATAAGTAGCACACTTTGGAACTTTGTCACTTTCACCCGTTAGAAATGTAGTATGATAGTTTAAACATTCAAGCCTAATTGAGCTTACTTTGGGAGTAGATCGATTTGTGTAAAAATTGTCCTATAATATTTATTTATTTATTTTAAACATGACGTTAAAGTGACACGGTACAAAGGCAAGAACTGTTCCACATGATGCCTACGGCCGCTTTCTACCATCGCCCGCTCGTTTTCGGCAGGGCATTCATTTACACACCTTAGAACCTAAATGGTTGCGTACGGTACGGTTTCAGATGAATTTCCTCCCTCGGACACTCCGGTTGTGGAATGAGCTCTCTGCAGAGCTTTTCCCATGAGACTACAGTATGGGGCTCTTCATGAAATGAGGGTGTAAAGGGATGGCTAGGAGCATGTGACGCCCCTGGAGTTGCAGGCGTCTATAGGCTGCGGTGGGCCCTAAGCTTATTTGTGGTATAAAAAAGGCGTTAAGCCCCTTGTGAGCTCTACCGTACATCAGTTATCACCAATCTAGCCAAATTAACGTGGTTATCTGCTTTTATTATATTTTTTTTATTAAAAATGGGATTGCTCTTGGCCAGCATCTAGCCAGGGGGCAAAGATGAGGCTGACGATGAAGCGAGCTCACCCAGAAGATGCCTATTCACTCGTGCCTTAAAAAGGTCCAGGTTATATGAACTCGGAAATACAGACGCCGGCAGAGAATTCCAAACCTTAGAAGTGCGCATTATAAAAGAAGATGCAAAGCGCTTGGTTCGAATTAGAGGAATTTCGACCAGGTAAGGATGGTAGCCAGTCGTACGTCTGGATGTCCGATGGAAGAAGGGGGAAGGCGGTATGAGCTCATGGAGCTCCTGAGCACACTCACCGAAGTACAGTTTGTAGAAGACGCACAGACATGCTACTTTGCGTCGATGTGCTAAGCTCTGCAGCTTATTTCCCACTACCGTACTGCCGCCAATGAGCCTCCTGGCTCTGCGGTCCACCGAGTCATGATATTTAGAGGAAAAACTTGAACTGAACGCCCCGCCATTCACACACTCGTCACATTTGACGTAAGCATTGCAATACTGTGTACTGACATAGAAACAATCTCTTAGTAGACATTGTACCTGTTGGTAGGCGAGTTCATTTTAAAATTGGTTCACAAAGAAACTTAAATCCAAGCCATTTCTCCTAAAACATATTCCTCGTATTGTTGTCGTGATGGAGGTAAACAATCATGTGACCTGCCTCTTGATGAGCAGATACTGTAACCTATGGACGTTTGCGACTTCTGAGATGAGAATTTGTTGTGTTGACAGCACTCTCAACACAGCGCATTCTCGGAAGCTCTAGCGAACTTAATCACAGCAATATATCACCAAAAATCTACAGAGAAGTAGTTGTGTTATTATTAGTTTATTTATAGAAAACAAAATGTATACATGATTACATTATTACCAAGTCACTGTACAATTCATAATACATAAAATATAAGTAACATAAGAAGGACACGATAGGTAAAAAAGAAGCCAGTTAAACAGAAATAATAAAACTATGATTAACTTTCGTCCATCTCCTCACAATATTTAAGTCAGTTTTTAGTCACAAACGGGATAGTGATCTATGACTGTGGTCTTCTCTAAGTTGGAGGTAATTCCACGTCATTGGGCTGCTATCAATATGAGATGTTTGCTAGGCCTCTAAAACTGTTTTCAAGGTTGACCTACAGGATTGAAGCGCCCTGAAATTGTCCCATGGCGCTCTCCCTGGTCAGGTCCCCATCAGCGTGAAGCGGGTGAGTCATAGTACAGTGCGTTCAGCGAACCTTTGGCCCTTTTTAGAAGCAACGTCATTGGACAATCGTTGGGGGTTTAGTGGATAGTCTGGGCCTTCTGCCCACACACCAGTTCGATCCCCGTTTCTCCGGGAGAACGGTGTGTCAAGACATTCCCACAACGCAAAAACGCTCAGGAAGTCACTCATTGTTTACTTCCTCATCTGTTTAGCCTTTGAATCGTCCTTGTTCGTGACAACCACATCGACATAGCTTACTTGAACAGACCTGACCTGACCTGTAATTACCATAGCAACTATTGAAGGCAAGAGAGTCTTAAAGGCTGATCTTACTGTTGTTTGTTCGACTTTGTGATTTATCTGAACGCATTAAGTTTGAAAATTGCTGTTAATACTTCAATACCACATATTGTTTTATGATAATCGATAGGATATTGGATCCGTGAAACATTCCTGACTTTGTACGTGACGTGACATAAATGAGATATTAAAATATTTAACATTTAGAAATAAAATATAATAGCATTAAAAGTGCGCCATTTAATTAAAATAACTTGTCTACATTCCGTACCAGAATTTATTTCAAACTGAAATTTTAGTTGTTGGGACTAGCATCTACCAATTCTTTGCCTTCTTGAATCAATACAACACAATGACTATAAATATAGGGGTCAAAAGTGGCTCCAAACGGTTCGTGTAAAATAACACGCGGCTGCTGTCCGCCAGTTCCTGGGGTGCACTTGGCTGGACACGCTGCCGCGTGTCTAGATAAGCAAAAGCAGTATGTCAATTTCAGTTTCTTAAGACCTTTTTTATATCAAAATGAATATTGGGCCACTACACTTCTGATTATTGAAAATTTAACATGGAACAACTACGCTGCGTCTTCCGGTATGTGGTCGCCACTCGAGAACCTTTCCGCCCCAATGGCCATCTGGTAAAGTTCGCGAGAGTCCACTGGATTCGGGTGGCGCAGGGCCGACCATTCTTTGGGTAGGCCTATGTCCAGCAGTGGACGTCCTTCGGCTGATATGATGAAGATGATGTTATATTCATTCGTTTAAAAAAGAAATCTATTATTATTACATACGATTTGCGTATACCAAACCCACAGGACAGGGGCATAATCATACATGGGAACGAGACCGTTTTTGTCAGTTTTCTTCCGCGCAAGAGAACGAAATGCAACACTCTTCGGAAATCTAACTTTGGGGATTCATATTTCCTATGAGATTTTATATGAGGAGATTAACTTGATTGCGTCGTTTAGGGATGTTGAGGTAAAAAAGTTCAATAAGAAATAAAAATAATGCTAAATTAGTCCTAATTATTTTCTAATCAGCTAAATAACTACGGTGTTTAAGAAAATGCGTGAATTTCGAAGCCACGCTCTTAAGTTACATAACAACGTGCAAAATTTGCTGTTCTCCTTGACAATAAAAAAAAATATTTTTAAGGTATGTTTTTATAGTAAAACAAGCAGACGCGGACGTGATCTCGTTTATACAATACCAAACACACCGAAGTTGTATGCATAACCTTCCTACATCCTATCGTATGGTTGTTTTAGGGCACTGGTCACTAGCGTTTAGTGTTTTAAAAAGTTATGTATAAAAAAAAACTATGTCGTAGAAAGGGTATAGCTGTGTTTGTATGGGGCATCGGCCCCAGAAGCCAAATTGATTGCCGTTTTGCCAATTTATTAGCTCAGATATATAAGATGCTATTTCACCAAATAAATCATCAACCTAAAATGCTGCAGGTTTTTGAAAAAATTAAAAAAAAGAATATTGGTTCGCACTTTTTCAATCTAAACTAAACCGATTTTTTTGCATCTTATACATATTAAGTAAGTAATCTAGATGTATTTAAAAAATAAGAGTTCCAAATATCCTTTGAAGTAGTCAAATTTTAACTTTTGAAATTTTAATTTCCGGGACATCCATTATTACCCACCAATTTTGGGTATTTTATGTATAAACTAATACTTTATAATATACTAGCGTTTGCCCGCGGCTTCACCCGCGTACTAAGCGTAATTTTTAACCGTCTACAAAAAAGAGGTTCTCTGTTTGACCCGTATGTATGTATGTATGTATGTTTGTCGACGATTTACCACACATTTACTAGGATCAACATGGTAAAAATACCGCTTTTTAAAAAAGTTGGCAGGCATATCAGAATAGAAAATTGTTGATTATATTTTTCATATCCCGAAATATCAAGTGCTGGAAAATGCATTGATTATTATAATAAGATCCTTGATCCTTGGCCTGATAGGTCAGGCCATGCTCAGTGTAGTGTTCCATAGTTGCCCAATGAACTCAATAAAACAAATCAATAACAGGCAAAAGGGAATACCTTCGCAGCGTTTAATAAGTCTTTTACTGAGAAGGAAAAACTTTTTACAATAACTCAAAAACGGCTCAACTGATCATGTCCGCTATAGTTTTCGTTAAAAGTTTTTATTAAGCTTTACTTTCACTATTTTTTGTATATTTTTGCCCCATGGTTCAAAAGTGAGAGGGGGGGGGGGACACAAAATATTTACTTTATCTAAAAATGTTTGATAAAGACCCCTGTTCATTTTGAAAGACCTATCCAACAACATCCCACACCATATAGTAAAAATAAATCCTTTGCAGATTTTATTTTACGACTGTCAAAAATCACTATATGTTTACCTTAAAGATTTGAGGAGTTCCCTCAATTCCTCATGGATCCCATCATCAGAACTGCGTTTTGACAAAAACGGGACCAACTTGGATATATATACTTACAATCAAAAAAAGAATTTTCCAAATCGGTTAAGAAATGACGAGTTATGGAGTAACAAACATTAAAAAAAAAAACAAAAAATACATACAACCGAATTGATAACCTCCTCTTTTGAAATCTTGAAGTCGGTTAAAAAGGTAGAAAAAATACCTACTTGTGAGTTTTTTTGGATGTGAATTGAAAAAAACATAGGTCGGTACACTAGCTAGGCCGTGTGTGAATACGAGTCTGATAATTCCTATTTCTGCCGAAATGCAGTCATCTGCAATAAAATCTCTTATAATAAGATTAATAATAATAAATAAATAGTGAAGGGACAATCTTACACAAATCGACCTAGTCCCAAACTAAGCAAAGCTTGTACTATGGGTACTAGACGACGATATACATACTTATATAGATAAATACATACTTAAATACATAGAAATCATCCAACACCCAAGAACAAATATCCATGCTAAATGCACAAATAATGCCCTGGGCGGGATTCGAACCCGGGACCTATAGCTTCGGAGGTAGTGTCACTACCAACTAGGCTAAACAGGCCGGCAGATAGGGTCGCATATTTTTTTGCGAAACTTGTGTTATTAGATAAAGGTATTGCTAACGAGAATGATTAACAAGTGTTTTTGAAAGGCAAAAGGTAAAAATACAGACAACAGTTTATACGGGTACCAAGGTGAACTTATTCCTAAAAGGCTACTACTACTTAAAAGACTACTCTAAAAATAGCGTTTTAGTTGACCTAGCGATAATAATTTGTACTTAATTGCATGTTCCTTGTAATTACTACTATATTGTGCCACCTTCGACAAGTTCCATACAATGAAATATGCAAATGAATGAAGTAAAACGCTACTAATTAAAAACTTCGTCACGTAATCCACGTACCAATTCTTGACACCTTAATATTCGTACACAATAGTTGACAAATATTGTTCGCCCCTATCTATTGTTATGACTTAAGATTGAAAGTAGCAAGTATTAGGTTTTAGGTCAGTGTCGGGCACTAGCACATTTACCTTACTTAGCCATCATCGGCATCTTCTGACTTGATGACTTTTTGTGAAATGCCTCGGCACGAATCTAGACACGTGGTAGCGTGTCCAGCCAAGTTCACCCCAGAAACTGGCGGACAGCAGCCGTGTGTTATATTACACGAACCGTTTGGAGCCACTTTTGACCCCCTAATAACTCCAAATCTATCTAACATAAAAAAAAAATTTGGCTCATGTATTAAGATACGTTAGAACAACTAGAACCCCAAATTTCATAAATATAAGTGTCAAAGTTATTGAGATATTAAATTCCAAAAAACGGCATTTTTACCACTGACTGACTGACTAGTAACCATAAAACAAAATTAAAAATTTTGAAAAACCCACGACGGATTAACCTAATTCAAAAATTATAAAATAAAGTAAATGTGAATCCCGCGACTGGGTATTTACGAAGTAAGTACATGGAGATAATAAATAGATTTCAAAAACGGTTGTATGGTCGCGAGGTACAGTTACAAAGCCAGAAAAATCCGTCGGGGGCTGCCATTGCCTGGCCTGAAATGAAGTAAGATTACGAAGTCCGTGTTATAGGTACTTCAATTTAAGTTGCTGTATGTAATGTACCTCGAGCTTTACTATTATTAATATTTTAATGAAATTAGGAACAGACATGGCAATGGCAGCCCCCGACGGATTTTTCTGGCTTTGTAACTGTACCTCGCGACCATACAACCGTTTTTGAAATCTATTTATTATCTCCATGTACTTACTTCGTAAATACCCAGTCGCGGGATTCACATTTACTTTATTTTATAATTTTTGAATTAGGTTAATCCGTCGTGGGTTTTTCAAAATTTTTAATTTTGTTTTATTTTATTATTTTTAGAGAGCAATGTCTATACCTTCCTCACTCAAACGTTCCAGTTGTAGAATGAGCTCCCTCCTGAGGTTTTCCCAAGGGATTATATTATAGTATAGGGCTATTCAAGAAAGGAGTGTATACATGTTTAAAGAGTCAGCAACGCGCATTGAAACCCCTGGAGTTGCAAACATCCATAGGCTGCGGTAACCGCTAACCATCAAGCGGACTGTATGCTTGCATGCCATCGACGTGGTAGAAAAACAATGGTTGTTTCTCACTTAACGCTATATATTCCGGAAACAAGCACGGTAGGCCGAAGGCAGAGCTCAGCGTAGGGACATATGCCCAAAGTGTCCCATTAGAAAGCACTCTCGACGCCAGCCCGAGACCTGAAGGGCAAGCCCAAGTAGATCTTTCCTATCGAGTGTTTTACAAGAGAACCTGGAAGACGAAGGCTCGGAGCGTCCTTTGAGAGAATTCTCTCCGCAAGCCAGAGGGCCGAAGACCCAAAGGGCGAGCCACCACTATCCACCTGTGTCTTTACAATCAAATTTGAGGGCCAAAAGCGCAAAGGTGAGTGGCAAGGCACGCAAGACTAAAAGCTGAGCTCCGCGCAGGTGAGAAGGCCCGAAGTGCCTAAAAGCCTCAGCGCGAAGGGTCACGCTCTTTACGCGAGCCTACACGGGACTCTCGTGCACTATCCTATCGCTAAATGTTCAAAGTAGAGCCGATCCGAGTTCTGCGTGGGGCCGAAGGTCCTAAGCTTCTCTTCAGACCGCGCACTACGAGTATATGCGAGCCTACGTAGACACTCACATCCTCCTTCCTCTATCACAAGCACATCAAATTTAATATCACTAACTTGGATCATTCATTCTAAATTTCGACAAACTTTTACTTTTTTACAAATATATAGCAAAAAATCTTAATCGGTTTAGCCGATTTGGAGAATCTGCGCCTATTGCCCTTAATTTATCCTATTTTTACCTTTTACGCATTCCGCCTAGCCGGGGAACTAGGACGGCTATGACGGACTCCCGGGAACCGCCCGGACTACCGTCTAAAACCACCAGGGTATGCCCATCACGCAGCATTAGTGGCGGTGACACGGGATCGCCAAGGCACACAACTGCGAACACCGCCTGCTGCAACAGCCGAAGCTGTTCCCTCACTGTTGAGGCAAGCGTCTCCCACCCGTCGGCAAGCGTGCAGGGCGACACCACACACTTGCCGACCAAAGGACCTCCACGCTGGGAGAGAGTGGAAAACCCCGGATGCACCCCCTCAGGTCCCCTTGTGACTTTTTAAAGAGGTTTTCTCCCTCGCAGTCACCACCCGGCCCCGGCCTGACGGTGTCAGCCCCCGCTCCCGACCATAGCGGCCCTCTGCCGAAGCTAGGGTTACGAGTCCGTAGTTATTTTTACAGGCATACGGCATGGCCTGTCCCTCTCGCCGCACCTGGGGAGTCTTGCGAATGCGGAACCCCCCATCCCCCCATTGGTCGCATCTGGAGTGTCCTCCGCTAAACAGAGGAAAACCCAGAGCGACACCGTCTCCGGGTTATTGGTAGCACCGGTAAACGATCCCTCCGAAAATGAATCACTTACCGTTGCCTCCAGGGAGCACCGGCCAGAACCCTTCCCCTTCCCCCAGACCCGCGAGGGAAGAGCCCAGACACTCGTGGAGGTTACCCGACTAGCGCCCCCCCTTAATTTACCCTAAATTTTTATACCTTATCCTTTCCGTCGTGGGTAACCAACCACCATATTAATTGCGCTCTGCTCTGCATATAATTTAGTGAACCCGTTTTGGAATAAATGTGCTTTTCAGAGTTCTGTAGCCCCGAAACAACGTAATCGGGTCCCGTCGGGTCGTTTAGTAATAGGGTGCCGTTTTTACAACGTGTAAAAGCGAGACCCTATTACTAAGACTTCGCTGTCTGTCACCAGGCTGTATCTCAAGAACCGCGATAGTTAGACAGTTGAAATTTTCACAGATTATGTATTTCTGTTGCCGCTATAACAACAAATATTAAAAACATATGGATAATGGTACGGAACCCTTCGTGCGCGACGGTCCCACTCGCACTAAGCCAGTTTTATAACATAACACGATAGTTTTATCCATGCGTAGTGTGTCCCATGGCATATTCACGTCGTGTATCGCCGATAAGTTCTAACTACACAATAATACCTACTTTAACCGAAACCATAATATTTAGATAAGCAGACCTGTTTGGGGGACATATGACTTACGCCTACTCTTCCGTGGCGGGTATAAAGAGCAAAAATTCTACTCTTAGCAGTTCATGAGTAGTAAGTTACTATCACTTACTCAGTCATCACTTTTTAAAGAGCTATATCACGGTATTCTATCCATGAGGATTCACAAAGTTCCTTACTATGTTATTCTGTTTCATCATACCTACAGCTCTCAGCAGTTCATACACAGAAGCTACTCAGAAAACACTATCAAAAGAAACACGACACGTTAATGCATATATATGTGCTCTCGCAAACTTCCCTATGGTGCTGATTTGCTCCATAATCAGGCCTTCAGCAGTTCATGTGAAGAGGTTTCTCAATTCATACCAGCCAAACAATCGAAACACGGTTCACTAAATGATCACCTTAATAAGATTCCCTGCAATATTGTTCTGATCCATCATCAGACCCTTAACATACCATGTGCAGAAACTACTCAGCAAACTCAATGAAAAGAGCCCAAACACGGCCAAATACCTATATGCCTTCGAAAGATTCTGTGTGATGTTATTTTACTCCATCATCAGACCCTCAGAAGTTCATTTACAATCGCTGCTAAGCAAACATAAACAAAAGGGCCCAAAAACGAACAGTAAGTAATCGAACCCCTGTACAGTTCCCTACTATGTTTTTTGCTCCATCATCTGATCCTCAGAGTTCAAGTACATGTACTATTTACCCAGCACTATCGAAATCATCCACGGTGGTGAAGTTGTTCCGGAGAAAATGCGCTCAAACCAGCACAAACGCACTTTCAAGCAAAAAATGTTTACTGCAGCGCCCCCTGGCGAGTTATGGTCGTAACAATTATTATGGGGTTCGTCCCGAATGAACCACGAACCCATTGCAGAAAACCGTATCCAATTCGGTCAAGCCGTTTTGGAGATATTGAGGTGCACACACAAACAAACAAACAAACAAACAAACAACCTCTCACCCTAAACGCATATACCTTCTCCGTTCCGTCGTGGGTAAAAAACCTAACCCACATCCAGGTGACCTAGAAAGTTGAAATTTGGCATGCAGCTTGGTTTTTGTGTGTGTACACCATTATTAGTTTTATTATTATTATTATTTATGCTAATTACCTCAGAACTCCGTCATTTATTAACCGATTTAGAAAATTCTTTTTTGTTTGAAACGGTATACTTCAGGGGTAGCCCCATAGTTATCAGCTAAGAATCTGATCATACACCTGGAGAAATCGAGGGAAATCTTCAAATTTTTGAGGTGCACCTATAGCGATTTAGGTATTTTGTAAAGTAACACTTGCATTCGCTCTTAAAAAGCACCATTTGGCAAAGATTAGGGTTTGCAGTCCCGGTCCCGATTTGTATGAAATTTCCGGAATCCCGGGAAATTTATATACCCTAGCAAAGATTGACAAAAAGTAATAATATCCCATCAAAAACATAAATGTGAAAATGAGAGCCAAGTTCAATATTAAGAATATGCGATGCTTGGATGTCGTCTTCACCGACAAAAGAATTGAGATCTAAATGGGTGCCAAGGTCCGTAAATTCTCTGAAATGGTGCCGTCACTAAATTTTTTACAGTAAAACTAATTTACTGCGTTCAAAATGCATTAAGCCGCACATGGCTTCCATTTTCACATTTATGTTTGTGATGGGATACAAACTAAACAAACTTACTTTGCCCAGTCATAAAAGGAAGACCCCGCCCAGTAGTTCGTCTGCAGCATGGAGCCCATAACGGTGTACCCTGCCATAACGCTGGCGGCATTACCTCTCTGCATTGCTAAAGAAATACGTTGGGAGAGGTAGGCGCCAGCCCTAAAGTAATTATATAACTCATTTTTAATCAGAATAAATAACGTGGAGTTTCGGGAAAGAACTACGAGTATATGTATATTATATTGATTTAAACTTGCACGATTTTTACACATTATTAGTCTCACCAATGGCAATGGAATCCAGTTATTAGTAAGTGCAAGCGTCAAAATACTTCTTCCATTACATTAACGGATGTTGTTAGTGTTGTGTGTCGGGCGAGTGACAACCCTTGTGTAAATGTGAATAATAAAGACCAAGTGCGGGTATTGCGGGAAACCCGTGCGGCTAGAAGATGTTGATACCCGCTGAAGCCAGTCAGCTCGTGACCACGGATGTTGCAATACATTCGAAACGTCGGGTACACCTCAGATGATTAATTTTTGTACGCGATTAAGTCCCGTTTACCAATAATTATATGTATATTTCCGTGTAACAGGTTGTTTTCCTTTGCACGCAGCCTATAATCGTGGATAATTTGCGTGTCATCTCATCAGTTTTAACCACTTTGTAATTTAACGAGTCACTAACGTCAGCATACCGTCAACAGAGATCTTTCCAAATGCTCAATGGGATTCACTAAATTGTTGCAATTTTCAGTTGTGAAATACAATTTGGATTTTAAATGAGGCTTGATAATTCCGCACGTCGTTAAATTCTTGATTTCTTTGAATATCGAGTAATAAATACAAACCTTTCATTCATGATGGTAAAGGACATTATGGATTTTGATTGGAATTAAGGTGTATGTTTTGTTTTAATCTTCATAATTTTCTGCTTGTAAAAATACATTTATTGGCCAGAAAAACATAAACCATATATATTATATGTTAACGGAAATGTATGTAATCCGTCATTGTATGCAATTCCTAAATTCGCCTGGAAATGTGTGAAATAAATTATAGTAGACACATTTCCTAAATAGCAATCGGTAATGCAATTCCGAACCGCCAGCGAGTCAACGGAGCCCCGCCAGCGGGGCTCCTACTTTCCGCTATGAGGGTCACGAGGTAACGAACAAACCTACCTGGGGAAAACCACTGTGATGTTGGGCAATTTATGTATTTCCTAATACGATATTGGAATTATATACAATTCCTAGGAATTCCAGTTACATCCATATATGTTGTTAGTACAAGTAATAGTGTTTGACTTAAGGTTATGTTAGTATTAAGTATTTATTTCTAAAACTATTATTAAATTAAAAGTAATTCGGTAATTTATTTGAACACTGGACACATGCTGATGTGCATTCGTGTCCAGTGTTCAAAAAAGGATCCGTCCACCCTTCCAGCTACAACAGTCAGCCAACTATTGCTGGTGCTGTTTGTAAGACGGCGCATCAGGGATGCTGTTCTTTTGCGCATTATAGCCTGAGGGCCTACTCCGAACTTCGAAAATCGGATTTCGTATCTTGCCGTCCTGATCTGTCTTATAGTGTATAACTCGAGAGTGAAAGGGACGACACGACACGAAGTTTGATTTTCGAAGTTCGGAGTAGGCCATCTGGAACGAGTCTATATTTCCCTCGACAAGCATTCCTGATGCGCTGCAATGCCGTGGCAGTCCCATCAGTGCCCTATATCCATTATGGTACTGGACTCGTAGCGCACTGTATGCTTTTTTGGTGTAGTTGACCCATAGGCTGCATGTATAGAATGACTGGCAGAAGGCTTTGAAAAGAGTCCGTTTGACGCTTTTAGTGCATTTTGCAAACCTACGGGCCAACATATTGTATCTAACAGACAGTGCCTTACGTTCCCGGTCCATGTCCACATCGTCCATGAGGATATCTGTAACCCAGTGGCCAAGATATTTAACACGCGAGACACGTTCAAGAGGAGTGCCCCGAATTTTGACTAGCGGAATATCTAAGAAAGTTTTATTTCCGGTCTTAAATACTAGTAACTGGCTCTTTTTCGGGTTATACACAAGGCCATGGTTCTCAGCATACCGCACACATATATCTAGTAGCTTTGTAAGTCCGTTGATTGATGGACTCAGCAGTACCATGTCGTCAGCGTAACTGATATTGTTAAAAAACACACCATCAACTGAACAGCCGACCCCGGCACTGCTGAGCTCACGAATCAACCCGTCCATGTACAAGTTAAAGAGCCTCGGCGAAGTTAACCCCCCTTGCCGTACACCGCACTCTAACTTGTACACGTCCGATAAGCTACCCCCCCACTTTACAAAATTACACTGATTAGCTAACCAGTATTTAAGTATGTTAGCTGTTTCTTCTGGCAGCTCGGTGTGTTTGGAAAGCTTTTCCCATAGTTTGTTGTACGATACAAGGTCGAAAGCCTTCGACAAATCCAGGAAACATGCAAACACTGGTGTTTTGCTCGTGGTGTAATACTGGAAAGTATGCTTGAGACACAGTACTGCCATCTCAGTGGATAGCCCAGGTCGGAAACCCAACTGGGCATCGTGTAAATTAATATGCTTAAGTACCTGTCGATCAAGCAAACCGTCCAGCACCTTAGCCAGAACTGTCGCTAATGAGATAGGTCTGTAATTGTGCTTGTCCGATGCATCTCCAGTCTTATTCTTTGGGACCGGCACGACCAGTCTTCATGAGGTCATTTGGCAGGTACCCGTGCCCCATACAAAAGGTGTAAAACATGGCAAGTACCCTTGGCAAGTGAACACCCGCATTATGCAAATGTTCAATACTTAGGGCGTCATGCCCCGGGGACTTGCCACGCTTCATGTTTTTGATTACCTCATTAATCTCATGTGCGGAGAAACGAACGCTTGGCTCACGGGACCCCAGTGATAAGCATGGTTCTGGTCCTGCAGGCCCCAAAGGTGATCGAATCTGGAAATGATCCCTAAAAAGGTTGGCGATATCTACAGGTACCCTAACACCGTCCACACTCGCAGGTTGGCTCGGTCGGGGATTTAACTTATTTGTACACTTCCAAAATTGGCCAAAGTTTTGAGACTTGTGATGGGTAGCTAGAATGTCCAATTTAATTTTTTCTTGGTTGTCGTGGCACCATTTTATTTGGATTTGAAACACTTTCGCTTTTCACACATAATCTCATACATTGGTCCAGAAGACGGTTTATTATAAAAAACCCAATTCAAAAAACTCACCCGAGCCTCGTCATGTGCTATTTGCACGTGCTTATTCCAACCCACTCACGTTTATTGTGTATTTTATATAAATTACGGTGTGAAAGTATCGCACCTTCGCTTAAGACGCCAACAATGCGTAATTACATGTTGTCAATAACTTTTTTATGTGCTGTGTTGGTGCAAAACCTATCGAAACACTCTGTTAATTCCTCTGGAAAGTCGAGATCCTTAAACCTGTTATTACAGTAATTTTTAAAAACATTTATCTGTTGAGAGTCTCTGACACCCCACACTACTTTACTAACAGCATTATTATTTATAGGTGTTTCTGAACTAACAACATTTAAATTACACTTAAATTCTATAGGGAATAAATTCTATATACAAAATCAAAATAGTCGACAAACAGGTACGGGAGACAAATAACCATAATATAATGTAATTTGAAAAAGCTAAGGCAAAGGGTTCCAGGCTCAGCATGTGCTGCCAATAATATAGTTAGTAAATAACTAACTACGTAATAAATAACTGATAAACATACATTCAGACCTAAGGAGAGTCGCAAACTAATATTATAAGTGATTCAGTTAAATTTGGTACGTTTGTGCTTAGATGCAGGAATACTAATAATAATGACAACTGTTGAGCATAAGGCCTTTCTATGGAGGTACATATGTGTTGTACTAGTGGTGAGTGAGATCCCTAGAGTTGCCAAGAATGAGCTGTGATGAGAGTAAAGGATGATTCACAGTAGACCGTTCCGTGTCCGGGCCGGCCCGTTTTCTATGACAGCGAACGCAACGGCAGGCGTATTTCTCTAGAAGAAAACGGGCCGGCCCGGACACGGAACGGTCTATTGTGAATCATCCTTAAGGGACCTGAATTTGACTCCTGTCAACACAATGAATTCTCGAATCAATAGAAGACGGTAAAGTGCTTGCGATTTCTCTGGAGTTGTAAGCACAATTTTTTGGAGTGATTATTTCTGAAGATCTTCTCTCTATCAAATGATTTTTTGATGAAGACCTATATTCATTTTGAAAGACCTATCCAACAACAGCCCACACCATAGGATTGAAGCAAAATAAAAATCAGCATAAAAAAATATTTGCAGCTTTCTAGCACAAACAATCACAGAGCAAAGCCTCACAGCGACAGACGGACATGGCTAAACTATTAGGGTTCCTAGTTGACTACGGAATCCAAAAAACGGGTAAAGTGCTTGTGACTATGGCGTTGCAAACGTCAGTAGGCTAGGAAATCATCACTTTTCCACAATCGTGGTATTTAAAAAAGTGATAGTGACCGATGGACACACACCAAGTGATCGCTAATTGTTCCGTTGGACCATTTTGTTAGGGAACGCTAAAATGGAACGGAAAAGAGTGATTGTGTGAAAACGTATACATAGAACACAGACAGACAAGCTACTGGCGGTGTTCAAGATACATTTTTTCAGTGTAGACAACCCTGGAACAATATTCGAAGCAAAGTTCGAAGGTTGGAAAACGGTACCTACGTAATGTAGGCGAAATAATATATAATCTTGAAACTCGTCAGTAAGTGTTGACTCTATGATTGACAGCGGCCGTACCTACGTTTGTCATTCATTAACATAAAAAAGACAAAACATAATTGGAACCGTTTAAAAAACCGACAAAACACAGACTATATATTATTCATATCTCACGCGTATAAATTTGAATTAACTCACGCATAAAAATTTGAGATTGCGTGTTTGAAATTAGAACGTTTTTGTTTAAATATGGAATTCGATAAAATGATGAAAGTGACATTTTTTTGTATGTGTGTGTTTGGTTTAGTGACAACTGTGGAGCATTCTAAAGATGCAGAGGGCTACCCTGCAGGATTTCTTTCGGATTGTGAGTTGCTTTATATGTATATCAGGAACCATTTAATGGAAATTTAAGTGCTATTTTGTCTTTACTATTTGCTGAATGCGGGTGGCGCAGGACCGGTCATTGTGGAACTCCTAGGGGGAGGCGAGGCCTATGTCCAGCAGTGGACGACCATCGGCTGATATTGAGCACAAAATTGATACAGATAAAATATATGTCGGGAAAGGTAATAAAGCATATCCAAAAAGATAGATCCCGTGCCATTGACTTATAACATCAAAAGACAATTATTACTTTTATAATAATAATTTATTTATTGTGCATAAATTCGAATTCAATCAACAAATTCTTCAATTTTTGTACAAAATGGCGTCGTACCCTATAGACTTGTGTCTCAGGGATTAGAGTTGACGATTCTGATGACAGCTACCGTTTGGACGATGTAAAATAGTTTGTGATTAATTTGAAGAACATGTAAAGTTTACATAGTTGAGTTACTGTTTTAATTATTGAGTGAGACAAATAAAGATACTAATTGATATTATGGAGCAGCACATGATGCATACAATGAATGATAAAGAAAAAGTATTAAAAAATAGGAACAAAAGATAAGCTTTTATAATAAAAAGAGCTCGGCACTAATTATGAGACATTCTCAAACAATACTTAAATAAAAGAAGGCTTCCGGTGTAATTGCAGTTTCTTGTTTAGTTCGTATTTCGTTATCGAGTAAAAGGAAATCAATTTGTTGATTATATAAGTATTGTAAAGCGAACCTTGCGCCGCTGCCTATCGAGGCGCCCACGATGATAGGCATGTTACCGTCCTACACATTACACACTGCATGAGTGGCACGATTGGTGACGGTAGAAAGGTTTAGAGGTAGTGATGAATGCATCGATAAAATAACGCGAAGTTTGTATATCTGTCTCATCTTCAGCACTCGTGACTGCTTAGGAAAGAGCAGTGGCATAAGCTCGCATTCTGAATAACATGACTTTCAAAATTGCTCTTTGAGCGCGGTCGGCGCAAAACATTAAAACAGATATCTTGAATCAAACCTGGCAGACTATTAATGTACAATTATAGATATTAGTTACTAACAATAGGATAAGATGTTCATTTATTTATTTGTATAGTTACAACATAATTTATTGATATAATGTAATATTTTAATTTAATTTTATAAATAATTTTAAAATTATAATGTATTGTGTATGATCCTTTTTGGTTGAAATAAAGTATTTTGAATTTGAATTTATTTAAATCATCCTTAAAAATATTGTCTTCAAATAAATGTGGTGGTCATCCGTGTGGCTCTCGTGATAGAATGCTGACCGACCAACATATAATTCACGAAAGAATTATTTATTTATTTTACTCATTTATTTATTTGCATAAGATAGAGTAAGTACAAAATATGTTATTAAGACATGTTATATAGAATCATCTATCTCGTCACGCAGTGACATGCGAAATTAAGATATATATATTTTTTAATTTACAATGTCATTATATGTGTGAAATATAAAAAAAAATATATATACTATAATCACTGTTTTGACATTGCCATCATAGTCACATCAATAATTTACAATAATAATAACTAAAAACCTTAAAAAAAATTAATTATCATCAGCCTATATACGTTCTACTGTTCCGTTTGAGGTCCAGAGAATACTCCAGTTTGCTGCAGAAAACCTTTCTTTTATTCACGACTATACTTTGCGTTGGATAGATGAAGTCCAAAAAGATCTTTGCCAGCTTCAGACAGCCGACTGGGATTTGCGACAAGCTGCCCAGGACAGAGCACAGTCGGATGCCAAGATCCACTTTGGGCCGCTGGGCCATCGTAGTAAGTAAGTATACTTTACTAAGATACTTCCCTTTACTCCTTGAGCTCACACTATACTTGTGTAATTGATTCGGTACTCATTTTGAACTGACTATGCTAGGTAGCTGAGCACTGGCCTCCTGTCATGTTTTGTAAGACGGGTGCCCCGAACGAATTTTTCACAGGATCGTTTGCATACATGATAGTGCTAAATTTATCAGACTTTTAATAAATTTAAGACAATATAAATCTCTGCTTAGACACAATACAAAGTACACTTACTTAAAATAAAGGAAAAGTAAATACAGGCAAAAAGAAACTTATATATGTATCTCATTAACAAAATGAAAACTAACACAAACACAACTGTAAATGGATGATTGGTAGAGAATGCCTTATTAAGTCCGCCATTTGTTCATATTTCTTTTATTGTGAAATAAAGTTTTAATAAATATACGTACTAAAAAGTTAATCAGTTACATTGCACTACACTGCAAGTTTTAATTCGAGACATCCATGAAATGTTTCATTGGCATACGTATATTACAAAGAATATTATTTTATTTATATCAAAAACATAAAATATACATAAAGGAACAATTAAAAATAAACTTAAATAAGACTACCTACACTAACTAAACTAAATGATAATATAAATCAAAAAGGTCTCCTAGATCGGATCGGATCGGATGATCGGATCCTAGATCTAAAGATAATTTACTACATTAAACAAATGCTTCTTTCATAGAGACTATACAGCAATTATTTAAAAATATCAACATCCGTAGGTTTTTTTGTATACAGTACATTATATTTATTTGCATAAAATAAAGAATAAGTTTTGTTTTATTGTAGTCTACAATCATGCCTAATAACAATATTACGTGCATAGAAGTTCTACTAAAAGGTAAAGGTAGAGGTTAGAATTCCTTTTTGCGACATTGTACGTTGTCGAACACGGGGAATTAGGCGCATAAAATTAGCAAAACCTGGACATAATTCGATAACTGTAATTTTCTTTTTCTATGATTCAAAGTATTGTTAGTTATACTTAAAATTAAAAGAATTAAACATTTTAAGGCCCCGCGTCAATGTTAACACTTTTGACGTAGTTATGTGCATAGAGAAGCCGTTTAATTTTTAATAATTTATCACCATATTGCAGATCTCTGAATTCACAAATATGGATAATTAATGGAAAACGAAATACAACACTACATCAAAAGTGTTTATTTGATGCCGTCAACATTTTATTAGTACTATAAGAAACGTATTAAACAAAAAATATCCACGATAATTGATTAAATGATATTTTTTCTTGTCATAATACAGGTACTTTTACAAAGTACCTGTATTATGGCTTACTTACAAAATCAAAATGAGTTAAAAATTTGGTTTTTGTTTTTTTAACATTGACGCGGAGCCTTAAAATGTTTAATTCTTTTTGTTTTAACTATAACTAACAATACTTTAAATCATAGAAACAGAAAATTACAGTTATCGAATTATGTCCAGGTTTTGCTAATTTTATGCGCCTAAATCTTAATATTTATTTTTTGAAGTATTGAGGGGGTTTCTGTTATTGATGAGAAAAGTGTGGGATAGAAGGTGAAGGCTCTTGGCGGAGAATTGGAGGTAGTGTGACAGAATCAGAGAACCGCAATTGCTGTCCCGAAGGTGGTTAGGTTGTAGTATAAACACAACGGCCTCCCCTATGTCCAGCAGTGGACGTCCTTTAGCTGACATGATGATGATTATGATGATCACACTACAACGGCGGCAAATAAGCATAGGAGCAAGCAAGGTCTACCTGATGGTAATAAGTTACTTAATCAATTAGCAGCCATGCTAGAACCACCTGGCCGCGAAGATGGCAAGAGGCCCGATGGCATGACCCTCATGCCATAGAGACGGCCCCTCATTTGGGATGTTACTTGCGTAGATACCCTGGCGCCGCCCCATTTGGGAAAATTTTCGTCCATGGCAGGCGGGGCGGCCGCATGGGCCGAGACAGCGAAACGCCGCAAGTACGTTGGTCTTTCAGACCAATATATGTTTGTTCCATTTGCTGCCGAAACCCTCGGACCCTGGAGTTTTTTTGGACATATTTCTAAATTGTTAGACGAAATTTCCGGGGACCGCGGTGCTGGCTCGTTCCTTGCCCAGCGGATTGCTATAGCCGTCTAATATGGCAACTCAGCCTGCCTTATGGGTACCATCCCTCTATTAGGTTCCGATTTGGGGATCTAATTTATTTTTTTATTTTTTATTGTATTCTTGTATTGGGGGACAGTCTTACACAAACCAACCTAGTCCCAAACTAAGCAAAGCTTGTACTATGGGTACTAGACGACGATATACATACTTATATAGATAAATACACACTTAAATACATAGAGAGCATCCAAGACCCAAGAACGAAATCCGTGCTAAATGCACAAATAATGCCCTGGCCGGGATTCGAACCCGGGACCTCTAGCTTCGGAGGCAGTGTCACTACCAACTAGGCTAAACAGGCCGTCATTTTAATATTTAGTCTAAAATAATACATTATAAAACCAAATTAGCAGCTAGTAGATTTTGTAACGTGTCAAATTTACATTCGGCTCTAACCAGCAGGGCAATCACGTAACTTTCCGAACATACGATAAGTAAATCTGTGATTTTTACTATGGAAAATGACAAATGCAAAAATAAATACAAACACAAATTCATTTATTATGCCTGAAATGTACATTTTGATTAACCTTATGCACGCTCCAAAACGTTGCATAAATACACCGCTGGGCTCGAACACCGGTTTTTTTTCCAACCAGACCACCATTAACGCCAAACCGAAATAAACAACATTTTTAGTTTTCGTAGCTGGTATTTAAACTGAAAAATATTACGCGCTACGCGTTCCGAAAAAGCCGCTTTCTGGCCAAGTGTAGTAATAAAATGATGTACACAAAACGTACGGGAGGTAATAAATAAAGCCCTCGATTGCATATATATACGTCCCTCGTCTACAGCTCGGGCTGCAAAATCTGCGATCTCGGTCTTTCTTTGCTTTACTACCCTAGTTGTGTAATTTATTTATTTATTTCTTACAAATGTTTACGAGTACATGGCCTTACAGTTAACCCAATGCGCCATGAAACTTAAGCTTATAAAATATCTATTTAGGCGACGAAACGGCGTGGCCCCGTTGCATCGTCGTCTCCGGTGTAGGATTCGGTAGGTTGCCCCGGAACCGTCGAAACACGACACCCTTCGGCCAGAAGTCAGCACACGCGATGGTCTCCTGCAGCGGCCGCGGCACGCGCACCACAAATGAGCTGAAGTGCACGTAGTGACGTGAAAAATAATAATCGACGGCCATCGCAAGTGACAGTGCAGTGAAAGTGAAAAAGGGCAATATAGTGACAAATGATAAAAGAGGGACCGCTCCTTCGACACAGTCGCGGATCATTCAGTTTGATGGACATTACGCACTACCTACATAGGTTTATAAGTACAGGCTAAAATAATAGATGTTAGCAATTTACCACTACGAGTAGCTTTGACTTTTGTCTTTACTTTATAAATGTTATGTTACTCTGTTTGCATCATATACTAGAATCATATTTTTGTAATCAATGCACCTATCAGCACGCCAGTCGGATTTGTCTTCTTTCTGGAGTGCCAGGGTGTACGGGCAAGCGTACATGCTTAATCAGCAGGACGGCATGCGTGTGGCGCGTGACCGAATATGCATAATTGTTATAAGTTAGATTTAATAAACTATCTGTAGTACGTGATGCAGGAAATCTCGTACTCACGTAAATCAGCTGTATATAATAGTGAAAATATATGGAATAAAGTTAGTTATCAACAGTCTTAAGTGGTGGTTTCATTGGGAACCCTACTTAGGGCCCATAACTCAATGTAAGGGATCGCCCTTACATTTTTGGTCGATAGTAATGTTCTATTAAAGTATAATAGATAAAGCTAGCTACTTCATTCACAGCCCGTCCCGCATTATCATCATCATCATTTCAGCCGAATGACGTCCACTGCTGGACATAGGCCTCCCCCAAAGACTTCCACAATGACCGGTCCTGCGCCACCCGCATCCAGCGGACATCCGCGACCCGTCCCGCATATTAAAATATTATCATCCCGGTATTTAAACTAGTTATATATATAGGAATATTTTCTTAACGGGCTTCGATCCTGTAGAACGAAATTAACCGGCTTTTTTTTTAATTCGACAAAGGCGTAATGATTCATTCCTTTTCACTTACATACAAAATGGACTTACTTTCTGGAAATGGGTGGCTTAATAAGTGACTTCACTCGAATTTGAGTGCGCGGCACCGGCAGGGTGATACCACCTTCCGCGGTAACCGGTTTCCACCACCACCGCCATATCAGCCGAAGGACGTTCACTCCTAGACATACGAGTAGGCCTCCCCCAATTTCATGGGGGGTAAATGCCACGCTTGGCACGTGGATTGGCGATCGCACTATCTCCACCGCACTGCAGGGATGTTGCTGCCCATCCCCCGGTGGTCTTGGTCGTAGTTTTAGGACATACCCGGGTCCAACCCGGGTTCTTTCATTAAACATTATTGTGATTAAATTGGTATATATAATAACGGAACAATAACGGTATACAAGCAATAGACATTGAATGAATTTTTCATAGTGGTTCCGAGTTATCTAACTCTTATTTTTAACTAGCTGTTGCCCGCGACTTCGTCCGCGCCTTCTTTCCTATTGGTCGCAGCGTGATGTTATATAGCCTAAAGCCTTCCTCGATAAATGGACTAACCAACACAAAAATATTTTTTCAATTTGAACCAGTAGTTCCTGAGATTAGCGCGTTCAAACAAACAAACAAACAAACTCTTCAGCTTTAATATTAGTATAGAGTATAGATATGGAAAATTACAGTTACATTTAACTTAAGCACGCTTAAAAACATTATTATACCTACGTAAGCACGTCAACTTGTTGTGTTGAACAAAAAACAAATCGAAAAATGTCTTTTAAACTAATCTCACACGCACAGACAGGCTTTCGCGGACATTACCTGAACCAATATTACTCATACCGACGTTTTGATGTAACAGACATTGCTAACCATTTCAAATAAACCCTGAACTCTTTTACGTCACGCCTTTGTCATGATCATTGTTTTAAACTGTGCCTACGTGTTTGCTTCCTGTAAAATAAACGTTGATCTATGAACTTACTCATATTGAATATCAGAATCAGTATACTTATTGCCTATGCCTATTGGTCTTTAACCCCTTAAGATAATGGTGACTATTGATTTATGGAAGCGGCTCCATGTGAGTTATAGATCTCAATTGTTTTTTGCAAGTAAATACCTTGATCAAAATTAATTTAGAATCCGTCCTCAATTCTCAGCTAAGTGAGCAGTCCTGGACCCAAGGATCTCTTCCTATTCGGTACGGTGGGCTAGGGATCCGCAAAATTTCTAGTGTCGCTTTGCCAGTTTTTTTGTACTCAGTCCATAGCTCGTCTAATTTCATACGTAAAATCCTACGGACGCTACCCACTAACTATGAGATTGCGGGCTTAGAAGACTCAAAAACTGCTTGGTCAATTGCTTGCCCCGGCCAAAATTACCCTGAAAATTCTAAGTCACAAAGCAGCTGGGACGACATTATTTGCAAATTGACCATAGATTCCCTCTTTTAAGCCAGTGCTGCATGGAAGACCGAGACAGACTTTTAGCACTAGGTACCAACGAGGCTGGATACCAGTATCCAGCCAGCTCCAAGCACATCCTTCCGTGAACACTGGTACTTTCCTTGAACCAAATACCCTCCGACTTGCAGTTTGTCAAAGAAGTAGATAGGCTGGGCCACCACGGACTTCCCGGCCAGACCAGTCCGTGCCGTTTCTCAAGACACGCTGCTCTGAACGACATCATCCGTCGGTCTCTTGCGTCAGTCAATGTGCCGGCACTACTAGAGCCGACGTTTCAGGAGACGATGGCTAGAGACCGGACGGAATGTCTTTGATTCCGTAGAGTAAGGGACGGGTGCTAGTGTGGGATGCAACCTGTGTAGACACACTGGCCCCGTTACATCTCCACAGAACATCGATGAGGGCCGGAGCAGTGGCAGAAGCGGCCGAAGCGGCATAAAATTCATCAAATATAGTGGTCTTGGCGCTGAATACTATTTTATACCTTTTGGCGTCGAGACCCTAGGTCCGTAGGGCCCTAGCGAACTAAGCCAAGACATCTCGAAGAGGCTTACTGATGTTTCTTCGCTCAAAGGATCAGTTTGGCGATTCAGCGAGGAAACGTCGCCAGCATCTTCGGCACAATGCCGCAGGAGCCATTTTTAGATTTAGTTTAGGTTTAGTTTAACTTTATTTACTTTGTTATAGTTTATTTTTAGTTTTACTATAAGTCTATTTAGAAATGTTTTTGATTATAAATAAATAGAAAAGCTTGTCAGAAATTTAGATGATAATTATATATTGTAATTTTGCATTTTATGGTAGGCCTCGTAAGACTCGTAATATAGGATTTGGTAGTATTGAACTCGTAGTTAATAATGGTCTTCTCAATTATTAGGCATCTGATAAGGTGTCTTTAGTTCCTTGGATATTGGGATGGATGTTGGTGTGGGCTGGCACCTGTGTAGACACACTGCCACCTTCATACATACGGACTACAGTAAAAGCGGATGCAGCGGCGGAAAACGCCATAAGTAGCGTAATAAATAGAAGAGCCTCGGCGGAGAGTACAATTTTGTAACTTTTAGCGTCAAAACTCTAGGTCCATGGGATTCCAGCGCGCAGAAATTATTTACAGAAATTGCGAAGCATCTGGTTGACGTAATTGGTGACCGAAAAGCTGGCGACTTCCTCGAACAACGTATCAGCATTGCGACACAGCGAGGAAGTGCCTCAAGGGCCTGTTTTAGATTTAAGTTAGTTTTAATAATATTTATATGAAATAAGTTATTTTGGTTCAGTATTCTTATAAATAAATAATTGTTTCAAAATATAAGAACAATAGATAGAGCCACTGTAGCTGAGCGTGAGTGGTAAGACACGCGACCTTTAATCTGGAGTTCTGGAGGTCGCAGGCTCAAATCGCTCGTATCACAGAGTTTGTAAAATATATTTTCATGTTAATTTTAACACTAGCTTTCCGGTGGAGAATACCTTCGTGAAAAACCAGTCTAATCCCGTTTAGTTTTCTCTCTGGGTTGGAGTTGGAATGTCAGTTGGCAGTCGCTTTCGTATAACTAGTGCCTACGCCAAAGCGTACTTCTGACTCCTTTAGGTTACAACCAGGAACGCAATAGGGGGACCATGAATTATCAGGAACTAAGAAAAATTGGTTCTTTAACAGCTTTTTTACTTCCAGGCCCAGGGTCATGGAAACCAGCCGCCATAAAACCGAAGACTTTGGAGAAACTGTACATCTCAGTCATGAGTCCAGGAAACGTTCTGCTGGCCAAGTGGACGCCGTACAATTACTACCACATCAAGGACCTTGCCAAGCACCCAGACATAGACTTCAAGAAGAAAACGTTTATGTACGTCGGTGGATATCTTGATGCAACCACGTTACCCATAGGAAGGTCCTTGGGTCAGCTTTACGGGGAACTGGGATATAACGTGCTCATTTTAGATTATCTGGAGTTTACCGCAAGGGATTTTCCTGTGTAAGTATTAGTTAGTGGAATTTTCATAGTGATTTAAGAATGTGCTTAAGTTTTACATTATTATTGGTAAACGGGACTTAATCGCGTACAAAAATTAATCACCTGAGGTGTGCCCGACTTTTCGAATGTATCGCAACATCCGTGTGCTTAAGTTTGACCTGATAAACTGGAGACAAATATGGTAGGAGATTCAGTAATCCTGAATGTAACCACCCACATTCTTTTATTTCATATTATTCTTCGCAGTCAAGATTGTTATCTGCTCTTACAGCGGATCAGTAAGAACCCTTTTACAACATATTTCCATCTTTAGGTCTACCATTTAATAGATATGATGCCTGGGGAAAACAGGGGAAAGACGGCGACGTCAAAGGGTAGCGGGCGGCGGGTCCCTGCCCCCCACTACCCTCCGCGCCGTCTCCGTTAAGTGGCCGATCTTGTCTAGATAACGTAACTACAAACATTTTCTATTTTCAGAGCTGTTCGTGTCATGCGCCCAATTGGGAAACACGTCGCTGAAATGCTGGCTAATCTGACAACCCTGGGACTGGATCCAAAAAAGCTGGAACTGGTCGGCTTAAGCCTAGGCGGGGAGACCATGAGCTTTATAGCAAAGAACTACCGCGAAATCACCGGCAAGAACATTTCCTCACTGACCGCTCTCGATCCTACCGGACCCTGCTTCAGACATCTTGGGCCGGACCAGAGATTAGACGCTTCAGACGCTGACTTCGTAGTTGTAGTGGGGACTAATATCGACGGGTATGGTTTAGCTACTCCTGCTGGCCACATCAACTTCTATGTCAACGGCGGGGAGTTCCAACCTGGGGATGTTTGGTGGCTACCTTGCGATACCGTATGCAGTCATGTCAGGTCTTACTTCCTCTGGTTATCGGCTTTATTAAACCCTGACATCTTTATAGGCATGCAATGCGATTCTGTTCAGCAAGCAAGAGACGCCAACTGCTATGATAGAAAGCCAAGAGTGACGAATAAGATGGGTTTGAATATTGATAGGAGTAAGCCGGGTATTTATTATCTGCATACGTTTAACAGATACCCGTACGGTTTGGGTAAGAGAGGGTTAAAGCGAAGCGGGGAAATTATATTGAAGCAATTGGCTACGCTAAATGATGCTGACATGTTATGGGTGAAATAAATTATAACAATCAATTCGCATTATTTTTCAAATATTCAATTCGCATTATTTTTCAATTATAACAATACCATAACACCTTCATTGATTTCGGATACTTCGAAAGATCCCGGACTCATTGTAAATCTCATTGAAACCGTTTTTAAAGCCATCAACAACCCGCTAGTAAAAATGTTCGATTAAAATGTAGTAGTAATAGATATTATGAACTCATGACTCGTTGAAAAAGCCTGTTATAATACATCAGAACTTTATGGCATTCAATCATTTCATTGTAATTTAATATGATTAGCTTAATTTTTAATTTAACTTTATCTATAAGAGACACTGACATATTGATTTTTTATAACAAAAATGAGTGTCATAAATGAAAATGACAAAAGTATACGTTTTGTCATTTTCATTTATGACACTGGTATGATTAATTCCATAGTTTGTAATTATTTTGACGTGTAATGTATAAATAAGTAGTAAACAAAAATAAAAAGTCACATGAAAGTAGTTCAGCAGATATTTTATACGATCTCGATATTCTGGGATACTTTTTGAGAGCAGTTTGTCACACGTTATAATGATAATTAATACTAAATTTGATGTGACTCTCAATAAGGAAAATTACATTTATACCAACCTTACGTACGTTTAAAAACGTTGCGGAATCACCATACTGATTAGAAAAAATATCAGTCCAACTACAATAAATATAAATTTAGAAACAGAACTTAAAGCACTTGATTCTTAGATTTCTAATATATGTTATTTATATAGCATTTACAAAAACATAGAGAGTAGATTTGCGGGTGTTATCTGAATCGGGTTGGAATGCCGCCATCTTGGTCATCTCATCATTCACTTCTTTCATATTCATACCGTCTCTTACACAATCACACATTCATATACTCTTCTTGTCACGTGGCGTTCATCCTTCCTTATTATATGAACGTACCACGCCAGGCGATTTGCTCTTAGCTTTTCGGCAATGGTTATTACAATATGGGCTTCCCCTTATATAAGTATTTATACTCATTTCCAGTCCGGTCCATTCTCGTTACACCACACACCTATCTTAACATTCATATCTCTGTAACATGCGATCTCGTTTCATCCGTCATATTTGAGGCCCAACACTCCGATTTATACATGACGACAGGTCTTATAGATTTCTCCCTTCAATTGAAAGGGCATTCGGGTGTCACTTTTTGTTACCGAACCCTTTCGCCTTTTCACCACCCAATAATTCGGTTTTTCATTTCACGGCCAATATTGTAATCACGCTGCACTAGTGAACAGAGGTACCTAAAGTCGGAGCAGACCGGAAGCATACCGGAAAACATAAAGCCGTAAAACCGGAGTATGCCTAGCCGTAAAACAGTTGTATAGGCGTAAAACCGGAGAGGCCACCGAAGACGCAGAACATGTGTTCTGTTTTGGATCTGCTACTGCTCTGCACCTCGTATCCGTCTTCACCGACAAGAACAATTCAGCAATGAGCATACACCAGGGTACCTCTTCTTGTACTCTCTAGATGAGAGCGTTAATAATTAACAGGAAGAGGTATGGCCTTAGAGCTGATTCCTGGTGCAAGCCAACCGTGACACTGAACTTGTCGTTGGTGCCAGCTGCAGATCGAACGCGTCTACGACATCTGTTGTACATCGACCGAATTAGCTCCACGTACTTCCAAGGCATAATTTTCTCTTTCAAAGTCCACCTAGTCTACCTAGGCACTCGATCGTATGCCTTTTCGAGGTCCACAAACACCATATGCAAGTTTATATGTGCATTTCTGTATTTTTCGCAGTTGGCGTAGGGAAAAAATGGCGTCTGTAGTACCCCTACCAGGCATATATAAAAAGGAATTAGTTTTGCGTTATAGCACTCTCTTTGCTCAGTCGTCTCTCTATCACTTTCTCCCATATTTTCATACCATGGGGCATGATCTTTATTCCTCGATAATTATTGCAGCCATATATATCTTTTTCTTTTTTTTTATAAATGGGATTGCTCTTTGCCAGCATCTAGCCAGGGGGCAAAGATGAGGCCGACGATGAATCGAGATATATCTCCCTTGTTTATAAAAAAAATAGGCACCCGGAAACTGTCGCACCACTCATCGGGGAAAGTTTCTTAATAGAACAGCTTATTGAAGAATAAAGTCAGCCACTTGCATCCATCCTCACTCAATAACTTCCTCACTTTTCATACTTCTCACAGTACTACTTCATCCATACTGATTTCCCTTACTAAACCCATGTTTAGCGGCTGATTGGAGAACCTTGTCCCCGGGTTTTTTTTGTTCATTAAACTTTCAAAGTAACCTTTCCAACGTTTTTTTTATAACATTATCTTCCATCAGTACCTTTACAGCATCATCTTTCACACATTTTAAATGTGAAATATCCCTTGCGTTCTTCTCTTTAAATTTTGGTAAGCCAGCTGTTTCTCGCCTTTTAGACTATCCAGAAAATGTGTAAGAAAACTTAAATATCTCACAGTATTAAATAATGTGTTAACTTAGAAAAATACTTGCAAAAATACTTTACTAGTCCTTGCAAACTAAACTTGATAAACTTGTCATCCTAAAAAAACTTCATGCCATAAAGACAGCTAGTGAAATTCTAGAAAAAATTATAATGCAAAATGTGAATGAATGTTATTATGTTAATCAACACAGCTGGTAAATTTAATGTAAATTTGAACCTAAGAAATAAATTTGATAAAACCAACGAAGTCAAATAATTATGCTGTTTTATTTTTTCTTTATTTATTTATTTTATGACAAACTAAGACTTTTGTTCGGTTCCGCCCTTATGTGAAGGAACCGAGATTTGCCACGCGAATACGCGGGTCTTAACTTAATCTAATTTTCTATAACTAAAAGATCTGTGCAACTCATGTGTGGCGTGGTTCCTGCTTCATCCGGCGCAGACTCAAGACTTCGACGAGGGCCCTCGGAATACCTTTCGAGAGAGGGGTTAATCCAGCCACCTCGCATCATTACACAAACGTTTAGTTCAATGTTCACAGATCTAGAGACCGATTCTCTGACAAGTTTTGCCCGGTTGGCGGTAACAGCACACGCGCTATTCTATATAATACATCATCCAAAACGAGATCAATTACCGGCAAGGCCCTTTCCATCCCACCTTTGTCCGCGCGTAACATCCGATATTATCTACAAGACTACGTCCAAGTGACAGATATATATACGTACTAGCTTTTGCCCGCGACTTCGTCCGCGTATAATTCGTTCTCGCCTTAGAATGAATTGTTTTCCCATACAATCTTTCTCAAGCTCAGGTGGACACCAGGAACTTAGGGGTGACATGTTGGAGAAGGAAAGCCACGAATAGATCGTACTGGAGATATTTGCTTGACCAGGCTAGCCTAGGGCCCACCCGTGGCTATAACGCCTCAGATGATGATGATACAATCTATCACCCTTCTTTACACCCCTTTAAGAAATGATTTCAGTCAATATGATTCCCTAGAAATCCTATTGTCAAAACGAATCATTAAGTGCTTATTTCGGAATATCAAATGTACCGATTCTAGACGAATGAATCCCGTCAAAAACATTACACGTACATTGTACAATGATAAAAGTCTCGCTACGCAGTTCTGCCGTAAAACGTTATCCCAACAGAGCGAGTTCTTCATGTAAGTATGACGACCGAAGGCCGGAAGCAGAGCGGCAAGGCATGCGAGAATAATCACACATAGCGGGCTTCTCATGTATAAGGATGAGGGCCGAAGGCATGAAGCGGAGAGGAGAGACGCGCGAGGCTGAAGGCCGAGCCTCCCAACAGAGTAGATTCTTCATGTAAGGTTGATGACTGGAAAGCCGAAGGAGAGTGGCAAGGCATGCGAGGCCGAAGGCCGAGCTATGTCGTCGCCGGAGATCCAGTTGCCATATTAATGAGGGTAAATCGTACTCCGTTCGTTCGTTTTCACGTGATGCCTAGACATATAAACAGACAGACAAACAGACACAAATTCTTAAAACTGTTGAAACGATTTCTGTTATCGATTCTAAGTATCCCCAGCCCACTTTTTTTCGAATATCTTCCATGTACAGACTTTCGACCCTCTTCTAAGTGTACATCTAAGATGCTCCAACTGTCTATGCTGACAATTGGGCTGCCCAGCTCGAGTGATCTCTTATATCAAACAGTTTTTATTGTGTGAAGGGTCAACAATTACGTAAAAAATAACGCACGATAAAACTAAATGGTACACCGACGATACAAAGTGTGCATTGAAACAGCTGTTTTGTATTTAAGCATATGAATAAAAACAATGCCAAAGTATCGCAAATGCATTTTGATGTACACGCAAAGTAGTACTTATTGCGAAAAGGTTGTGCTCAGAAATAGCGTCAACTATCGGAAGGAATTATGATACTTCGGTTTTGACATAATGAATCGTCAACTTGTTTACAATTCTGCTATGCTTTAAGTTAAATTTCTTGACACGCTGTTATACGCCTAATTGGCTGAAACTTAAATCGTAGAATGGCGTATGAGGATTAAACCACCCCTTTTCATAGACCTTACTTGCATCCCCGATCCCACTCGAGAACCTTTCCTCCCCAACGGCCAACGGTTCTACGTGCAATATGCCCCGCCTACTGCCACTTAAGTTTAGCGGTTTGGAGGGCTATGTCGGTTACTTTGGTTCTACTGTGGATGGCCTCATTTCTGATACGATCACGCAAAGATACTCCCAGCATAGCCATCTCCATTGCTCTTTGGGTGACTTTGAGCCTTCATATGAGGCCCATAGTAAGCGACCACGTTTCAGTGCCATATGTCATCACTGGCAACACACACTGGTCAAAGACCCTCGTCTTGAGACACCGCAGAATATTGGGCGAAAAGATGTGCCGTAGCTTCCCGAACGCTGCCCAGCCGAGTTGGATTCGACGATTAACCCCTTTCTCGAAGTTGGACCTACCTAACTGGACAGTCTGTCCTAGGTATAATATATAATCATCTACAACTTCAATTAAAAGTGTCCGATTGTAACGGGAGTTGGTGCTACGTGCTCGTGCTTTCAAAACGAATGATTAAGCTTATTTCAGAATATCAAATGTACCGATTCTAGACGAATAAAGCCCGTAAAGTATTACATGTACAATGATAAAAGTCTTCCGTAAAACGTCCTAACAGAGCGGGTTCTTTATGTAAGTATGAGGGCTGAAAGGAGGAAGCAGAGTGGCAAAATATGCAAGGCGGAAGGCCGAAAATTCACACAGAGCGGGCTTCTTATGTAAGGTTGAGGGCCGAAGACTTGAAACAGGGAGGTGAGACACGCGAGGCCGAAGGCCGAGCTTCCCAACAGAGTAGATACTTCATGTAAAGTTGATGACTAACGGGCCGAAATGGAGCGGCAAGGCATGCGAGGCCGAAGGCCGAGCATTCAAATAGAGCAGGATCCTTATATAAGGCTGAAGGCCCGGAGCCGTGTGACACGCACGCGAGGCCCAAGGCCGAGCGTCCCAACAGAGCGGGCTCCTTATGTAGGGCCGAAGGCCTAAAGCAGAGTGGCAATGCAAGCGAGGCCGAAGGCCGAGAGTCCCAACAGAGCGGGCTCCTTATGTAGGGCCGAAGGCCTGATGCAGAGGGGCAAGGCATGCGAGTCTAAAGGCAGATCATTCACACAGAGTGGGCTCCTCATGCCGATCATTCACACATAGTGGCAAGATAGCCAACAGAGCGGGCCCCTCATGTAAGGCTGAGGGCCGAAGGCCCGAAGCGGCAATGCACGTGAGGCTGAAGGCCGATAGACAAACAGACTCAGTATATATATTGTACTTTGTGCATAGATCTAAGGTGCTTCAACCGTCAATGTTGACGATTGGGCTGCCCAGCCCAAGTGATCTCTTATATCAAACAGTTATTATAGTCTGAAGGGTCACCAATTACGTAAAAAATAATACACGACAAAATTAAATTGTACACCGACGATACAAAGACTGCATTGAAGCAGCTTTTTTTGTATTTAAGCATATGAAGACAAACAATTCCAAAGTATCGCAAATTTATTTTGATTTACACGCAATAATAGACCTAATTGCTAAAAGGTTATGCTCAAAAATAGCGTCATCAATCAGAAGGAATTATGATATTTCGGCTTTGACATGTCGAAACGTCAGCTTGTTTACAATACGTCGAATTCTGCTATGGCTTAAGTTAAATTTATTGACACGCCGTTATACTTCCAATGGGCTGAAACTTAAAGCTTAGAATGGCGTATGAGGATTTAAATCACCAGTTTCATAGACCATATTTGCACCCCCGATTTCATCCCTTTGAGGGTGATTATCGGGACAAAAAGTATACTATAAGTGAATCCAGATTATATACTGTTCAGTATACAAAAAATCATCTTGATCTGTTCAGCCGTTTTTGCGTGATTGAGTAACAAACATCCAAACATCTAAACTTTCGCATTTATTATATTAGTGGGATTACAAAGTTATATATGTAGTTTTCGAATCTAGAAAACGGTACTGAAATTGGGGTTTAGAGTCACAGTTAATTAATGGAATAAATCATTATAGTGTTCAAAATTTGAAGAGACCGTGGTGGCTGGCGCGCACACTGGGCAGCGCCGCGGCGCAGCGCTTGCGTTTACTTTTTTTCAGTTTCTATCTTAAGATTTCACAAATTTTGAATAAGGATGTTTTTCCTTTGTCGTCAAGTATATGCTTACCAATTTTCATTCCTGTAACTCATGGATTATAGGAGTTCCCATACAAAATTCAACCCCTCTTTTTACCCCCTTTAAACCCAAATTTGCACAATTTTTACAGCCTAAAACCTGACCGGGTATTTACTCGACAGATTAGTAAAGTTTTTATCAAAATCCGTTTAGCCGTTTTCACGTGATGCGCGTTCATATAAACAGACAAACAGATAAACAGACAAAAATTCTAAAAACTGTTGGAACGTGTTCTGTTATCAATTCTAAGTATCTCCAGCCAACTTTTTTTCGAATATCTTCCATGTACAGACTTTCGACCCTCTTCAGCTTTATTATATGTATAGATGACGTGACAAGCAGCTGCGTTCGGAAACACGCGTTGGGACGCAACAACATTGGCAAGCGGCGGTAACCAAGTGGTTCAAGCATGTACCATAACATCAGAAAAACTCATTGGTACGGTTCAGGATCGCATGCTTGCCATATTCTGGCCTTCTGAGCCAGATGGGAAACTAGACCTCATTAAGACTAGACTTATTGTCAAGTGAGCGGTCAACTTCTGAGTGCCAGCAGGTAGAGGAGCGACGAGCGGGCACAAGCATTTTGCGCGAGTTCAATATACGAACGTCCACTCGCCTCCCCGCTGTTCGCTGGCCTTCGGACTGTAGTACTTCAGCTGTAACCTTTAAACTAAGTACCTAAAAAAACGTATATAAAATAACGGAGCTAGTTAAATAACGTTGAGTACTTTGGCATAGTGTCTTGGGGTTCGTCAACTGACAAACGTTTTTGAACAAAAGACAATCGACGACAATGAAACATTATTAGAAGTCAAGAATAATATTAGGTAGAATTGGTTTTAGTGTTAAGTAATATTGTAGAAAAATGTTGAAAGTGATGTATTTTGCTACTTTTTTGTTATTCGTTGTGGTTGAAGCGGTGCAATATTCGCAAACAGGACAGGGGTACCATAGAGGATTAATGCCGGACTGTAAGTTGTTTATTTAATAGTATTTTTCTTGTCAGTAAACCGTAACAATTTCCTAATTTCATTTATCTTATGAGAACGCCAAATACTATGTTATCACTTTATTAATCTTTTGGCATAATTACCAAAAAACCCCATTATTGTATCATACTTAGATATTGAAGAGTATTTAAATAATAGACCTTTCTAGAAAATGTACCAATTTGTTTATTTGCGGGAATAAAATGAAACTTATCTCAGCATAATTGCTTGCAAATATATTTTTACTCTTAGGAGTGATCAAAACTGTTTGAATATACACTCTACTCTAACGCGTTGACGATAGAGTCTGGTTCAGATATTTATGAGCAATTTTTTAATCCGGTATATTATCCTTTTAGACTGAACTATGAATTAGGAAGATGATTTATTTGAAAGAAAAGTGCGTCAATACGACCCTTAACCTTATCTTATCTTATCTTGTTTATACGAGGGCCCTTACGGATGCACTTCGACCCAATGAGATCTTTTGTGCAATTGCCCCCTCCTTTATGCCTACTCTAAGCTGTTCTCCAATATTTCCACAAACTGGATGATGGAGCTCAGCGGGAGTACTTTGAATTCCTTTGGTTCTGGGTACCCATTACCAAAGTCATTCATTCTTTGTCTGGCAAGGGCGTGACATTCACACAGTAAGTGATCCATTGTCTCGTCATCCTCGCCACACATCCTACAATCTATGTTGTCTGATAGTCCCATCTTGGCCAAGAGATCCTTGACCCCGAAGTGACCTGTAAACACCCCAGTTATAATTCTGAGCTGTTTTCTGCTGAATTTCCAAAGTTTGTTGGTCCAGCTTGGGTCCACTCCTTCGATGAAGAGCTTTGAGTGCCTTAAGCCCGCCTCATTCCTCCACTCCTGTTGGTGTATGGCTTTGGCGTAATCCTTTAAGGCCGATGTTATGGTTCTCTGCGAGAGTCAAATGGTTACCCTTAACCAATAAATACATTCACAGGCCCCGGTTCTTGGAAACCTGCAGAAATCACACCTGAGAGTCTGAAGAAGATAAAAATATCAATTCTCAGGACAGGCCAAGGACTGACAACTAACGTAATAACTTACAATTACTACAACGCAAAGAAATTAGCCCAGCAACCCGAAATGGACTTCAATAAGACGACCGTTGTGTATGTCCCTGGGTATTTGGATTTGTCAATGGTACCTGTGAGGAGAACTTTGGTGCAACTTTATAAGGACTTGGGATACAATGTACTCATTTTGGACTACGAGGCGTTTACAAATGCAGAGTTCCCTGTGTAAGTATTATAAAGGTATTAATAATTAAATTCCGATAGCATTCAATAGGTTACTAGGCAGTGCTTTATATATTCATTTAGAAGAAGAATATTTTTTTTCTATAAATCTGTAGTATTCATGGAGATATTTAATAACATAAGTTAATAATAAAATAGATTCCGCTCAGCACGCTGCTATGAAAATCATGACGCTGATTTTCAGGGCAACCGGTATGAACTATGTATTTATACAAATGTAGTAAATATAAAATAACGGTTAGAAATATAATGTAAATAGGTATCGCTGACAGAAAAGACAATGCGTTAGATTAAATGACTGAGATTGAATTGCACGTTCTTCTTTAAATGAATAAAATCTGACTAAATCGATGAAAAAAAACGTGTAAGCATCTTCGCATCAGAAGTTGCCTACACTTATATTTTATTCATTTCAATTTATCACAACCGCATCTCAAAATGAAGCGGCTATCAGTTATTAAAGACAAAGATCATGGACAAATATTTTATTTATCTATGCTATAGTTATAGTATAGAGTAACTGGCCTGTGACGTCTCTTTCTCTCATTTATTAACAAAAAATAAAGCGTTGACAATAACGAGTGTCATATTCATATTCTTAAACATCACTTTGTAAAATCACAACGGCACAGCACATATTTGCTGTCATAACACCAGAATGTAAAAAAACAAGTCTTCGGTACATAGATTTTCATGGTCGAAAATGTACGACATCCCAATCCCACTAAAATTATAAATGCGAAAGTTTAGATGTTTGGATGTTTGGATGTTTGTTGCTCAATCACGCAAAAACGGCTGAACAGATCAAGATGATTTTTTGTATACTAACAGTATATAATCTGGATTCGCCTATAGTATACTTTTTGTCCCCGATAATCACCCTCAAAGGGATGAAATCGGGGGTGCAAATATGGTCTATGAAACGGGGTGATTTAAATCCTCATACGCCATTCTAAGCTTTAAGTTTCAGCGAATTGGGAATATAACGGCGTGTCAATAAATTTAACTTAACCATAGCAGAATTTGACGTATTGTAAACAAGCTGACGTTTCGATATGTCAAAGCCGAAGTATCATAATTCCTTCTGATTGATGACGCTATTTTTGAGCATATTGTCTTAGCAATTAGGTATATTATTGCGTGTAAATCAAAATAAATTTGCGATACTTTGGAATTGGTGGCCTTCATATGCTTAAATACAAAAACAGCTGCTTGAATGCAGTCTTTGTATCGTCGGTGTACAATTTAATTGTGTCGTGTATTATTTTTTACGTAATGGTGACCCTTCATACCATAATAACCGTTTGATATAAGAGATCACTTGGGCTGGGCAGCCCAATCGTCAACATTGAGAGTTGAAGCACCTTAGATCTATGCACAAAGTACAATATATATATACACTGAGATAGAGTGAAAGACCAGTGAAGTATTCCACATAGATCGTAGCGCCGTTGTATATTTAGTAAGAACTAACCGCACGACCGCTGCATCTCTGTCACTTCAATATGCAAGTGCGATAGAGATAGCGCCCAGTGACATCCGGTACAAACAAGTTAAACTAACATTGCCATAGAAAAATTCCTACTTCGAGCTGAAAGGCCCCTGGATCTATGCTCATCCGTACATATAATAAAGCTGTAGAGGGTCCAAAATCTGTACATTGAAGATATTCGATAAATCAATAGAGCGATTGGAGGGCCCTTGACATCAAAACAAAACACATTTCAACAGTTTTGAGAATTCGTGTCTGTTTGTCTATCTGTTTATATGTCTAAGCATTGTGACTCTCGGCCTTCAGCCTCCCGTGCATTGCCGCTCTGCTTCGGGCCTTCGGCCCTCAGCCTTACATGAGCGGACCGCTCTCTGTTGGCTACCTTGCCACTCTGTGTGAATAATCGGCATGAGGAGCCCGCTCTGTGTCTGCCTTTGGACTCGCATGCTTTGCCCCTCTGCATCAGGCCTTCGGCCCCACATAAGGAGCCCGCTCTGTTGGGACTCTCGGCCTTCGGCCTCGCGTGCATTGCCACTCTGCTTCAGGCCTTCGGCCCTATATAGGGAGCCCGCTCTGTTGGGTCGCTCGGCTTTCGGCCTCGCGTGCGTGCCACACGGCTCCGGGCCTTCAGCCCTCAGCCTTATAATTATAAGGATCCCGCTTTATGTGAATGCTCGGCCTTCGGCCTCGCATGCCTTGCCACTCCGTTTCGGCCCGTTAGTCATCAACTTTACATAAAAAATCCACTCTGTTGGGAAGCTCGGCCTTAGGCTTCACGTGTCTCGCCTCCCTGATTCAGGCCTTCGGCCCTCAACCTTACATAAGAAGCCCGCTCTGTGTGAATACTCAGCCTTCGGTCATCATACTTACATGAAGAACCCGCTCTGTTTGGACGTTTTACGGAAGAACTGCGTAGCGAGACTTTTATCATTGTAAAATCGGTACATTTGATATTCTGAAATAAGCTTAATCATTTGTTTTGAAAGCACGAGCACGTAGCACCAACTCCCGTTATAATCGGACACTCTTACTCGAAGTTGTAGACGATTATATATACCTAGGACAGACTGTCCAGTTAGTTAGGTCCAACTTTGAGAAGGGTTCATCGTCGAATCCAACTCGGTGGGCAGCGTTCGGGAAGCTACGGCACTTCTTTTCGTCCAATATTTCGCAGTGTCTCAAGACGAGGCTCTTTGACCAGTGTGTGTTGCCAGTGATGACATATGGCACGGAAACGTGGTCGGTTACTATGGGCCTCATAAGAAGGCTTAAAGTCACCCAAAGAGCAATGGAGGGCTATGCTAGGAGTATCTCTGCGTGATCGCATCAGAAATGAGGCCATCCGCAGTAGAACCAAAGTAACCGACATAGCCCTCCGAACCGCTAAACTTAAGTGGCAGTGGGTGGGGCATATTGCACGTACGACTACGTACCGGAAGGCGCGGCGTGGGTAGGCCCCCCACAAGGTGGACTGATGACCTGGTAAAGGTCGCAGGTGTCCGCTGGATGCGGATGGCAAAGGAACGGCCATTGTTTCACTCTTTGGAGGGGGGGGGGGGGGGGCTTATGTCCAGCAGTGGACGTCTTTCGGCTGATATGTTGATTCGTTTTGAAAAAACCGGCCAAGAGCGTGTCAGGCCACGCTCAGTGTAGGGTTCCGTAGTTTTTGTAATTTTTTCAAAAACTATTCAACCTATCAAGTTCAAAATAATTTTCCTACAAAGTTTTTATAAAGTTCTACTTTTGAGATTTTTTTCATATTTTTAAAACTTATGGTTCAAAAGTTAGAGGGGGGGGGGACACATTTTTTTTACTTCTGGAGCGATTATTTCCGAAAATATTAACATTATCAAAAAATGATTTTAGTAAACCCCTATTTATTTTTAAATACCTATCTAACAATATATCACACGTTAGGGTTAAAATAAAAAAAAAAATCACTCCCCACTTTACATATAGGGGAGGTACCCTAATAAAATATTTGTTTCCACTTTTTATTTTACCACTTTGTCGGCGTAATTGATATACATATTATTACCAAATTTCAGCTTTCTAGTACTAACCGTCACTGAGATTATCCGCGGACGGACGGACAGACGGACGGACAGACATGGCGAAACTATAAGGGTTCCTAGTTGACTACGGAACCCTAAAAAGGATCCCTATTAAAATTTGTGAAGTGCGCAGTAAAGAGCATGTCATATTGAATGTAATCATTTCTTAAGGGGGTGTAAAGAAGGGTGAAAGATTTATGGGAAAACAAATAATTCTACAGCGAGAATTAGATCTACTCGTACGCAGACGAAGTCGCGGGCAAAAGCTAGTATATCATGAAAAAGAAAAATTTTGCTTTTAGACATAAGAAATAACTTGTTTGTAGATGTCCTTGAATTGGCCTTTTTTATAAATGCTTTTTTAACCTTTTTTACACGATTGCCAAAAAAGGATTGTAAATTTGCATGTGTGTGGATTGTATGTTTTCAGCGTTTATGTTTGTATTGTACGTAGGGTATGTGAGGTTCTTTATAGATTTGAATATTATATCGATAAAAATTCTAAAGTTATCTCGAGTAACGTACGCCGTGGTACGAGAATTGTACCTTATCGAAATTCGTGTTTTAAGGGTACAAATAAGGAATACGTATAGATTCGTTTCCACGGTACGGGCTCATAATGTCCCACTCGCAAACTGTCCCACCACCAAAATTACGTCCCTTTCGCAAATGGTCCCTTATGCAAAATACCCCATTCCCATTACGTCCCTTTCTCTACAAGTCCCTTTCTCAAAACGTCCATTGTTTTCGCAAAATGGCCTTTCTGAAAAAGCCCCTTTCGCAAAACGTCCCGTCTGCAAATTGTCACATTAGCAAAATGTCCCGTTCGCAAAACGTCCCTTGCGCAAAATGTCCCGACTGCAAAATTCTTGTTTAAATAAAGAAAAAAGTCTCTCTGAAAAATGTAATTTTTGGTACAAGCTTTTATTTCCAACTGTACTTTTCTGTATACCACCGTCAACTACTCATTGAGACCAAATGAGCCCAAACTCGCCACCTTCCGGCTCCATCATCAGATTAGGTCTATGTCATAATAATATTGCATTGTCATCCGATTTATACATGCATGCAAAATTTCAGCTCAATCGGAAACCGGGAAGTGGATGAAATTTAACTTGCAAGATTTGATTAAGGAACGTATTCGAACGGAACATTTTGCGGAAGGGACGTTTTGCGAAAGGGACATTTTGCGAAAGGGACGTTTTGCGAACGGGACATTTTGCGAAATGGACGTTTTGCGAATGGGACGTAATTCATGTGACGGGACATTTTGAGAACGTGACATTTTGCAGAGAGGTCGTTTTGAGAATGGGACATTTATAAAAGGTACCTTTTGCGAAAGGGACAAAGGACATTTTGCGAGTGGGACATTATGAGCCCTAACCGTTTCGACGTGTCCGCTTGGCCGTCCGTCTCCAGCTAAGCTCAGTGACCCTTACTGCTAAAAAGCTGTAATTTGGTTTTACATAGTATACTGAATGGTTCACACCTATAAAGTGTTTAAATAGTATAATGAAATAAGATTTTCGTTTCTGTTTCAGTGTCGCTCGCCTGATGCGTCCCGTCGGCAAACACGTGGCCGAGATGCTATCTAATTTGACAACGCTCGGGTTGGACCCTAAAAAACTTGAATTAGTCGGCCTGAGTCTAGGAGGCCAAGTCATTAGTTTCATAGCTAAAAACTACAGAGAGATTACAGGCCGGAACATATCATCCCTAACCGCCCTTGACCCCGCAGGCCGCTGCTTTCGACGCCTAGGTCCTGATCAAAGACTAGACCCATCTGACGCCGACTTCGTCCTTAGCATCGCTACAAACATGGATGAAATGGGTATTGCTACTCCTGTGGGACATGTTACGTTCTACGTCAACGGAGGGGAGTTTCAACCTGGGGAGATCTGGTGGTTTCCATGTGATACCGTATGCAGCCACGTCCGATCCTACTTTCTTTGGATTTCAGCTTTGCTAAACCCTGGCAATTTCGTGGGCATGCAGTGTGACTCTATACAGCAAGCAAGGAACTTTGACTGTTTTAATAGAAAACCTTTGGTAACTAATACAATGGACTTGTATACGGATAGGAGCAAACCGGGTATTTATTACTTGAATACTATACATAAGTATCCGTATTATTTAGGTAAGAGAGGCGTGAGGAAGGATAGTGAAGTGATTTTAAGACAACTAGGGTATCTTAATGAGGCTAAGGAGATGTTGGTAAAGTAAGAAAAAATGGTTTTAAAGTAGTAGGTACGATGCCCCAAAATACCCCCGACACAAAAGCACGACAACCATTTTGCTCGGTCCTCCGCAATTCCTCGCCAGTTTGCACCAGGTCCAAGCTCATGCAGATCCGATCCATAATAATAAACGTGTTCTTTACTGATTTGGCACAGATTTTCTCACTTGACAGAATAATTTTAGTATTATATTTGCGCTAGTAGTAATATAATGCGCGGTAGCCGAACAGTACTGCATTCGTATCGTATCGCCCCGCTTCCAATCAATTGTTTGTGTGTGTTAGCAAATCATAATTATTTCAAATAACAATACATTGAATTCCGACTATCGAACTCTCTGCCCCTTGATGTACGACGGGCTAAATCCAGTGCGTCTTTTAAATCTAGTCTGAAAGAGCACTATTTGTCTCTTCCGTAATACTTTTTTTTTCGATACTGGTCTGTATATTACTTTTGGGTTTCATTTAAGTTTGTTATATATGTATGTTTATTTATCTACTTATTTATGTATGTTTATTGTATATATATTTATATATAGTGCTTTATGTGTTTTTTATTATTATTACATTTCATTTTATTACTAGTAGTTATTCCTTTTGTTTGCACCACCCACTGATCATGTTTGTTTACTTTTTTCTCCGCTACCCAAAGGTTGCCTGGAAGAAATCGCTCATTTAGCGATAAGACCGCCTGTTGTTTACCTCTGATTGTATCTGTATGCTGTTTCTATCTGTAATTCTATTTTGAAGTGTGCAATAAAGCATATTGTATTGTATTGTAATTTCTTAAATCCCCAACTTCATTGTATTAGGTACACTTACGATGACGTCGTAGTAAACAAAACATTAAAGGTAGAGGCTCTCACTTGTACTGTCTCGTCAATATACATACTTTGCTGTACATTGCTGGCAATTTAAATTTTGTTAGAAAATATATGAAGTCGAAACTTTAATTTTATAATAAAGAGGCTTTAATCGGATGCTGGATATATAATAATAATAAATATTCTATATTGCACCACTTAGTGATAAGTTGTACAGTAGCTGACTTACTAAAAAAATGGATATATGTATTTATATATATATACTAGCTGCCCAGCGCGGCTTCGCTCGCGTATTACAAATAACGCAAGGGATGCCGCGGATTAAAATATAGCCATGCCTTCCAAAAGGTCCATTCTATACACTCATGTCATAATGAGTTTTAAAAAAATGGAATGTTTTATTTCGGATATATTTATTATTACTTATTATTTATTAACTCTTTCAGACCGAAAAAAAACGCCACACCCACACCCACACCCGCCGCCCACACCTGACACTATATTGAGGTGTTGATGGAGTATTAGAAAACAATTAAACATTTTGGAAGATATTTTATTACGTGAAATCTAAACTCCCATAGACTGATATCGTAACATATCGTCGAAAATTCGACAAAGTTCGTTAAAACATTAAGCTAGGTGAGGCAGCTGAGCACAAAATCAGGAATTGACCTAAGTAATCATAATTTAGAATATATTTCGGTTTTTGCAATACAACATCAACAATCCGTTTCTAACGTGTGAGCTGAGTGCCGTGAGTGCGACTTGCGAGGCAGGGGCCTTTCAGCTCGAAGTGCGAACTTTTCTAATGAGTTGTTAGTTTAACTTGTTTGTCACAGATGTCACTTTGTACTATCTCTATCGCACTTGCATATTGGAGTGACAGAGATGCAGAGGTGGTGCAGTTAGTTCTTACGAAATACTACATCGGCGCTACGATCTATGTGGAGTATATCACTGATATCTCAATCTCTGTACATATATATATATATATACACGGTGCTCTTGAGGAACCCAAATAATTTAGCCAGCGTATTCCTGCCCATATTTACAAAATAAAAAGTCGTATAAAGTAATCTGGATTCGGCATAGTTTTCGAGTAATTGATGATTTTTGTTTTAAAAATATTCCAGTATAATGCACCTTTATGATAGCGACGTTGCAAGACCGACACATCTGACTGACGTAGACTGCATAAATCAATTTCGTTCCTCTGTCACTATCATTGTTTAAGTGTCAACCGTTAGTGTACTTTTTTCCCAAACGCTCATAATAATAAATTAATAAGTGGAATCTAAAAGTTCAATAGAAAAACATCTAAAGTATGATCATTCTTTTCGTTAAATCAACGCCTAGAACAGTATTTTTTGTAAAATCTTGATAAATAAAATGACTAAACGTTAAATAAACGAATAGATAAATTCAACAAACTAAAATTAAAGTATGTAATAAGTATTTATTCATTAAAATGCATGCATATTCATTTTGATGATAATAGCGATGGCTTTAAGTTTTTGCTAAAAATTGGACATGGAAGTTCGAAGTGTTTTTGCTAACGATATTTTGTTATGTGAATTTTGTTATTATTTAAATTGATTAAAGTTTACGATACCGAAGTATTTTGATATTATTTCCTGAAATAAATCAACACAGATTTTAATAAAAATATCCATTTATTACACAGCAAGCAAACAATATCACTGTCAGGAATTGCAATGCCCGATCTGTATCCAGACGATCAATCTCGCTATATCAGCTGTACAGCTACGTGCACTTCATTGAAATCCGTGACCGCTAAAGTAGAAACCACCACAGCACTCCGAGTATTTTCTGTTACAGCATCCTTAGTACATTTTGCACCATGACGCACTCAAAAACAAATTTATTTACTTTTCTTTCAACTGATTTACTTTGACTAGTACAATTATTATTTGCAAGTAGATTACATTCGTCGCATCGTTCAAATCAATGAAAACAATGTGACACATCATGTTCATATGACTTACGTCATTATCTAAAGTATTAAGAAAACACACTCCGAGGAAATTTAAGTGGCCAGTCTGGTCAATAATCCATGGAGTTTGATAGCATGGTATTAGTCTTATTTGACAGCTAATGCCAAGTTTGCCGCGCCAGTTTGTGACGGGCTTAAAACTTCGGAAAAAACGCCTAGTGTGTGGAAAGTTTTAAATCATGAGTAAAGAGTTCTGATTGCACTTTAAGCCAATCCTGCTTTGAAACAATTTGTCTGACAAAGAAATATCATTATGACTTTGATTAGTTTCTACTAATGAAAAGAGATGACAATAACAAACGTTGCCAGCTCGTCCTAAGGCATTGTTCTACTGGTGAAACAAAAATTATTTATTTATTATGTATGAAAACTAAAAAATACTTAATAGTTGTATTTGGACCTAGGTTCTTATAAACTTTTTACTCCTCACGAGCCCAGGAACACGCCGGAAAAATGATTTGGGTTCCTCAAGAGCACCGTGTATATATATATTGTACTTTGTGGAAATAGGCTAAAATGAGTTTGTATTCAATAAAGAGATGTAGAGATGACAATTTAATATTGACATTTATTAAGCCATTTGGGGCCTTTTACACGGTGAATATTATCTCGCGATACACTCATATCACGATCCGTATCACGTGAATATTAATGAATATTGAACACAGATATCAGAGTAGGTAAAGCAGATCCGCTCATATTAAGTTGAACGATTTATGTACATCTGAACTTTTGTCACTAAACCACAATCAGTAAGCTTGAGAGACACAAATAAGTGATATCTGACAGGTCTTCACATGTCGGTGTCTCCATTTTCATAACTGCAAATTATACTGAACTGACGTTTAAGACGTTTTGGTTTGTATGGGATTTGACATTTGGTGTGCTTCTATATGTAGACAATTCGTCAACAGCCGGAAATGATCGTACTATCTGTCCCTTTCTAACTCATCTTAGTTAACCATAAGGATTCAAAGAGACAACTATAATGAAAAATCATCTTGCCTAACACTACGGATCTGTTGGTATTATTAATTTAAGATATTGAAGTAAAGTCCAAACAATTAGGAAAACCGCGATAATATTGACATCCCACCTTATTAAGGTAAGATAATATGATTCGTGTAAAGGTACCTATTAAAAATAAATAAAAAAATGACATACCAGGGGCCTTTCAGCTTGAAGTACGAATTTTTCTATGGAAATGTTAGTTTATCTTGTTTGCACCAGATGTCTCTGGGTGCTGTCTCTATCGCACTTGCATATTGAAGTGACAGGGATGCAGCGGTTGTGCGGTTAGTTTTTACTAAATACACAACGGCGCTACGATCTATGTGGAGTATTTCACTGGTATCTCAGTATATATATTGTACTTTGTGTGACATACTACGTCTGTCATTCATGTAAACATTGTAAACAGACCGTTTATTTGTTAGTTATTTTACTGGTGATGCGGATATATAAAAACTCACTACAGGTTTGAGCTCTATTATATTTCCTCAATTTATTCTAAATATGTCAATGAGGCTAAGGGCCTGCGCATATATTATTGCGTACCGTAAGTCAAATGCCAAAGAATTGGTATCAACGCCATCTATAGTACAGAATTGTTCAGCAGATCCGTATTTTCATGAAAACGCGATAACGACGCCACCTACCGGGTCCAATTGTATTTTCAAACTATCCAGGAATCCACCCGAATATACACACAAAATTTCATCCAAATCGGTCCAGCCGTTTAGGAGGAGTAGGGTGACAAACACACGTACAGAAGAATTATATACAAGGTGGCCCATTCAAATCGGTCAGTATGGGAAAGTCTGAAACTATAAGACATACGAAGATTTGTTCTTAGGAACCATGTCACCGATTTTGATAAAAAGAAAAACTGCATTCATACATTTGAAAAAAAACACTGTACCCAGCTAGGGAATCGAACCCGGTTGTTTTGAAAAAATAAACTTACACTATTTCTATTCAGATATCGTTTGTGTAGGTCTTAAGCAGTAAATGTCTCTAAGAAACATAATGTCTAAAATGAATAAAATGCATTTTTTTCACATACTTTAATTTATCATAGTAGGTGTTCAAAGTGACCACCGTTACAATATTCAACAAGTTCAGGCATGTAAAATTGTCTCTATGGTTGTTTGTACCTCTCTACTTGTAAAATCGGTGACATGGTTCCTAAGAACAAATCTTCGTATGTCTTATAGTTTTAGACTTTCCCATACTGACCGATTTGAATGGGCCATCCTATATATATGTGTGTGTGTGTGTATATATATATATATATATATGTGTGTGTGTGTGTATATCATATATGTAGGCATTCTTATTACATAATACTATATGTATATTATTATGTAATAAGAATGCCTACGTATATTCGTTATTTTTATTAGTCAGTATACATATTTATTATGTACTTATATGTACAGTATTATTTTGCACTTTGTTGTATAGGCAATAGCTATAATAAATACGTATTTGTACACGTGATAGTTTGTCTATCCTTTGGTTCCTGTGTTCCACTCAATTGCTCAAAGGTTAACTGGAAGAAATCCCTTACAGGGATAAGTTCGCCTTTGTACCGATGTAACCGATTTGTCTGTATTTTTACTTGTAATACATTAATGACAATGTTTGTACAGTCACCAGCACCAATATCTGCCACAACAAAGCGCGCATAAATATCTGACACGACTCTATTTGTAGGGCCGTTAGGACGTGTCAGATATTTCTGCCGCCTTTGGTTAGGCAGATTTAATGCTGGTGACTGTACGAGTGTGAGTATTCTGAAACGTGTCATGCCGAAGGAAGAAACCAATGTATAATTATATACATTTGTTTCATTCTCAGGCAAAAGGCTCCCGTTGTAGATCTATGTATGTCAATAAGGACTATTTTAAATGGTGTCAATAAAGAAATATCGTTTTATTGGCTCCGACAAAAGGCACCTTTGTAGGAATGTAAAGTATATACACTTTACATTGGAATTTGCAGTTTAGGAAGCTATTGAATCTGGATCCCATCAAAAACATAAATTTGAAAATGGCAGCCAAGTTCACCGACAAAAGAATTGAGATCTAAGTAAGTTTAAGAAAACTGCCAAGTTATGTAACTTCGCATGGTTATGTAACTTCTGCTCTTAAATACGGAATATCAGTTTGGGGTAACTGGACAGACATAAACAAAGTCTTTATTATTAAAAAAACACCTGTTTATACGGTTAAATTACAAACTTAGTTCAGAAATTATTTTTGTAATTTTTTCAAAAACTATTCAACCTATCAAGTTCAAAATAATTTTCCTACAAAGTTTTTATAAAGTTCTACTTTTGAGATTTTTTTCATATTTTTAAAACTTATGGTTCAAAAGTTAGAGGGGGGGGGGGACACATTTTTTTTTACTTCTGGAGCGATTATTTCCGAAAATATTAACATTATCAAAAAATGATTTTAGTAAACCCCTATTTATTTTTAAATACCTATCTAACAATATATCACACGTTAAGGTTAAAATGAAAAAAAAAATCACTCTCCACTTTACGTATAGGGGAGGTACCCTAATAAAATATTTTTTTCCACTTTTTATTTTACCACTTTGTCGGCGTAATTGATATACATATTAGTACCAAATTTCAGCTTTCTAGTGCTAACGGTCACTGAGATTATCCGCGGACGGACGGACGGACAGACGGACGGACAGACATGGCGAAACTATAAGGGTTCCTAGTTGACTACGGAACCCTAAAAAGGGTCAGAGCTGTCTGTGGTGCTGGACCCAGAGATTCTTGCCGACCGACCTCTGTTTCAAAAACTTGGACTGATCACTTTGATTGGTTTTTATGAATTAGAGTTAGCGTGCCTAGTTCGTAAATTTCCTCATTACTATAAGAGATCGCAAAACAACACTAAATTAAGAGTACCGTAAAACGGGGTGAGTAGGTTTCGCGGGGAGAGGTGGGTTATGAATGGGGATAGAAGGTTTGAGAGGGGGGTGAGAAGGGATTTTAAGGCTACTGCTACAAAAATAACGTATTCCAATTTAAAATGGAGTTATAGTAACACGCATAATAAAAAAAAACGATCCAACACTCTTCCAAAATCACCTTTGTATGAAAACCCCTCTCACCCCAAATACGAGGCACTACGGGGTGAGGTTGGTTTTTCCTTTTTATCGTCAAAGTTATGAAATGGAACTACCCAAAATAAATACAAACGACTAAAAAACTAAAATACAAACGTCCGGAACACTTATTACTTTATATACACCATTCAGTTTTCATATGTAAAAATAAAATGTTATCGAGGTTTGAGTTTCAGTTTTGACCCTACTCACCCCAATTTACGGTAAGGGACGAGTCCAAGCTGCTGATGCCAGCATGTAGAACCTCGTTATTCAGGAAAAAATGTTATATTATGAGTATTCGAGTTTACAACAACATACCATACGAAATAAGATTGATGCCTGACAAACTGTTTGTAACAAGATTAAAAAAATGGTTAATAAGCAAATAATGTTTTTATACGCTGTCTGAATTTTTAAACCATAAGGAATAGACATATTAGGTACCTACCTATATTATATTTTAGATATTAGCTAAGCTGATTTTATTAGATAATTATTATATTGAACATGGACATTTTAAAATATGACCTACAAATTTTTGCATGCTATATTGATTGGCTAAACATGTGATGCCTAATTAATAAACTATACTTAACCACCGAATGTAACAACCATGCTTATGCAAATAAATTCTCATTTCATTCCTCATTTCATTTCATTTCATAGAAAACATCCAGGACCCAAGAACAAATATCCGTGCTAAATGCACAAATAATGCCCTGGCTGGATTCAAACCTGGGACCTCTACCTTCGGAGGCAGTGTCACTACCAACTAGGCTAAACAGGCCGTCAAAAACTGTTAGTTAAAACACAAAACTACACACAATCCAGTTATGCGAAAACAATTTACCGTAACTACAGAAAAGATAATAGAATTTATAGTTGAAAGGAAAGGTCAGACCCATCACAAGCAAATATCTAATACTTGGACTTCATAGCTACAGCCTTGGCCAGAATTATTAAGCACCCCTTATTTTTCTTTGTAACTTATTTAATAATAATAATAATAATAAGCCTTTATTCAGACAGTTACAATATTTGTTTTTAAGTACATGTTTTATAAATAGCTTTTAATTATGAAATTTAATAAATGATAAAAATTCACTTTTCTTCTTTATGCCTTGACTATCCTGTCTGTATGCCTTTTATAGGCAAAGGCCTCCCCCAACTGTCGCCATTTCTCCCTATCTCTGGCTATTGTTGTCCAACCTCCACCTGCTGTGGCTTTTATGTCATCGACCCATCTTCTAAGAGGTCTACCACGTTTCCTTTTTCTATTTCTAGTGAACCAGTACATTATTGTGTTCGACCACTTCTCTTTCCCTCTCACTGTATGGCCTGCCCATTGCCATTTGAGCTTCCTGATAGTTATGGTTATGTCTTTTGTTCTTGTATGTTCCTTTATAATTGTAGTTCTAATCCTATCAGATAATCTCTTTCCCATCATGCTCCTTTCCATTGAATTCTGACAAACCTCTAGTTTTTTAATGTGTGACTTATTAGTTGCCCATGTTTGACAACCATATGTTATTACGGGCAGTATACAGGTATCAAACAGTTTTCTTTTTATGGTCATACTTATTTCTTTATTTTTCATAATCTCCTTTAGGCTCCAGTATTGCTTCCAGGCGTTTCCGATACGCCTGTCTATTTCTTTAGAGGTCAAGTCCCGTGGTGAGATTATCTGGCCGAGATAAATGTATTCGTCTACATATTCAATTGGATTGTTGTTGACATAGATAGGCTCTTGTGTTCCATTCGTCATGGCTTTAGTTTTTTGAATGTTCATGCTTAAGCCTACTTTTCGACTTTCTCTATCTAAGTCATTTAGCATTGTTTGGAGTCCGTCTTTCGATGGTGACATGATTATTAGATCGTCTGCGAATCGTAAATGTGACAGTTTGTCACCATTGATTGACAACCCACACTCATCCCAATCCAAGTGTCGGAATACTTCTTCTAGGACTGCTGTGAAAAGTTTAGGTGATATGGGGTCACCCTGCCTTACACCCCTTTCAATATTTATTTCTTTACCCGTCTTTTCCAGTTTGATTTTTGCTTTACTGTTTTCGTAGATGTTTTTGAGGATTCTAATGTATTTGTTTTCAACTCCTTGGTTTTTAAGTGCTTGCCAAATTTTCTCATGTTCTAGTGAGTCGAAAGCCTTGCTGTAATCTACAAAACAGCAGTAGAAGGTGATCTTGAATTCATTTCCCTTTTCGAATAGCTGTTTCACGACGTAGATGTGGTCAAGAGTTGAGTATCCGCTTCTGAATCCTGCTTGCTCTCTCGGTTGGTTCTCATCGAGCATCTTAGTTATTCTATTCAGAATTATCTTAGCGAAGATTTTGTAGATGTTAGACATTAGACTGATAGGTCTATAGTTGTTAATGTTGTTTCTGTCGCCTTTTTTATGTAGCAGTGTGATGGTTGATGTCGTCCATTGATGAGGTATAGTCTCACTCTGTAGGACTTCGTTGAATAGGTATGTAAGAATTGGTACGAGGTAGTCTATGTTTTCTGTGAGGAATTCGTTGCTGATGCCATCTGAACCTGGCGCCTTATCTCTCTTTTGAGTTTTCACGGCTTTCTCTACTTCTCTCAGTAGTATATGTGGTACGTTGCTGTCGCCACTCAGATCTACAGGTTGGATGACATTTTTCCTTGTATATAATTCTCGGAAGAAGTTTGTGGCTATCGAAATTATTTCTGGGCGCCTGTTTACCTGCTTGCCATTTTTATCCGATATATTTGGCATCCAATCTATTTTCTCTCTTAGTTGTCTAACAGCTTTTTTAGTGCCACCGGTCTTTTGAATACATCTTTCCAATAGCTCAAGCCTATGTTTTTGGTGGTCCTTTCTCATACTGGACTTGATGTTTTTACTTATGTCGGCGATGTCTTTTCTATCTTTACGTGTCTTCTCAGGAATAGATATCAATTTAGCTCTTATTTCCAGCAGTTCCTTCGTTTCATTTGTAAGCCACTTTACTCTATTCTTGTTTGTTTCTAATTTCCTTTTTTCTTTTGTGTGCAAAAGATTTTCAAATTTATTATATTTGTGCTGGGTATCTAGTTCTTTGGTGTTTTCTATAAAATTTTTTAGCTTTTGTTTCAGCTTTTCTGGGTCTTCAAGTGACGTAATGTTATTGTGTTGTGGTTTAAAAGGTCTACATTTTTTTGATGTGTTTGTCTGTAATTTTGCTCTAACCATTCTGTGGTTGCTGTTGAAGTTCAGTTTGTTTATAATTCCACAATCTTGGAATTCTTTAGGTCTGTTGGTAAGAATGTAGTCTATCTCGTTCTTGTGACGGCCATCGGGAGATATCCAAGTCCATCTGTTATTGACACGTTTTTTGTATAAAGTATTAAGTATTTTCAAGTTATTCTCATATGCCAGTTGTATAAGCTTCCCACCATTCCTTGTTCTTTTGCCTGAGCAATATGGGCCTAGTACTATCTCTTCTCCTTTCACTCTGGTACCCGTTCTTGCATTGAAATCTCCCATTACTATGAGGTTACTGTGACCATGCTTTTTTATTGCCTCTGATAGCATAGAGTAGAAGGTGTCAATTTCTGTATTACTGGCTTTTTCTGTTGGAGAATAGATTTGTATAATTGACCACTCTTCATTCTTGGGGGGCATTTTCATATTGAGTATTACAATGCGTTCCGATATGCCAATGAACTCTTCAATGTAGTGTCTTAATTTTGATTTTACTAAGAAACCTGTTCCATTTTGGCCTGGTGTGTCTCCTTTGTAGTAGATGATAAAATCGCCATGATCCTCAATACTCTCTCCTAGCTTTCTAACTTCACTTAATCCGATAATAGACCAATTTATGTTTGTTAATGCTAATGTCAATTCAGTGAGGCTTTCGGTGGTTCTTAAGGACAGAGTATTTAGTGTTGCAATGTAAATTTCTTGGTTATAAACTTGAGAAGTTTTTTGGTTTTGATGTTGGTGGTAATAACTTGTTATATTGGTTGGGGGGTGGTGGTCTTCATTCCCCACGGTGACCGGCCGGCTTGGGGTGTTGGGTTTTGGGTAATAAGTTTTGTTTGTTGTGTTCAGTGTTTGTTTCGTAAATAAACCGGCCGGTTCCGTATCCTATTCTCTAATGTAAGTGTTCTTCTCTGACATGGAGTATGCACGTGCCCTCATGTAGTCAAAAGCATTTGTTTTCAGTATTTTGGCGCACTGTTCTTCCTTCTCATTAATTTCTGATGATTTTTCTTTTGGGGACTGCGTTTCAGATCTTCTTCTCTTCTCATTTTCGTTTGGTTTGCTTTCTTTAATTATTATTTTGTTTTGGCGAATATAGGCCTTGTTGCCCTTCTCAAGTTCTTGTTTAAGCTGTGTCTGAAGTTGCCTTCTAGCTTCTAGTTTTTGTTTAGTTAGGTCCTGAGTTATGTACGTGTTGGGACGCATTTTCTTCTTATTTCTTAATATGTCTATTTTCCTAGAAATGTTTGTCGTCGCTAGAACGATTGGTCTTGATTTTCCGTCTTGTTTCTTCCCAATTCGGTGTACTTTAGCTATCTCGAATTTTTGTATGTCGACATCGATATCCTTCATTATTTTAGTAGTCATTTCCACTAATTCGGAACAGTTTTTCTCCGATTCTTTGACGCCATGGATAATTACACTGTTGCTTTTTGCACTAGTTTCGAGATAATCCACCTTTCTTTTCATGAATTCTATTTCTGACTTGAGTATTTTATTTTCTTCGATAACTGGTTTTAACTTTTCCTCTAAGATAAACAAAACATTGGCGGTGACATTTTCATTTATTACTTGAGTTTGCTTGTCAAGTTCAATTTTTAGGTTAGTAAACAGTGCTGCCATCTCAGGTGTCATGTTTCCGCTCATCCTGTGCAACTAAACGTTTCAAGGTAATTTCTGAACGTAACTTTTAGTTGGTTAAGTTGGCAGAAGCGTTTTCCGTTTTTTGTTTTCTGCTCTAGAACGGTGACAGTTATTTATAACCTCAAATGATTTTCGGTTTTCTTGATCGGTTTAAATTCAACTTGCACTTTCTAATTTTCACAGTTTATATTGTTGTAATATGGGAGTTGTGTGGAAGCACTTTAGTAACACTATTTAACCGTGATTTATGCACTTTTTCCCGCAAATGTTCGTAATTATGTACGGAGCAATTGACAGCACGTATTTCGCTTAAGAACACCGGAACCGGAACTAACTTATTAATAAATAAAATTACAAAACTACACATTGACGCAAAATAGAAAAATGTATATAAACATCTAGAAAACTTTAGCAGATATAATTTCGAAGTAGCTATTTATCCTAGAAAACTGAAAACTAAAAATAACCGGGTTCGCAATAAAAGGACCAAATTGCATTTTTAAGTGCAATTATTTGAATAGCTAGTGTTATTGAAAAATATCAGAATTTTCTATAATAAAAGATATAAAACGCTATAATCAAAGTTTTACTTTTATATGAAAAACGCGGGAGTGTTTAATACTTCTGACCAAGGCTGTATATTAGTAACAGACTTATGGCTAGGTTAGATTTAGAAATTAAACAGAGATATAACTATTTAAAAAAAAGCATGCCACCCCTTTGATCTGTTTTATCCGGTACTTAAATATATGGCAGTCATACTTTTCAGCAATAATACGTACCTTTGCCTAAAGTAAGTAATGGTATAGAAGACATTTGTAGTAACTATGTAGGTAACCTTTGTTTGTAGATAAATTAAAAACACGATAAACCGGTAAAAATACGAGTACGGCCTCATAAGTAGCTGGACACTTTGGGAATTTGTCGCTTTCAATCGTTAGACATTTAGTTTGACGGTTTAAACATGACGTTAAAGCGACAAGGCACAAAGGTGTTCAGCCCGTTTGAGGTCGACCGTACAGTCACCAGCATTAATATCTGCCAAAACAAAGGCGGCGAAAATATCTGACACGTCCTAACGGCCCTAGAAATAGAGCCGTGACAGATATTTATGCTCGCTTTGTTATGGCAGATATTGGTGCAGGTGACTGTACCTACTCAGACGACACACTTATTTGTCTTGGGGTCAAAATGACATTCCTATCTGTATAAATAAAATAACAATGCTGATGAATATATATTCAGTCTAAACTTATCACTGTCAAGAAACGATTGTCAAGGGTATAAAAAAAAATTAAAAATATAATTAAGTAAACATAGACAATCGTACCAGTAACGTATCCCAAAGTAATTGATACACAAATTGTTTTAATATTGAAAATAGCGATGAAAGGATTTTATAGTAAAATAACTGAAGTTTTATGTGTAACAGTGTTATTTTGCATTTCGGTGGGGGCGGTAGAATACTCAGAGAAAAATGAAGGCTATGCACAGGGATTCATGCCTATGTGTAAGTATTTAAAACACAATTTTAATAAAATGAGAGTTAGGTGTGCTGGAGTTGCAGGCGTCCATAGGCTGCGGTGAACGCTTACCAATCAAGCGGGCCGTACGCTTTGTTTGCCACTGACTTGGTATAAAAATTAACCTACCTTTGCTTCTAGCTACCAACACAACCAATCCATGAAACAATCGAGGGTCGGTAACTGTATGATGATTGATGATTTTTCTGGAGTCGCAAGCGTACAGTCATCCTCGCAAGTGACCTGCCACTCTTCGACTCTAGTATTTGTGTATGTTTGTCCACTTTCTTAGCTTGCTGTACATCGGCTAGGGTGTCTGCTTATACCATCAGTCAGAAAACATGCCTGTTAGCCATCGTCGTAATATATCAAAAATTAATAATTTATCTTTCATCATTACCACCAGTACACTTTAAGCCGATGTAGTAAGAATATTTGGAAATTTTGGAATGAAAAAAACTTTTTTGTGATATGAGTATCTATACACTTAAGTACATCACAAAAAATATTAACACATACTAGGTTTCCATTCCAAATCCAGTCTCCAATTACGATATTTAATAATAAGAAGAAGAAAACGATGAAGATAATAGATTAAACAGGGGAAAATCGAAATATATATAAAAGTACTTACATAAAAGCTAAAGTTCCGTATACCAAGCTCGGTCCAACGGAATATTTATTAGATATATGACTCGGTGTCTGTCACAGGCAGTACATATTTCAATTTTGAAGCTGGTTATGAAAGGGGCCTACACGATCAGTCTATCTATCTTTGAAAGGAACTATCCCTTCATTCATTATAGTGGCAAAGATATAAATTTATCACTGTCGCATTCCAGTTCTGTTAAATATTATCGGTAGATGCAGTTTTCCACCGGTAGAGAAAACGTCTAGTTAAATAACCATTGAAAGATTTTACTGCACTAATCTTACCAAATTCAACTCATAATAGATATTCAATTTTAGCGTTGACGTTGATAAATACTAGTTTTCAATTATACATGTATAGGACGCAGCCAACCTTCACCTAGTTTTTTTAAATATATATTTTGTGATTAAGTTTCTACAAGGCCAAATGCCTCGAATATTTCAGTTCAGAAAACTATCTGCCTAGGTCCTGGCTCATGGAAACCCGCCGACATCAAACCAGAAAATTTGGGCAAGATAAAAATCTCAGCATTGGGTAGAGGCTCGCTCTTTCAGGCCAAATGGACTTCATACACCTACTACAACATAAAAGACCTTGCCAAGGATCCTGAGGTAGACTTCAGCCGAAAAACGATAGTGTATTGTCCTGGATACATGGAATCTACTGCATTACCAGTTGGAAGGGCTTTGATGGTGATGTACAAGAATTTGGGCTATAACGTGCTTATTTTAGAGTACGTGGCTTTCACTACAAATATATTCCCAGTGTAAGTACATTTTTAGATTTCTGCTCGATAAGTACTTATATACATTTCATTGGTTCTACATATACAGTACATACGGACCCGGGTATTTCCTAAAACTACGACCAAGACCACCGGGGGATGGGCAGCAGGATCCCTGGAGTGCGGTGGAGATACTGCGATCGCCAATCCGCATGCCAAGCGTGGCGATTATGGCATTAACTCCCCATGAAATTGGGGGAGGCCTATGTCCAGCAGTGGACGTCATTCGGCTGATATGATGATGATAATGATGATGACATATACACATTTACTAGAAAGAACCCGTGCTAGAAAGCTGGGGATCATAATGTTACCGGACCAATCATCGGATAAAATAATTCCAAATGTTTATTCACGTTATAAGTCAGAGATTACAGTAACAACATTTTCTCAAACATGCAATGAAATATTGATGTTATGTTCCTTATAATAGGCTGCGAAGTATGACGTTTCAGGTGCGGCTAGGACAAGAAGTCGTTAATGCAATTTCATACAAATGTTGCAGGCCTAGGCCGGCAAAGTCCTCTTTTTTAATTTCCATTCCACATAAATTTGTGGCACAGGCATCATGACATTCTGCCACTATGCGTATTAAAAATAAAATTTTGAATTTTTTGTTGTTTATTTCGTTGCATGTTTGAGAAAAGCACTATACTATACCTCGGCGGGAAATATGGGGTTGCCCGCCTGAGACCTATCCGACCTCGCTCCGCTCGGCCGTCTATATGTCTTCGGCCGGCAACCCCATTCGTCCCGGCCTCTGTAGTAATGTACTATTTTTGGGCAAATCGATGGCGCGAACTGTGGAGAAAATTTTCGTTGATTGTATAATAGGTGTAATTAATTATCAATATTATAATTTCAGAGTCGCCCGCCTGATGCGTCCCGTTGGCAAACATGCTGCAGAAATGCTAGCCAACCTGACTACGGTCGGTCTTGACCCGAAAAAGCTGGAGCTGGTTGGCCTAAGCCTTGGCGGTGTCACAATGACCTTCATAGCCAAGAACTTTCGTGAAATCACCGGCAGAAACATATCTGTGATCACCGCTCTCGACCCTACTGGCCCCTGCTTCAGACATCTAGGTTCTGACCAAAGGTTGGATCCGTCAGATGCTGACTTCGTCCTTAGCATTGCGACTAACACAGCGGGTTATGGCATAGCCACTCCAGTCGGTCATGTCACGGTCTATGTAAATGGAGGAGAGTTCCAGCCCGGTATCCTCCAGTCTGTTCTGTGCGACAACGTCTGCAGTCACATGCAAGCGTTGTTAATATGGGTGTCGGCATTGGAGCACCCTGGTTCTTTCATTGCCATTCAATGTGACTCTGTACAGCAAGCGAGAGACCATAAATGTTTTTACAGAAAGCCGAGGGTAATCAACACTTTGGATCAATATACGGATAGAAGTAAACCGGGCATTTATTACCTGGCTACGAATTCAAATTATCCGTATTATTTGGGAATGAGTGGGTTAAAAAGGCGTAGTGCAACATATTTAAGGTACATTAGTGCACTTAATAATGATGATGTTTTGCGGTTTAAATAGGTAGGGACGGATATTATTATACACTATTCATAGGGTCTAAAACCTGGTTCGAATGGGTTCACTTTTTTATTTATCAATTTCAATTTCAATATTTATTGATAACATATAGTTACAAGTCAATCACAGAACAATAGAACATTCCACAAAGGTACACATAATCAATCATCATCATCATCATGTCAGCCGAAAGACGTCCACTGCTGGACATAGGCCTCCCCCAAAGACTTCCACAATGACCGGTCCTGCGCCACTCGCATCCACCGGAGACCCGCGACCTTCACCAGGTCATCGGTCCACCGTGTGGGGGGTCTGCCCACGCTACGCCTTCCGGTACGTGGTCGCCACTCGAGAACCTTTCCACCCCAACGGCCATCGGTTCTACGTGCTATGTGCCCCGCCCACTGCCACTTAAGTTTAGCGATTTGGAGGGCTATATCGGTCACTTTGGTTCTGTTGCGGATGGCCTCATTCCTGATGCGATCACGCAGAGAAACTCCTAACATAGCTCTTTCCATTGCTCTTTGGGTGACTTTGAGCCTTCTTATGAGGCCCATAGTAAGCGACCACGTTTCAGTGCCATATGTCATCACTGGCAACACACACTGGTCAAAGACTTTCGTCTTAAGACACTGCGGAATATTGGATGAAAAGATGTGCCGTAGCTTCCCGAACGCTGCCCAGCCGAGTTGGATTCGACGATTAACCTCTTTCTCGAAGTTGGACCTACCTAACTGGACAGTCTGTCCTAGGTATATGTCATCGTCTACAACTTCGAGCGTAAAGTGTCCGATTGTTACGGGAGTTGGTGCGACATAGGTATTTGACACGATCTTCGTCTTGTCCATGTTCATCTTTAAACCAACTCGCTCGGAGGCTTTACTAAGGTCAGGTTTTATTTAATCGTATGGCATTTATTTACGAACCGTGAGATCTTTGAGAAGACAAGTACGGTTGCCAGTTTTTGTTGCACTCTTAGCACCACCCAGGGGTCACGTGTAGGGTAACGGTGGGTACTCCCTACGGAGGTGGTGCAACTTCGACCCCCCTTTGTCAAGTGAGTGGGCAACTTGACTGTTAGAACTAAATTGTCCAAATTTGAAATCAAAGTGGGGTGCTTCCAAAAGTGTGATCCGCTAAGAATGTACGTAAATTTAGGCTCAAATAAACAATGTTTAATTATACAATATGCTGAATGTATGTTAATTTTGGTCAAACGATGTGAAGATGCCTTGAAATTGAATATCTACGTGGTAAATATTAATTATATCTGAAAAATGAAGCGATGAAATATAATACAAGATCAAACGAACTTCTTGAAGTGAAGTTCGATCATTATTATATGAATCGCTTCATTTGAAGATATAATGGTCACCCACCCCCCCTAGACCCTGAAAGATTTGCTGTAATCTCTAAACATAATGAGCTGCGAAAGGAATGTGAGCCCCTGGCGGCCCTACAGCAGGAGTAGGGATAAGGCACTCTGATTGGTTGAATCTTTTTAAGTCAGTTGAGTGTCTTTTAAAACGTGCAGAAGTCACCTGTAGGTTAACGGGACTACGTGGTAAATATTAATTATATCTTCAAATGAAGCGATTCATATAATAATGATCGAACTGTACTTCAAGAAGTTCGTTTGATCTTATATAAGAAATTTACAAAAAAAAAAACAATTGTCAGCAGATATGTGCGTAAGCATAAGAGTATTGTATTTATAACTAAGTATTTGAGTGACACATGTCATGATAGTGTAAAGGTTAAAAACACGAAATAACCTGTCTTAAAAAATTTGCTTGAATACATTTTAAAATAAGTAGATACTTAAATGTAGAAAAAGAGGAAAGAGTAAAATATATAAATTCAACAATATTATTATTAAAAAAAATATTACCTACTTATAAAAAATGGGTAACTAAAACAAAAAATAGGTATTTTATTCTAGCTTCGGAGGCAGTGTCACTACCAACTGAGCTAAACAGGCCGACAATTTTTTTTTTTTTTAATTATTTAGAACGCAATCAGTCACAGACGAATAATATATGTAATGTATTACACGTAACGAACTAACAGACATGCTTAAGACATAAAGATTTGGAGGTTCATATTTTATACAAGGTGTTATTAAATTTAAAGAAACGTACTAATAAAAACTAAATCAAATTGCACCGGTCCTTGACGCAGTATCAGTGTCTGACACAAGTTCTCTTAACACGTTGAGTGCGTAACCAGTTTAGGTTGACCGGTAAGCGACTTTCCGTTATAGTGGAGCTACGTACGAGGGCTGTTCCGAAAGTTTTTAGCTGCTCTCACTCTATTCATGCGATATATTATGTTTTAATGATATCATTATGCGGGTAATTTCGATACATATGTGTTGGGGTGAAACTGTTGATGAAAGTCGCTTGGGTTTTTTTTATTGTGTTTTAAGTACGACGTGTCAGCAGCCCTATCGAATATGCGATACCAATTTTGTGTTGCGGGCCAATATTAATTAATACGTCACCACAACTAAACAGAATTTTATACACCGCAAAAATTTAAATCTTCCCTGTCTCTACCCACGTAATCTGTTTCGATTGCATGAAAATCAGCGACAATGAGCAGGTGTGTCGAATATTAGTCTAGGTCGCGAGACTAGGGACTGGTGATCATCACAAAAAAAACTTAAATTAAATAAAATCATTCAAATTTTTAAAAGCCCATACAAAAGGCCTTTTGGTAATAGAAATGTTGTGAAAAAAATACTTGCTGCTTACTAACGATTTTATCTCAGCTCATAACTTTTGAAATTACCCACATAGTGGTGTAAATAAAAAATATATCGCATGAATAGAGTGAGAGCAGTTAAAAACTTTCGGAACAGCCCTCGTAATCGCAGAATTTCGCCTAGTGCACGAGAAGTTTCGATACGAAATAAGTATGCATGTTGAACTGTTACTTTAAAATCGCACCAGCAATAAAACATGTTATTTCTGTGCCATATACTACTCTAATGTGACTGCCTCACTTGTCTGGTCTAGCACCACAGGAGCACCCGTCGAGACTTCAGTCTGTTTAATTGTCCTGAATAATGAACAATTGTTTATTTATATTAACTTTTTCTGACAATAAATAATTTCAAATTGTATATCCCATTGTTGTGTAATTTTTTTTTTCACTGATGGTTTTGACTATGCTTCACCAGTTGAAAATGACCAGTGTTTTCAATACCAATTATTTTCATTTTTATCAATCTAAATCGACCGGTTAAAACATGTTATTTTATTCATATTTTAACTAAATGTGTCACTAGATATCTGTTTTGTATGGTTTTCAATGAAATAGATTTACCTAAACTACCTGTACCAGTCGCTTTCGGCTGGTGCAGTTCGGAAATAATGAAACGTTTTCAAATAAATCTGATTAGATGAAAATATCAATCATTGGAGGTAAAAGAGTCGAAGAGTAGGTTAAAATATTTTAGGAAAATGTGATTTAAGTAATTGATAGAATCAGGCGTTACTTTGCGGAAATCCGTGACAAGCTTCTTGAACAATATTTCTTTGCTAATCCGCTAAAAAACGTGTAGGTCTATTAGTGTTAATGTATCCACTTGCGTATTTGCATGTCTATTATTTACATGTTTATTGTTATTTGCATGTTTGTGCGAGCGGAGGGAGGGTGGGAGCATACGTATGTAAATTACCTATTACACAAAACATGTAAATTACCTATTATATATATATATATATTAGGTCCAATCATACACACATACACACACACACACACACACACACACACAGCAATATTATACATATAAATAAAATAGGTATGAGAACATAATTAATTGTCAGATTTAATATGTTTACAAATACTCCTCTGTACTCGTATAACTTGTATTTATAATTAAGTGAAACTAACATTGATGCGAAACTGGGTCCTGCAACACAGGGTTTCCTAGCTCAGGGCTCAGAGTCGTGATATATCTTGTAATTACTTAATTCATGTGAACAATAAACGATTTTCATTTTCATTTTCACTAATAGACCTACACGTTTTTTAGCGGAATAGCAAAGAAATATTGTTCAAGAAAAATGTGATTTACCAATAAATATAGAAATTTAGTAGACCTGAAATATTAAATTTACCTCCCTAATTATATTTATGGATAATCTGAATAGTTTACATCGAACTAACATTTTGAGACTAGAAACTAATTTGTGAAAATAATCAATAACGATTAGATGTTTATTATAAAAACTTACTAAAAAACTGTACTGAAAAAAGTTATTTCTATTAGTGAGATATTACTATTGGACTTGCCCGTTCCCTCTGATCTACGCGTATCGGAGCCCAGCCCAAGAAAAAAGCCTGAAAAATAGCCTAGCCTGAAAAGAAGGCATGTGCCCAGCAGTGGGCCCTATTAAAGGCTGATGATGATGAGTTTCAGAGAAATCACACAGTAGTCTAAGACGTGTTATGTGAATATTTGGTCTCCTAGCTCACTACCGTTCCCTTCCGTTGTTGACTTTATTACGTATTTTAATAAAAAAAAACATCGCAATATGTTAAAAAATATATGTTACTCGTAACATGCAAAAAACTAGCTATATATTTGAGAACGAAAATAATTAACTAGTTGTGTAGTTGTCATTTCAATACGGCACCCGTCAGCTGCCAGCCAAAAATAAAACCTTGAAATAAATCCCAATCGACAAATAGGTACAGAACGTAACGTCTTTTAAAAAGTTTTATGAATTAATTTAGGAAAACTAAAACATTTTAAATTTGAACGTGATTTCGTACAGACGAAACGGATTGCCTACAGGGTAAAAAGGGATTACATGAGAAAATGATTAAATTGTTATGTGCAGCAGTGTTGTTAATCTTTGTGGAAGCGGTTGAATATTCGGAAACAAATGAAGGCTACGCACTAGGATTCATGCCGTTCTGTAAGTACAAGCTACTCGTTACTTTTAATTTAATTTAGGTTATTTTGGTTAAGTATTTTTGTATATATTTTCAGGGTACGTAAATAAATGTAAGCTACTCGTAAGTGCCACTTAATATGAACTTATTTTTTTTTTTAACTAAAGGCGACTCCTTGGCGTGGTTGGTAAAATTGTGTTTTTTGAGGACCTAAGACGATGAAACTAGGCGCCCGAATATTCAGACAAAAGGAAAATCTGTGTTCTGAAAACATAGAATTTGAATCCTTTTCCAGGCATAGTACGATTCTTCGTACGTGACGTGTCAATAGAATTTCAATCTTAGTTCTCCGATTGAAGAGTTGAATAAATTGCATTTTAGTAAATTGTGACTCGACTTGAAATTAATCATCATAACGTAACCATTTTGAATATATATTTTGTTTTGTAAAGCATTTTAGATTTATGCCGTCTGGAAAAGGTTTAAGAAATTAACAATTCGATTGTTTTATTTTTAAGAACACTTAATATAATTAATATATTTCAAACTATTAATGATATTTTTCAATTCTCGTGCTCGATTACACTTATCAAGCGGAGCTAAAGTAGGACATTGAACCCCTAGGGAAAATATGTATACATATTTATAATTGACAAAACACTTCACCATTTTAAATCCACACTTTGTTCGGGATAATAACCATCTCGTGATGATGTGGCTCATTTTAGAGTTTAGACCTCTGTCATATAATCTACTATTAGCTACTCTATCGGCAAAATAATCGCAATATTCGGGATTTCCCAAAGTCATAACTTGTTTTCTGCTTGCAGGTCCCGGTTCCAAAAGACCCGCCGAAATCAAACCAGAACATTTGAAGAAAATAAAAATCTCAGTGTTGGGCAAAGGCTCGTTAATGCAGGCCAAATGGACCGCATACAACTATTACAACATAAAAGACCTGGCGAAGGATCCAGAGGTAGACTTTAACCAAAAGACGGTCGTGTATGCTCCGGGGTATTTGGAATCAACTGCATTGCCTGTTGGAAGGATTATGATGGTGCTTTATAAGAATTTGGGTTATAATGTATTACTTTTGGAGTACGTGGAATTCACTACAAATATTTTTCCAGTGTAAGTATTGTGTAGTTTTTAGGGTTCCGTAGCCGAAATAGCGAAAACGGAACCCCTATAGATTCGTCATGTCTGTCCGTCCGTCCGTATGTCACAGCCGATTTACTCGGAGACTATAAGCACTGCCATTTTGGAATTTGGTACGAAGGTGTATTCTATGAACCGACATAGTAATGTAATAAGAAATTAAGAAAAAATAATAAAGTAGGGGGGAGCACCCTATAATTTCCACCCATTATAAGAGAGGGGTAAAAATAATCAATGCACATAATAGGCGTGTGGGGTCTATGGATAGACCTTTAAAAATGATGTAGGGGTTTCAAAAAAAACTTTTCCACTAATGTCAACCGTTGGTGAGATATTAGTTGTCAAAGACGTAAAAAGTGTGTCCCGCCTTTAATTTCCAAACTATGAAATTTAAAAATTTAAAAATATTAAGTCTGTACATTAATAAACACTTTCAACGATTTTGGTTTGAACAAGATAGGTCTAACGGTTTCTGAGTTAATGCTGAAAAACTGTCTTGCCCAAACAAGAAGATACACCTTTTTTGATTCAATGTATTGTATAGTGGTTTTAAATGTGGATTAGTAGGTGTCGGTACGGAACCCTTCTTTATGCGTAATCCGAAACGTACTTACCCAGTTTTTTTTATAAGCCTAGCATAGGCTGAAAAGTTCAAGTATTGTATGAAGAATATCATCAACAAAGGTGGCAAACGTGTAAATACATTTTGTGTTTTAACCTTTTGCCTGTGACTTCGTCAAAGTAGAACTCTTTTTCGTTTTAGATAATAATTGCTATTACTATTATTATTGTTGTCTAAATAAAAAATAAACGAATATATATATTAACAAATTTTTAGGTGCAAGCTTAATTACCGCTCTCCGATACAAACCTCCACCCCCCCCCCCCCCCTTTTACCTCATAGAATTATTTACGGCACAAATCTATTCTTCGTTATCCAAGGTTTCAAGCTGTCTCCATGCCTTTCATCTTAATCCGTTTAATTAGACAGACAGACAAACAGACAGTTTTATTGCAAATGTATCATATTATTATGTGTTTTTCCCGGCATCTGAAAAAACATGAATTTATGAATCTAAATAGAACCATCATTAGATAAATATCATTATCTCCATCATTACGATTATTATCATTATTGGATAAATATATTAAATATTTATTGCTTACATGATAATACGAGTATACCCAAGTGACTTATAAGAAAATATTATCTTTACCATATTGATAATACCTTCTAACAATATTGTTCTGTATTATGTTTGTTTGTTTTATGAGAGGAAATGACTGTGGAATCCACGACTCATTTGGCTCTAACATCATTTTTTACTGTGACTATTAACATTTCAGAGTTATACGTTTGGCGCGTCCTATCGGCAAGCATGTAGCCGAAATGCTGGCCAACCTAACAACGGTCGGTCTAGACCCGAAAAAGCTGGAGCTAGTCGGCCTGAGTCTCGGCGGTGTAACCATGCCTTTCATAGCCAAGAACTTCCGCCAGATCACGGGGAGAAACATATCAGTGATCACCGCCCTCGACCCTACTGGACCTTGCCTCAGACACGCTGGACCAGAGGACAGACTAGATCCGTCTGATGCTGACTTTGTCCTTAGCTTAGCAACAAACATAGAGGGATATGGCATAGCTACTCCGGTAGGGCATGTGACGATCTATGTAAATGGAGGGGAATTCCAGCCTGGAATTTTTACGTCTATTCTGTGCGATGATCTGTGCAGTCACGTGCAAGCATTGTGGATATGGATATCGGCATTGCGGCATCCTGGCTCGATGATAGCAATGAAATGCGATTCTGTTCAGCAAGCGAGAGATCATAAATGTTTTGAGAGAACGCCTATGGAAACGAACACTTTGGATTTGTATACGGATAGAAGCAAGCCGGGTATTTATTATTTGGCTACGAGTCATAGATACCCGTTTTATTTGGGTAGGAAGGGATTGAAAAGGAGCGGCGCGAAAATATTGACCCATATCAGTGCACTTAACGCCGTTGACATTCTGCGGGTATAATACAAAATATACAATACAATACAATTATTCTTTATTGTTCACCAAAAACAAAACAATTAAACAGTAACTAAATAATTAAATAACGGTAGACAATTGGCCAATAATTGGGCATTGGGCAATTGGGGAAAATATCTTTCACAGTTACATTTGGTTAATTAATTATCCCCTCGTCCGTGGCGAAAAAACATGACAACGTACTACCAGGGTACCCCGGGTAAGGACACTCCATACAAAAGTTACATCCGTGGCTCACGCACACATACATGCGGCGATGTGTGCACGATCACTTGTGCTACGCGCTAAATGGTTGACGTGTCGGCCGGTCTCCCCCATTCTCAGTCGGGGACGCCTCGCCGTCGTGGCAACACGCTTAACGTGAAGTTAGGTCGGCAATTACTTCGCGCGACAAATTAGATCAAGTTACGTCATTATTGTGTTTATGAATATTTCAATTCATTAATATTGCTGACCACTTGAGTCTACTACCTATACTACTATGTGCGTATTAAGTATTAGCTATGAATACATAGGAACAGATCAAGTAACATTGTACTTTGAATACCTAATAAAACACTTACACAGGTACTTTTATAAAACAGAAATTAATGTGAATAATAATAAAAAAACTCATTTTATACAACTCGGCCAATTCAAATGATTATAAGTTTACATGGGTTTTAGGGTTCCGTACCCGAAGGATTCAAATACAAATATAAAATATTTTATTTGTAAGACATAGGTGTCCATGGTCTCTGTAGTTCGGCATCACTATGCCAGCCATAAGGCATAAATTTGCTACAATTATCATAGCATGCAGCATGCAATCTTAAACAATAAAATATTATTATATACATAGTTCATTATTTTATGTCTTAATCATTTAAATACTCTTTTATGGAATATTTAATATACCTTCTTAAATAGAAAATTATACAACTTTTTCTTGAATATATTATGCAGATCATGAATATGGAGGTAATGTAGCCTATAGCTGTCACTCGCGTGCCCGTCTGTCGTCTGCCACACATTTTGTTCCGAAGAATATTTTAACTTCCCATTGCCCTATAGACTTGCAATTTAATAACAATGTTTATTATTACGTTTATTTTACCAACGATAGAAATATATTGCTAAATCACATTTGTTTTTTAGTTTTACGGAACACTCGGTGCGCGAGTCCGACTCGCACTTGGCCGGTTTTTTTTACTAATTTACTTAGACACGCATTTTTATCTATCTATTCGAAAGAATATTATAGGAATGACGCTAATCCCATGTCAAAAAAAGAAAGACGTTTTGTACAACCCTGTGCCCGAACAACTACTTATTACCGATGACGTCACAACTGTTCCTAACGGCCGCACTGGCCCTACCCTGTGTACCCTGGTACTACGTCGGTGGCACCCGCTGCGGGACACACACAAACGAGATTGTTCTTTACCCGCCTTTCAAGTTATCAAATTAATTATTTTTAAGTGTTCTTTTTTTAAATTAATCCGAAGCAAACAAGCATAATGATAGCCTACGTAGCCACTAAAGGTCCCTGGTTCATTCCCTGGTTTCGGCACCATGTCAAGGAAACAACTGTATATGAATTTATAGAATTAAATATATTAAAGAGCGATACATTGTGGCAGAAGAAGAAAAAGGAAGAGCGCTATAGTTGGCATACTCACACCATAGACAACCATAGCAAGTATATAAACTATGTCTCCGACAGCGACTCTTCAGAGTAGTAACAACCACGTGTCCAACCCTTTGTTGGTTTGCGATTTTGTTGTGTTTAGTCCTTGACAGCTACAGGGAACGGCAGCTCCTTCACTCCCAGCGCAGCATCTTCGGAAGCTCTGAATTATACTCTTCACCACATATCGACCAGAGCAAGCACCGGCTTCATAATGGCTGCAGTTTTCTATAAGATAAAGGTTCTTCTCCTGTTGAGCCACTCTAAATATGAACGTGATGAATACCCGCTGGGCGATACTTCTTCAAATAAAATTAGTGTATGCGTTGCTAGTTCTTCTTCAAATAAAATTAGTGTAGGCTATAGCTTGATGATTAATGTACTAATGTTAACTTATAATTAGAACTTAGAATGATCCTTCTGCGAATGCAGTATGTTATGATACCATGAAAGCTGTTGGATATTTAAGGAAACTGCCAAGTTAAAGCTCAAAATGCATTAAGCCGCAATAAATTAGTTAACTGTAACCAATCTAGTGCCAGACTAGGCACCTTCTCAGCTTCTCAGCAATCTATGGAACTTGGCACCCATTGAGATCACAATTCTTTTATCGGTGAAGACGACAACTAACCATCGCATATTGAACTTGGCTGCCATTTTATGATGGGATCATTACTTTTGTCAAACTTCGAATTTTATTTAGCAGCGTGTTACTACTTAACACATAATTAGAAATGTAACTTCGACATTGACATAAAATTATGTTTGCGGTACACTAATATAAACTTTACACTAATTGTACATGAGTGTTAAAATTGAACTACAAAATTTTATACTAAAACTACATGTAATAATAATCTTTTTATTTATTAATTAATTTAATTGCTTCTGAATTCAAATTATGACGCTGCAATATGAATGTTTGGTGTCGACATCTCGAGTCAAGTCCAATTCCGCGGTCATTTAGAGGGTAAGGCCAAACTAGCCTCGAAAAAGCTCGGTGTGCTCAACAGATTGAGACAGTATTTCACGCCGGCCCATCGCCTACAGCATTATAAGGCACAGGTCCGTCCACATATGGAATACTGTTCTTATCTGTGGGCAGGGGCACCACAGTACCAACTTCTCCCTCTAGACCGCATCCAGCGGCGAGCGACTCGAATTGTCGGCTGCCAGCATGTTTCGGATCGGCTTGACTCCTTGGCACTGCGTAGAAATGTAGCCTCGCTCTGCATTTTCTACCGCATGTATTACGGGGAGTGCTCCGAGGAATTGTTCGAATTAATCCCTGCCGCTTCTTTCCGCCATCGCCCAACGCGACAACATTACTATCCTCACCACTTAGATGGTTGGCAGTCCTCAACTGTGCGTTTCTCCGGAAATTTCCTGCTTCGCGCAGCTAAACTGTGGAATGAACTGTCGCCTGCAGTATTTCCGGACCGATACGACCTTCAAACCTTCAAGAAAAAGCGTACTCCCATCTTAAAGGCCGGCAACGCACTTACAACCCCTCTGTTGTTGCGAGTGTCCATGGGTGGCGCTAATCGCTTACCACCAGGCGATTCGTCTGCTCGTTTGCCTCTTATGTCATAAAAAAATTTATCTTCATCCAATATTGGTGGCCTAGGCCGGTAATATTACTGTATTTTTTGCAACTGGCGGGCACTGCCCTCTACCGGTGTCATAATTAAGTACCTACAACAAGAAATTTAAGTCGTGAAGGCTTCATCGTGAAAACATTAATCATCTTCATCATCTGCCTATAATACGTCCCACGCCTGGGCACAAGCCTCCTCTCATAGATGGAAGGGCACGGGTATTAGTCCCCACGCTGGCCCAATTCGGGGGGCCAACATTAATATTCTAATAAAAACTGATAACTTACGGGTTGAATATGAAGTAAGTATTTATAAGTATAATGAAAATGAACATACATAGTGTGTGATACGATGCGAAGCATGGTTACTCCGCAGTTTAATCGTTATAGAAACAGAACAACAAAATGAAAGTGCTACAGAGATCACCCACCAATTGTTTTTCTGCTAATTGCTCAGTGAGTTTAGGTTTAAAAAAACTAACAATGCGATATTTATTTTTAAATATAAAATAATGTCTTCATAGAGCACAACTTCAATATCACTTTCCCTTTCATGTGACCAGGTCGTGGAACATCCTGTTCATACATATTTTTTGCATACTTTTTTTTTAACGTCATGATGAGCATGACATTAGTAAACATTGCAAGTTAATAAAAGCTGTTATTAATAGCGAGCGCCTAAGCCTCCATACAGAGCAAAACAGCGAGAAGACAGCATTCATAATTCATAATAATTCATAATTCATTTATTGCATCTTAATCATGTGGTACAAAATAGGTGTTACATTAGGGTTGGATCACACATGAACCCTGTTAGGGCGCGGCAAGTATTTCTTAAAATTAAAGCTAAAACTAGGAGATGAAGTTTAGAGTTTACAATTCTTTACCTAGATATAATTTTTTGATAGTTATTATTAAATAAATAAAAATATGTATTTCCAGAGATGTGAATTGCACTACATTCGTGAATGACTGACCTCTCTTCTAAAAGCAGCCAAGTGCGTGTCGGGCCACGCGCAATGTCGGGTTCTGTAGTTCTGTAAGTTTATTTTTACAACAACCGGGTTCGATTCCTGAGCTGAGTACAGGTTTTTTTTAAATGTATGAATGCAGTTTTTCTTCTTATTAAAATCGATGACATTGTTCCTAAGAACAGATCTTCGTATGTATTAAAGTTTCAGGCTTTCCCATACTGACCGATTTAAATGAGACATCCTGTATAGTTCTTTACTGAGAAATATTATTCATTTAAAAGTCATTACGAAAATATAATACGTTTAATAAACATTAAACATGCATATGGAAGAGGATTTTTTGTCTTTTTTTGACCCTAAAAAGGCCTGTTATAAACGTTTTTACCCCGGGTATGTCCTAAAACCACACTGGAGTGCGGTGGAGACACTGCGATCGCCAACCCGCATGCCAATCGTGGCGATTATTGCAATTACCCCCTAATGACAGACACAAACAGGCCACGGCCCCGAGGTTGTCATTGTGGAAGTCTTTGGGGGAGGCCTATGTCCAGCAGTGGACGTCTTTCGGCTGACATGATGATTATGATAAACGTTTTAAAAAAAACCGCTATAAATTTAAATCCTATCAGTCACCTACAAACGCAAATATTATCAGTTAAAACACTTTTGAAACAGGTTTCTTGAAATTATTACTAATATTCTTAATTCTGCGTACAAGGAATCAAATTCATCATAATTTTTTAGGGTCCCGTACCCAGATGGTGCCAACGGATCCATGTTACCAACTAGTGGCTCTGTGAGCTATAGACCTGGCAAAATTTTTTTTCAAGGTTCAAAAGTTTCTAAAAACTGTCTCGACAAAAAAATCTGCATAATTATCGAACCTGCTCACAAAATTTCACGAGAATCGGTTAAGAAATGCGACCTGTAGAGGAGAACATCCGGACAGACAGACAGACATACGAAAGAATATTTGTCGAAAGCTGAAACGGAGACGCTTTGCTCGTTTCGCTCGCTCAGTCAATAAATTGAGACTCCGCCTTTCGTCCATCTGTCAGCGGACTGATATCGCATGAACCTTAGGCGACTTCCTGATGATATGAGAAAACTATCAGCTGTCAGCGTCAACTGTCAGTCGAGTCAGTACCAGTTTTACGTGAACACGAATTTTTTCTCGAGGCTGAACGTGCTAATTTATTTTATGCATCAGAAAACAAAAACCAAGAAAGAATTTACTGTGATCTCGCACGCAGCCCAAGAAGGTAATTGAACCCGCTCCTCTGAATTGTCGATCAGCGCTTTGGCGTCATTTTTACAAGCTTTTATTTAACTTACAATGTTAGTATGTATGTTTGTGCGGGCCAAATCTTACAACTGAATTTCAAAGTTATCCTCAACCGTTTGGGTCGAAATTTGGCAATGACAATGCAATATTATGGTACTGCCGAGCTGATCTGATGATGGAGACAGAAGATGGCCATAGCAACTCTTAAACAAGACAAATCCATCGTGTCAGAGCTCATTGGAGCCCTCTCAGACAGTAGTTGATGACGTTGAAGAGAATGGTATATAGAGTAAAATAAAAGCATATTCTGATTTTTTAATAGATCTATATCAAATAATCGAATGTATGATCGTGGAAACTCCCACATTAAATTAACATGGATCAGAAAATATTTCACAAAATTATTTGATTCGTGATAAAGAGTGAACGTGCTGACCATCAAAGCCAGGCCATCGCGTTCCCCGCAACATTGTAGAACTAGTAACACAAGTCTAAGCTGATCAGTCTATCGTGCACGTGAACGGCCATGTGATATTTTGTCTTTAGCATAGAATAATAAATTACTTACTTACAGAAGGTTTTTTACTGAACAAACCTGATATTTGACGCTAAACACCAAATTATGATATCCCGCTGTGCCGCATAGCACCTGATTTCAAGCTAACAGGGTCATTAGAATTACTGTTAGGGACGGGATTTTTACCAATTTTACCATGTATGTTATGTTTCTTGAATTCCCTATATTTCGGCGCTGTTGCAAGCACCATTTTCACGGATTAAGGATGATTCACAGTAGACCGTTCCGTGTCCGGGCCGGCCCGTTTTCTATGACAGCAAACGCAACGGCCGGCGTATTTCTCTAGAAGAAAACGGGCCGGCCCGGACTCGGAACGGCCTACTGTGAATCATCCTTTAACTGACGTGCTGCGAGTTTTATTTGCTGTCTATCCATAGCGATCAAAATACCTTTTTAACTCCAGGACTGAGAAAGTCGTGCCGTAATAAAAGACTCCTAAAACTATTAACATCACAATCTAAAAATACAATTTTGCGGGACTATTATAAAAAATATTGTAAGGTACTAAAAAAAGCAATAAATACATTGAAGAAACTAAGAAACAAACATATATTTTGTAATTCGCAAAATAAATCTAAAACTATGTGGCTAATAATAAACAGAGAGACTAAGAAAAATATTCCTAAAATAAAACAAAATATTCAAATTACAACCCCAGACAATTCAACATTAACTAAGCCGCTAGATATTGCTAATTATTTCAACAATTTTTTCTCTTCTGTTGGAAACTCTGATTCAAATTCGAATACAATCCCTCTAATGACCTCACTAGAAAATTCATTTTATCTGAGTCCCCTTGAACCAAATGAAATGTATTCTTTATTAAAAAACCTAAGTAACAAATCCTCTTCTGGGATCGACGAAATTCCTCCATCTTTAATTAAGAACTGTGCTGAAATACTCACCATTCCCTATACGCAATTAATAAATCAGTCTTTCTCTGAAGGTGTATTTCCGGACGCATTAAAAATCGCACTAGTCAAACCTATATATAAAAAAGGTAAGAGCACTGATGCAGCGAACTATCGACCCATAGCTCTTCTACCTACATCTGCAAAATTTTTTTAAACGGCCATGATAAAACGCCTCTACCCCTTTTTCGAAAAGTTTAAAATTCTGCACGACAGCCAAAATGGTTTTAGGCAAAACCGCTCTACAACACTTGCTATATATAAGCCTCTTGCTCGATATGAGCAAAGCCTACGATAGAGTCTGCTACGAAACTCTGCTAATCAGATTACATAATTCGGGAATCAGAGGATTAGCTCACAAATGGTTCAAATCCTACCTAAGTAATCGCTCTCAACATGTAGAATTAAAATCCACAGACTTTAAGACAGGTAAAATACAACACACAAGATCTGGTAGAGTCTCTATTACTCGCTCTATCCCCCAAGGTAGCGTATTAGGATGTTGCCTATTTCTCATTTATATAAATGATCTCCCTAATATACTGGAATACCATAGCGTTCTCTTTGCTGACGACGTCTCTATACTTCTTCCCTGCTCCGATATTCTTGAAGTAGAAGATAAATTAAATATAACCTTGCAAAAAATATTAAGTTGGCTAGAATCTCATAACCTTAAACTTAACCTAGAAAAATCTAAAATAATTCAATTCAAACCATATCCGTAGACGATTGCAAACAGTTACAGCATGACTTGGACAGGTTGGATCAGTACTGTACCAAAAATTGCCTCGACCTCAATATTGAGAAGTGTTGCTCCATTTCATTTTCCCGTAAGCGTAACCCAATTCGTTTTGATTACTCCATCAAGAACAAAACTCTGAAAAGAGTTACTGAAGTCAGAGACCTAGGTGTTTATATTGATGATGAGATGCAGCTCACTTCTCATATTGACAAAATCACGTCTAAGGCATACAGGATGTTAGGCTTTATTTTTCGACAGAGCAAGGACTTTAAGGATCCACGTACCATTATTTTACTTTACAATGCTTATGTTCGATCGCACTTAGAGTTCGCCTCGGTTGTTTGGAGTCCTCAATATTCGGTTCATATCAATGCCATCGAGAAAATTCAAACTAAATTTATTAAATGGATGAAATATAAGTTTAAATCTTTTTCTAGTGATAACATCGTGAGTCTTCAGCTGCGTAGAGAACAAAAAGATATGATATTTTTGTTTAAATTACTTAATCATTTAATTGAGTCGCAATATCTCATTAGTAATATTTTATATAGATGCCCTACTTTTAGAACTAGATCAAATACTTTATTTGCTATACCATTTTGCAGAACTAAATATGTCAAAAACTCATACCTAGTGAGAGCATGCTCGACATATAATGTTAAATATTTAGACCTAGATTTATTCAATACGAAATTTGGTAAATTCGTTTCGTCACTGAATATCCGATAAAAAATAATAGTTTTTAGGTTCATTTATGGTGTTTAGCGGTAGTCTAAACTGACATTGTATGTACAACTTTCTTTTGTCGTTCCTTTGTTGTTTAACTTCAGTATTTTTATTTTTATTTTCTTCATTTTACTTTTATGTTTGTTTTTCCTCATTTGCATTTTTATTCATAGTTCCCTTTGAGCATTTTTTGTTGTAATCCCATTAGTGGAAACTGTTTTGGCTCGTGTATTAGTTCATTGAGTTTATATTATGTATAATTTTTAAGCTGTTTGTTTCCCTTTACAGTAAATAAATAAATAAATATCAGAAACCCTCACTACCCATTCAATACTGTTATAATGATATAAAAATTGAATCAGTTAGTTCTGCTACTTTATTAGGAGTGGAGCTGGATACTCATCTCAACTGTAAATCTCACATCCTCAAACTATCAAAGCAACTTTCTTCTTTTATATATGCTCTCCAGCACCTTAAACGAGGCACTGACTTCAATACGGCTCTCACAGCGTATTACGCTTTTGCCTACTCAAGGATGTCTTATGGACTACTGCTATGGGGGCAAAGTACAGAAGTCGAAAAGATTTTCATCCTTCAAAAGAAATGCATTCGTATTCTAGCTAATATTGATCACATGGTATCCTGCCGGCCTTTCTTTATTAAGTTTAGAATGCTTACCCTAACTTCGATGTATATTTTCGAATGCAGCAAATTTATAAGAAAACACTTTGAACTATACACGCCAAAAACAGATGATAAAAGAAATAATAGATATCTTAATAAACTTAAATTACCCTTCTCAAAAATGAAAATGATAACGTCTAGCCCTCATCACATGATGATTAAGATATACAATAAACTACCTAACTCATTAAAAAATCACAAAAAGATAGCAACATTCAGTAAAGAATTAAAAATATTTCTCATAAATAAATGTTTTTACACCCTCAGCGAATTTTTTGAAGAGAAGTATAATGATTAAGTTCACGCTTAAACTAGTTAGTAGTTAGACTATAAGTTATAGAATCAGAATATTTAAATATAATACATTAAATTGTCATAGTTTAAATAGTAGTCCTCTCTACATATTGCTGTGCCCTTGCAGGGCGTCACATATAACTTATATCCTCTGTACCATCTAATGTAAAAAATGTGATATGCAATAAATGTTTGACTTTGACTTTGACTTTGGACCTAAATAATCATCAATGCGTACAGGCCCGTGAGGTAAAGGGATAGGCCTTTAAATTTTTTATGGAGGTTTCTGAAATACCGTTGGTGAGATTATGCGTAAGCTGATACTTAATATGATCCTAAGTAATAAATAGCATCGAAGTGCGTGTTGGATCACGCATAATGCAGGGTTCCGTACCGACACCTGCTAGTCCACATTTAAAACCACGATGTAATACATTGAATCGAATAAGGTCGTATCTTCATAGGGATCTGACTTCACTTAAGTCCTTTTTATGCCAGATAGTTATTCAGCAATAACTCAAAAACCGGTGAATCGATACTGTTCAAACCAAAAATCATTGAAAGACAATTATTTATTTACACCTCAATTTTTCAGAATTCTTCATAGTTTCGAAATTAGAGGGGGGGGGGGGGCACTTTTTATTACTTTGACACCTAATATCTCACCAACTGAAAACTGATATTTTTTAATCATATTTTGAATCGTAAATATACCTATACAAAAATATTAAACCAAATAACTTACATGATGTAAATATAAAAATTAACTTTAATCTAAAACCCTGGAGGCCTTGTACCGAGGATGCTGGCAGCATTTCCTCGTTATGCGAGGAAACCGTCAGCTCTTCGGTCACTAGTTGTCACCCAGACGCTTCGCAAATTCAGTAAATAACTGTGCGCGGGACCACATGGACTTTGGGTTTCGATACCAAAAGATGCATATTAAATAAGGATTTAATAGCGTGTAGAAAACATTAATACTAATCTGACGTTTCGAGCCCTTTGCAGCACTCGTAGTCAAGCGAGTTTTTTATAGTTTCGCCATGTCTGTCTACCTGTCTGTCTGTTCGTTTGTATGTCCGAGATATATAAATCAATAAATCTGACAAAGTGGTAAAATAAAATATACAAAAGAAAATGGGATGAAATTATTTTTTTGCTTCAACCCTATGGTATGGGGTGTTGTTGGATAGGTCTTTCAAAATGAATAGGGGTCTTGTTGAATTTTTTTTTTGATAAAGTGAATATTTAAATCTAACTTTTGAACTACGGGTCCAAAGCATATGAAAAAAATCATGAAAATAAAACATAATAAAGACTTTCAACGAAAACTAGTATAGCGAACATGATCAGTTAAGCCGTTTTCAAATTATCGTAAATAGTCTTTCCTTCTAAGTAAAAGAAGTATGTAAAGCAGCGAAGTTATTCCCTTTTACTTCTTTTTTTTTTAATTGAGTTCATTCGGCAACTACGGAACCCTACACTGAGCATGGCCCGACATGCTGTTTTATATAGTAATCGCGGAAACCGAAGATATTATGAGGCTCCTATTATTTATACTACGCTTTACAATTTCGTCGTTTTCCGCTGCTGCACCCGCTTTTACTGTAGTCCGTTGGAGGTGGGACGGTGCCTAAAGGTACGAGTCGGTTTGCGAACCCACGACCTCAACATTATAAGTCGCATGCTTAACCACTTGGCTATAGTGTCTTGATTATACCTATTATGTATAATTATATCGTAAATCAATACATATTGACTTTGATTATGTCTTAACGACATTGAAAACGCGTTTTTCGACGTTCTGAGTATAAATTTATACACGAGCCATTTCATAATGTATCAACCTCTACAGTACACTAAACAGATATCGTACAATGAATGAATCAATGAATGAATAATATTTATTTCAAATAAAATCCATATTTTTGTTAGTAAGAAAACAATATAATTGTTAGTAGACAATTCAAAGATGACGTGAAAGGACAACACACAGTATCATATACAGCGCATCCCCAAGTCAATAAAGGGTCGGCAACGCACTTGTGATTCCTCTGGAGTCGCAAGTGTCCATAGGCTACGGTGTCTTCGTACCATCAGGCAGGCCGTAAGCTTGTTTGCCACCGTCGTTGTATAAAAAAACATTACCAATCAATGTATCAGGGACAATATCATGTTTAACGAACTTAAGCATACTATTATGTCAGCACATAATGAGCGAAGAGGATGTCAGCCAAATATTTCTTGAACCTAGCAATGTGAAGGTCAAAAATATCAATATCAATGTCAAAGACATCAACACAAGAACTACCGGCCACTAAATCGTTATATTGGCGGTACATTCTTGTATTTGGATTATAGAAGGAAGTTATTGTTTTATATAGGGACTCTAAGTGCGAAACATTTCGGATTCAGATTCGAACATTTATTCGCAATAGGTACAATAAGAACAATAAACAAAACCGGCCAAGTGCGAGTCGGACTCGCGCACGAAGGGAACCCTTCGTGCGCGAGTACGTACCAGAAAAAAATACGCCAACAACTACTCTGCTTATTTTTGATTTTAGTATTTGTTGTTGTAGCCACAATAAAAATACATCATCATCATCATCATCATCATCATTCAGCCGAATGACGTCCACTGCTGGACATAGGCCTCCCCCAAAGACTTCCACAATGACCGGTCCTGCGCCATGTATAAAAATACATAATCTGTGCAAATTTCAACTGTCTAGCTATTACGGTTCTTGAGATCTAGCTCGGCGAGTGGTAGCCATGAAAAAGGGCTAAAATATCACGTTTTTTTGTATGGGAGCTCCCCTTAATTATTATTATTATTTTGTTTTTAGTATTTGTCGTTATAGCGGCAACAGAAATACACAATCTGTGAAAATTTCAACTGAAGAAATCTGTGAAAGTCTATTACTAAGACTTCGCTGTCCGTCCGTCCCGTTTTTACCCTTTGGGTACGGAACCCTAAAAACCTACACGCCAAAGGCTAAGGCTAGGTTGCACCAAACAGTCTTTGATCGTAAGCTGTGTTCGTTAAAATTGAAAAAGTTGAATGTATGGAAAGTTTGACAAGTTTATATGGGACTAGCTTTTGCCCGCGACTTCGTCCGCGTATAATTCGTTCTCGCCTTAGAATGATTTGTTTTCCCATACAATCTTTCTCAAGCTCAGGTGGACACCAGGAACTTAGGGGTGACATGTTGGAGAAGGAAAGTCACGAATTGATCTGACTGGAGATATTTGCTTGATCAGGCTAGCCTCGGGCCCACACGTGGCTATAACGCCTCAGATGATGATGATGATGATACAATCTAAGACTTTACACCCCCTTAAGAAATAATTTCAGTCAATATGACATTCCCTAGAAATCCTATTGTCAAAACGAATCATTAAGTGCTTATTTCGGAATATCAAATGTACCGATTCTAGACGAATGAATCTCGTCAAAAACATTACATGTACATTGTACAATGATAAAAGTTTCGCTACGCAGCCGTAAAACGTTATCCCAACAGAGCGAGTTCTTCATGTAAATTTGATGACTAACGGGCCGTAACGGAGTGGCAAGGCATGCGAGGCCGAAGGCCGAGCATTCAAATAGAGCGGGATCCTTATATAAGGCTGCAGGCCCGGAGCCGTGTGACACGCACGCGAGGCCGAAGGCCGAGCATTGAAATAGAGCGGGTTCTTTATGTAAAGCCGAAGGCCTGAAGCAGAGTGACAATGCAAGCGAGGCCTAAGGCCGAGAGTCCCAACAGAGCGGGCTTCTTATGTAGGGCCGAAGGCCTGATGCAGAGGGGCAAGGCATGCGAGTCTAAAGGCAGATCATTCACACATAGTGGCAAGATAGCCCACAGAGCGGGCCCCTCATGTAAGGCTGAGGACCGAAGGCCCGAAGCGGCAATGCACGTGAGGCTGAAGGCCAAGAGTCACACTGCCTAGACATATAAACCGATAGACAAACAGACACGAATTCTTAAAACTGTTGAAATGTGTTCTGTTTCGATGCCAAGGGCCCTCCAATCGCTCCATTGATTTATCCAATATCTTCAATGTACAGATTTTCGACCCTCTACAGCTATATTATATGTATACGGATAAGCATAGATCCAGGGGCCTTTCAACTCGAAGTACGAATTGTTCTATGGAAATGTTATTTTAACTTGTTTGTACCAGATGTCACTTGGTGCTATCTCTATCGCACTTGCATAATGAAGTGACAGGGATGCGCGGTCGTGCGGTTAGTTCTTACTAAATACAAAACGGCGCTACGATCTATGTGGAGTATTTCACTGGTATCGTCATCTCAGTATATATATTGTACTTTGTGCATAGATCTAAGGTGCTTCAACCGTCAATGTTGACGATTGGGCTGCCCAGCCCAAGTGATCTCTTATATCAAACAGTTATTATAGTCTGAAGGGTCACCAATTACGTAAAAATAATACACGACAAAATTAAATTGTACACCGACGATACAAAGACTGCATTGAAGCAGCTGTTTTTGTATTTAAGCATATGAAGACAAAAAATTCCAAAGTATCGCAAATTAATTTGATTTACACGCAATAATAGACCTAATTGCTAAAAAGTTATGCTCAAAAATAGCGTCATCAATCAGAAGGAATTATGATATTTCGGCTTTGACATATCGAAACGTCAGCTTGTTTACAATACGTCAAATTCTGCTACGGCTTAAGTTAAATTTATTGACACGCCGTTATACTACGTACTAATGGGCTGAAACTTAAAGCTTAGAATGGCGTATGAGGATTTAAATCACCAGTTTCATAGACCATATTTGCACCCCCGATTTCATCCCTTTGAGGGTGATTATTGGGACAAAAAGTATACTATAAGTGAATCCAGATTATATACTGTTTAGTATAAAAAAAAACACCTTGATCTGTTCAGCCGTTTTTGCTTGATTGAGTAACAAACATCCAAACATCTAAACTTTCGCATTTATAATATTAGTGGGATTACAAAGTTATATATGTAGTTTTTGAATCTAGAAAACGGTACTGAAACCCCAAGGTTTAGAGTCACAGTTAATTAATGGAATAAATCATAATGGTGTTCAAAATTTGAAGAAACCGTGGTGGCTGGCGCGCACACTAGGCAGCGCCGCGGCGCAGCGCTTGCGTTTACTTTTTTTTCAGTGTCTATCTTAAGATTTCACAAATTTTGAATGAGGATGTTTTTCCTTTGTCGGCAAGTATATGCTTACAAATGTTCATTCCTGTAACTCATGGATTATAGGAGTTCCCATACAAAATTCAACCCCTCTTTTTACCCTCTTTAAACCCAAATTTGCACAACTTTTATAGCCTAAAACCTGACCGGGTATTTACTCGACAGATTAGTAAAGTTTTCATCAAAATCCGTTTAGCCGTTTACACGTGATGCGCGTTCATATAAACAGACAAACAGATAAACAGATAAACAGACAAACAGACAAAAATTCTAAAAACTGTTGGAACGTGTTCTGTTATCAATTCTAAGTATCCCCAGCCAACTTTTTTTCGAATAAATTCCATGTATACAGACCACCGGGGAATGGGCAGCAGCATTCCTAGAGTGCGGTGGAGATACTGCGATCGCCAACCCGCATGCCAAGCGTGGCGATTATGGCATTTACCCCCCATGAAATTGGGGGAGGCCTATGTCCAGCAGTGGACGTCCTAGGGCTGATGTGGTGGTGGTGGTGGATACAGACTTTCGACCCTCTTCAGCTTTATTATATGTATAGATAGATGACAGCTGCCGGCGCCATATTTAACGTTGACCAGTCTGTTATCGTAAGTCGGTGGAACCCAGCCTCATCTTCATCATCATCAACATGTCAGCCGAATGACGTCCACTGCTGGACATAGGCCTCCCCAAAAGACTTCCACATTGATCAGTCCTGCGCCACCCGCATCCATCGGACACCCGCGACCCTTACCAGGTCTTATTAGTCCACCGTGTGGGGGGCCTGCCCCCGCTTCGCCTTCCGGTACGTGGTCGCCACTCGAGAACCTGTCCACCCCAACGGCCATCGGTTCTACGTGCTATTTGCCCCGTCCACTGCCACATAAGAGGGCGCAGTACGTTTGGTTTTCCATACAAACGTATTTATGCTCTCATTTTAAAACGCCATGCTAGAATAACATGAAACTTTGTATACACAATGGGATCCAGCTTGTCTAGGGCGAAAATTAGTTTCTGTTGCTTGAATTTATAATGGCGATAAAATACAGCGATTATTAAGGTTTTCATACAAGCCGTAAAAAACTCAAAAAACCGCTGTATTTTTTTTCTTTTTCAATTTCTAGCAACAGAAACTAATTTTCGACCTAGGTATGCCGGATCCCATTGTGTATACAAAGTTTCATGTTATTCTAGCATGGCGTTTTAAAATGAGAGCCTAAATACGTTTGTATGGAGAACCGATCCACACCGATCGTACTGCGTCGTCTTAAGTTTAGCGATTCGAAGGGCTATATCGATCACTTTGGTTCTGCTGCAGATGGCCTCATTCCTGATGCGATCACCCAGAGAAACTCCCAACATAGCCCTCTCTATTGCTCTTTGGGTGATTTTGAGCCTTCTTATAAGGCCCATAGTAAGCGACCGGGTTTCAGTACCGTATGTCATCACTGGCAATACACACTGGTCAAAGACTTTCGTTTTGAGACACTGCGGAATATTGGACGAAAAGATGTGCCGTAGCTTCCCGAACGCTGCCCAGCCGAGTCGGATTCGACGATTAACCTCTATCTCGAAGTTGGACTTACCTAACTGGACATTTTGTCCTAGGTATATGTAATCGTCTACAACTTCGAGCGTAAAGTGTCCAATTATTACGGGAGTTGGTGCTACATGGGCATTTGACATGATCTTCGTCTTTCCCCCTCGTCTAAGTCAAGCATATGCAGGCTAACTTTACACTCTTTATAGCCGGTGCTTAACTTCCTTAGCGTAGGGCCCATAGGGGCCTTGTTACACGGCCTGTGCTGGGGTGTGTAGTGGTACTCGACCTCTAAATCTAGGTGTGTTCATATTTTTTCGTAATTTCACATCACTTTTCTGTAGCGGTTCATAGAATAGACCTTGCTACCAATTTCATAATTGTTGGTACTTGTAGTCTCTGAGTAAATCTGTAGTGTCATACGGATGGACGGACAGACATGACAAAACTATAAGGTTCAGTTTTCGCCATTTTGGCAGCGGAACTCAAAAAAATACAGGGGTAGACCACGGCTTAGCAAAAAAAAATCCAATTTTCATAAAATCGCAAAATATATCTTTAATAAAGAACCGGTCAAGTGCGAGCCGGACTCGGGCACCAAAGGTTCCGTACAACGATTGTGTAAAAACTGTCCCGAATATCCTGACCCCATTAATTCAGGTAAAATCTTGTAAAAATAGAGCGCCATCTATTGGCGCATTTTATTACTAATTTGCGCGACTGAATGACGTATGTACTCGTATGTTAGTTTTCCAAGAATAATAGGGTAGTGTCCTCATGTTATATGGATACTAGTATAAAACCAAATTAACATAATAAAATGAAAATTATAAAATAAAAACAGAATAATACTAAAATTCGTACCAGACTTGAAAGTTTCTAAAAAATATGTATTTTTTTATCATCTAAAAGCTACCAGTAGAATTTACGTGATTAAAAAACAATGTACAACAACTATGTAATAAAACGCAGTATTTAGCGTTTAATTTTTTTTTATTTTTATGATCTATATAACGTTTGTGCGGAGCTCGTGCGTTGTGACGTAATAATTTTCTGTAATTAGTATAGAGCGTTTTTGGTCTTGGAGAATAATAACCACTTATGATTGAAAATTGAAATGAGGGTTCATTTTCGGCTTTTGTTGTGAATTTTGTTATGTAATAATTTCATAATTTATTCTAGGTTTAAAAAAAAATTTCAGTCTTTGCAATTCTAGCTCTTTCATATGACATTCCACTTGTCATAGTCACTAGACTTTGAATTTTTGATCTCCCGTTGTATTGGTTATTATTCACAGAAAAAAATATACTGAAATAAATATATTCAATTCATCTGGGTTAGTCTTCTTTTTAACTATTCGAAATATCAAATCGATAGCATAAGTAGCTCTAGAAATACTCGTATTTAGCAATGTGACAGACAGATAAAGCGGCACCAGAGGGGTTCGTTTTTTTATAATTTTGATATGAAACCCTAAAAATTAGGACATTGTGCGGAATTCATCTAACCTATAGCTGAGCAAGATAACTACGACCTTGCAAATTCCAATTTATCAATAAAAAAATATTCTAGCCCCACTCTTAGAGGTAGTTAACGCGCCGGCTTGTTTTTATAATCGTGTTTTACGATTCTTGATCTGGTCCTGTTAATACCTACAACAACGATTTATGTCGACTCTTTACAAATTCGGTATAAAAACCCGGAACATGGCTGAATAGTGTCATCCTTAGGCAGTATTATTAAAAGAAAGCTAGTTTGAAAATAGAACGATACTTAAGTGAAAATGGGTTCGTTGGACGTGTTAATAATATTGACAGTGTGTTTATTCATTTGTGTGACAGCATTAGAAAACAATGCGGGGTCGAAAAAATTCTACTCGGGTTCACCTCTGGGATTTTCATCTGATTGTGAGTACCTAAATTTTGTTCGTTAAATTTACCATATTAAAACATGGTGCGTTCAAACGTTCGTCCGTCCTGTTGTAAGTAACACAAAAAAATCGTATAAAAAAAAAAAAAAAAAAAAAAAAACAAAAGGGCTTAAAATATTTTCATTTCTAATTCTCTGGTGGGCAATTGTTCATCTAAGTTTCTTTTTTATTAAAAATGGGATTGCTCTTGGCCAGCATCTAGCCAGGGGGCAAAGATGAGGCCGACGATACGAGGTACGAGTGGCGTACTGAAAGAGGAGTACATTTCTGATCTAGAACAGGAATGTATGTGAACGTATTTGAATCATAGTTAGGTATATCAGGGAACGGCAGTAACCACGATAGTACGATTAATTCTTTAATTTTTTTTATGAACGCAATAGGTCAAATTTTATATTAATACAAATAATAATTATGACTATAATGAAGAATAATAACTATGACTCGCTTTTTAGGCAAGAGTAATTAATTTATTTAATAAATCATAAGTATTTTTTGTTCAATATAACTCCTTCAGAATCGCTTCTAGAAAATGGTCCATGCACAAAACGTTAGGTACTCATGTCAATCAACATATCCCGCCAAAATGGTTTATATACACTAACGATTAAAAAAAAAGATTCGATAGAATTTGACTGATTCAGAAAATTGCATATTTGAATTTGTAATTTCTTCGTATTCGTAATGAAAAAGAGAGCTCCAGTGAAACAGCTTATTTCAGCCTCGAACTAACAGGGGGTCTCATTTCGTTCAAAACATCTTGTCTGAAATGGGTCGTTTTAACCCCCTGGCTAACACGTTCACTGCAAAACAGGTAATTCTGACCTTGTTCTGGACTTTCGTCTGGTGCGGCGACCCAAATACGCAACTATGCCCTGGTGCGAATTCCATAATCTTGTGAAATGTTTTTTTTTTATATATAGTCAAGTATACTTTTATATTTGACATTTAAAATTCTACCCAACAGCATATAAATTAGTTAACAGTTCACGTATGACCTGTTTGCACCAGATTAGAACTTTTTTTATGCGCGGAACAGGGCCTATTTGACCTGTTGCGTACGGCCTTGCATAGAGCACTGTAGGTAAGGGCAGAGTTCATTACTTTTGTTAACCTGTTAATACTTCACACGGTTGTTTGACAAAAAATACTTATATGCAAACTGTACGTTCTCCTCTACATATTCTTGTCAAGTTTTGTATGCAGGCCCGATAGTTATATAGATTTTATTCTCAAGTCGGTTTAAAAAAAAACGGCTAAGTGCGAGTCAGACTCGCGCACCGAGGGTTCCGTAAAATATGTTTTATTATATGATGTAACTAAAAATTTACGGTTTTCGCAATTTTTTCTTTATCTGTGCTATATGACGTTGCTTCGTACCAAATTTCAAGATTCTGAATTCACGGGAAGTACCCTGTAGGTTTTGATTCCCTTGCGAGTGTCGAAAATTTGCGGAACTTTGCGGCATAAACGGCTGTATCTTTTGATTGCGTTGGCTCAGAAGTTTGATTTTTTCACAGCTCCGAGGGATAGTAGACCTGAGTATTTGATATAAATACCTGCTTGATACCTCCACGCGTTCCTGAGAAAAAGCGTCTTGACAGACAGACAGACGGAGAGACAACAAAGTGATCCTATAAGGGTTCTGTTTTTTCCTTCCGAGCTACGGACCACTAAAAAAATTAAAAAAAAACGCGAGGTCTACAGCTCATCAGATATTTTTTGCATAGTTGTTTGCAAAATTAAATGGGTCGATTGCCTTGACACAGAAAAACAGTTTTCTTAAGTGCCGCACATTTATCGTCTTAAATTGACCTCGCCTTCACCCTGAAAGCACAATATCATAGAGGTGTTATGATTTATGATTTACCTAACCTTTTGCGTGCATAAGATTGATATGTATTTTCAAGGGTTCGGTAGCCAAAATGGCGAAAATGGAACACTTAGTTTCATGTCTGTCCGTCCGCATGTGACAGCCGATTTTACTCGGATACTATAAGAACTACAAACTATGAAATCAATTGTGGTAATAATAATAATTTTATGGCATTTATTTTCGAACTGTGAGATCTTCAAGAAGACAAGTACGGTTGCCAGTTATAGCACCGTCGAGGGGTCACGTGTAGGGTAACCGGTGGGTGGGTACTCCCTACGGACGTGGTGCAACTTCGACCCCCCTTGTCAAGTGAGTGGGCAACTTGACTGTTTATCTACTTCTAAGTTATCAAGCCGCCCGAAGGCCTCTAACTTTGCTTAACAACTGCTGTCATAGACAACAGCCGGGATAAACCCCTTAACGTGCCTTCCAAAGCACGGGAGCCCTTGTTTCGTAGATTGATCTGAAAGGGATGACACAACAGTGTTGCCACTATTTAATTTCTACTCTTTTGTGTCGCACTGTAGGGGAGGTACCCTTAAAAAAATATTTTTTTAGATTTTATTTTACCACTTTGTCAGATTTATTGATTTTTATATCCATGCCAAATTGCCGCTTCCTAGCACTAATAATAACAGAGCAAAGCCTCGAACAGACAGACAGATAGACAGACGGACATGGCGAAACTGTAGTTGACTACGGAACGCTAATAAAAATGATAGAAACCAAATTACTTTAGGCAGTTTGAAATGCCACGTTATCAACTAACCTGTGTTATTATTATTATTTAAGTAGTCTTAAGGACATTCGGCGTGACCTCAGATTTTGTTATTAATTGTATAACGATAATGGCTAATGACAACCGGTCAGTCAACGTCGGTCTTCGATTTTTTTTTGCTTTTTATCATATTTATGATAATTCTATTCAAATATTCATTTGACACAGTAGATATATAGCTTAATGCAGTATATCAACTAGAGTTTCTTAAGACCTTTTGGGCCTGCGCTCCGTTGGAGCAATAGGGCAGGGTTGCTCCGGAACACATGAATTAAAACCTCCGAGATACCCTTAAGTTTACTGTGACGTGTGTCCGTGTGGGTTCGTCAAATCGGACGTTTGTATGGATTTGTTTTACTGCTATAAGTTATATTTCTACTGTGACAGGAATGGAATTGGTATAATAACTTTTTTCATTTCTCATGCTCTAAAAGTTTGTCTTTGTGCTCTGTATAGGTGACATAAAGTCGCTTTTTATGCTTGAGAGTATAAAGTAAAACCCGCCCACGGCGCGCCGGTGTCGCCGCTTGCGGTCAACTAGCACATAAGTATAAATTTGATAACATAACTTTAATCGTATTCAATATTTGTTTAATTTTCTCGCAATCGAAATGAAAAGCAGAGTGTACAACTCGTGTATAATGTCTCGGATAAATGACATGTTTATGCACTTGGCGTACAATCTACTATAATCTTATCTATAGATAATATGTATTGACCTTAACATTAACCTAAGGCGACTTCTTGACAAGGCGGAATCGATATGTGCTATTTTGTTCTTATCCAGCTTTTACTGATGATGCAGAGATTTCGTCACTGGGCGAGATTAATAATAAAATAATTTATACCAAAAAAAAAACTGACTCCAATTTTGTACTTCGCTATGCCTCAATTGCCAAGCGTGGCGATTATGGCATTTACCTCCCATTCAATTGGGGGAGGCCTTTGTCCAGCAGTGGACGTCCTTGGGCTGATGTGGATGCCACAATTTGTACCAATGCTTGGTTACCTCTTACCTACAGAACATACCGAAATCAGCATATGCGTGCCTATAAAATTCGAGGAATTCCCTCGATTCCTCCTAGATCCCATCATCAGACCTTCACCAAATTTATATCGGACCAATATCGTGGTACCTAATGGAAATCAAAAAAAGAATTATCAAAATCGGCCAACGTGGTCAAGAGTTATCGGGGAACATACATACATAAAAAAAAACAAGCAAACATGCAGACGAACTGAGTACCTCATTCCTTCTATTGAAGTTGGTAAATAATAATCATAAAATTAAAAAATATATTAGGGGACAATTATTCACACAAATCAAACTAGTCCCATAGTAAACTCAATAAGGCTTGGGTACTAGCCGACGACGATATATTTAATAGCTATATGCTTAAATACATAGAAGACATCCAAGTGTCAGGAACAAATGTTTCTGCTGACCACAGAAACAAATGCCCTTACGGGGATTCGAACCCGGGACCTCTACCAACTAGGCTAAGAAGACCGAAGAGATACTGTCAGTATTACGTTTGCGCAGTAGTAATATCATGCGCAGAAGCGGGGCAGTACTGCATTAGTATCGCTCGCTTCCACGCATCCCGCGTCAGTCAGAAAGCACTAATTTAAATGCAGGGGCGCAGTAAAAAGCGGTACTGGCTCGACTGACAGTTGACACTCGCTGTACTATAATTTATACAAAAAAAAACGACTCCAATTTTGTACTTGCTATGCCACAATTTGTGGTTTCCGTGAGCCAATGCTTGATTACCTACAGAAAATACCGAAATCGGCATATGCGTGCCTATAAATTAAAGGAGTTCCCTCGATTCCTCCTAGATCCCATTATCAGACCTTCACCAAATTTATATGGAACCAATGTCGGGGTACCTGCGTTGAAACAAAAAAAGAATTATCAAAATCGTCCAACGTGGTCAAGAGTTATCGGAGAACATACATACATATGTACATACATAAAATAATTTTTAAGAAAAATAAACCGGCTTCAATGGTGGAGGCCGGTGAAAGATTATTATACTTAGATGGTGCACTCTTAGATTCCATACAATAAAATAAAAATGGCTATAAGAATGTTTATAATGGTAGAAGACTAAGTACCCTCAATTCCTCATGGAATCATGGAAAAACCTTGCTTGCTTGACAAACAAAACGAGGAGAACAAATCGCCAAACGTGAACTACGCGTCGTTGAAGAGTTCCGTTCTGATCATCATCAGCATTTCCAGTTCATCAAATGTCACTTTTATGAATGAAAATGCTTGATTAGTTCATGAAAATACTAAAATCACTATTTGTCTGCCTTTCACATTTGAGGAGTTCCCTCGATTCCTAATGGATCCCATCATCAGAACTCGAGCATGACAAAAATCAATCGTGAAAATAGAACTTGCTTAACAAACACGGCGAGGAAGACAAATCACCAAACGTGAACTTTTCGTCGTTGAAGAGTTCTGTTCTGATCATCATCAGCAGTTCCACTTCATCTAATGTCACATTTTTGGATGCAAATGCTTGACTTGTTGATAAAAACACAAAAATCACTATATGTTTGCCTTAAAGATTTGAGGAGTTCACTCAATTCCTCATGGATCCCATCATCAGAACTGCGTTTTGACAAAAACGGAACCAACTTGGATATATATGCTTACAATCATATAAAGAATTTTCCAAATCGGTTAAGAAATGACGGCGTTATGGAGTAACAAACATTAAAAAAAAAAAAAACATACAAACGAAATTGATAACCTCCTCTTTTGAAATCTTGAAGTCGGTTAAAAAGAACAAGCAAACATGCAGACGAACTGAGTACCTCCTTTCTTCTATTGAAGTCGGTAAAAAGGAAGAAATAAAATGCAAGCCCCAACTCTAAGCACAGTGCATCCTCGGGAACACAAATCAGTTCCGTAAGGTGGCAGGTGGAAGTACGTCCCCAGTTAGGCTTTTGTGTGTAACAAATTATCACCATCTCGCGGTGATAATTTGTTATGCCCTAACTAAAAGAACAGCTTCAAAGAAAATGCGCTTTACGATGTCTGGTTATGATAATTTATTTTGATGTTATTCCCTCTATAAAACGACGTTATAAAATTAAGCATACGGAAACGAACCTGTTAATATGACGTAATACAGACTGTACGATGGCAGATTTATGTTTGTCAAATTAATTTAAAAAAAAACCGGCCTAGTGCGAGTCGGACTGGCGCACGAAGGGTTCCGTACTATGATTTATACAACATTGGATTCTTTACTGTAACCTTTTTAATTTAATTCAAGTAATAATATTTTTTATCAGTAATAACAACGTTAAATAATATTATCAAGTAGACTTTAGTCAAGTGCGAGTCGGATTTTGGTTTTCACATTTTGGAACCCAGCGCCTTGATGAACGTAACCAGCAATTTATTAAAAGTTTTTTGTATGGGAGCTCCCTTAAATATTTATTTTATTTTGTTTAAGTATTTGTTGTTAAAGCGGCAACAGAAATACATCATCTGCGTTAATTTCAACTGTCTAAGGCACTGGTCCCACCGCCGGCGACGAGCGATAAACGAGTAGAAATTAATACTAGAAACGAGTGGGAGAGCGGCGAGAAGCGAGTGTTTTTATGTGAGCTTATCGCTTACTCCTCGGCGGTCGGACCAGTGCCTAACTATCACGATTCATGAGATGCAGCCTGGTGTCAGACGGACACAAAGACAGACAGACGGACGGACAGCGGAGTCTTATTAATAGGGTCCCGTTTTACCCTTTGGGTACGGAACCCTAAAATGTAGTCATTGTAGATTAAAATATTTATTACTTATTTATGACTTATTGCGTCATTGCGTATAAAGTGGTCCTCTCTTATTAAAAAAATGTTTTTCGAAGCACTTTCAACATGTCTAAAAATATGAAACTCTTAAAGAAATTCCACAATCGACGATCGCCCGCTGCATTCAAAGAAGCAGCTAAGAGCTAGTAATGTAATGAATATCTATATAGGATGTTTTTATCGAATTGCGAGAGTACAATCCTGAGATGAAATAAAGTAATATTCTCTAAGACACTAGTACCCCAATTTGTACCATTTCAAAGATATCCATGAATTCATTTTCGTTAATTAACACCCCTAGTATAGTATAAAAGATCCTTAACAATTAAACAATGTTCACGTGCGTGTCATTCGAATTTCGAATTGTCATACTTGACATTAACTTTTTGCACTTCTAATAGTATCTCATGCATCAGATTCAAATTGTTAAGATCCCAGCTGCCAGTTTATTTTTATTTGGATAACAATCGAAACAAAAAAGGCTTCATATTTAATGAGTACATATGAGTATATGTACTGTTCCCTGAATTCTAGAAAACTCTAGTAAGTCAATTTAACCTTTAATAAAATACCCGCGGCCCATCTCTTTGTGCAATCCCTTGCGCCTTTGCCCCGAAATTGACTTTTTAATAACAATTATGGTAAAATCTCTGTTTATTTACAGGCCCTGGATCCACGAAGCCAGCTGGTGTCATTCCAAAACATCTAAAGAAAATGACCATCTCGGTGTTGGGTCCCGGAGACCCCGTCACTGCCAAATTTACCACGTACACCTACTACGGTGTAGGTAAAGTGTCCGAACACCCCGATATTGACTTCAAGAACAAGAAAACGTTCATATTCGTTCCTGGATATTTGGACAACGTCATATTCCCCACTGGGAGGAGTTTATGCTGGATCTATAAGGATTTGGGCTATAATGTGCTTATGTTTGATATAATCAACTTCACAACGGACGTTTTACCTATGTAAGTATACCTCGCCAGCGTAGAACTCGTTAGCGCCTTGGAGAAATGATTGCTATTCCCGCAATTATAAATTGTTATAGTCGCAGTGCAGGCTTAATTATCAATCTCCTATACAAATTTCCACTCGATTCCCCTCCCCCCCACGCCCCCTTAAAGTACAATTTGTGATATGCGAAATTAAGCAACGTAAGCCGTGGTCAATTCTTGGATGGGTGACCACTTCAGTGGTTACTAATATATAAATAAATATAAATATTGCGAGACAAACTTACACAAATCGACCTACTCGTAGTCCCAAACTAAGCAAAGCTTGTACTATGGGTACTAGACGACGATATACAATTACAATTATAAATATAATTCACCCATGTTTAGCAATAAATAATTTCATTTCATTTCATGTCATACATATTTATGTAGATAAATACATACTAAAATACATAGAAAACATCCAAAACCCAGGAACAAATATCCGTGCTAAATGCACAAATAATGCCCTGACCGGGAATCGAACCCGGGACCTCCGGCTTCGTAGGTAGGGTCACTACCAACTAAGCCAAGGTGGTCGTCGAATGTCGTCGAATTAAGTTTGTTTATATTTTTATTTATTTATCCATTGATTCCACTACCTAAAAATAATAGACATACATACATACTCGTAAGGACTTGTGATACAAGTGGTGGGCCCTGTATGTTCGCGCAAAAATTCACTGATTGTTTTCTGTTTTAGAGCGGTGCGCAGAATGCGACCCGTCGGTAAACACATGGCGGAAATGGTAGCCAACCTGACAGCCCAAGGTCTCGACCCCAAAGACCTAGAACTTGGCGCCATCAGCTTGGGCGGAGAAACCATGAGCTTTCTAGCGAAAAACTACAGAGCTATAACTGGAAAAAACATCTCCACCCTTGTAGCCCTTGATCCAACTGGACCTTGCTTCAGAAACTTAGGATCCGATCAGAGGATCGACCCGTCTGACGCTGACTTTGTTATTGGCGTCACAACGAATATGGATGGTTTTGGCATGGCAATTCCTTACGGACATGTGACATTCTACGTTAACGGGGGAGAGTACCAGCCTGGAGACGTTTGGTGGTTCCCATGCGGCCTTATGTGCAGCCATATCAGGTCGTTTCAGATTTGGGTGTCAGCTTTGCTAAATCCTGGTCAGTTCATTGGCGTACAATGCGACACCGTGGAACAGGCGAGGCATGGTGACTGCTATAACAAGACACCACTGGTAACGAACACATTAGACAGATTCGTAGATAAAAGTAAACCTGGAATTTACTACTTGCCTACGGAAAACAGGTATCCCTATTACATAGGGAAAAAGGTTTTGACAAACACTAATAGAATTCTGGAATTCATAGGGGATGTGAATAAAGAAGATATGATCTGGATTTAGTTGAATTACTGTAGATACAATGCTCAACCAAAAAGTTAAACTGTTATTGGAAAACCGATATTATAAATAAAAAGAAACAACAGCAATTGTGGATTTACTTATTCCTGCAAAGTTATAACGAAAACGTGATCACCACATGATGGAGTAATTAAAAATAGTAAAGATGGTAAAACTGTTTCCATTCGCTAAGTACGAGTATGAATTTCTGAACTATATAGGTTTCAACTTTCTATTCCATTTGCTAATTTTCAAATTATTCACAAAAAAACGATATTGCATTGAAAAGATGAAAAATGGTCTGAAAATATGATTTATGTATTCAACTGTTTCTGACTTGGCGGAGTGGGAACGATATGTCGTATTCGTATTTGACGTCAGCTTAGGTACTGATGTCGTCTGGATGTAGGTAGTAGATATTTTCTCACTTGACAAAATACTGACAGTACTACGTTTGCACAGAAGTAATAACGTGCGCAAAAGCAGGGCTGTACAGATAAGCGTTAAAGTGTACTATCCAATGGAATTAGAGCATATGTCAGTGTCAAACTTAAGAGGGCGCAGTACGCTCGGTCTGGCTCGGTTCTCCATACAAACGTAAAACGCCATGCTAGAATAACATGAAAATTTGTATACACAATGGGATCCGGCATATCTAGGTCGGACCATAGTTTCTGTTGCTAGAAATTGTAAAAGAAAAAAAATACAGCGGCTTTTTGTGTTTTTTACGGCTTGTATGAAAACCTTAATTATCGCTGTATTTTATCTCCATTATAATTTCAAGCAACAGAAACTATGGTCCGACCTAGATATGCCGGATCCCATTGTGTATACAAAGTTTCATGTTATTCTAGCCTGGCGTTTTAAAATGAGAGCATAAATACGTTTGTATGGAGAGCCGAACGTACTGCGCAGTCTTAAAGTAATCGTACTGTACTGCACTCGTATCAGTTGACACTGGCAGCTGACAGTTTTTTCATACGAGTATCGTACCATCTCCCCATCGACAAACCAGGAAGTCGCCTAAGAATGAAATATACTTTAAAACAATAAACGCTGACAAAACAACACCTCACGCATCTGAAAGCCCAGTATTTACCCCATAATTAAATACTGCTGATTTGTAATGTAAATATATTCCAAATATTAGGACACGTGTAATCAGACAAATATTAGATATATTAGTAGTATTATGTCAGCTGTGCGGGTTATTTGTAATGCTTAAATGTACAGTCAACAGCAAAAGCAGATGATCATTCTAGTACCTTATCACTTTTACCTACTACTTTGACGCATCCCAACTTTCGCAGTATTGTTACGTTAGTGCGACAAAGTACTAAAATGATCATCTATATTTGCTGTTCACTGTACAGTCAGGCAAGAAAGTGGTCCATCACTTTTGAACCTCCACCAGAAACCCTGTATATTTATTTAAACTTTATTGCACATAATGTAATTGTACAAATGGCGGGCTTAATGCCAAATGGCAGCATGGCATATATGTCGATAGGTCGATATATATTATAAAGACCGTGGATAAATCTTGGATAAGAGAACATGGCCGGAATGAGTTGAACGCTGAATTCTTTATGTTGAAGCGCCTGGAACTATGTAAGTAGCAATTGATGCTGATGCTAGCATTGATATAAAACAAAATTAACTTATTAGCCATCTACCATATCAGCCCAAGGACGTCCAGTGCTGGACATAGGCCTCTCCCAATTTAATAACGAATAAAAAAATAAATATACAATCTTACACAAATCGACCTAGTCCCAAACTAAGCAAAGCTTGTACTATGGGTACTAGACGACGACATTCATACTTATATAGATAAATACATACTTAAATACATAGAAAACATCCAAGACCCAAGAACAAATATCCGTGAAAAATGCACAAATAAATGCCCTGGCCGGGATTCGAACCCGGGACCTCTAGCTTCGGAGGCAGAGTCACTATCAACTAGGCTAAACAGGCCGTCGCCGTAAATAGGGGGTAAATACCATAATCGCCACGCTTGACATGGAGGTTGGCGATCGCAGTATTTCCACCGCACTCCAGGGATGCTGCTGCCCATCAACGGTGGTTTTGGTCGTAGTTTTTGGTCATGCCCCGATCTTGGGGTTATTAGCCATAAATCAACAAATATCCAACACTATTTACCCGTTGAAAAATGAGTGTAGAACAGTGTGGCACTAAACTGGTTAATGAATACTGAAAACTATTTTGTTTAAACTTCACAAATGAAATCCGGTTCGAAGGACCATAATATGGCCATACATATTGTATGTTTAGTATCTAGATATTAGCAAATTATGTGTCATGACAAGTTTTCCACTTGTAGGTACATTAATAGGTTAATGTGTAAGGTTTTCGTTGGTTTCACATAATATTATCAACAGACCTAGATAATTAATTAATTTTAATTGTGATTGTTAATTCCCGTCCGATCGCCCTATCGCTAGTTGCCGATGAGCCCGAGCTTATTTTCGCACTTGGTTCTTTGTATACCTACTTTGTCTTTTGTACTTCATTTTTGATTTTGTGCAATCTTTTCTTATTTCGTCCATAAATCTTTTATTTTAATTTCAAGTACGCCTATATATGAGCGAGAACATACTGGAGGAGCGTTCATTATAAAAAAGTTTTTCTCTAACATATGCAGGACAGATCATAATAAAACAAAGGTACAAACAAATATCCAACCATTTTTTCTTCTTTCGAACACAATTAAGCATATGTTGTTATAAACCAGGAAAAAACAATGTTCATGATACTTTTCGACATGAAAGTGCCGCATTAACGCAAAAATAAGTCTATATTAAAGAGCACAGCGCACCCACATCAAGTCTAATTGTACCGTAGACCTAGTTAAAATCAAAAGAACTTAGATAATGAAACAAATGACAGTCAACAATTGAACATTAGAATTTGTTCCATTTTTGAAAAAAAAAAACAAAAGAGAGATGAAATTGCATCAATTGTCATTGTTCGCGTGTTTGAAAGTGGTTTATTTCATTTCTGTTGCTTCCGTCGAATATAATAGGACATCCGAGGGTTACACTTACACCATGGGATTATTTTCTGACTGTAAGTTTATTTTTCGTATTAGTAAAGAACCATGGCATGTTTAAATTTTTTACGATTTCAGTAAGCTGCCAGTGTCAACAGAGTCAATGCAGATTCTGTACAGTAATTAATAATAATTTACTGAGATGGCTGCTAAGATGCGCCGATGCGGGTTGGCATTGCATCAGTATGATTCCGCTTCTGCACAGCATAAATCTGCAAACATAATACTGTCAGTATGCTGTTGGGAAATTAGAAAACACCACATACAAATTGCGCTTTACCAATTCAGCATTCATCGACATCATCTTAAGGACTGAGTTAATCACGCTGCTTTCATTTTTACATTCATAAGCATCCGAAACAGGTACACTTCGCATAGAGATTATATATGAAATATAGTAACCATTTACATTACCCATGGGTATATCTGAGTCAATTAGTACTAAAGATATTCAATAGTCATAAAAATGTACAGCTAAAGAAGAAGAAATAATGCATTTTTTTTTCGTGGTGGAAATAAAGGCGTTCTTTTTATAAATATCTGACTTACCAAGCCAGTATATCTGGTCAGTTTTCTACATGGGTTTTTTAAATTGTCTTCAGGCCATGACTCTTTGAAAGCGGCCAAAATCAAGCCAGAAAGCCTGAAGAATCTCTATATGGTGCTTATGGGTAATAACGATGGCAACTGGTCCATGTATGACTACTACCGCACCAAGGAGCTAGCCAGCCATCCAGACTTCAACGTGACCAAAAAAACATTTCTGTACATCGGGGGATACTTGGACTCGACCACATGGGGGCTGGGACTGACGTTGGGGAATATTTATAAGAAACTGGGATATAATGCGATTCTTCTGGACACACTGTATTTCACGACGACGAATTTTCCTGAGTGAGTATACTAGCAAATTGAGATTGATCATGTTTCTCAAATTTTGATCAGAGTATCATAAACATCAATTCAATTGTAAAATTCGTTTTAAGGATGATTCACAGTAGGCCGTTCCGTGTCCGGGCCGGCCCGTTTTCTTCTAGAGAAATACGCCAGCCGTTGCGTTTCCTGTCATAGAAAACGGGCCGGCCCGGACACGGAACGGTCTACTGTGAATCATCTCTTAAAGGGATCAAGGTGTAGTTTACTTTATTATGTTGAGCGATAAATAATTTCCATTTGTCAGATTTTGATTATTTATTTGTTCTAAGGTCCCTCGAGACGGTCCATATAAATTTGTTGAAGAATCTGATGATTGGATGCGGGATTATTTGAGAGAAAGTCCTCATATGTTATAGACAAGCATCACACGCATATGGCGATTTGGTATTATCTAATATCGCTTCGTTGAAGTAAAAAGCAATGAATGCATTTTGAAATAAAATACACGTTGAGTACCGGATGTAAATGTATTTCTGTAAATGTGTTTCTGGAAGAATCGCCGTAACTCCTCAAATAGTATCGTCTTATATATATTTATAACCACTACATACATTTGCTATAGGGAAGCAGTTCATGTGGTGAAATGAAAAGGAATTGTGAAAATGTGCCTGTATATGGTATGAGGAAGTACAAAATCGTAGTATCAAAATCAAATCAAAAATGAGTCAGTTTTTTAACAGACTTCAAGATTTCAAAGGAGGAGGTTATCAATTCGGTTGTGTTTTTTTTTTAAATGTTTGTTACTCCATAACTCCGTCATTTCTTAACCTATTTTGAAAATTCTTTTTTTGATTGTAAGTATATTTATCCAAGTTGGTCCCGTTTTTGTCAAAACGCAGTTGTAATGATGGGATCCATGAGTAATTGAGGGAATTCTTCAAATCTTAAAGGCAAACATATAGTGATTTTTGTGTTCTTATCAACAAATCGAGCATTTTCATACAAAACGGTGACATTTGATGAAGTGGAACTGCTGATGATGATCAGAACAGAACTCTTCAACGACGAAAAGTTCACGTTTGGCGATTTGTCCTCCTAGCTGTGTTTGTTAGGCAAGTTATACTTTCACGATTATTTTTGTCATGCTCGATTTCTGATGATGGGATCCATGACGAATTGAGGGAACTCCTCAAATCTTACAGGCAAACATATAGTGATTTTTGTTTTTTTATCAACAAATCGAGCATTATTATTTGAAAAAATGTGACATTTGATGAAGTGGAACTGCTGCTGATGATCAGAACAGAACTCTTCAACGACGAAAAGTTCACGTTTGGCGATTTGTCCTTCTAGCTGTGATTGTTAAGCAAGTTCTATTTTCACGATTTATTTTTGTCATGCTCGAGTTCTGATGATGGGATCCATTAGGAATCGAGGGAACTCCTCAAATGTGAAAGGCAGACAAATAGTGATTATAGAATTTTCATGAACTAATCAAGCATTTTCATTCAAAAAAGTGACATTTGATGAAGTGGAACTGCTGATGATGATCAGAACAGAACTCTTCAACGACGGATAGTTCACGTTTGGCGTTTAGTTCTCTTCGGTTTGTTTGTCAAGCAAGCTAGGTAGGTATTCAAGACACATTTTTGCCAAGCTTAAGTTCTGATGGAGGATTCCATAAGGAATTGAAGGTACTTAGTCTTCTACCGTTATAAACATACTTATAGCCATTTTTTATTGTATTGTATGGAATCTAAGAGTGCACCATATAAGTATAATAATTTCTCACCGGCCTCCCCATTGAAGTCGGTTTTTTTTTCTTAAAAATTATTAATGATATATTATAAACACTAAACCATTTTAATTCTCAGTTCCGCACGACTAACGCGCGAAGTCGGCAAGTATGCTGCTGAAATGCTGGCAACCCTTACGGAGCTTGGACTCAACCCAAGAACTCTAGAAATTGCCGGACTTAGTCTCGGAGGGGAAACCATGAGCTTCGTAGCCAAGAATTACCGTCGGATCACTGGCCAGAACGTCTCCATGCTTATCGGTATTGACGCAAGCGGTCCCTGCTTCAGGCATCTTGGGCCAGACCAAAGACTAGACCAGTCTGATGCTGATTTCGTCCTTGCAATCATCACCAACAGTGAAGGTTTCGGAATTGGCATCCCTGTGGGGCATGCGTCGTTTTACGTTAATGGAGGGGAATGGCAGCCGGGCGAAATCTCCTGGCTGCCGTGCGATGTCATGTGTAGCCATTTGAGAGCATATTTCCTTTGGCTATCAGCTTTAAAGAATCCTGGTAAATTTATAGCCGTCCAATGTGATTCCGTGGCCCGGGCGAAGGATGGAGATTGCTTTAAGAAGAAGCCACTGGTAACAAATACCATGGATTTAAATGTGGATAGAAGCAAACCGGGTATATATTATCTGGTAACATCTAATAGGTATCCGTTTGGTCTAGGGCAGAAAGGCTTAACGAAGCATGGAAGATCCACCCCGTATTTTTGGGATTGGTTGAAAAGAAAGTAGGTATTTTTTTCTACCAAAATATGTGTTCTTCTCATGAAAAGGGGTAAGTGTTTATGCGACAATAAGGCGCTATTTCAATACTTGTACAATTAAAATTCAGCCTTATTAACATCGTCAAAAGGGACGTTTTGCTTAGACACACATATTCAAATTATTGCTAGCAATAGAATAACTTTTTTTGAAGAACGTTTCGATTTGAAACTGATAAAGGTGATCCATAAAATATTTCCCACCGACGTGTCTCTCAGTTGCGAAATCTTGTGCAAGATAATATAATTAATACCTAATTTTATTGATTAGTAGATAGGATAATTGGACTTTAACAGATATGTTTCTGACTACGGCCAAAGATGAAAAGTGTATTTTTTGTATTTATATATAAAACTGCGATGGAGAACAAACTGTTTACCTGTCTAACTACGGTTCTTGATGGTGAGAAGACATCGTAGCCTAAGGACGCGGGACTCCAGAGGAATCACAAGTGCGTTGCCAACCCTTTACTTTGATTGACTTCAGGATTCGTGTGTTGACAGCTAGATACATACAGGTCCCTAACCTTCAACACAACGCACATACCTAAACTTTGTGTATTTATTAATTACTTAACAAGCTTTGTTAGGCACAACCCCCCTAGGTAAAGGATGATTCACAGTAGACCGTTCCGTGTCCGGACTGGCCCGTTATCTTCTAGAGAAATACGCCGGCCGTTGCGTTTGCTGTCATAGAAAACGGGCCAGCCCGGACACGGAACGGTCTACTGTGAATCATCTTTAACCCGGGTATGTCCTAAAACTACGACTGGGGCCACCGGCAGCCCATCCATGCAGCAGCATCCCTGGAGTGGAGATACTGCAATCGCCAAGCGTGGCGATTATGGCATCAACCCCCCATAAAATTGGGGGAGCATGGCCAGCATTGGACGTCCTTCAGCTAATATGGTGCTGGTGGTGGTTAGGTACAAAATATGTTGGCAAACAGAACATTGCTAGGTATTAGTTTATCCAAACAATATTATATGTACATGCATCATTTCTGTTTCAAATATATAATCGCATTTCGTCAAATCGGACGTTTATTACGTATGGATTTGTTTTACTGCTATCTACTGTGCGTGTAGGGTATCTATGGATAACCCTTCAAAAATGACATACAGGTTTCAATTTTTTTTTTTCATTTAAATGAACCGTTGGCGTGACTTAGCTGTAATTATGTCGTAAAAAGTGTCCCCCCCCCCTCTAATTTCCAAACTATGAAGTTTAAAATTCTGAAAAATATTAAGATGATGTACACTAACCCTTAACTTGGCAAGAAATACAGAATGTCCCTATTTCAAGCTTCGGTGACGCTGAATAGTCATACTCATAGTGGCCAAGAAAAAATACAAAAAGACGGTCAAAGAGTGTGGGAAACCCAGGGGAAGTTGCCAAGTTAAGGGTTTCAATATTTTCATCGATTTTTGGTTTGAACAAGATAGGCTCACGGTTTTTGAGTTATTGCTGAAGTGCCGTAAGTTTCAATTCAATTCATTTATTGCATACATGTTGTTAAGCTTACGAGTACATGGTGTTACACTAAGTTTACGTATCAAACATGTACGCTGCAAGGGCATCGCATTGGTATACCTACTTATAACTAAATTCACAATTAAACAATTATTCTAGTACAAATATAATAAACTTCTTAACTCATTTAATGATTTGTATTTCATTGTTGCATGCGTGCGCACGTGTGTGTGTGTGTGCATGTGTGTGAGTGAGTGCGTACGTGATTTTCGTTTATTGTATTTTATCAAGGCCTTTTGAATTAGCGCTATTTTCGCATATCGTTATGATTCATAACGCTACTTTGTCAATAAAACGCTTTACTAAAAACGATATTTGGAGCGCATTTATAACGGTATCCATTATATCGTTATAAATAAAAAGCAATATCAATATAGCTATATTTTGTGAAGCGCTATAATAACGTTATAGGATATCTCTGTCTGGCACATAGTCTTGCTCTTACATGCGTACATCATTGTCACCAAACGATACGATATTATAACGTTATTATAAGATTATCATATAAGGTTATGATTTTCATTTTGTTATGATATGAAATATCGTTAGGCTCAATCCTACAACAGATGTCAAGTTGATGGGAAATCCTATTGAACGTGTCAGTTAAGCACGTAACTTAGGCCTTTTAATGGATTCGGAACTCAGATATATTTTTTTTCGTTTCTCAGTTCATTTGGCGATCAGTCCAAGGACTATAAGTCGATGTGTTGATTAGTATATATAATCTGGCAAGTCGAGTGTGCTCTCCAGCGAGAGCATCCCCTCATTTTTGGAGTCTGGTGCTATTCTCTGTTTTGTAGCTCCAAGATGTTATGTCTTTTAAGTCGTCTTAAGTGGTTCTGGACGGTAAGTTGGCGTGCTAATTTATTGGGATGGTTAATTAGTCGCTCCTTATATTTCTCCGATATGTCTCGGATTTCTTCCTTTACCGTCACCATTGATAGGTGTTGATGCAGTTCATTGTTGGTTACATACCAAGGTACATTTGCTATTGATCTCAAGATCTTGTTCTGTATTCTTTGTATGATGTTAATGTTTGAGTCGCTAGCGCTACCCCACAATTGTACGCCATACATCCATATCGGTTTTAGTACCGCTTTATAGATAAGAATTTTGTTGTCCAATGACAATCTGGAGTTTCTCTCTAACATCCAATATAAGTTTTTGTGTTTGATCGCGATTTAGTCCCTTTTGGTTTTAATGTGGTTTTTCCAGGTCATGCGTCGATCAATGTGCATTCCCAAGTATCTTACGCAGTCGCTGTGCGGTAGCGTATTGTCTCCGAGTTTAACGGAGTGGCAGTTTCCCTGGCGAAGAGTAAACGTTACATGGGTGGATTTGGCGGCACTAGCTTTTATTTTCCATTTCTCTAGCCAGTTATGAACCTCCTGTAGGCCAATCTGTAGAGCATCAGATGCTTTTTTGGGGTCACTATGTCTTGCCAATACTGCAGTATCGTCGGCAAAAGTCGCTGTTGTGACACCTGGAGGGCTTGGTAAGTCTGCTGTGTAAATTGTGTATAGGGCAGGCCCTAGCACTGACCCCTGGGGTACACCTGCTTTTATGTCAAAGAATTTTGAAGTTTCTCCGCCTTCTTTAACGTAGAATATTCTTTCTGTGAGGTATGATTTAAGTATATGGAAGAAACTATGTGGAAGAGTTAGTTTTATCTTACACAAGAGACCCTCGTGCCATACCTTATGGCTTGTTGTATGTCTAGAAAAGCCGAGGAGCAGTATTGTTTGTTTTCCAAAGTTTCTCTTATAGTCGCGCAAACTCTGTGTACCTGTTCTACAGTTCCGTGTTGTTTTCTAAATCCAAACTGGTGGTCTGGTATTATTCTTCTTTCTTGCAGTACTGGCACCAGTCTATTTAGTAGTACCCTCTCAATTTTGATAACACTGGCAGAAGGCTGATGGGCCGGTATGATGTTATTTCCTGTGCGGGTTTTCCGTATTTGTAAATCATTATGATTTGGGAAACTTTCCATAGACTAGGGAAATACTGAACTCTAAGCATCGCGTTGAACAACAATGTTATAAATACTATTGCCTTTTTTGGCAGTTCTTGAAGAATTTCTTTGGTTATGAGGTCAAACCCAGGGGATTTTCTACAATCCAGACTTTTTATTAGTTTATATACTTCTTGTGGAGAAGTAGCTTTGAGTGGTCGTTCGAGTTGGAGGTCAGTGTGTAGCACAGAGGCAACATATTCGTCTGAGTCGGCTTTCCCCATTTTGTTAGGCGTAACTCAGATATGAAAAAAATATATCTAATTCAGTTAGGAGCTGCTTCTATAAATTGAAAGTCTTATACAAGATAAGACCTTTTTTGAGTGAAACACTGCGCATTCAATTAGTGGACTCTCTCATTTTATCAAAAATAAATTATATAGATATAGTATATGGTCCATGTCTATTTACTAAAACAAAACGACTTGTGCAACGAGTACAGAACGCCTGTGCTCGTTTTTGCTTCAATATTCCGTTAAGGGCACATGTGACTCCATTTTTAAATAAATGTAACATGCTTAAAATGCTACACTGACGAAAGCTTCAATTGGCATGTCTTCTTTTTGAGGTAGCACACCACCAGTCCCCTGCATATCTCTTTAAGAAGCTTTCCTTTCGCAATTTACGAGGAGTTCGGCAATGTGGGTTACAGTTGTTAACGCAGAAGCACAGCTCAGCTGCATTTCGTGGAAGTTTCCGGTAGTTGGCAACTAAATGTTGGAACAACCTTTCGCCGCCTCTGAGGAACCTGAAATTTGTGCATAGTTTCTGTAACGATGCGTGTATCGGAACGTTACTCACAAACTTTCTGACTGATAACAATTCTAATTTTTTAAATTTTGACCAACTTTCCAAATTCCACGTGACACTCTGCAGCCATTTTCCAGCAGCTCAGTTTGATCTTGGATTTCGTACCAAGAACACTTATCTATAGCACAAACAGTTTGTCAATTAAAAAAAAAATACAATATTAATCCTATTCCAATTTACTATATTGTTATTTTTGTGCAGTGAAGTTCTTTTCGCAGTTATTGTTTTGTACACATTTTTACATATTCTACAAAGGCACAATTATTGTAAGTTATCCTGTATATTTTTATGTTTCTTATATTCATACTCTTACTCCATTAGGACTGTAGGCTAAACGCAATCTGTATTGTTACAGGTGCCTTATCTTTTTATTATTAAATACCCTACTGCCCTGGTGTCCTGTTTTTTTTTTCCACCATCCGAACCCATCCTGTTGAGGGAACCTTGAACCCTCACACTGGCGCCGACGTGAAGAACCCACCCAAGCCCAAAACCCATACCGCTGAGCTAATATATTTTTTATCAGTAATATGTAATATTTAAGAACCTTAAAATGTTACATTTTGAGACCCCGTGCCTGATGAACACAATGAGCAACTTTTTTGTACGGGAGCTCCCTTAAATATTTATTTTATTTTGCTTTTAGTGTTTGTTGTTGTAGCGGCAACAGAAAAACATCATCTGTGAAAAAAACGGACAGAGGAGTCTTAGTAATAGGGTCCCGTTTTACCATTTGAATACGGAACCCTAAAAATGGCACAGTGCCAAATATTTCTTGGTTGAAACCTATAGCTTGCCAGCGAAACAATAGTATGTGCAAGGATGCAACGTGCATAATGTTCTTATACATGCTATTGATGCTATTGTGTAGGACTTTGTCTTCACCAGTTGAGCGCCCTTGAGCCGAACGGATTGCGCTGGGCTTTACACAAAACCTTTTCCTATGCGCTAAAGAGTATTTTCCACTTGCAAAAAAATAATATTATTGTTTCACTCTTTATAGTAATCCATCAAAAGTTCCAGTTAATTGCTTTTTTTTGCCAAAATTATTACTAATAAAGAACTTCAAAAATTCTGAATTATGTTTTTACTTCATCCCCCAAAAGTAATATACGTAAGTAAGTAAGGTACTTATAGAATCCGTAAATGTAAAGAAAATTAAAAATAATCTATATTATAGCCACAACGGAAGAACAGCGCTGGCTTTGCCAGCCTCATGCTGAGCTGTGGCCCCTTTCTGACAAACAGTGTTCGTCCTATTTTAGTAAACTTCTATGTATTATCTGTGTTTGTCATAAATAAATGTATTTTCTTCTTTTTTTTTCATTTGTATAGCCTGACCAGTGCCTATTTGGACCTGAGATAATGTCGCTGCAAACAGCATGTTATATGGCAATAATATATAAGTACATACTTTATGTATAGTCGGGATTATGTATATTGGCTTTTTAGTCATCTGCCTTTTTGAAAATGTTGTATTTTTAGGGTTCTGTAGTCAACTAGGAACCCTTATAGTTCCGCCATGTCTGTCTGTCTGTCCGAGGCTTTGCTCTGTGATTGTTAGTGCTAAAGCTAAAGCTGCAATTTGGCATGGATATACAAAGCAATAAAGCAGACAAAGTCGTGAAATAAAAGCTAAAAATTTTTTTTTTAAGAGTACCTCGCGTACGTGAAGTTGGGATGATTTTATCCTGCTTTAACCCTATGGGTGTTGGTGGATAGGTCTTTCAAAATGAATAAAGGTCTCCATCAAACATTTTTAGATAAAGTGAATATATTTGAAAATAAAAACACAAACGTTTTGCTTGGTATTAATTTTTTTATCAAGTTAATTGGGTAACTACGGAACCCTACACTGAGCCCGACATGCACTTGGCCAATTTTTTTTTCATTGTCGGCAACGACAGTAACGTTATTTTCTTTCTATATATTGTATTGGTTATTGTAGACATATCTATACATTTAATAAGAAAAAAAGTGTGCTTGTTAAATCCAACCAATCTTCCTAATTCAATCAATCCTTACTATAATATGTAATGTCAGTACTACCAGGTTATGTCACCAACTAATTCCAAAACATTGTGTGTTGGAATATTAGTCAATCCTTCGTCCTTTTATTGTTTTAAATAATTAATATTTGTTTTATATATTTATAATGACGAAATATTTCGTCTTTATGTAAGTTTTTTTACATTGAAGACATTCGATGACTTCTTACGTCTGTAGCCAAAGAGTATGTCTTGCCATTAAAATAAATTAGTACCACTAAAAATCCGCAACATGACCAGGTCCACATAGACACTGGTCGGGCTATACCTAAACGCAATAGGTATTTCACAACTAAAACAGCAAAATATTTTCTTTATTTATGTACAAAATGGGCTATTTTTCTAAAAAAATCGTTTTGTTGAAATTTTGGGTTAAAGTTATGACCTCCGAGTAATGGATCTTGACACCACGAGATTATAGCACATCAGCCAATGCAGTGTTTGAGGTAGCATCAAGTTATGAGTCATAATTGTTTTTGCATTCTTTTAAGGATAATTTTGTTTTTTTTTTCAATTTTATTGTGGTTTTAAAATAAAATGATATTAATGTCACTTCAGATAAGTTATAAAAATACACGTAAGCTATCTTTAAAGTTTTTTTTTCAACTGAGACCACTTGTTAATAATTGCTGGCCCGCTGAATAGTCCACGATACAAATTTTACTTCCGCTCTATAAACAAAATTTAGTATAGAAGCACAAAACAAATATACGTATCTATACAAACTCAAACTCAGTGACCTATTCTGATATGTTTGTCAGGAAGGTACTGTTGGTTTCGTTGAGCATTTCCCATTAGTTTACAAGAGGAAATGCGTTCGCGGTCACTTAGCAAAACAAATATTGTTGTCATTGTTAACGTCGTGACGTCAACGGTCAAACTTTTCAGTTCTTCATTTAAAAATTGAAGTACCGGGAGACTTTCTGGTGGTCTAACGTATCAGAACTCTTGCAGAAATTTTTTGACATATTCTTTAGTTAGGGATCGATATTTTGTTCTTTGACATGAACTTTAAATAAAAAATAAATAAATCATAAAAAAACTTTCTTGGCATTATAGATCTTTTCTCACTTGACGAGATACCGCCAGTATTAAATTTGCATCAACATCTGGCGCCAGTGAGAAAGCTTCTTCTTCCGTGCCCGTTCCCATTTCATTTGGGGTCGGCCCTCTGAATATGTTTGCGCCACATGGCTCAGTTATTATAACTTGCTGGTACAGTTTTAGTTAGTTTTTCTAAGTTTCTCCACCAAGTAGCTTTGGGGCGTCCTCGGGGTTGTTTGCCTGTGTCAATTTGGAAGGCGATTTTAACCGAGTGATCATCTTCTCTTCGCATTATATGTCCATACCATCGAAGCTGGGTTTCATGGATTTTCTCTGGGATAGGTGCTACTTTAAAGCTGCCTCTGACGTGCTCATTTATATCCTATCCAGTTTGGTAGCACCCCCTGCCCACCTGAGCATCTTCATATCTCGGCGGCGTGGAGCATGTCTGCATGATCCTGCTTAGCTGTCCAGCACTCTGCCCCATAGAGTAGAATAGGTCTGACGCACGTTTTGTATATGTTACCTTTGATTTTGATGGGAATTCTGCGGTCACAAAGCACGCTCATCAGGGATCGCCACTTCATCCAGCCAGCATTTATTCTCCGCACAATCATGAAACTGCATCATGTGACTCCGACAGCCCTAAGTACTTAAATTGGGTTTCCAGAGGTACGGGGCTGTCTATAAGCAGTATAGAGCTACATGATTGTCCAAACGTGAATTTCATGGCGCCAGTGAGAAAGCATTCGTTGAAATGTAGGTGCGCAGTAAAAAGCGATAGTAGGTCTCGCCGGAAGATCAGCGCCAGCTCCCTCGTCGTCTGAGTAGACGAGACCTTTTCGTGGCGATATATGTTTTGTTTTTCCTTTGCATATTCTTGTACACTGTTTTATTTGGCCGTTTGCATCATTGTCACGAAAAGATGTTTTTCTTCTTCTTCTTCGATATTGATTAGACTGACAGTCAACATTGACAGCTGACAGTTTTCTTGTATCGCACTGCCTCCGCAACGACAAATCAGGCCCTCATTCTTCTAAACTATTGCATTCCTTTAATAGTATTAAGATCGTGTCTATTAAACTCAACTAAAGACAGGCTAGCGCAATTTTAAACTTATAGTGGAAGGCGTACGCAAAAAAAACGTCCTAGTGCGAGCCGGACTCGCGCACCGAGGGTTCCGTAAAAAGTATTTTTATTGCATGATGTAACTAAAAGTTTATTGTTTTCGTAATTTTTCCTTTATCTGTGCTATAAGACGTTACTTCGCACCAAATTTCAAGTTTCTGAGTTCACGGGAAGTACCCTGTAGGTTTTGATTTCCTTGCGAGTGTCGAAAATTTGCGGAAATTTGCAGCATAAACGGCTGTATCTTTTGAATTACGTAGGCTTAGAAGTACGGTTTTTTTCACAGCTCCAAAGGAAAGTAGACCTGAGTATTTGATATAAATTCTAGCTTGATACCTCCACGCGTTCCTGAGAAAAAGGGTCTTGACAGACAGGCAGACGGACGGACAAAAAAATGATCCTATAAGGGTTCCGTTTTTTTCCGTTCGAGGTACGGAACCCTAAAAATAACCGCAAATTGATGTAAAGTTTATCCGTTTGGCGCACGCATACTTGCTAGAGGTCATAAAAATTTTTGACTCGCAGTCCTTAAAAAACAAAAACAAGACAAAAACAGTTTGTACATCGATTTGCGGTTTTTCTCCGGAATTAGGCTCATACGCCGTCCACTATCAGTAAATGTTTAAACAGCAGCACTTTGAATCTATGACGGCCTACTATAATTATCTTGATACTTGCTCATTTAAAAGATTTGAATTGAAATGTTTTTCGTTCCATTTACATTCACACAAATGTACACATTTTTAAGAAAGTCTGAGGTTGTCAAATGATTTACAACTAAGTCTTCCGTTGTTTAAGTTTTTGGCAATGAGCTTAATAAATGATTGTACTACTACCAATTGGAATTGACACATTTAAAAAGAAAAACCTAAAAAATATCAATTCCCGTAAATAAAGTGTATACTTACTACTACTATAGTGCCATGCTTTTGCAGGTAAAACGTGCGCCAGCCATAATCTATTGTCGCTTAATTTGTTTACCGCAAACACTTTGCTTCAACTGGCATTGACAACCCTAACAGATAAACCGAAAATGGCGCGTGATTCACCACCAAACAAATAATGAATGTTTGTTCCTTTTCGTGGGAAAAAGGGCTTAGCTGCCAGTACGTTTTACTGAGTTACGGCTTATTTAGGACGCGAAAATTTGTACCGCGGAAAAAGGACTTAAGTGCCCGTAGCTTTTGCTACAGTAGAGGTTTTTTGCAACAAGAAGAGCATCGTTCTGGAGAAAAAGGGCTTATGAGCCAATATTTTTTACTACCATAAAAAGGACGGCACCTGTCAAGCCTTTGCGAAGTACTTCTTTGTTGTTGCCGTTTTTTGCACGCATTTTCGACTGGTTAAAACAGTATATTGGTCTGATATAAGGTTATTTGATACGCTTAGTCCCCCTCCCCGCGCGGGAGCCAGGAAGTTAAGGCTAATAAACTCAAAGTGCTTCCCATTCGGTCTATTCTGACCTGCATTCATCAGTCTGATTTCCTTAGCTTGAAGTTAATTTTCAACGCATTTGAATTTGTTGAAACGCATAAAAGCATAATGAACTAAGCTACGAGATGTTAAGGGCATACATTGCAGTGTTTTTGTTTATATCTGTGGCGGCGGTGGAATACTCTAGAGAAGCAGAAGGCTACCCGGTTGGATTCCTGTCAGACTGTAAGTACGATTTTTAATTAATCTAATTATTTGATTGGTCATTATGACATTAAGAATCCAAAGCGGCCATGCATATAGAGTATCACCACTTAGGGCAAGATCCAGTATTAATAATCCCATTTTTTACATTTGTATTTTAATGGGATATCATTATTTTTTGTCAAACTTCACCAAATGGTGATTTTCAAGAGCGAATGCATGAGTTACTTTACAAAATACCCAAATCGCTATAGGTGCACCTAAAAAATAATTTGGAGAGTTCCCTCGATCTCTCCAGGACCTTATGATGAGATTCTGGCCTGATGATAATGGGACCACCCCGGAACGGAAGTATACCGTTTCAAAAAAAGAATTGTCTAAATCCGTTAATAAATGACATAGTTCTGAGTTAACAAGCATAAATAATAACAATAATAAAAACTAATAAAATATATGTGTACACAATTACCAAGCCGGATGCCAAATTTCACCTTTCTAGGTCACCTGGAAGTGGGTGAAGTTTTTGTTTACTAGTCAGTCAGTCGGTCAGTGGTATAAAAATGCCATTTTTGGACTTGAATATCTCAATAACTAGTTTACCTATATTTATGAAATTTGTGGTTCTAGTTTTTCTAAAAGATGATGATACATATACAAAATAATATTTTATTTATATTAAATAGATTTGGTGTTATTGGGGTGAACTTGGCTGGTCACGCTGCTGCGTGTCTAAATATAATCAATCTACTCGTATTATTTTACAGTGATCTGAATTGGCTGAGCCGTTGTACCTTCTTTTTGCGAGAAGACCCAATACAGAGTGTTTAAAAACGCGTAGTGTCAACTTACGTACTTTTATTGAAGAAGTACCGAATTTCCGGTATTAGCCGTAATGATAAATACATCTGTATTTACATGTAGTACGGGGTATTTGTAGTAGGTTTGTGTTAAAAGGGACCAATATAAAATGAGTGTCAAAATAACACCATTATTAATAAATTTTCGGCCTCTCTTACCAAAAGAAGGAATAAGAACAATAGGGGTTGCCTTTACTTGTCATCCGGGACTAAGATGAGTTTTCCAGGTTTTAAGTGGTCGAGTGTGTAGTTAATTGTTGTATGCAGAGGTCGGGTAAAAGATACTCACAGATAAGTTGCTTTTGACGACGACGCGTAGCGAAGTCCGGCAATACGCATCCACGAATGGCAGCCGCCGAGGCAGATATAGTGCTTTTCAACAACAATAAATCATACGACCACTGACCGGGATTCGGGACCTCCGGCTTCCTAGGCAGGGTCACAACCTACTAGGTCATCAACGAAGATTTTTTTTAGGCACGCAATTTATAATCACGATCTCCTTTACAATTACAGGTCCAAATTCAGACAAACCCGCCGCCATTAAACCAAAAACCCTGAAGAAACTGTACATGACAGTAATGAACAAAGACCATAAACTGACAAGATCATACGACTACTATCATGTGGCAAATCTAGCTAAAAACCCAGATGTAGACTTTAGCAAAAAGACGTTCCTGTATTGTGGCGGATACATGGACTCCACGACTTGGCCTTTCGGTAGTTCTCTGGGCAAAATTTATAAGGATTTAGGCTATAATGTCCTGCTGTTGGACACATTGGAGTTTTCAGCAAGGATGTACCCTCAGTAAGTAATAGGTCCTGCCAGTATAGTAATTGGACTGATAATTATACTAATAATTTAATTAACTTTATGTTAAATACGACTTTGTCTTATTTGACGTCGAGACACTTGGGCCGTTGGGCAGGGGCGCGCGGGAACCACACAGGGTGCTCGGCATCAGGAGGCAACCGGCGACCCACGCGCGGGCAGTTTTCCCGCACGGAGAAAATATTGCTATCGCAATTCAGCGCGGGAATGCCGCCTGCCTGCGTGTTGGGCACCTCAACAAGGGGAGCTGGCTTTGATAATAATTTTTAATGTTTAGTTTTCCTTATATTAATTAGTGTTACATTTTATTTTCTCTGTTTATTATTATAGGTTTAAGAGTTATTGACAAAAATGAATATTCAAGAAAATTTTACACAAATCTACCTAGTCCCAAAGTAAGCAAAGCTTGTACTGTGGGTACCAGACAACTTATATAGATAAATAAATACTTAAAAAACATCCAAGACTCAGGAACAAAATAATTGTGCAATATGCCTTGACCGGGATTCGAACCCGGAACCTCCGGCTGTGTACAGAGTCACTACCAACTAAGCCAAAGCGGTCGTCAAATGTTGAATAGTAACGGTTAAATAATGAATTTAGAAGCCTACCTTAAACTGCGATGGCATCTGTGACGGGACAAGGGTGAGCGGCAGATCCTCCCGGCCACTTTCCTCCCACACCGTCTCACTTAATAATCGGTTGGCCTATATGTATGTAAGCATGATAAAGCAAAGTTGCACAACTTCCAAATATTCCCAATCTATGTTTGATTCCTGAGTGAACTAAAAATCATGTCCTAATTTTTTTCAGAGCGTCTCGCCTATTGCGTCCAGTCGGCAAGCACGTAGCCGAAATGTTGGCTAACCTAACAGCGTACGGTCTAGACCCCAAGAAACTAGAACTAGTCGGTCTTAGCCTGGGTGCTCACACCATGAGCTTCATCGCCAAGAACTACCGTCGGCTGACCGGCCAGAACATCTCTTCACTCACCGGGCTTGACCCCGCTGGGCCCTGCTTTAGGCGTCTCGGACCAGACCAAAGACTGGACCCGTCTGACGCCGACTTCGTCCTATCGGTGGTGACTAATATGGATGGATTCGGGATGGAAATCCCTGTTGGACACGTTATATTCTACGCTAATGGTGGAGAATACCAACTGGGAGACATTCCTTGGCTACCATGTGATGTCATATGCAGTCATATCAGAGTATATTTTCTTTGGTTATCAGCTTTGTACAACCCTGGTTCTTTTATTGGTGTACGTTGTAATAATATGCAGCAAGTAAGAGATAGTGACTGTTACGATATAAAGCCGATGGTAACAAATACACTGGATTTGTACACTGATAGAAGTAAACCAGGCATGTATTATCTAAAGACTAGTAATTGGTACCCGTATGCGTTGGGGAAAAAAGGTTTGAAGAAAAGCAAATCGGAGACGTCTAAGAGAGCTAAGTCTTGGATTGATGTTTTTCAAGTCAAATAAATTGTTAATAAGGATAAAAAACAACGTCTCCAATTATACTTTTACTTAGTATGCCTAGCAGAAAATGTGACAAGTTGTTAGCAGAAGAATATGCGTAAGTTGATAAAATTACAGTCAGGTTTATCTATCGTACGTTCGAAAAGTTATGTGGCTACCCTGCTGCATTTATTTGCTGTGAAGCTGGAGACAAATACAGATGCATGTTGACCAATAGAACATTAATGAATAGTTCTGTGATGTTTTGAAGTTGAAGATGAAGCTCGGTGTCCCCTTAAGAGGGCGCAGTACGCTTAGTTCTCCATACAAACGTATTTATGCTCTCATTTTAAAACGCCATGCTAGAATAACATGAAACTTTGTATACACAATGGAATCCGGCATATCTAGGTCGAAAATTAGTTTCGGTTGCTAGAAATTGTAAAAGAAAAAAAATACTGCGGTTTTTTGAGTTTTTTACGGCTTGTATGAAAACCTTAATAATCGCTGTATTTTTTCTCCATTATAATTTCAAGCAACAGAAACTAATTTCCGACCTTGATATGCCGAATCCCAGTGTGTATACAAAGTTTCACGTTATTCTAGCATGGCGTTTTAAAATGAGAGCGTAAATACGTTTGTATGGAGAACCGAACGTTATGCGCACTCTTAACGAATCTCAAATCAAATAAAAAACGGTAAAACGCACTTTTGGTTATCACAATACTGGGCTGTAAATATTATCACGATTTTCAGAATTTTATGTATTTCGCTTAATTATTCATGTGATATAATGTGTATCGCGTGATAATAATAACCGTGTAGGCCGTATAGGAAAAAGATGTCTCCTTCCCATCCGACTGTAGGTTTGTTTGCCACCGTCATATAGTTATATAAAAGAAACCGAGATTTTTTTTCTTTATTTTCCGCTCTTTTAAATCCTTATACTAACATCAGCATACCTAAGTTTAAATATAATAATAGGTTAACTTTATAATTTAGTTATGACTCGTAATTGAAAACTACGTTGAATGACTAGATTACTAATATTTTCAGCCAAATAAAGTGCCGAAAAATAGTTTTAATTTTTATTCATTTGATTTAGTTCACATATTTTCATTGTACATGTCGAAAAAAAATGAAAGTTTTTAGTCAAATAGCCCGCCCCGTGTCATTCCGGGTGCAACGCTGCCGGCATTACCGCGTTGAATCGCAATTTGGTTTTAATTTGGTTTGGATTTAAATATAGCAACACACACTAGTCAAAGATTCTTGTCTTGAGACACTGCGGAATATTGGACGAAGAGATGTGCCGTAGCTTCCCGAACACTGCCCAGCCGCCGAGTCGAATTCGACGATTAACCTAGCTCTTTCTCGAAGTTGGACTTACCTAACTGGACAGTCTGCCCTAGGTAAGTATATATAATCGTCTACAACTTCGAGTATATTTATACTGTCCGACTGTAACGGGAGTTGGTGCTACATGCTCGTGCTTTCAAAACGAATGCTTAATCTTATTTCAGAATATCAAATGTACCTATTCTACACGAATGAAGCCCGTCAAAAATATAAATGGTAACAAGCTAATAGTAAACTAGCTAACTCTTTCTTTCTTACTTCATAGAACATCCTATAATATTATAACATTTATAACCAATGATTTACCTAACTATAGAGCCGATGGAGTACCTCCATTTTCTCGATAGTACATACTTTCCCAATAGTTTCTCTTTAAAGTTTTTGTGCTAGTTCATCAGGTTTATTAATGCTCCTCTTTGGTGAAAAGTAAAAACAAAATTACTATCTCCTAATTTCGTAATTTTTCTGATTACCTACGTGGGCATTGTCATAAATAATATAATACTCACTGACTTAAGTTCACATTCACCACAATATAGGTAAGTACCTACCAAATTCCATTAATTCATTTTCAATTTTAACATAAAAGGAGTTTTTTTTTTATTATGGTTGTAATCTATTTCTTTAATTGTTTATAGTTATTTATATATACTACAGATCTCTCGTTTACTCTTTGTGATTTTACAAGGTAAACTAAAAAATGGGTACTATTCTTTTAATTAATTAGACATTTTAAACTGTAAATGAAGCGCATTAGAACATGAAAGATTAGATTTTTTTAAATAACTATTACTACACAGTGTAGTAATAGTTATTTAAAGCTGTAGTTTAATAGTGTAGTGTAGTCTACACTACACTACACTACTACTACACTACTTCTACTACAATAATTATTTATATATTGTGATTTTGAATATCTGTATATTTATAATCTGTATTTCTTATAGGTATATGCATTTTTTATTCATGTTATGTTATTATGTATATTTATTTATTGTCTATGTATTTATGGGTATTTTACTTATGGTTTAGCTACAAATTATATTCACTCATTGAAACGTTATTGTGCACGGTGTAAGTTTGTCTATCTCATTTTTTAAATCTCCTCTCAATCTCTCAAAGCTTAGCTGGAAGAGATCCCTCATAGGGATAAGTTCGCCTTTGTACTCAGGTCTTGTGTGACATGTATTGTTTAAACAGTTATTGTGTACATTAAAGTGCTTACATGTTACATACATATTAACTAATAGTACATTACGATACAAGTGCAGAGAACAGGAAATTCGCAACGAGTGGTGATAAACTGAAACACGGCCGAAGGGAGTATTTTAAATCGACACGAGTTGCGAATTACCTGTTCACACATGTATCGTACAACGTTTTACAGTACGATACGATACGAATACTCTTTATTGCACACCTCACACAAATGAAACGTTACAAACAGAAAAAAAGAAAACACAGTAGTATGTAGGTAGAGGTAGACAACAGGCGGTCTTATACATTAGTACATATGGCTCTTTAAAGTTTCGACATATGCACGTAATCTGCTGATTGTAGCACTCGTGCGGTAATATAGCACCATATGTACTGTAATAGTACATTACGATACAAGTGCAGAAAACAGGAAATTCGCATCGAGTGGTGATAAATTGAAACACGACCGAAGGGAGTGTTTTAAATCGACACGAGTTGCGAATTACCTGTTCGCACGTGTATCAACGTTTTACAGTACATATGGCTCTTAAAGTTTCGACATATGTACGTAATCTGCTCATTACCGCACTCGTGCGGATTACCGCTACCGCTATATTAATAGCACCATATGTACTGTAATAGTACATTTCGATGCTAGTGCGGAAAGTATGTCATTTCTTAACGAGTACCGAGGGATGCCACGAGCCGCAGGCGAGTGGCAAGACTCGGGACGAGTGAAGAATGACATTTCCGCACGTGTATTGAACGACGTTTTTTAATACAGTTGCGAAAAAATAAGAAAAACAACAAGTAATATTTATAAAAACAATATCGAATGTTGCCTTTAGAAACTTAAAACATGCTTGCAGTAAGTAAAAACGCCTCTTCTTTGACAGGCGTTTCGGCAGCTATTCCGTTCCACTCAGACAACTTATTAAGAACGGTTTTTCAATATTCAATATTAAAAAATAAACGTGTTATAATGATGAAGAGGTAAGTAATAAAATATGAAATGTGTATATTTTTCGTATTCTGATATTAACAGTAGGTTTTTATGTAGATTACGACGTTTAAAGGAAACTAATATTTAACACCCAGCAATAAGGAGTCATGCATTGGCAAATTTAAAAAAATTGGAAAAGTGAAAAGCACTAGTGCGCGAAAACCAACTTTCCGCACGCTAAACAGCTACGTAAAGTAGCACTTTTTGAGCAACTGTATTAAAAATACATTTACATCATTACAATTTCAAGAGTGTGCTGCCATCTCGTGCTCAACGACAATATTAAATGTGAAAATTAACAGCGCCCTCGCCACTGGCTGCTTAGTTTCATTAATAATCGCTAGATGGCGGATCGCAATGCATCGCCGTTTAAGCTTATAATAAGTACTCTAACAAGAATACAGATGGCGTAAATAAAGATTATATGAGTTAGAAATATTTAGTTATTCGAAAAACGAAAAAAAGGAGGAGGATCTGTTTCACTGTGGTTTTTTATGTATTTCTCACTCATTTCTCTTTTAGTAGGTAGCTGGCTGATTTCCAATAGTTTTATTTTATTATCGAGAGTAAGTAAGTAGGTATATATTTTTTCTCAAACATGCAATGAAATATTCATGTTACGAGTATGTTCCTTATAATAGGCTGCGAAGTATGACGTTTCAGGTGCGGCTAGGACACATAAATTTGTGGCACAGGCATCATGACATTCTGCCACTATGCGTATTAAAAATAAAACTTGGATTTTTTTGTTGTTTATTTCATTGCATGTTTGAGAAAAGCACTATACATACCTCGGCGGGAAATATGGGGTTGCCGGCCTTAGACCTATCCGGCCTCACTTCGCTCAGCCGTCTATATAGGTATGTCTTCGGCCGGCAACCCCTTTTGTCCCGGCCTCTGTAGTAATGTACTATTACCATTTCCTTTTACATTAACTAGGTACCCGATGAAAAGTGAAAAAAGTGAAAAGTGAAGCAAGTCCGGATCTAAACATAGCGCTCTTGACGGTCTCAGCTCTGAAAATGATTGTTTTATTTATTAAGAATAAGTAATAATTTATATATATTAAAAAAAATATGTTCATATTAAGGCAGATTTTTACTTAAAATGCTGTTATTGCTTAACCTCGCATACCGCACGCGGTACGCGGGCGCCGCTGGGCCACGGCCGCTCTTAAATAAGTGAGACTAAAACATGGCGTCGTGTTTGTCTTAATGTTTGACGTTCGTTACATATAATAAAACTGAACCACAGTTTTTCTCTGTTACTCTCCTAACTCTCCTAATATCTAGTAAAGGTCATCCAAAAGGTCATTTTGCGTCAAACGCAGCTGTCTACCTGATCTCAACCCACATTTGCATATAATCACTATTTTCTAAAGAAACTCCGAAAGGACTTACACTAGTCATTAAAAAACATCACCATCTTAATTTTACCATTTGTAAAACACTTATTTACCAATTTTTTACCTTAAAACGTACGCGCTAAAGTTGAGCTTAGTTTAAATGGGGTGTAAATAGAATAGTTTTGATAGCTTAGGGTCAGCAAAGAAATTGTACAAACAAAATGGGTATTCACCAAGTCTATTGTGGTTTTTTGCTGGGTATCTGAATCTAATGGACACCTGGCCCTTATTTGAATATGTCTATTGTTTTGCTGACCGTGTATGACCCCTTGCGTAAGGATTAGAGTATTATTAGATGTACGAGGGCGATTTGGTTATGAGTCCAAATTCCTAGTTGTGTTGTTGATTTTTTTTATTGTAAATGGGATTGCGTTTGACCTTAGTCTAACCTGATGGAAAGTTAAGACAAGGTCTAAGATGGAACACGCTCACCCAGAAGATGCCTATTCACTCTTACCTTGAGGACATCGGGGTCATATGCTTCCGGAAATACAGACGCCGGAAGAGAATTCCGGACTGAAACAGTGCGAATCAGAAATGATTTCTTAAACCGCGAAGTGCGGCATGGAGGGAATTCGACTACATGTGCGGGTGAAATCCCATACGGCGCCTAGTACTCCGATAAAGAAAAGTCGAAGGGGGGATAAGGTCATGAAGCTCAGCAGCACACACTCATGAATTGCAGTCATAGATTGACATGCAAGTTGTGGCTCATCAAAAAAGTGGATAACTTGCCGCTTGCCTTGCCAGCATGAGATTTTTTCAACTCTTTCGAAAAATGTCATGGCTGGTACCAAAGTCGGGTTGGAATGCAAGAGTGACATAACAAACGTGCTTACAATATGGTATTTGCTAATAGTCAGAATAAATTATCACTGCTTACATTACCAATTAACTAAACTCACGAAACAACTATAAAAATATATCAGTTTTCTTTTGGTATTTTAAATAAGTACATAAAAATTAAAAGTAGACTCTCTTCGATCATAGACACGTCAAACTCACTTTTAATCGTCACTTGCAATTTCCCTACAAACTTCATATTTAGAGCGCTCGTACCGCGTGCGGTATGCGAGGTTAAGCAATGTGGGCGCAGGTCAGTTCTTGGATGGGTGACCGCTTTGAGTGGTTACTAACTGAGCGCTCTCGTGCTTTGGAAGGCACGTTAAGCCGTTGATCCCGGCTGCTGACAGCAGTCGTTAAGCCAAGTTTGAGGCCTTCGGGCGGCTTGAGAACTTCTAACAGTCAAGTTGCCCACTCACTTGACAAAGGGGGGGGGTCGAAGTTGCACCACATCCATAGGGAGTACCCGCCGTTACCCTACACGTGAGCCCTGGGTGGTGCTAAAAGTGCAACAAAAACTGGCAACCGTACTTGTCTTCTCGAAGATCTCACGGTTCGTAAATAATTGCCATACGATTAAAAAAAAACTTCATATTTAAGTAGTACCCAAGCATTTTTCACATATCATAAAAAGTTGCTCACTTCACTATCTATAACAGTACGAGTAACCGTTGTTAATGAACTGTTTGATTTGATAGGTATTAAACAGTTCAATAAACGGTTAAATTATTGCCATGTTAATAAGTAAAAAAAAGATTATCATGACACTCTTTACTCTTCGCTCGCCAGGCACTTTGTATTTTGTTATTATCACGCCGAAAGCAACTCTAGATTGTATCTGTTACCCACTGAACTAGTCTTAATAAAATCTGGTTTGAAATGATTTTATTTTATTTATTTTATTTAATCTTTATTGCACAAAAGTAAAACTTATAGTACAAAAGGCGGACTTAATGCCATAAAGCATTCTCTACCAGTCGACCTTAAGGCAAAGCAGAAAAATTGTGGGCGGTGCAACTAAGATAATATAAAAAAACAATAGGTACTTACAAAGACTGGAAGGATATATACAATACGATATGATATTATATAATATTATAAATAATAATATAATGTACAACCACTACTAAATAAATATTTATACATACACACATACATATACATACATATATATGGATGAAACTTACATATCAGAAATATTATGATATCTTGGTTCTGCCAGCAAAAAACTTGCACAAGTTTCTTTTAAAAGCAAGCCTATTTGGAGATCGTCTAATATTAACGGGAGACTGTTCCAGAAGCGGGCTACCTGAACGGAAAAGGAATTGGACATGAAACCAGTGCGGTGAGGCGGAATAGAGAGGGAAAGATTGCCAGAAGAGCGAAGTTGACGGGCTCGAGTAAAGGATGATTCACAGTAGACCGTTCCGTGTCCGGGCCGGCCCGTTTTCTTCTAGAGAAATACGCCGGCCGTTACGTTTGCTGTCATAGAAAATGGGCCGGCCCGGACACGGAACGGTCTACTGTGAATCATCCATAACACCATAAAAGTGAAAAAGTTTTTTAATGTATTCGGGAGATTGAGGATCATTTAAGATGGAGAAAAGAGTGCAGAGCAGACGTATTTTGCGACGTAGGTGGATTAGAAACCAGCCTAATTTAGAGCGGAAGGAAGAGACATGATCGTATTTTCGAAGACAGAAAATGAAGCGAATACAATTGTTGAGAAGACGATCTAACTTGTCAAGAAGCTCTTCATTTAGGTCAGGATAACACACGTCGCCGTAATCAATTATGGGTAATATTAATGTCTGTACCAATAAAGTCTTCGTTTTGATGGGCAAGAACCGCTTCAGTCTATTGAGACCATGAAGTGACCCCACCACCTTCCGACTGACCTCAGAAATTTGAGTCCTCCAACTCAGAGTGTTGTCCAGATAGATGCCTACCTATAAGTCTTTGACACTCTGACTATAGGGGATAGGACTGCCGTTGAACTTGACCGGAGCAATATCATTAAGTTTGAGTTTCGCATGCTGGAGACGGCTCCCAATGACAATGGCTTGGCACTTGGATGGATTAACAAATAAACCGAACCTTTCTGACCATCGCTGAATGTGCGAGAGATCCTGATTCAGCCTGTTAATGGTAGCATTAAGGTCACTTACCTTGCACTGATCATAAAGTTGTAAGTCATCGGCGTACAGATGGTAAGAAAAGCGAAGCTCCGCAGTTATGAAGTTAATGAAGATGGAAAATAAGAGTGGGGAGAGAATGCCCCCTTGAGACACGCCAGTAGCAAGGTCACACCAGTCGGACAATGCTCGGTCAACACGGACCGCTTGCTGACGACCTCGAAGGTAAGTAGAAAACCAGCTGAGTGCTACAGGCGACACATTCAGATGCTCAAGAAGGGCAAGAAGGATATCATGGTCAACAGTATTGAATGCGTTAGAGAAATCAATGAGAATAAGAACTGTGACTAGTTGACTCTCCATGCCACGTCTGATATCTTCAGTCACCTTCAGCAGTGCCGTGCAAGTGCTATGTCCAGGTCGAAAACCTGGCTGATAGGGGCTCAAAAGCTTGTAGGAGAAAATAAAATGAGATAAGAATAATAAAATAATGATCACTTTGGAATAATGAAGTTTGTAGCTATATGTGTCAAACGAGTACATAACTGCATTGAAACTATACAGAATGAGGAGACCTTACATTTAACAAGTAAATTTTTAACAAAAAAAACACCGACTTCGAACTTTGCCAGACCCCATCCTCCTGCTATATAATTTGAGGAGTTCCTTCGATGTAGCCTTACTTACCCCATCCTCTTGGTATATAATTTGAGGAGTTCCCCCGATTTTTCCAAGATCCTGTCATCAGATCCAGACTTGGTGACAATGAGACCAACTAGAAAACACACCCTTTCAAACAAAAAAAGAATTTTTGAAGTCCTCCTTTTTTTGAAGTCGGTTAAAAATATTTTGATTTCTAATTATGACAATAGTATATTAACAATTCCATTTGCAAATGTTTAAATAGTAACGAAGCCTTTTTAAGGTTCCATACCCGAACTGAGCTCCGCATACTCCAAACTGAGCCCTAGGTATAGCTGTCACTCGCGTCGTGTGTCTGTCGTCTGTCACACACGTTTTACAGCCAATTGGAGCTATAGTATGTATGTATGTATGTAAGCACTTTATTGTACACAATTACAGGTTGAAACATAAAGAGGTAACAAAGCGTTAAAGTACAAAGGCGAGCTTATCCCTATAAGGGATCTCTTCCAGCTAACCTTTGAGCAATTGAGTGGAAGGTAGGTAGAATAAGATAGACAAACTTAAACCATGTACAATACAAATAAAACAGATGCAATATATATATACATATATGTGAAAAATAAAACTTATAATATATGCATAAATGTAATCGGTAAATATATACATTATATATATACAAATGTCGTAAATATGAGTTAATTTATAAAATTTATAAAACTGTATTTAACCAATTCACTAGTTATTGGAAAGCCACAACTTCTTTAAATGACTCTTGAGTGACGCGACAGTCTTAGTGACAACGGCAACGCATTCCACAGCTTCACAGCGCGCACAGTAAAATACCACTATGTTATTCACAAAACAATCCAGAGGTGGGGTGCACGTCCAAGACCGATGACGGCACAGCCCACCCCTAATATATATTGACGCCGGGGCTCATAATAACAATACGTAATCGGGGGTTTAACGCATTGGTCCGCTCGAGTCATCACCAGACGTCCGTCTATTTGACATTGCACCTAATTCACATGCTTCTGACATTGACAGTCTGCGACGGGTGCAAGAAGAGACGAACGACCGAGACATTGGCGTGGTAGGGATTGACTCATCCGCATTGGTATTATTTTATCGATAATATTGTCTAGGTATATCATATCATGTTTTAGGTAGTACATACGTAAGGTCTGCGGCATACTTTAGCTTCACGGTTTGTCGGAGTCAATTTTTACCCGACTTTGACGATAAAGCGTGATCATAAAATCTGCCATTGTGCTATCATGCTAGCTGGATAGGCGGTCTCACGTAGTTCTGCAGTCATCCTATAAGATAGACTAAGATCTATAGCAGTAAAGTAAAAAGTATTGTCTCGGTCTATTTTAAAGCTTGAAGAATGTTGCGCATATTGCTATGTAATTCGGGGTTAACAGCTTGAGATTTTTCAAATTAGTCGCATTTTGCAGCTGGATACTTCTTTGATTGTAAACTTGTATGAAAAAGCAGTTCAAAAATATGTGCGCTTCATGGTTCTTTTATGGCTTCATAGTTTAATATGTATTCCAATCGTTCTGAAGATATGACTTATTCATGGTCGTTTATGATCGTCATTATAAGGCCATTACATATTACACATCTTGCAGTTTGTCATAAAAACCGATAGAGTTGTAGGTTTAGTTAAAATGAGACAGCAATTCATTTCAGCCATTTCAGGCTGTCATGACAAATTGCATCGTTTGTATTGTGCTATGAGTAAGTATACTCAAATGACGCCCTTGATTTCCCATGTTATTTATTTATAAACAATTCCCCAAACTTAAATGAATGAAAATGATCACAGTCAATTCCGACTATACACAAAGAAGGGTTCCGTGCCGACACCTCCTAATCTACATTTAAAAGCACAATACAATATATTGAATCAAAAAAGGTTGTATTTTCATAGGAAATTCTTGGGTAAGACAGGTTTTCAGCTAATAACTCAAAAACCGTTAAATCTATCTTCTGCAGACGCAAAATAGTTGAAAGTATTTATTATTCATCTTGATTTTTTTCATTTTAAACTATTAAAATAGTTTGGAAATTAGAGAAGGGGGGGAGGGTACACTTCTTACGACTTTGACAGCTAATATCTCACCAAACAACGGTTGACATAAATGGATTTTTTTAGTATCCTCTGTAATTTTTGAAGGCCTATCTATACGTAAAGCATAACAAACACGCATATGTGTATTGAAAATAAAAAATTGTAACCCTCCTGTTAAATGTATGGGGTGCGGGTGCCCACCCCGACAAGTTTAATATTTTTTTCGTAGTTTCACATCACATTTCTATAGCGGTTTATAGACTACACCTTCCTACCAAATTTCATACTAAATTATAGTGCTCATAATATAGTCTCTGAGTAAATCGACTGTGACATACAGACGGACGGACAGACATGACGGATCTATAAGGGTTCCGTTTTCTCCATTTTGTCTACGGAACCCTAAAAATCAGACGTGTATATGTTATTAAATTTTCTGCAATGGATACGGAATGATTCGTGCCTACGCCAATTCTTGGGATTAGGTAGCGGACCCCGGGCATCCTTCAGGATGCCACTGTACTGGGAATAACGCTAGGAGGATGATGGATACGGAATGATTAGAACTGAAAATTAAGACCTTTTTTTTAACTTGAGTAATATTTTTAGTAATATTTTACTCTTACATAATTCACGGTTGGATCTCCGATACAATCTGCTGCTTTTTCTGACTCGACTTGCTACTTACTAAACCTCTTTACAAGAAAATCAACTCACCGATTGTCAATTTTGACAGCAAATGCCTAAACCGGTACCATAGATGTAGAAAATACTAAAAAAAAGGAGAGACTACTGTAGTAGCGGGCCCACGGAAATTTATTTTCTATTTTGATCCAAATTTACGTATATAACTTGACAGATATATTACAAATAAAATTGAATTATGTATTAAATCACAATATTATTTTAGGGTTAGTGACCACGAGCAATGTAGATTACGTGTTTAAGGTAAAATATCACTCGACAAGTTTTACGTAAGTGTACCCTTTTTTTTTTCCCCGGGGGGAAAATCCTTAATGGATACCACCGCACCACGGGGACAGTGCGATGGTTATGTCGGACTTGCACCGACTAAAAACCCCCCGATCGTCCTCCTCAACTCATTTCGGGCGGCTCTGGGATCTCCTTCGGAACGCACCAGTGCCGCCCTAGAGTCTGTGGGTCCAACCATCTGCTTTTATAGGCGATCACAGCCCCCAACTGTGACCGTCTTCGACCCCAAGGACCCCCTTTTAGTCGCCTTCTACGACAGGCAGAGGATACCGTAGCCGTATTCTATACCCGGGCTACAGGGCGCAACGGCGACTTATTATCGTCGCCGCCTCCTCCTCCGAGCAGGGTCATTACGCTCCCGTTCACGCTCTGCAGTCTCCTTGTGGACCATGACAGTCTCACAAAAGGTGACAGCTGCATCCCATGCGGAGCTTCTGCTCAACATTGCCGCTATAAGAGCGGGTGGGGAGAGATCTTGCCCCACTTTTTGTATTAGGATCTGCCGCTCAGTCCGCCACGCTGGGCATTCCTCGAGCGTGTGCTGCGCAGAGTCCAGGTCAGAACAGCAGTGGTGACATCGTGCTGTCTGCTCTTTGCCTATTCTGTGCAGGTACTCACCGAAGCAGCCATGTCCGGTGAGTACCTGCGTCAGCCTGTAGGTCACTCGACCCTTCCGCTTCAGCCACTGGTCAAAGTGCGGCAGGATCGCGGCGACTACCCGCTGCCGTGTGCTACGGGGTTCCTCCAGTCGCTCACGCCAGCATGTGATGGCTTGCCTGTGGGCCCTCTCTCGCAATGCCTTAATTTCTATTTCTGCAGCGCTTTCATCCTCTACGTGCAAGGCATTGTAGATTTTTGCATCCATTTCTGCCAGGATGTCTAGCGGCGGAAACCGTGCTAGGAGGGCCGCCGCCTCGTAGGATATCGTACGGTATCCGCGGGCGACCCTGATGGCTATCCGGCGCTGAACTGTGAGTACCTTCGCTCTGCTGCGTCGGTTGCGCGTCAGCCGCTCTGACCACACGGGTGCCCCGTATAGTGCGATAGACCGCACCACACCTGCGTATAGTCGGCGTACTCCCTCCTCCGGCCCTCCGAGATTTGGCAGCAGTCTGTGCAATGCACCCGCCGTTCTTTGAATCCGGGGAACGAGCCGGTTGAAATGCTCGTCAAAGGTCCATCGGCTATCTAATGTTAGGCCCAAGTATTTCATAAACTGACCGACCCGGACTTCTACCTCTCCAACCCGCACGGAATTAGCTGGACGCTCCCGACCTCGCCGCAGTCCATGTATCCAAAGCGCCTCGGTCTTATGTGGCGCAATTGTAAGACCGATGCTGCGGATCTTGTTTACCAGGACTGTAACGCCTAGCTCTGCCAGTCTTGTGGTCCTAATAAAATCTTCCCCTTCGGCAAGAACTAGAGTGTCGTCCGCATAGCAGACTACACTGACGCCATTGGGAAGCACTGCTCGCAGAACTGAATCGTATGCGAGATTCCTCAGGAGAGGGCCCAAAACCGACCCCTGTGGTACCCCGCACTCGACTTCTCTCTGCATATCGGCACCATATCGGCCGGGGTAGCGGATGCTCCTGTCGGATAAGTACGCCCCGATCACAGTCCTCAAGTAAGAAGGCAGTCGATGGTACACCAAAGCCCTTCGAATTGCACTCCAAAGAAGGGAATTGAAAGCGTTGACGATGTCAAGGCTAATCGCCAATACCACTCTTCCTTGAGAAATTGCATGCTCCGACAATTCTCGAAAGCGAAGGATCGCGTCCACTGTTGATCGACCTCGACGAAAGCCAAATTGACTATCCGACAGGTTCGGACCATCGCTACTTAGATGCCGATTGATACGCAGGGAGACAATACGCTCAAAAAGCTTTCCAACCTCGTCCAGCAGGCATATTGGCCGATACGCAGAGGGTGAGTCTGCAGGCCTTTCTTGTTTTCGTAGGAGAACCAGCCTTGCCTCCTTCCAGATTGCGGGGAAGCAGCTATAGCGGAGGCAGGTGCTATATAGGCTCATCAGCCTGTGGCCAAGTACTTCCATGGCAATTTCCCAAGCTCGGCCGGGAATGCCGTCAGGTCCTGGTGTAGTGTTTCGAGCTGCAAGGCGCTTCACAGCCCATTTCATTTCAGCCTCTCTTACCGACATCTCGTCAGACCATGCCTCCATTTGAGGTTGGGCGATAACATCTGCCGCATTGTCAACCGGATCCCGTGGAAACAAAGTGTCCACTACTCGTCTCGTCAAGCTTGGATCTAGTGTCTCCGTCAGTGGGGGTGTCCATGGCCGCAACTTTCCCAGGACTATTTTGTATGGGCGTCCCCACGGGTCTCGGTTCAGATCCTGCAACAGCTCATCCCAGGAACGAGATTTGGCGTCAGCGATTGCCTTTTGCAATGTCATAGTCGCCTCCCGGTAAACACCGTAGGTCTCCGCTTTCTCCTCCGGTGTAGCCCGTCTGCGCCTTCTAGTCCTCGTATACTGGCGTCGCGCTGTAAGGCAAATCAGCCGCAGCTGGGCGATATGTTCCGACCACCAATAAACAGGTTGCCTCGATGGTTTCTTCACTCGGGGCATGGCGGCATCGCAGACAGCAGTCATAGTAGAGCGAAACCAGACTGCTGCGCGTTCTGGTGAGGACCATTCTTCATTTTCCAATTGTGCCCCCCAGTCAGCCACGTGGGCTGCGGCCACCAGTTTGTCTCGATCAACTGAATTTTACTGATAGTCAAATCAGCAACTTATTACGAAGCGTCTAAAACGCTCGCTTAGTATTGTTTATAAGGAAATATACCTAATGACGTCACAATTTTCTATGGTCAAACTGCGCCCTAATTTGAAATATTATTAAAATTTTATATGGATAGCTCCTGTGAGTTTCAGACATATTAAAATATGATGAAACGGGCCATTCACGTCGTTAAGGTCACCCACGCTCGACATGTTTCAGACCGGTTCGCAGACCTTAATCATGAGATTCATGAGTACTTATCGCAGCGGCAACTGCCGCAACTGCTGCTAAAAGAACTCTTTTAGCACCTATTTTACCCTTTTAATGCTAAATGAAACGCCGCCGCGATAAGTACTCATGATTAGGGACTGCAAACCGGTCTGAAACATGTCGAGCGATAGTTGAATATGTGAATGACCCGATGACCTCGGTGACAGAATTAGTGATCAAAAATGTAAACACATAACTCTCAAAACAGAAATGGCTTTCAAGATCCATGCAGGTTTCCTCTCGATGTTTTTCTTCACCCGATGGTAAATATGAAATTAAACTCCGTACATAAGTTCCAAAAAAATAATTAATACGAGGCAGATTTCGAACCCACGACCGCCAATTGACAGCAGTGGGGCTAGTATGATCGCTTATATGTCGGACATATAGCATTCGTCCCTCTCGCACTTACATACTTGACAGTACAGGACGAATGCTATATGTCCGACATATAAGCGATCATACTAGCCCCACAGCAGCATTGATAACTTCAACCACTAGCACTATATCTGTGAATAATTAAAAAACAGTCTTGTGACTTTAGACATGAAGTTTAATTTTAACTGTGAAGGTTTTAAAAGCTAGCGGTCTAGTATAGTTCTATAGAATATCTTTGATGAGAATACCTTCTCGGCTTACACAGCGCTCGGTTGCATAGCAACCACAAAAGTACAATATAACGAAATCACAAGCGATGAAAAGGCCAGTTATGTTTGTGTAATGTTATATAATTCTAATTCTAATTTTGTACATGATATTATGGTAATCATATACAGCCACAAGTGCACAGCATACGCACCAACAAACACGACCTGCAAAGGAAGATACGAAGCATAGGTCCAGGTACTGTTATGGCTGTTATGCTGCAGCTGTCATGATGGAGTAACGGCTTCCGATCACCGAGAAACCGAGAACTGAATGAAAAGTTAAAACAACTGGCAGCATAATAAGATGTCGTATATGACTGATCGAGAACGCATAACGCAAAATAACAAATGTAAAAGTTATCGTTATGCTGCATTGTCATACTTGTTCATTATATTTAAGAGATATTGGTCACCTGTACCATAATTAAAGAGGTTACATAATTACTTGTATTTTATTTACATTTATTCTCTTACTTATAAGCTAAAGGAGATCTAGTACCCAGGGCCCACACAAGGGCCACAAGTGTTGGAGCCATCACGTGTTGTGTCACGTCACAAAGTGCGTATGTCTAAAATTGTTTATATAACAATTATATAATGGGAACAAAAAGAACAAGAAATAACATACTAGCCTGTTTTTATTCAAAAAATCTAAAAGCGAGACAAATATTCAGCCCTTCTGAATAATTACTACTTTGTACCGCTTGCGTTCGAGACGACAGGGTGCTGGGAGTCTTGAGGCTTTAGCCTTCATAAATGGAGGGCGACGAAACTAGGAGAGGGTTCGATGCTCTGATTCTTGTCTGGTGCAAAGGTTGTCCATCGCCATCCAACTGATCCAGCGTGGTAAAGCAGCAATTGTGATGGGTACCGTTTCGCCCAGTACAACTCGGGGGAGAGCTTGTTTGACTAGGCTCTCTTTTTTGTGTTGGTGTTTTTATAATATATGAATGAAAAATATAATAAAATATTCTTAATTTTGTTCTAAAATATAATACCAATAATAACATTCATTTGTAACAAATGCTATGCTATGAAGAAAGAGTAAATAATGAATAAGCATTGAAAGAGTCCATACTGTCATTAACTTCTGGTTCTTCATTTAACTAATTTACTAAGCCGGAATATATTTATGGGCGACCTGTACTATAATTAAAGAGTACCTGTACTATACATAATTACTTATAATAACTTGCATTTTATTTATTTATTTATTTATTTATTAAAGGAGTTTCAACAGCTTTTTAAACATGTTGACATTTTAAATAGAAATATGGAGCCAATAACAGAAACTCACCAATAGAAACAAGATATGAACTAAGGTTACACACTATGTTACAGTATCTTAAAATTAAAAATCAAAGGCTATAAGAGAACACAACAAGAGATGTCCATCGCTCACCGGACGCTCAGAAGATACACAGATACCACTTGTATTACATACATACATTCTCTTACTTACTCATAAGCTACAGGAGATCTAGTACCCAGGGCCCACATAAGGGCCACAGGTGATGTTGGAGCCATCACGGTCAGGGAATGATATAATAATATGTGTATATAAGTGCGTATGTCTAAAATTGTTTATATAACAATTATACATATAACGGGAACAATAGTTACTAACATACAAGCCTGTTTTTATTCAAAAATTTAAAAGCGAGACAAATATATAGGGTGCTGGGAGCCTGACGCTTTAGCCTTCATAAATGAAGGAAGGCAACGAAACTAGGAGAGGGTTTGATGCTCTGATTCTTGTCTGGTGCAAAGGTTGTCCATCGCCATCCAACTGATCCAAAGTGGTAACGCAGCAAGTGTGATGGGTACCTTTTCGCCCAGTACAACACAGGGGTTTTCTTGTTTGACTAGGCTCTCTTTTTGTGTTGGTGTTTTTATAATGTATTAATAAAAAATAAAATAAAATATTCTTAATTTTGTTCTAAAATATAATATCTACAACAAATGCTATCCTATGAAGAAAGAGTAAATAATGAATAAGCATTGAAAGGGTCCTTATACTGTCATTAACTTCTGGTTCTTCATTTTACTAATTTACTAAGCCGGAATATATTTATCATTATGAATGGTTGAAATATTTTTCCTTGTACTGCTTACAGCTGTATTTGTTTCATTTTGCAGCTTACATTGCATGATCACCAAGTAGAATTTCTCCATAATCCTGCAATAAAAAAACACTTAACATGCTTTCGGCAACTAGTACTTGGTACTTAAATCATCGGCAAACCTCTCCCAGCTAACATGAAATAAATATTTAGGTAGGTGGACATTAGATTCATCAAAGTGTTAGGCACATTTTCTTTCCAATTTACATGTTAATTTTCATAAACACTCGGCAAAACAAATTTACATAATAGGTTACCTGTCCGTCACATCACTGGAAGACATCTATTCTATGTGGAGAACCAAAGGCATGGTTAAATAATGATCCCCAACAAAAGGAAATTAATTTTTCAGGCTGAAATACTGATTTCTTGTTACATTATAGATGTCTATTTTAAACATCTTAGCACATGAAATATATTACTGACACCAAATGTCAATTGCCTTAGCAACTACGCCCGCGACGGCTACCCACCATAGCAACTACACCTACATTGCTAGAGGTGTAAGGTGGGGACAACGTTTTTGACATTAACGTGTCGTGCCGTGCGTCCCCACCTTTTCAAAAATACTTTGCGAATACGTGTAACTGTCAAACCATCTCACCTCTAGTGATGTTCTAGTTATCGACGTACTAATCGATGGATTTATGCATTAAAACTATCCTGATTCAAGTAATATAAACCGCTTATTGATAAAAAAAAACACTACGAATGAAAGAGAAAATGATTTTTACAAAATTTGTGTATGAAATATCAAGTGCAAAGCCTACATTTTATCAAATTAAGACCATGTTACGTATATAGGAGTTAGACTGTACTGGCTGACATATGACAGATGGAGCGAGCGTTTAAGGTGGGGCGAGCGTTGAGGTGATAACTAGAGGTGGAGACGTACGTCTTTACGCCACAAGCCAATACTTTTACAAGAATACCACTTGGAATAAGTCCGCGTGTTATTCGGTGGTATGGCTAGGGTAACATTAGCGCTCGATCGTAAACGATGACCACTACCATCCGCCATATAACTAAAACGCTCCGTAAGGTAACCGGGTCCGTAGGGTAGGTATAGTCCTCAACTTTTCACAGTATAAGCATCCTGTTGGCCCAAAGCCATACAAATTGTCACAAAATATATAAAATGTTTTAAGGCGGCTCCCAAACAGAAAATGAGGGCGACATTTTTTTTTTTAACCTACCCTGTCGAGTAGTAGTATCGTTGTAAATGCGTCTTGTTTCAACATTGACAAGACGTGTAGTTGCGCATAAATTGATTTACGGTACGGAATTTGTGTTACTAGTCTCCAAAATGTCAACAAAGTGTAACGGTTGTGGTGAATCTATATTTACTATACAGTTTATGGAGTGTTCAAATCAAAAGTGCAATAAAATGTTTGATTTGAAATGTCTCGCTATTCGGCCGGAGAACTTTGATAATTTCACCGAAGACTACAAGGATTCGTGGGTTTGCCCGGAGTGTTCTTGTGTAAAACCGAAAGGTGATAATTCCAACACTCCCATCCGAAACCCTGGAACTTTGAACCAGACCTATCACACTAGTGCATTTGTAAATACACAGCGCGGTAGTCGTACGACATCAAGAAAAACAAGTCCAATGCCAGTTCAAAATAATGATAGTGAGCTGCTTACAGAACTTCGGGAACTTCGAAAAAATATAGTGGTGCGTCTGGAAAAACAGGACAATCTATTTAAACAGCTTCAATCAGTTTTTATCGACACCAAAAACGAATTACTACAAGAAATCAAAGTACTTGAAGAAAAAATCTCAAACATAAATAGGCTGCAAATAATAACCCCCTGTGCGGAGCAACAATATCCAGAACCACCGATAAACATTGACAATAGTGATAACAAAAGTGCATACTCATTCGCCGAGGCGGTAACTAGCGAGAAAAAACAAGGTAGGCGGTGTAAGGTCTCCCCGGCAACAGCGACACCGGACAGCGGCGCTAAGAGTGTGGCCACGAAATCAGCTGTTTTACCGCTCGTCGTGTTTAATAGCGTGGGTACTCAACCCGATAGGGTGGATTCTGAGTCTACCGGGTCCGGGTCTAAGTCAAAGGATACCAGTGGCGATAACAAGTCTAAGAAGGCAGTTAGCAGGAAAAAGAATTTTATGACGGGCGAAAACACATCATCTGGAATTCGGGCCTCGGAACGCAAGAAACATTTACATGTATGGAGGTTAGCGCTCGACACAACATTAGAGCAGATGGAGACACATGTAACGAATGAATGTGGAACAGAAATACGTGTTAAAGTACAGAAAATTAAACACAAACATGAAAGAGACTACGCTTCATTCATTATAGGAGTGCCAGAAAATATGTTCCATGTTATAAATCAGCCGAGGGTGTGGCCTCACGGAGCCAAGTTCAGCGAATGGTTGTGGTTTCGCGGATCAAAGTATGAAACGGAAGGAAAATAGATCGTTTGAAGTTTTTTACCAAAATGTGAGAGGATTGAGGACAAAAACATCAAATTTTCTATGTTTTTTGGAATCTTCCTCGTTTGATTTCTATGCGGTAACGGAAACTGGCTGCAACGATTCGATTTACGACGCCGAAATAATTCCACCTACTTTTCATGTTGTGCGGTGTGACCGCACCGACGGCCGCAAGCAAGGCGGAGTACTTTTCGTGGCCACACCGCGATATGAACTACGTGAAGTTAAAAATGATATTAACTTAAGTAATTATCAATTTGAAATGGTGTGTGTAACCGTTCATTTACGAGGTAATCTTTTGTTTGCATGTTGTGTGGTTTATATCCCTCCTCAAGCGGATGAGAATGAATATTTTACTATGTTTAGACTTATAGAAAATATATGTACAAAATATAAGGGTAATCTCATCGTACTCGGTGATTTTAACTTGTACTCTTGTAACAGTAATGTTGCATCGTATTATGAATATTTATTGGCATTTTGTGAATTCGAACAGAGTAATCAGATACCTAATTGCAACAATAGACAACTCGATCTCGTACTCGTGGGTACGGGCGTGCGCTGCGCCGTGCGCGTGCGCGCGGCCGGGGACGACGAGTGCATGCGGCCCGTGGACGCGCACCACCCGCCGCTCATCACCAGCATCGCCGCGCCTGCTGCCGGCACCGGCGCCGGTGTCCGCGCGCCCGAGCCCGACTCCTTACCTTTAAACTCTGACTGGCCTTGTAATAAGTGGAATTTTTACAAGGCTAATTTCCATATGCTATATCATTCGTTGGCAAGTTTAGAATGGAGTCATTTGTATAATATCGACGACCCTAGTGAAGTAGTTGAGTATTTTTATGACAAGATAAATAAAGTTATGGATGAATGTATACCGATCAAAAAACAAAAGCATGTAAACTCTATGTATTCTTACCCTGAGTGGTACACGGTTGAGCTCATTTGCGACATTAAACGTAAACATACATTGCACAAACAATATAAAATGAGTAAAACCGATTACAATTATGAATTATTTTCAAAGTGTAGGGCTGCTGTTAAGATTGCAATAAAAGCAGCACATGAAGCATACATGGACCGGGCTCAGAAAAATTTAGCAAGGGAACCGAAAGCATTTTGGGATTTTATAAGAAGAAAGAGAGGGAACGGTACTAAAAGAAAACTAGTAGTGGACGGACGCCAACTATCGGACCAGGAATGTGCTAGGGAATTTGCCACTTTCTTTGAATCGGTTTACAATTCAAACCCGGCTCGGCTGGAAGTTAAAGCGGCGGACGCCTCCTCGACGGCGAGCAGCGCGAGGGTGCACGTTGCGAGCCTGGAGCTGGCGGAGGTGCAGCGGGCCCTGGCAGCGCTCCAACCCAAGCGGTCCGCGGGTCCAGATGGTATCCCACCATACATTTTTAAGGACTGTCGTAGTGTTCTGGCTGAACCACTGCATTATATTTTTAATACTTGCCTTAAAGCCAAAGTGTTTCCTGACCGGTGGAAGTTAACCAGGGTGGTGCCTGTACCGAAAGGTCGCGGCGGGTCGAATGCCAGTGATTATCGTCCGGTGGCAGTATTGTGCACGGTCGCTAAGGTATTCGAGTCTGCGATTTACCAATCCGTTCAGGCCCAAGCTAGCGGCCAAATGACCGACGCACAATATGGCTTCCGGAAGGCGCGCAGCACCACAGGTAACCTACTGCGTCTCATGGTGAATATAGTGCCGGCAGTGGATGCAGGAGACCAGGTGGATGTGGCGTATTTCGACTTCCGGAAGGCATTCGATACCGTCGACCTTGATGTCTTACTTGTCAAATTGGCAAACGCGGGTTTCACTCCACATACTCTTACTTTCTTTGCCAGCTATATGAGTAACAGGCGCCAGTATGTGGACTGTGCTGGTCACGTGTCAGAACCATATTTCACGAGGTCTGGCGTAAGTCAGGGAAGCAATTTGGGTCCCTTAGAGTTCATTTTAATGATAAATGACCTTCCTGACGTTGTTAGAGATTCCATTTGTCTACTCTTTGCTGATGACCTCAAGCTTGTCTGCAGAATTAATGACAGCTCTGACTGTATAAAATTACAAGAGGACATACATCGGGTGGTTAAATGGAGTCAAACGTACAAGCTACATTTCAACGCGGAAAAGTGCGCTGTACTCTCATTCACCAGATCTCGGAATCCTCTTTGCTACCAATATGTGTTAGAAGAGACACCGATGCAGCGAGTTGAAGAAGTGAAGGACTTAGGAGTGCTGCTGAAGTCCGACCTCACCTTTCGAGACCATATTGTTTCAGTATGTAAAAGGGCTTTCCGAAATCTGGGGTTTGTGATGAGACAGGCTCATGCGTTTACTAACATCAATGCGATACGTGTATTGTACGAGGCAATTGTCAGGAGTCATCTAGAGGGTAATGCGGCCATCTGGAGTCCACAAGAGTCAAAATATAGGTTGATGTTGGAACGCATTCAAAATAAATTTATTAGGTTTATATATTTAAAATTATACGGAGTATACCCTTTTTATCCCTTGATGTATCCTACATTGTTCGTGTTAGGAATGGTAGGATACAATCAACTTGAAGTTAGAAGGGAACTTGGGGTGGCTTCATATATATTTAAGTTGTTACGAGGCAAGTTGTGCAATCCTGAAGTCCTGGCGGAGGTGCGTTTGAGCGTACCGGATCGGTATGTGTGGCGGCGGCGGCGGCCGAGCCTGCTGGCCGAGCCGCGCGCTCGAACGCAACTCCTCCGCCAGGCTCCCTTTACGCGCGCAATTCGGACCCTTAATCGAGTAGCGATCGAGTTAGACTTGTTTTTTTGTCCTTTGAACGAATTCACAAAGGTCACGTTATATGTATTGTGTTACTGTAATTTGTAATGTACCTATGTTATTGTTTTCTTTTTGTGTCAAATTCCATACTGTCGAATTAGGATTGCCTGTAACGATGGTTGTGTGTATGTTAATAAATAAATAAAAAAATAAATAAATAAATTGTTTAAAACTCGTTACGTAGATAAATATTGTTTTTAAAATATTGGAAAACAAATGAAATCGGAGGCCACCAAAGTCGAATATTTTTTTAAAATTTTTGTTTCGAAGTGTTTTTTTAAAACCTTTTGGCTTAAGTTCGAACTCGGGACCAACAGCTTCGTAGGCAGGGTCACTATTTAGGTACCAACTTACGAGTAAAGTGTTTAAAAAAATTCAAACCTTTAATTAAGATAAACTTAATGACTAAAGATACTAAAATAACCTTTGCTAGCATAATGTGTTCTTGTCATACATTCGTTAAGGATACAAAAAAAGAGACATATCCTTTTAATAAATAATGATGCGACGTAGACGGTTACTCGAGCGCAAATAAAGTGGACAGAAGACTGCAATTTCCTTTTAGCATGGCGTTTTTCTAGCCAGCACTAAATAAAACCTCAGCAGCTCCGTGATGGTGTATTCCCTATTCAACCGTTGAAAAAAAAAATATTCAAGACAATAATGAAATTCACCTTAAAATCTAAAACCAATTTTAAAACAAGTATAATAAAATTAAAATAAAACCCAATTGTGGGTATTGTAAACATTTCCGAACTCGCCTTTAAAGCCCTGATTTTGATACATAGGAGGGACTTAAAATAAAATGAAAATTTTAGCTCGCACATTAAGGCGCATCAAATCCGCCATTTTGATTTTAAAGGGATTTTACCCAGTGACACTCGCGTCATCAAGACGAATCTAATGACGTATCATTATTTATTAAAATCTGTTGAGCCGTTGAGTAGGTAAGAGGGGATATAATGGGAACGGATAAATGACATACATACATATTAACATACATACGTACAGGTAAATCACATAATTCTCCTCTTGGGCTTCGCCGTAGTCGGATGTGTATATTGTGTACCGATGCTGAACCCACCCCCCATGAAGCTTTTTGATACAGCTCTGCATCACATTACACTTTATAAATCTGAGTGGAAATACATTGAAATGGCGTTCAGTTTGAGACAGGTAGAGTAAAATTGAAAAAATAATGAAGCTAAAAATTAGTAAGATTTCGGTCGAAATTGGTCGACTCGTCTTAGACCTCTTTGGCGAATTGGCGAATTGTTTCACCAGCACCTTTTTAAGGTTCCGTGCCTCAAAGGAAATAAAACAGTACCCTTATATGATGACGCGTTTCTGTCTTCAGTCCGTATCAAAATTTGTGCAACTATACCTGTCAACTTTGGGATGGCCTCTCATACCAAGAAAAAAGATAGACAGAGCATTAAGAACAAAATAAAGAAGCCAGTTTTTAAAACCATGCCATATATATACAAACTAAACCATGAACAGAACTCTTCAGTACATGTGGCAATGGCGTCAGGGTCACTCGTTTTGGGGTTGTACATGGTTTAGTGTGTATATGCCTTCCTGAGCGTGTGCTTCCTTATTGGGCATGATTTTAAAAATCAGCTTCACAACTTTGTTCGTAATGCTCTGTCTATATTTATTTCTTAGTCTGAGGGAGGCCTATGTTCAGCAATGGGCAGCACCATTTCGGTAGATATGATAATGATGAGCTATCAAGTGGATGCCGCGTGATAAACGGCTCAGAAGGGACAGGCCTAGATCCCCAAACGACCTTAATTCGCGAATAACATTCTGGGCAGAAGGAGCACTCAGTAGAGACTCATGAAGATATCGAGAAACCATTTTTGCCCAACAGTGGAACACTCAATGGACTCAAAATAAAATAATAATTAGTATGCAATGGGTAGAAAGCAGAACAGGGCACAACGGAACGGTCAGCGCTCAAAGGCTCTCAAAGTAAAGGCTTAAGATATGCGTGCCATCGGCGCTTGATCACGTGCCTTATACCGCCGTTAGACAGGTTCTTTTAATAGGAAGCTTTTTTAAGTACCTAGAGTATGTAAAACCAAGGTAAAGAACGTAAGATACAAGATATATTAAGCACACACTTAAAGATTGGTCTATTTACTAAATAAATACACAGAAGATTACATAAAGTTCGCTCGATATAAAATCGAATCGAAAATAACATATGTATATGAATATCGGCCTGTTTAGCCTAGTTGGTAGTGACACTGCCTCCGAAGCATGAGGTCCCGGGTTCGAATCCCGGTAAGGGCATTTGTTTCTGTGGTGAGCAGAAACATTTGTTCCTGAGACTTGGATGTTTTCTATGTATTTAAGTATATATCTATTAAATATATCGTCGTCTAGTACCCATAACACAAGCCTTATTGAGCTTACTATGGGACTAGTTCGATTTGTGTAAAAAAATGTCCCGTTATATATTTATATTTATATTATTTATTTATATGAATCGGCCTGGGTATACTTTGCCCTGACTATTTACTCGTCCCATACAAAATACTCGTAGAACATGTATGTTGCAGAATAATCGTAACTGCATCCACAACCGCAGAACTTATGCATCAATAAAGTAAAAGTAAAATAGTAAAAGTAATTTATTCTTCAAATTGGGCATAATTACATGCACCTATGAACGTCAATAAACTACCACCGGTTCGGAAAAATAAGCCTCTGCCACGAGAAGAACCGGCGTAAGAAACTCGGCGAGGTGTCATTTTTTCAAAACAATATACATTGCATAGTTAAATATAAAATTACAGTGCCATCTACCATCAAAACTACAATGCTACATGATTGTACATCATTATCAATCATCAGATGTGGAGTTTTAGGTGCTGACGCAATCTTTTGCTATGCTCGCAACGATTGTAATTCAGTTACAAGTGTTACAACTTTACAAAATATGTGTTTTATTCATGATTTATGTGATATCGCATTAAAATTTAGGTTATTGTGTGTTTGACCCCAAAATAGAAGCTACACCCCGGGGATAGAGGTGGCAAAATAGTGGCAAAAATAAATTTAATGATATTTCATCCCGTCACACGAAGAAGAAGACCCCAAAATGAGCTTCGAAATATTTAACTGCACCCGCATCCCAGTCCGTGGTTTGTCCAAAAAATCGCATCCGCAACATGATAGGTCAGATCTGCTAAACTGAGGTAATGCATTATCTTAAATAATGAACGTCCTTGCATAAAGTTTGAAGAAAATCTATGATAAATCATCAAAATATACTTTTTTTGCCTCTCAAAGCGTCTCTGTGTCTACTCAGGCGAGCAGCCAAAAAAGAAAATTTGAAAACGCTCGGAAGATCCCCGCACTCACTTTCCTTATTAAGGGCGTGTGGGGGACGGAGTGGACATGATACTTGGATTTTTCTGTACCAATAAGGCAGCACTGCTGGTAACACTGGCTACTGGCTGGCTGGCTGGTAATGCGTAAGTAAGGCTACTGTCTGTGTCAACTGTTAGTACACTACAGGTTACTGCGTCCCTATCAAAGTTAGTGCTTCCTGAATGGTACGGAACGCGTAGGTAATATAATAAAACAGCGCAATTCTACTTTGTACTGATGACTAAGAAAACCTAGGCCACTTTCTCGACAGTATTCAGTATTAAGTAGACAATACAGGTTGCACACCGCCAAGTCAGGAAACAAGTAGGTAGTTTAAGTTGTTCTCTTTATGGAAAAACAATATTTTTGCCGAAGGGAGTCCTTTTGCCAGGAGTTGCGAGTGGATACGAGGCAAGTTATTTGGATCCCAAAAATTGCGCCGCCACAGTCTTAACTGACATTATTGAGTTATTATATTAAAGTTTATTTTATACAGGATGTTTTTATTGAATTCCGTTCCTACAAGCATATGTATGATGAGGTATGTGTTAATATGGACTTGTTAATAAAATTTAAACAAATAAACGAGTCCGGAGGCAATATTATTGGAAATGGCAACAAAGGCAGCACCTTTTCTGCTTTAAGTAGGTATGCCGTATATCACGATATTTTTTAAGCTCTGAGGCAAAACGAGGGGTGATACAAGTTTAACATGTGTATCTGTCTGTGGCAGTGGCGCGTAACGGGCTCCCAAACTCTTAACCCACCTGCAGCCCTGCGCACCCGCTGCTATGTTACAATCTGGGACGACGACACCGTCATCGTCGTGGCTGTCACGAACCACTTTTTGAACGTGACCCTGGCGGCCAATATTAAGTGCGAGCAGCACCGGAAGGGTACTGGCCCCATGTAGTTATATTTTTGTGCTAGACAAGTACAGGCCTACTGGCGCCATCGAATAGATTCATCTAAAAGCTTACGTTCCTTAACGTTCCTACAACCTTAACGTTCGGCAAGGACAGATACCAGCTTCAATTGTTGCGTTCTATTCGGATGAGTTCGATGCAACCGTTGAAAAATATTTCGATATTCAAGTATCAAAACCGTTTGTACTCTTCCAATCGCCTCCCTGTGTACATCGCGCTCGTTTCTTTTTCGTCGGCCATGCGCGGCGGGCCTAAGTGCGCGACGCCAAACCCAAACCCCTATGTACTAAAGGTCATACGTAGGGCTGTCACAGTATATTTATAGATAGCAGTTGATCAACTACGTACGACATAGGTGAGGGGTCGGTGCGATAATATTAAACTGTCAGCTGTTAGTGTCAACTGTCAGCCGATACGAGACATTTTCTTACGTAGTAAGTACTACTGCGGAAATGTGATATAGACAGTAAACCGTTAAGTAAATACATCTGGGCGTCGTAAGTACGAGTAAGCTGTCAGGAAAGTAGACTATATTGCATACAGATTGTGCCCCGCCATATCAGGAAGTAAAATTAGGATCATTTGCGGTGGATACGCTTTGAGCGCTATAGGTCGTGAGCTCTTTTTCACTGATCGTTAGGCCGCGGTCAGGACGCTAGCGTGCAGCGCGGTGGCGAGCTGATCCATACATTTGTAGACGACAATAGAGTGATCTCTCTGGGACCGAAGTCCATAGAGAGTTGGTAGGAAGTTATATTTATGCAAGTGGTTTTTAGAAACTCCGATAGCGCATTGCAGAACATGTCAGATTTGGACGATGATAGGAGGAACGCCACATCAGCCCCCCTTTGAGACGGAGGAGTCAGCGACAACGTAGGTAGAGAGTTGTCACAGTCAGCGTGGCGAGCGGAGGCTCCAGAGCCAGGGCGACGAAGGAGAGTCAAATCGCTGGGAGTGGTGTGTACCAGGCATGAACTGGAAACATGCTAGGTGGCACACTCAGAGGGGGAGAGAGAGAGGAAGAGGAATTGCTGCGAAGCGGCATCAGGGATCTTCACAGTTGCGTTTACGTCCATTGTGGGGGTCACAATAAGAAATAAGAGAGATCTATCTGGGACCGAAGTCCATAGAGAGTTGGTTGTAAGTTATATTTTTGCAACTGATTTTTAGAAACTTTGATGGCGCGTTGTAGAACGTGTCAGTTTTGACAAATGACAGAAGTGACGCCACACATTGAACTCACTCAAATAAATGAGCGCCCACTCGCCGCCCGCTACCCACTGGCGTCCAGTCCGTGGCAAGCGGAGTTTCCACTGCGAGCGGAGCGGACCCGGTAACCCGTTTAACTCGCAAATATAAATTGCATATAAGCTCTTCCACCAACAGAGAGCTGCTAATCGCTTATCTATATGCAGTTAAGTGTAGCAAGTTGCTGCTCGGAGTCCGCTCCGCTCGCAGTGGAAGCCCCGCTAGCCCGTTTTCCGCATGTAAGGATCTCGTGTTATCTTGGTTTGTTCCTTGCGCCTTGCTCACTCTAAATAATTTAATGTACTAGCATTTCGAACGTAGGTACGACTACGAATGCAGTTAAATAACTGCTTTAACCTATGTTTTAACTGTGCTTATGTAGTCGCAGTCTTTGGGGGAATGAATTGAGGAAGAATTTTATTGATGACGAATTGAGGAATATATTGAAGGCCGTGTAATGAGATTGAGGAAAAAACATGAACAATTTAATTGATTCTCGAGAAAAGCTCTTCGTGTTTCAAGTAGTATCTACCGCTGTCCGTGCCTTTTCTGTAATATAGAGACATTTAATTATATATACAATAAATATATATGTAATAAATATATATGTACTGAGAAGATAAACCGAATTATTAAAATTGGTCCTACTTGGGTTCTGCACTTCGCGGTTTATATTAAATTTTAAATTAAAGGGAAATATTGAAAAACTTTACCGCTTCAATCTGAAATTTGGAATACTTACGAAAGTTAGGTGGGAATACAATATAAGTACCACGGAGTTGATCTGATAATGTAACTCCTAAACTAAGTACACAAGATAATCCCGTCTTGTTTGGGCTCATTCGAACCGTCTCAAAGAGTAGTTAATGATTGTAGAAAAAACCTATTTATAGTATTAAAGTTATTTTGGTTAAGCATTATTATTTATATTTTCTTGGTACAGTCAGCTGCAAAACTATGGGTGCATATAACTTGCTTAAAGATATAGCTCTTATGTCGGCGGATTAAGATTGCGGTACGTATTTATGAGAGGATTAAATCGATAACTATTTTTGCAGTTGACCGTACATACATAAATTATATCGAGTGTGACCCGAAAAAAAATGTTTCAAGTTTATGTTTGTTTGTTAAAATAGTAGTGTATATCTATCCCTTTACGAAGCTTAATTACGCACGCTTCGTTAGCTCTGTCCCCGAATAACCTTTTTCACGGCCCAAACTTCTCAACTTATTTCGCAAAGGTTCAAAGGACCCCCTCACTTTCCAGAATAATCCGTAACAATCTTTTGAAGTGAATACTTTTTAGTTGTTTACTCGAGTGGTAATAATTGGGTTTGAGAAATGACAGTGGATAGTTCGATGATTCAGGGTTTTTAAGCTGCCAATGAACAAGACTGGTCGGTAGCTTTTAACTGCAGATTCTCATGCGCATTGCCGACTATTTATCGAATTTTGGATTCGTCGTGTTGTCAGCTAGAAACAAATGCAGATCCCTTCTCTACACAGGCTACCCTCGGAGGCTCCAGCGACCTTTACTCACCACCAGGAGCTCAACACCACATAACTACCTACACACTACTTCTTGCTAGAGTACATCTGAATGACTGACAATCTATACCAGTTTAATGATGGCGTCTCTTGCACTATATTCCTTTTCTCAAAAATGGGCGAAAAAGTGGACGTTACTCGCTACATATTGGAAGGTTGTGCAGTTTATGGTCCATGATAAATTAAAAAAAAAACAAAATTGCAGGATCGCTCCGCGCGACTGCAATGTCAAATTTAAATTACTTTATTTGTCGAGTTCCAAACTTTGTAAAAAGAACTAACAACCATTCACAAGATGGCACAGGTCGTATACAGCCAATTCAAGTCGTATTTTTCTGTTCGCGACGGTTTTATACTACTAGTACGTGTCTGTGATAATTTGCGGTTTTCGGTGGAAAAATACACTTTCGATACTGTTTCTATTCTGGCGGGAGACCATTAAACCTTTTAATGATTAGGGTGGGTTATGTTTATCAATTCTAATTTAGTCTTTTATTTCCCCCATTTTTGAAAAAAGCACTATACTAGCCTCGGCTGGAATGTCAATTGGTGGCTTCATATTAATTAAACGGACTTCCAAGGTCGTCCGTTTAAAAATAATTTTTAATTGCCTCCTTCTATGCCTCGACAATAATGTACCTACTATTTATTCCGCTATCGATTATTGATAGTCTTTTAGTGGGATAACAAAGGAATACTTGAACTAGATTTTATATGATATGAAATTACGCAAGACGCCTGGCCTAGGCCCCATTTTACCAACTTGACAATATTGGGGGACAATCTTACACAAATCGACCTAGTCCCAAACTAACCGAAGCTTCTACTATGGGTACTAGACGACGATATACATACTTATATAGATTGTATACTTAAATACATAGAAAACATCCAAGACCCAGGAACAAATATCCGTGCTACACGCACAAATAATGCCCTGGCCGGGATTCGAACCCGGGACCTCTAGCTTCGGAAGCAGTGTACCAACTAGTCATAACAGGCCGTCAATTCGATGTGCATTGCTTGGTAGATAAGTAAACGTGGCCGAGTGTGAGTGTCTGTGCTTGTGGATAGCGAGCAGATATTAGATAAACAAAATTTAATCTTCCTAACTCAATTACACAAGTCTGCAACATGTTCAGTGCTAGACCGGGGCATTATTGGGTTACGGTAAACAAGTTACCCGTACCCTCTTTACCCTTAAAGCTTTACCCGATTAACTGGCGTTTTATGACGTCATCTTATTTTAAATATAATCTGCGCCCAAGCTTTCCATTCTATAGACAACTAGCTATCGTAGAGGAACCTATCTGAATGTAATGGAGTACTGCATAGATTTTACACGATAAAACAGAGAAATTTACGCGCATGTGACACCCCTGGAGTTGCAGGCGTCCATAGGCTGCGGTGACCATCAGGCGGGCCGTACGCTTGTTTGCCACCGATGTGGTATAAACAAATTTATACTAAAATAAGTGCAATTAACACTAATTAATCAGTAAATTATAGTGTGTTACCGGCATGCGGGGTTTTCTTTAAGCAGGGTATCGAAACGTAGTTCCTAAACCTAACCCATGAACTTAGTTTTATTCTAAAACCGAAATTTTAATTTCCTTTGTTTTCGAACAAAATTTAAATTGCTAGCAATGTAAAGCAAAGTCAGTTGTCAAGACAGTACAAATGACATTTACTACGACGACATCTTAAGCAAGTGCACCTAGTACATTGAAGGTGCAGATTCAAGAAGTTTAATCGCATTATCAAATCATAATTATTTGAATTTAAAAAAATTCAAATAATTATGATTTGCTCATGAAACATACTATTTTCCGTTTTGAAAAAAGTCCGCTTGCCGGTAACGCTCTGTATAGTTGTTATGAATTATGCTAAAAGTGAATTATATGTATATTTTTTAAATAAATGTAATAATTAATATGGACTATAGACCATACCATTAGTCATTGCGGAAATTTCTTACAGGTTTCTCAAATATTTGAAGCAGCCCGACTGGGGAAGTACTTCCACAATAAAGGAAAAGACCGCAGACATAATAATACTACTAATTGCTCTGCTGGTATGTAGTATGAACCTGTGGGGGGAATGAGGAGTGAGGTAGTTCTTCAAGAAAGGAGTGTATTAATTTTTAAAGGGTTGCCGACGCGCATGTGACACCCCTGGAGTTGCAGGTATCCATATTAGGCTCCGGTGACCGTTCACCATCACGCTAGTTTGCCATCGAGGTAGTATAAAAAAACCTATCGTATGTCCGAAAAGTTACATAATTTCCCTGATGGTGGAGTACGGTCGGAGTTCCCGAGGATTGGGTCAAGCCACCTAGTGGGAACCCAGTCCTAATAAGCTACTCTAATTTGACAATAATTCAGATGTATGTTCTGTTTAGCCTAGTTGGCAGTCCTGGTCGAATCCCGGTTAGGGCATTTTTTTCTGTGGTGAGCAGAAACATTTTGTTCCCGAGAATTGGATGTTTTGTATTTAAGTATAATTCTATTATTTAAGTATATTAAATACGAATAATCAAAAAGGTTCTAGAAATTTCAAAATGAGGCAGGAAAATGGCGAAAACGTCACTCATCGCTCGACCAATGGCGTGCAGTGATGACGGGCGGAAACCGGCGTCGGCGTCACTTCCGGGAGGGCCGGTTACGTTCAAACGTGGAACTAGAATCTATAAATAATGAGAAAAAAGGATGTGAAATAAAATAACTCAAAAATCGGTTTTATAAATTAAATCATCATCCTCCTAGCGTTATTCCCAGTACAGTTGCATCCTGCAGGATGCCTAGGGTCCGCTGCCTAATCCCAAGAATTGGCGTGGGCACTAGTTTTTACGGAAGCGATTGCCATCTGACCTTTCAACCCGAGGGGAAACCAGACCTTATTGGGATTAGGCTTGCCAAGTGAGTGGGCAACTTGACTGTTAGAAGTTCTCAAGCCGCCCGGAGGCCTCTAACTTGGCTTAACGACTGCTATCATAGACAGCAACCGGGATCAACGGCTTAACGTGACTTCCAACGCACGGGAGCGCTCAGTTAGTAACCACTCAAAGCGGTAACCCATCCAAGGACTGACCTCGGCCGACATTGCTTAACCTCGCATACCGCACGCGGTACGCGGGCGCCGCTGGGCCACGAGCGGTTTTATATATAAATTAAATGTTACAATAAAATAGCTTACAAAAATTTCCGGAAAAACATGAGACTTCATCGTATTTATGCCATTTTAAAGATTTTTAAAGAACTCAGTTTGACAAAAGAAAACTATGCTGTCGTTAGTCATATTTCCATACAAGCTGAATCGTTATCATGAATTTAAGAGTAAAACACTTGTCCGTGTAGCCGATGAAGTATGCAGTTCTCTCCACCTTATCCTGTCCAGAGCCGATGCCTTGGTTTTCTTATACGACACGACTTCTATTTCCTCTTTTATTTGTTTCATGTAGCTTATTCTCGGTCTTCCTCTTCCCCTCTTGCCTTCTACTTTCGATTCCTTTACCAGCTGAATAAATAATAATAAATATTGGGGGACAATCTTACACAAATCGACCAAGTCCCAAACTAAGCAAACCTTGTACTATGCGTACAAGACGGCGACTATATCTATGTTCAGTATGTATTTATCTATAATTATTTAGATAAAAACATACTGAACATAGATATAAAACACACACACCACAAAACACACATAGAAAACATCCATGACTCAGGAACAAATGTTCGTGCTAATTACACAAATATTGCCCTGACCGTGAATCGAATCCGGGACCTCCAGCTTCGTAGGCAGGGTCACTAGGTACCAACTAAGTCAAAGTGGTCGTCATATTAACATTATTAAGCGAGCGTTTTCGTGAAAAGTAGCTGACTTGACTATCAGTAAAATACCTTTTATCAGTAAAACACTTTTGGGTGCAGAACCTACATAGATATTACTTTATGAATTGTTTCTTTACTATCTTTACACCACACCTTGCCAAAAAGCGCGTTTTACCGCACGCTGCGCGTCCAGATTAACCCACTTTTTGGCCAAGTGGTGACGTAAAATTATGTACAAAACACGGGTCGTAAAACAGAAAGCCCTCTCTTGTATCGTAAATAGCTATATTCTAGTACTGTGTCATCATTTAATCCTTCCGACGCGGTGATCACATGACCGTCTGCCCTATAGTCTAGCTAGAGGGCCAATTAACGGGTTCAATGGTTGACACCCAAATTAAAAAAATGGTTATATTTCCCACCGGACAATTTAAAAAGTATTTTAAAATTATCCCCCGGGGAATATACATTTAAAATTTATCCTTTTTTATTTACCTTCAAATGGATAAATGTAAGAACTAGGTTAAGTAAAGTTCAAAATACTTTTGTGGGGCTCTGTACACGCTACTACAATAAATTGCCAGCTGATACATGTCTGAAAATATTCTTTGCAAAAGAAAGCCTATTACAGATTGGATGATTATTTAACAGATAAAGATATATGGTCGAACATTAGTGCTACGAATATAACTTAAGCTATCTCTAGAATAATATATTATTATGTATGTTTAAACATGATATACAGTAAGTGTTTTGTAAAAATCGATTTTGAATATATAATTTTTTGAATTGATTGATTGACAGTATGGGGTTCAAGAAACTAGTTTATACATTTTAAAGGGTCGGCAACGTGCATGTTACTCCCTTGGAGTTGCAAGCGACCATAGCCTGCGGTGACCGCTTATCAGGTGGGCCGTACGCTTGTTTGCCCCCGACTTGGAATTAAAAAAATCTACTAGGTTTTGCCCACTACTTCGTCCGCTTAGAACTCTTTATATGCTCATCATCCTCCTAGCGTTATTCCCAGTACAGTTGCATCCTGAAGGATACCTGGGATCCGCTACCTAATCCCAAGAATTGGCGTAGGCACTAGTTTTTACGGAAGCGACTGCCATCTGACCTTCCAACCCGAAGGGGAAACCAGACCATATTGGGATTAGGCTTGTCAAGTGAGTGGGCAACTTGACTGTTAGAGGTTCCCAAGAACTCTTTATATACTGAGGGAAATAATTGCTATCAAGTAATTTATTTTAGTTAAGGCGTAGGCTTATTGCTCTACCATACAAACCTCCACCCCATCTAAATAAAACCCTCAATTAAAATATCTCATCTAAAATTCTACAAAAAAAAAACTATATTTTTTCGATGTTGTCTGACTTTTATGTTGTGGGTATGTACGAGTATGTATTGCCCAAATAATTATTTTTATATAATTTATTTATTTATTCCCGTCTGTCCCAGAAAACGGTTTCACACAGTTTGACTGTGGGATTGGAGTCTAAATAAAATGCTCAATTCAGATATCACATCAAAATCCTAACCTACAGCTCAAAATAACCTACCACAAGCACCCCTATTTACCGAAGTTAGATCGATGTTCTTCGCGCCCGCTCCGCGCCTGCGTCGAAAAAATGGCGGCCGAAAAAAGAGCGGCAATAAGAGAAAGAACTGCGGGGGAGGTCGGGCAAGGAGGGCTCGCCGTGTGGTGCGGGTGAGGGTAGGGTTTGGTACCAATTTATGGTACTTAGCGTAGTTACAGTCTAACCGGCTTCTTAATTTTAAATATAAAAAAAATATATATTGGAGGATAATCTCACACAAATCGACCAAGTCCCAAAACTAAGCAAAGCTTGTACTATGGGAACTAGACGACGATATACCTACATACTTACATAGATGAATAAATACTTAAATATATTGAAAACCAAGACTCAGGAATAAATATTTGTGCTTACCACACAAATAATACCCTGACCGGGATTCGAACCTTCGGCTTCGTAGGCACGGTCTCTACCAACTAAGCCAAAGCGGTGGTCGTAATCGGCTTTCTATATCGCACTCACTTTTACAGTTGACAGTGTTTGTCACTGTACTTAACTTACATTGATGGGAATTTTCACTATTTTCTTTTTAACTTTTTCCTCAGTATTTGGCAACATCATAATCTACTTGAGCACAAACGTGTTTTAAGTTTACTTCTGATAATATATACAATATAAAATACTGCTGTTCTGACTAACAACGAAACTTTTTTTATTAGGCGTAGCCAAACATTTTTTAATTTTACAAATGAACAATATGGGTACTTATTAAAAATCATACACAAGGAGAAAGTTATACAATTATTATTTACATGTTACCTATTTTTAAGGTAGGTAAGAAAAAGCAATATTAATGATTTACACTGACACTTCCACACGAGTTAAAATAACGATCATCTCGTCAATCGCAATTATCTACTACAGCTCTTTATAATCTTACTCCTTGCCTTACTCCAATTCAACAGCACTCTTACCAGATGGCGAGCCGCAGGGGTGTGTCCCCTGTCGCCGCCCCTCGGGAGGGGGTTAAACGCGCCCCTGCCTTAACGCGCCGTGCTGCGTTTGAAATTAGCTAGTCGGGTGAGTTACTTGCACAGGTTAGTACACTTAGTACTTGCACTTGAAGCGCTCGTTGCCCAGCGGCGTCCGTGTACCGCGCGTGGTATGCGAGGATATGCAACGTGGGTCCAGGTCAGTACTTGGATGGGTGACCGCATTGAGCGGTTACTAACTGAGCGCACCCGTGCTTTGGAAGGCACGTTACGCCGTTGATCCCGTCTGTTGTCTATGACAGCAGTCGTTAAGCCAAGTTAGAGGCCTCCGGGCGGCTTGAGAACTTCGAACAGTCAAGTTGCCCACTCACTTACTTGCACCACGTCCGTAGGATGTCCCCACCGTTACCTTACACGTGATTGAACGTGATCCATGCGTGGTGCTAAAAGTGCAACAAAAACTGGCAACCTTACTGTCTTCTCGAAGATCTCACAGTTCGAAAAATAAATGCCATACGTTTATTATTACTATTACTTGCACAATTTATGATCATGCGCCTGAGATAGTTTTCGAGTTTTGACCTTTTATGATTTAATGTGACATTTTATGACAAGGTTACTTTTAGCAGTGGCATTTCTTTCTACGCAAAATAAATATTTCGCTTTAAAACTATATCATTATAACGGTTAAACTTACGTATAAACTGCCAATCCGGGCGACATGTTTCAAACTCTACTCTACGTGAGTTTTAACCGTTTTACTGATACATGTAGTTTTTTTTCCAATATCTCTTTTTTTCTGAAACCGTATCGTATTATAAAACAAATCTTATCTAATGGGATCCATACGACTTTTTTTTCTTCTGAATAGTTAATGATTTCGTCGTTTGGGAAATGAAAAGTAATACCCTCGTAGAAATTAAAAAATGGTTTTTCTATACTATAGTCACAAATTATATGTAGAAGAAAGAGTATTACGTAATAGTAAATATCGCAAATTGGCTTTAGGTACACGTGAGAAATATAAATAATGTTATGATATGAGGTAAAGAAAAAGAGAGAGAGCATAGCGGGAAATCAACTCACGCATATTTAAAGCAGCCCAACTGGGGAAGTACCTCCACCTTACAGAAGACCGCAGCCATCGTAACACGACTATACCTGCTTTAGTTATGTGATGTTAAGTTCCTGGTGGTAAGTAAGGTTGCCACAGCTCCTTAGGATGAGCTGTGTTCAGAGTGAGGGAACTGCATGTTCCTTAGCTATCAACACAAAAAAATTGGCAATGCGCTTCGGATTCTTCTGGAGTCACAAGTGCCCATAGTTTACGGTACCTGTTTAGCACCAGGCAAGCCGCATGCATATCTGCCTCCGTTGTTGTGTATAAAACCACTATTAACATTAAAAAAAATTGTGTGCTTACCTTAACCTTACATATACTTAAATTAAAAGAAGTATAAATTTACGGAATTTTACATATTGCCCGAAGGCAGATAATATAATGAGATTAAATATAGTGGAAATGTTACTAATCAATTCAACGAACACATTAGGTATATGTTAATTAAGTACTTCCAGAACGGGCCTGCTTTTATAGACCTCATCGCAAACGCATAAAAAATATTATAATAAGTGGTTTTACTCGTATTTCACGCTCGTTCACTTTACATGTAACTCAAGACGAAACCTAATAAAGAAACACCTTTAGTATTTATATGGAGTCCGAACCTATTTTATTCAACCTCATTTCAGATCATTACATATGTCCATAAAGATCAGATTTCACATACTTGTTATTTAGTCATCGAAACCGATGAGGAGGACTATATATTTATTCATTGTTTTATTTTGTTTTGAAAAAAATATTAGTTGTGGATTGTTATATTTATTTATTTAAGGAGAACTAACACCAATTTTTACGCAGATTGCAACTTAAGGCGAAGGGGTAGGCAAGCTCTTTCCGTACAAACTTTGTGCAAGTTTTTCTTCGTTTGTGTTTGCACACAAGTTACTATTTTTGGTCCATTTGCTTATTTTTTTGTTAGCTATGTCTTGATGTTTTTCTTTTTTAATTTTAATTATGTTTGTACTTATTTTTTCTGCGTATAACCAATATGTACCAATAAAAAATAAAATAAAATGCTGAAGTGCCAAAAGTAACGCAAAAAACTTGCACAATTTTTGTATGGAGAATGGCTTGCCCTACCCTGCGCCTTAATTAGAGAGACAGAACAATTACAGGAACAACATTAAAACTGCTGGATTTACATGAAACTGGATTTGAATAGCCTACTCAAGCCTAATAGTACTTATTTTAATAATTTATACCAAAAAAAAAACGACTCAAATTTTGTACTTGCTATGTCACAATTTGTGGTTTCCGTGAGCCAATGCTTGGTTACCTACGAAAATACTGAAATCGGCATATGTGCCTGTCAAATTCGAGAAGTTTCCTCCTAGATCCCACCATCAGACCTTCACCAAATTTATATGGGACCAATGTCGCCAACACGTGCTTTGAAACAAAAAAAGAATTATCAAAATCGGCCAACGTGGTCAAGAGTTATTGCGGACAATACATACATAAAAAAAGAACAAGCAAACATGGAGACGAACTGAGTACCTCCTTCCTTCTATTGAAGTTGGTAAAAAGTGCACTATCATCTTTTAACTTCAGTGTCAAGTTTTAGATTTCTACTCACAAGTTCATACAACTTAAACTACAGTTACGGCAATGCTGTGGCAAACGAACCTTCTTGTACAAGTACTATCTCAAGATTAAACTCGCATGTTCTAGCAGAAAAGAGGCGAGTATCGGAACTTGCTCAAATCTTGACGAGCCCGCAAAGTGGGTGCTCTGACGTCACAATTTCATGAATGCTGATTTCTCTTACAGTGTATGGGTTGTTATTTAGATTACTATGAGTTCTCAATAATAATGGCAAGAGCTCAATGTTCACTTCACTCACTTGTAACATTCCCTCGAGGAAGACATCAGAGATGATGTAGCATTTTTTTACATGAAAAATAGTCATCATCTCTTTGCTGGTTGTATACTAAAGCAGTCTGGCTTCCGCTCTATTTTTATTTTTACAAATTGCTAAAAACTGACTCGATAAAAAATTCTATATAACCGGACACACGAGAACATTTTTGCCGAAACTGATACGGAGACCTTCGTTTCACTCGATCAAAAACCAAATCAGAATCGACATTTGGTACATGAAAGTCTATATATTATTATATATAGACTAAAAACTTGCATTTAATTGCATATTTATTTATTTATTATTTATTTAAATACAATACAAGTTTACAGCATACACCATACAATCACACCAAAGCACTTACACTATAAATTATTACATATAAACAAAAAACATGCCAAGAATAAATCGTCAAACAGAAAACAAGAAATTACCGAATATTTTGAAGAGAGGAAGAGTGGAAGTCTTTGATACAGCCCAGCTGAGGATTTAAAACTCCACCTTACAGAAGACCGCAGCCATAATATTATTACTGCTTGTTCTTTGTTCAATAAATAAATAAATGCTAATAAAGTTTCACAATTAAAGACGACGACGCAAAGTAGCATGTCTGTGCGTCTTCTACAAACTGTACTTCGGTGAGTGTGCTCAGGATCTCCATGAGCTCATACCGCCTTCCCCCTTCTTCCATCGGACATCCAGACGTACGGCTGGCTACCATCCTTACCTGGTCGAAATTCCTCTAATTCGAACCAAGCGCTTTGCATCTTCTTTTATAATGCGCACTTCTAAAGTTTGGAATTCTCTGCCGGCGTCTGTATTTCCGAGTTCATATAACCTGGACCTTTTTAAGGCAGGCACGAGTGAATAGGCATCTTCTGGGTGAGCTCGCTTCATCGTCGGCCTCATCTTTGCCCCCTGGCTAGATGCTGGCCATGAGCAATCCCATTTATAATTTAAAAAAAAAGACACGAACTTGTCAGACTTGTCCTTCAAACTATTCTTTAATATTCGCTAATGGTTAAGAAGATACAAAGAAAGTTCGCAAGGTACCTCTATAAAAGAAAATACGGGAACTAATATCCCTCCATGTTTGCTTTGGGCATGGTAGGGTTAAAAACGTTGGGAGTTGCAGCATAAAATGCTGTTGTTGTTACGCTTGTCAATTATTTAATACGATAATTGATAACCACTTCGGATTTAGTCGAATTCCCAGTTTAGCCGATGGAAAAGCATTATACCCTAGCTACATCTGTACATATTTGACGAGTATTATTATTATTCCTTATCAATCACGGCGTATGCGAAATCAAAACGAAACAGGGGAAGAAACATGGTGGACGTCGCACCCCATTTTTTTGCCACCCCCTTGCTTGTACTTCATCGAGCCCACCCTTAATTGTATGTGTTTTTAATGCGGAGTTTCATTAAGATTTTAATGTTAACTAGGTACATAGAATACATTTGAATAAAGATCATTATTTGCTTATAATACGAATGATGACAGCTGTTAGTATGAAGTTTGTAGGGAATTGTCAAAATTTTCTTTGGTCAACCTGCGTCTTTTTTTCCATGATAATGTTTTTAAAAATCTTTAAAATTGCATAAATAATCTGAATTTTGTTTTTCCGAGTATTTTCGCGAGATTTGTTTATTGGGAACGAAAAAAATATTTTTGAGTGTAGTGAAATACTCTTTAATAGTATCCCGTGGGGTAAAACCCATCATTTTTCAAGCGTGGGCACAGAATAAGAAACACGTGCCTTTTTAAACCTTGACGTTGGCGGAATCATCGACAATATCGATGGGGCCATAAAACACAAAGATTGATTGACAGAATAAGAATAGTACTACGTAACTTACGAGTAGATCAACATATACCTACTTTTCCATAGTAAAAATAGCACATAGATCTCTTTATCGTACGTTCGGAAAGTTTCGTGAGTCTTGTAGGTTAAAAGTTATATAATACGAGGGCGTTTTCACAAAAAAAAATACCTTTCAGGTTTTTCCGATTTTGGAAATTTTGGTTTTTTCTAATTTAGGTAGGATGTCTGCATTATTTATATTTGCAAACCTACACTAGTGGGTACAACAGAGAACAAACTTATTTTTATCTCTCCTGTTCTGAATGTTTAATCCCGTCAAAACATTTTGTTGTATAATGTTGCCAAGACGAAATATCGCTAGCACTATCAAAAAATTATCAGATCTCATATAGAACCAGGCACCACACCCTAACTCTACAAGCCCTCACTTCACAAAATTTACACCTTTGTCAAAATATGTGGCTTGGCCGCTGAGTCACAGTCCTAATTTTCCATGTTACTTACCCCATGTCAATCAGACCCCATACAACACAATCATAGCCATCACGATAACAAGAATCGATCACCAATGAGACTGACGGGGGAAAAAAATAGGGTGAAAAAAAGCGAGGGTGTGTCCCTCACGTTTTTTGTCCATAATCAGACTGACGACTTAATGCTATATCTTTATGTACTTATTTATGTTGATTTGTGAGGGTGGCAACCCTCGTTTTTTGTGGGTGGTTTAGGGTATGTACTTTTTATATGGCTTGGATGCTTTAAAGTGTGTTTAGGATTTTTGGGAGGGGTCATATATTATTTAGAATAGTATGCAGGTCTTTAAGACTGGGATAATAATCATCATATAAACCAAAAGACGTTTACTGCTGGAGCAAAGGCATCCCCCAAGGATCTCCACAATGCCCGGTCCTGCGCCGCCCTCATCCAACGGCTTCCCACGATCTTGACAACCATCCAACTGGGATAATATGCAATCTTAATTTTGGAATGCAGATTGTGAAGCACATCCTCGAGAGTTCCAATGATTTTACTCACCACCAAGGAGTGCAACACCACGTACAAAATTAATAGTCATTTTATTATTACTGTGGTGTTCTGCAAGGTGAAGGCTCTTCCCCAATTGGGCTGTTTTAAATGTTGTATGTAAAGAAGTCCAGTTAAACTAATTTGTAATTTATTTTGTTGATGCCTTGGGACATAATTGATGTATCGTATTTATAGCCTCAATTAGGGACAGATCGCATGTATTGCATAACATATTTTGTTTACTCCTTCAAGATGTTATTTATTTATTTTAACTTCACTGCATAAAAAATGAAGGATTATTTACGTAAATAGGGCAAAACTTCGGGCAGAGACCGTACTTAAATCTCTAACTTGTAATGGATAATATTTTGTAGGTAATATTGTTTACGTTTAATGCTAAAAAGAATTATACAAGAATACTTAACCAAAATAAGTTAAGTTTTTTGTTTATGCCGTTTATAAATAAATATTAGCTTTGTATTGTTGAGTTTCAAATTAGCAATTGACGTGTTTAAGTGCCCTAAGTCTATTTGCAGAATTAATTGATAAAATGATTAATTTAGATTTCAATTGTGGAAAATAGAGTAAAAAATAACATAAAGCCATTCATTCCACCTTACCGCCATAACTTATATTAGAACCACCTACGAGAGCTAAGATGGTAGGTACCATAAAAACCTAATTATAATCAAGCATTAAGCATATTTCTTGAATGGCCGTGCCAAGCTACCGTGACGAGTATGGCAACCAATCGAAAACAAAAGAACGTTTACAATACAAAGATAGTTATGCAGTTTAAAAACGGCCTTTGACTACAGCATTTCTATAGTGAGTAATGCGTGTTAAAACTGTAAATATAGGTTGGTAATAAGTTAAGCACGCAAACGCTATTAACAGGCCACGCCTCACTTTTTTAACACTATGGGAAATTGTAATAACGCTTTGTTTATAAATTGATGACACACCTCGTAGTTTGATAAACGTTTCTAGCCACAACACGTATGTATGCAAATTTTATTTAAAAAACCGGATGAAAATAGAAACTTCATTGAACACCAGTACGTATTAGTACTCGTACACGGAACATGAATTAATTGTATTCGAATACGGGATTTTCTTAATTTATTACCATTACCCTAACAATGATACACCTATAATTTTATCTTCAAGCTGATAATGATAAACTACTAACAACTATCGTGATTTTAATATAATTTAAGCACAGTGACAGCTGACGGTGACGTTGACGTTTTAAGGTTATACCTACATTATTCGTAAGGGTATGACATCTAAATGACAGTCCTTATTCCCAGGTAATAGTAAAGCACTATAGATGTTGTTAAATATCTTATGTCGTTTTAAGTGAAAACCTGCAACTATGCTAAGATTATTTTCCATTTTGTTAGACAAGTAAAAATTAAGAAAACTAATTAAAGTTCAGACACTATTAAGAACATTTCTTTGCCTAAAGCGAACTAGTATTATAATTGCTATACATACGTGCTCACTTCCAAAATGAAGATCCAAAAAATTAGTTTGCTTAAGTCTTGGAAGCCAAATCATTTGCACAAAATAGAAAAAAAACTAGTTGTTATAAAACGACTCTTAAACACGCAGTTAAGAGAAAGAATAATCGTTGCCAAGAAGGGAAAGAGTGAATTATGGCTCCCCAGAGTGAAATGAACGTTGGCGAGGTTAGCAGATAATGCTTCTTAAATTAAAAATGCTTGTTTGTAATTGCCCGTGGAAAAACGTCCCTGTCGTTTAGGGTGGAGGTTTTCTTTTCCTTTTTTTTTCCGAATTTTATTATGGTCGCGCTTATTTGTGCGTGTAATTTCGTCTGTTATTTTAAAGACTATCCATCTTTTTACCCGACCGCGCCAGAAGGATGGTTATGTTTTTCGAGAGTATCTATGTATAACATGGCGGATTTTTGGCGTCAAATTAAAATGTTTGGCACGCTCTGCAGCCTGAACGGCTCTGTGGATTTTAGCTTCAAAGGTGTCGTTAGGTTCGTATTAATTGTGTGTGTGTAAATGATGCTAGTTTATTGGTATGGAACTCCGAAAGCAGTCAGGTTTATAAAAAAATTCTTTTAATTTCTCTTGTTGAGATTATCGTTATATGCATGCTTACCAACTTTCTTTGATATGCCAACGCTCACTAGACAAGCCATCATCCGAATTTAATTTTATACATGTAGAAGGATTTTTAAGGAAGCAAGAGTAACGTCTAGATTAGCCTTATTGAGCTTACTGTGGGACTAGTTCGATTTGTGTAAAAAAAAAATGTCCCCTAAAATTTTTTTTATTTTTATTTTTAGATTATAGGTTCGAGGGGCAGAGGTCTACCAAGGAGAAGCTTTGTACTTACAACACCTAAAGCAAAAAGTGAATGTTGAGTATTACCGGGACTTAAAGAACCGAGAAGCTTGAGAGCCACAATGTTCTGTGGTGAGAACTGGCGTTTAGTCTACTCCACTGACAAGAGCCAAGCTTACATTTTGATGATGATGACTCATGTAATGTACTTATAGATGTCGCTGGACGCCTCCCCAAGGCGTTGAGGGAACTGGTTGAAGGATTTGGTGACCAAGCATGATTATTAATCCACATATTGACATGATCACATATGTCGCAGAACCGACCGAGAGACCGCGTGTCGTTAAACGTTGTGTTTAGGGCGCCCTATAACTAGGTGGGGTGACGACATTTGCATTCGTAAGGTAGTAGGCCGGGATCGGAGGAGAAGAGCTGGAGTCCGAGCTATGTCCAGCAGTAGACTGACACAGGCTGATGATGGGCATGATTATTCCGATAGCTAAGTTGTCGCAAGAACGAACCCTGATCGAAATAGTTTCTTTGTTTTTAAATATTAACCTTTGAGTTGATAATTTTCGTTTAATTTTATATATGTAGTTCTTCAGTTCCTAAAAATCGTAAATACAAAAAAGACACGCTAATGAGCCTCCGAGACTCGCAAGCGCATGTAGGTTACGGCTGCTTACTATCCGGCAGGCAAATATTTGCTTGCTTGATGAGAATATTTTTTTATGATTGTCTGACCGGAGATTGGCCCCCGTCTTACCTGATCGAAAGTGATGACAAGCCCTAAGCTGTTGCTCACTGGCTCAGTAATAGCCTATTCATTTGTCTCGAAGAGACCCAGATTGTATGTATCAGAAAATATTCGCCAAATGACAAAACGAACAAAACTACATAACCCACAAATGTGTGAAAGCAAGTTCAAGTTCACATCTCGCTGACGTAGCGGTCGGACCGGTCGGCCAAGGACGCTGGGTCGTGCTCCACTGAGATCCAGGCACGATTAATGGGTTTAAGGACTTATGGAACTAATGCTAGTGTGCAACTTGGCTTAGGTTTTCGCTATAAATTTGCACTTTGGTGAGAGTTGCGGGTGTAAACTATTATTTGACTACGGATTGGCTGAAACAGAAGTAATGTTAAGGTAAAGTTTTGGTGGATTTGCGAGTGAACGGAACAAATCATTTGGTTATGATAGACTCAAAACTGCTTATATTTACTTGCTATAATCATTGCAGAGGTTCAGGTATATTTTCTTATTGAATTTTTATAGGAGTTGTGCTGTGATCTAAAACTGGGATGTCTTTGAAAAATAATGCGGTTGTTTATTCTCATGTACAAAGCCTGTAAAGTCAGGTATATACGAGTATACTTAGGTATTTAATTAGGTGTTTGGAAGTTATTATTTTCGCGCACCGCGCAGTAACCAAAAACCGGGAGGCAAAATTGAAGGAAAAAGGGGCAGAGGAAGACCTAGACTAACGTATCTGAATGAAGTAGAGATGAAGAGACTAGCGGAAAATAGAGAAGACAATTACTCCACCGACAAGAGCGTGGCTCTTAAGTTTGATGATGATGATGAATCATGGATGTTGAAGATGATGAATCCGGCATGTCCTAAAACTACGACAAAGACCACCCGGGGATGCGCAGTAGCATCCTTGGAGTGCGGTGGAGAAACACATGACATTGGGGGAGGCCTATGTCCAGCAGTGGACATCCTTCGGCTGATATGGTGGAAATAAAAAAAGGCTCGTGGCCTCCAAAACGCCAACACGCCTCTTTTCCAGATCTTCGCCAAGTCAGTCTGAAGCTACCACAGATCCGCCGACTCGCTGTCTTCCATGGTATTGGGGCATATAAGCAAGCAAGAAGCATGTAACACCCTCGACCTCGTCATCATTTACCATCAGAAGAGATAGTGACCAAATGCTTACCTTTTTCTTCTAAAAGATCAGAGAACCTGTAGTGTGTAGTGCAGTGACTGGATTAAGGAACTCTGTGTCTCTGTGGATACGCCATTTTATCGTATGTAGACACGCATACAACCGTGCCAAACGGGATTTCGCCCCCATTTGTCGATCTGGTCAACACAAAGGACAAGGACCGGTTACTCAAGGACGTATGATATAACAAGCCCCAGAATTCACCCCAATAAATATTAGTTTTGGATTTATGCGCTTTTGCCTGAATGAAAAAAATAATGTAGTGCTTGAAAAATTTTGGAGTTCCAAAAAGATGATTATGATAAACGATGAACATTATAATGTGCTAGTTTCTACCTGCAAGGATTTTATTATTCATTTTCATATGTAATCTACAAATGAAAAAATGACAATACAATAAGTTCGTTAGTTTTTGTGTGAAAGAGTAACGAACAACCAAACATCTTCGGAAACTTTCGCGTTTAATTTTTTTTTATTGTGAAAAAAACAGTCATACAAAGATGTTGTTAATAGTTATCTTAATAATATGCAGACATACAGTTTCCAATACTATTCAAGAAAAAAAAGTTAATTGCTTAAATAATAGTTGCTCAATTCTTATGTAGGTATAACTTATTTCTAAAACATAATGGAATGTTAATGTATTGCAAATTAATCGATAATACGGGTACCTAATATAACCTGCATCGATTATTACCGTAATAACAGGTACTATACATGTTATAGAATAGAAAAGTGGCGCGTGCCCAGAAATAGCTCCATAAAAATTCGATTAGGGTATCGATCATATTGATTTCAGGTATAAAAATAAATGACTACAAAACTCTACCTTCACCTTCGGTAATAGCGTTGACAACAGCTTAACAACATTTTTTTACACCTCCCTACCCCAAATTTACCGGGTGTTAAGGAACGTGTCAAAAAATCTTTTTGCATTTTTTTTGTTATTGTTTTTTTAATCTCTTTTTGTGAGCTTGAAGTTGATCCGATGTGTGAACTGAATTTTAAATTATGAGACTGTTTCAATCTTTGGGGTCGTTTTTTTCTTGTTTGCCACTTAACTTAGTACGGTAGATAGATTTTGAAATAATTGTTTACGTTGGTAGTTTTTTGGTGTACTTTTTTGGGGATTTATGTAATTTATACTGTAAAAACGTGAGAGAATGTCAGTATGTAGCCTTGCGATTTATAACAGTTAAAAATAATTGATATTAATGGTGTGGCATGTCAAGTTTGATATTTGTAGAAATATAAATAAACTTTTTAATATATTTTTTTTGCACCTAATTATTAGTTATCTTATCCCCTTATTGTAACTAACTAAAAACCTTCATTCTAACTAAAAAGAAATTCTAATTAAATCTCCAAATCCACAAAGCTAGCGGCAAAATGCAATTTCCCGCCCTCGTATAAAAATATTAACATCAGCATAACGAAACTAATTATCAGAACGCATCTTAGAAACGCCAAATTATCCCCCTGTTTCATCCCACCCTATATTTACTTACTAATCTTCACCGAAATTAAAGGAGCCATAATCAACATAGTCCCGTGTTCTCTAATTAATTTTCAGGGGAAAAAATTGAATTCGGGGGTGGAAAATTTTTCGTCAAAAACTTAAATAAAAATTCAGATCGCGAGAAGTTTTCACCCTCTTCTTTTGAAGTCAGGAGAGCGTAGGTACTTGGTTCCCCTAAAGATATTGGGGTATTGAGATGAGGCGGGTGGATTTTTTGTTGGCGTGCGTCTACTAGGTATATTATGTAATAGGGTGCATGGTAGGTACATAAGATTTTGATATTTATATTTTTTGTTATTTATCTATTTATGTCGCTATATAGCGTGGCAATTCTGCCAGACTTCTGGGCACACTACCCATGGGCACTGATTTAAAGGATATTTTATAGGTAGCACTTAATTTTTAGTTTTTTATCGCAATGTTCTTTTTAGTGTTTACGTTGTGTGATTAAATAAAATATATTATATCCTAAAAAAGTATGCAACTATTAACAGTTTTATAGAAACAAAACGTTTGTAAAATTCCAACGACATGGATAGAAAATCAAATTTAAAATTTGTAAGGTATACTTCCCGATGTTTGACACCTAATACACGATGGTTGACACTATTTCTTCACCTCTATTATTGTAATATAACAAATAAATACACTTTCAATCTTTTAGGGGTTTGTGGGGTCATTGGTCAGTCCTCAGTAGTGCTACGATTTTATTGGCCGAGTGAAACTAGGGCGAGATTCAGCTTCGACAAAAATGCCACGTAAATTCAGCCGGCGTATTTCCCGCTGTTCGCAAACTGAAACCTTCCTTTCACTGTGTCATTAATGCAGTGGTGTACAGTAGACGCCTATATGCGTTATTCTATTGTTATTTCTATTGTGTCTGGAGTAGTGTCCATCAAAGTATTAAAGTTGCTGATTTGACTGTCAGTAATCATCCTTATTTCAATTCGATAACAGAAACCAAATGGCACATGGTTGTTTCATATCGAAAAATACCTACGTAATTATTTCCCAAAGCGAATTTAAATAAAACTCAAAGAAGGCCCCCTGTTTGATTTCCATAATTGCAATAGCGGAGCAAAGAAATGCTCTTTTCGACGCGGGTGTCAAGTCAAATATTTTTTTTTTGCTTATCGAATTCGGTAGTGGCAGCAGAAACATAAATATTTATTTTATTTACTGAAATAAAAATCACCTGTTGTTTTCTACAATGTACACCCTATTTCACATGATTTAGATCTGGAGTTTTCCTAGGTAAGTATATAAATAAAAGAGCTATTTGCTACCAAAATTACTAGAGTAAAAAATACGTCATTTTATACCTAATTGTAATCCTTTTTTTGTAGCGGGCTTCTATAATTATGTTTATAGTATTATAAATATTATGGAATAATTCTGGCTAGTAGGAAAAATATCACAGCTTTGCTATAAATCACCGGACCATTCTTTAAAAAAAATAAGTCGCGATAGATTCTAATGTTCTTGGTTAATTATATTATTCAAACAAAAATAACTAGGAACTCAGAATGATTCTGTTCTGTCAACAGATATGATAAAACAATGTTTTAGATTTAGACAGTCAATATTAATAAAGTGAATGACAAAACTACAACATTGTATCAAGATTACTTTTTTAAGAAAATATATTTTCCGGAGCACCCAGCCACACTTACTGTTGTACGACAATGCCACTTAAATGTTACCAAAAAAATTAAATTGATAGGTAAAATATTTATTTATTTATTTATTATTACAAATGTTTATATGGTTACAGTTAACCCAATGCGCCATGAAATTAAGCTTATAAAAAAATATCTATTTAGGCGACGAAACGGCGTGGCCCCGTTGCATCGTCGTCTCCGGTGTAGGATTCGGTAGGTTGCCCCGGAACCGTCGAAACACCACACCTCCGGTCAGAAGTCGGCACATGCGATGGTCTCCTGCGGCGGCCGCGGCACACGCACCACAAATGAGCTGAAGTGCACGTAGTGACGCGAACGCAGCTGGAACACCCTCAGCAGGAAGTCGGTCTTCTGGCGAACGTACTCCACCACATCATCAGCTGTGGCAGTGTAGTGCAGGCGCGATACATAGAGTGCCATGCTCGGTGTGGCAACTCGCAAACCAGAACCAACCGGTTCTGCAGTACCACACTGACTCTTGCGCTTTAATATTTATGGTTCGAAATATTTTTATTGTCGTTAATTCTAAAAATACTCAGTACCTGATAGAAATTAGTAACTTTGCGTAGTACAATTTAAAAGCAGAGGACCGGAATTTGTGGCGCGCCTTGGGAGATGCCTATGTTCAGTCAGTGGACTGCATTGGGCTAAATATGATGATGATGATGAAAATTTAAAACCAAAAAGGGTAAATTTCTTTTCCAGGTCTTGGTCGCTCAACTATTTAATTTTAAACGCCGAAGTTACCGAAGAAATATTATCCTTTTTTTTACTGTCGCTACCCCTAAAAACCGAAAACGAGGAGATTGGCGCGCCTTCCCGTTGCTTTTCATTACGCTGGCCCCAGACTCGAACGCAAATAATACTTGACGGTTCCCTGTCTGAAGTAGTATAAGAAAATAAAATTTTCTGTGAAAATACTTATCTGAAAACTGCTTTCTTTATGCACCGACGGTTGTAAACAAGCGTACGGCCTGCTAGATAGTAATCAGACTTTGTAGCCTATTGACGCTTGCGAATACACAAGAATCATAAACGCGTTATCGACCCTTTAGTGACTTGATGACTGGAGGAGGAGGATGTGTTGACAGCTAGAGATAGTGAGAAATTATGCAGGTCACTCATGTTTTTTCATTAGATTAAATTCGATTAATTCCTTATCATGAAATAAAATAATCTACAGTAGTCGGCGATTACGAAGTCAATCCTGATATCTGTCATTTTCATACAGTTTATAACCTCAAAGTGACTTTTAGGTTATAAACTGTATGGAAATGACAGATGTCAAAATTGACTTCTTAACCGCCGACTACTGTAGATTATTTTATTTCATGATAAGGAACAACAATATAAATTTGCATACCATGTATGTCAACATTATAGGAATTACTATCATGATTGTCATAACAAGTAAAGAAACAAGAGATATTAAAAGTATAATTTCAAGCCGGAATGAAAAAAAATGAGAAATTGATCAACCTTTGGGATCCGGCCATCGCTCTTTCCAACTGAGGTACTATCAGCATCAGATTTAACTGACCATTGGTAGACCTTATCTTTGTTGCAATAAGGTTCACGAATGGTCAGCTAACCTTGATGCGGATAGTACCGCTGGTATTGCATAATGCAAAGGTAACATAAAATATACGCGATAAAAAATAAAAAGAAAAAAACAAATGCATCTCCCATTAGGAATCGTCAAAGTAGTTAAAAAATAATTAATGTCGAAACAAATACATTTAAAAATAACAAAAAAAATATTGTATACAAATTTCAGTAATACCAAATACTAAAGAGTATTTGGATTTTTCACTGAGTATAATGGATTTTCCAATAAATGGCGTTTCAGGCGGCGTCGTAATGCTTCGTCAGATGGTTTCAACACCTCTACTCTAACTGTCAACACTCAACGCAGTGAATCTTTATATTTTGTCACTTGGTGTCGCAAGTCCAAACCTTGGAGGCCACTTTCCATTATTTTATCCCTTCACGCGCAAACCGCTGAAAGAATTTCGATGTAATTTAGCATTTAGGTAGATTAAGAACCTGGGAAGGAAATACGATAGTTTATATCCTGGAAATCAATCGTTAATGACGACCTGCTTAGCCTAGTTGGTAGTGACTCCGCCTCCGAAGCTCGAGGTCCCGGGTTCGAATCCCGGCCAGGGCATTTATTTGTGCATTTTTCACTGATATTTGTTCTTGGGTCTTGGATGTTTTCTATGTATTTATCTATATAAGTATGTATATCGTCGTCTAGTACCCATAGTACAAGCTTTGCTTAGTTTCGGACTAGGTCGATTTGTGTAAGATTGTCCCCCAATATTATTATTATTATAATGCTTTAAGTTTTACTTGGCCAGTTCCACTAAAATCCCAAAGTCGCATTTAATTGACTTTTTTATAAAAAAAAGAGGGCCGGAAGGGGAAGGGTGGGGGGGTTCCCTGCCTGCTCCTATAATAATTTAATAGCAATCATTTCTCCTAAAACGATAACGAATTAATGTGTACGAATCACAGGAAAAAGCTAGTATAAAAACATTGCCAAGAAATTAACTTAGGTATAGATTTATAAATAAATTGCCTACGGACCCCTGTTATCACCTCGGCATGTTAAGGGCCCCAGAACTTACTTTACCAAGAAAAGCCATTAAAACAATCTCAAATAATAATTCTCGGGGTTCGGATCTGCCCAACGCAGGCTGGTGATATTATACTTGAAGATTAGGCCCAGATTTACCTTTTTCTCTTCTATAGAAAAACAAAGGAAAATTTTGGTAATTGATGTAATTCAGGCATTAGCTAGCGGAAGCCATTGATATATTTCTAGATCAATATTTTTTGCTCTTCCACTAAGGAGCGAGAGTGTATGTCCCTTAGTAGTGTTGGTAAAGACTTGAGTCTTTGGAGTTTCATTCCGAAGACTCGACTTAGTTTTTTAGACTAATCGAAGCTTGAGTGTTCTGTAGAGTAGAGACTCGAGTCCTCTAAAAAGACTTGAGTCTCCTAGTAGACTTGAGAGTTTTGTTTACTAAGTGTAAACAAAAGGCTTATAACTCATTATGATTAGAACTCAACTGTACTTGTAGAAACATGTAAGGTTACGCGGCCTACTCAGTGAAGTAGATACTGTAGGAATCAGTTCTTTGGATAGAAACTTCATAAGTGAGTTTTTGCTATTAGATTCAAGTATTTTGAGGCACGGCTAAAGAAAAAAAAAACTATATAAGATACGATCATTCGAGTCTAATCTAAGGCTCGAGTTGTGACTACAGGACTCGATAAGACTCGACTCATGACTCAAAAGACTCGGAAGTCTTTTAAGCTTGGAATCCTGTAAGTATGAGACTCCAAAAACTTGAGTCTTTACCAATACTATCCCTTAGTGATAGTAAAATGGACCATAAATGGGGCTTTACTTTTTATTAGCTAAAAGCGGCACTGAAAATTACCTTTTATGTGCTCCGCCTACCCCTTTTGGGAATATAGGCGTGAGTTTATGTATGTATGTCTTTCATTAGTGGTGGTGATTTAAAATAATAATGATACTAAATATTAGTGCACAATCTTTATAATACATAACAATTTATAATAACTATAATACAAAACAATATTACTAACTACAACACACTATTGCAGTTACATATCAAACACGTCCAAAGCAAGCTACAAGAAATGTTTATCATGGACGGTCGTATAACTTGAACTGTCAATGTCATTGCGTACCACAGATTCAAGCAGGCGTTTTTTTTTATATTTGATGGACTTAGAAATGTCTTAGTAGTCTGATTCGTGCCAGACGCGAGGTGATATAAAATGTTTGTATTTTTATAAAATATATGGCGCAACCGAAAAATCTGAAACTGTTTTCGGTTAATGGCGACGGTTATTCCTACCATTACAAAAATAATCAAGGACTTTTAAAATTTTCAGACATTCCCTATTGAATTCAGCCGAGCGTACTGGGGACTCTTAAGTCTAACAAGGGAGAACCCTACTATACGTGTCACTCGTTCATGAGTACAAGCCCTATCTAATATTTCGTTTTTTTTTTTTTCCTTTTTCGCTTAAGAACGTGAAGGTTGCTTAGACTGCTTAGGTGAAGAAAAAAATTGTGGGCAATCTTATACCTACAAACTACTTTTTTTTAATGCGAGGCCGCAATTTGTATGTTGACTGATATGAAAATCAGCAACCTTGTATGAAACGTCAGAAACTCACTGTATAGTGGACGGCAGGTAAGAAGTCAATCCTGACACCGGTCATTTCCATACAGTTATGACCTCAAAGTGACTTTTAGGTTATTAATTAAATGGAAATGACAGGTGTCAGGATTGACTTCTTAACCGCCGACTATTATAGTGAACGTCCAGCTTCTTTATATGTATATATAAAAATGTTTAAATTGCAAAAATAAGTTGAAGCGTGATATTTTCCGATATTTGTGAGTTTTGTTTATGTACTTAAGAAAAAATATTTTCACTGTTGCCAACTAACATACATAACCCTCCAGCCCTACAGTTCGCCTTTGTACTCTTGATCTTGTGTGACATGTATATGTTTTAAACTGTTGTGTACAATAAAGTTCTTACATACATATCATTCATCTTGTTACATGGATATATTCCTTAGGTAGGGAAATAAGTATTTATCCGTAATGATTTTCCAAAAGAGATATAATTAGATTAGCCTTAATGCAGTTCGACACAGCGTGTCCTCGAGAGCTCTGACTGGCTTACTCATCGACAGGAACACAACATACATCTGATACATAACCCCTTAATCATATTAAAATGCTCCAAAAATCCCCATTTTGTTTGAGCTTGTTAAAAAGATGAGGGTGGTACCCCTGCATTGTCTCCCTTGCACCAATATGGTGGAGAAAATCAATATTAACTATGGCAACACAGTTGGTTGCCGATGTAATTTATATTTTGAATAATGTGGAAGAACATTGTCTTAAATATCTGCGATGACAGACGTAGACACAATCCATGTCTTATTGTCAATGTCAGTATTCAAATATGTATATGCAGATCCTTATTTCTGAGCACGATACTATAGAAGGGTAATTATGTCGGTTGGTTAGCGGACATATAATTTTGTGTGCCACCATTCGAATCAATTGGTGAACTGTAAAACATATTTTCTCGGTTCGTTTTCTTTCAAATCAGTAACTACTTAAATAAATTGCGTACAACTCACTGTTTAGGGTCGGTCTGTAAAATACACTGTCTTTTAGGTGACCGCGAACTGACAGTGGTCGAGTATGTAGGTAACGCATATAACTTTGTCAAAAATTGCGTAAAAGTGGGATCATTTTTATGAATTGTTTTATAAGATTATAATGTTAACCATATTTAATACAAAAAAGAACTGACATACTTACATACTAATAGCTTAGCTGTCACATCAACTAGAATTTATACTAATTATCACAGTCTCCGCAAACCGCCAACCACGACTCCCACAATTTATTATAAATTCGCAAGATTTAAATATAGAAATTTTAACAGTAGTCTCGTTTTCACAAAACTTAATTTAGAATTGTGAAAAGTTTAATTATAAAGAAAAAACTAGTACCTAATACTTTACTAGATTTGGCACTCGTATATCTTCATACAAAATTTAATTCAAAAATTGTACCAAGAAATCTAGGTTCTAAATACAGCACACGTTATTTTATCAATTTTGTTTTTTTAATTCACCCGGTTGAAGTCGAATGCGATAAAGGTTTTATATCCGTCCCTTTTAAATCTTATTTCTCATTAGTGAGTTCTCATTTTCAGCTTTGTTTTTTAACGAGTGCCTTGGTCTGTGGAATTCTAGAACTTTGAAAATGGAATGCGCTATAGAATTTAATAAAAATATGGATTAGTTTTGTAAGGCATCTATAGAATTATTGTAATAATGATATTTAGGGTTACTGATAAAAATGTATTTCTTTTGAATTTAATTGTAAAAAGAATGCTTATAGACGTTGTCATTAATTAATTTCAAAAGTAAGGATAGGCCTGTCTAAATATTATCCCCAACATTTCTTACATTTAAACCAAGCGACACCTACTAACAACTGTATAATAAACTGTCACTGTGCCAACGACGGACGCTGCGCACAATAAACAAATATCTACAATGTAGGTGTTTTAAAAGCGTTTTGAATAAATGTTGCATAATGAATTTGTGTACTTTTGGTACATATAAATTCGCTGCAAATCTCGAACAAGGCAGTTGTAATTTGAAGCGAAGGGAATCTCTGAAGATAATAAACTTCCGAAATTAAAAGTGACGTTCTAATTGCGTACAGTACAGTTGAGAAAAAAAGTGTTAAAATGAAGTAATAAGATACCACCGGTTTTTTTTACAATTTGAGTTAAAAAAGTAAAGAAGTAGTTATTGTACCAGCTTGTTGTAGTTTTTCAATTTTACACTCCTTGCGAAAATTAGCATTGTTGTACTCAAATTACGAGTACTGACACAGTTTATATAATTTAGATGTTTGTTTCACTGTTTTAAAATAAAAACCAACCAAAATAGTTAAAAATACAAAAAAAATCCTCATGTATGAAATTTCAGCATTTGAGGACGGTTCGACAGATTTTATCGTGGTGTTTTATCAGTCTGTTGTGTTGTCCGGACAAGGTTTTTTTTAATTATTTATTTATGTGTGATCTTATTATAGTTAAACATAGTCGTGATTCAATATTTAAGTTCCATCAAAATGGATCGAATAATTTTCCCCGCCAGTACCCGTCACCCTCGTTTTTAAAATCACTCGCACTCCCCCGCTAGTTACTGTATTAAATTATGTATTAGGGGTTACCTATATAGAGATAACTAATTCAGTGTATATATATATATATATTCTATATCCCAACATAATCTGAGTGTCAGAGGACTCAGAGGTGGTCTGTCATTTAGAAAAGGTGTGTTCAATAATGTATACTTTTGTTAACACAAAAAGTTCACATCACTATTTTATCAATGTCAAACAATAGGTATTACGGTATAGTAGTACCTTAATTACAGAAAAGTAATTAATAAACCACATAAAACCTAAAATTATATTGAGCTTCCAATGTCAGACTAAAACAAAAACAAGTACAAAAAATAGTTGAAGTAGTTGTTATTTATAATAATTTTTTAATAAAGTTCAATTTTAATAAAAATAAGTAGGCACAGAAATGTACAGAGTCCACTACATACTCGCCCAGCAGTCGTCTGAACCCGCCCCGTGTTACAGCCCAGCCGCTCAACAACTTCAACCTCACAGATAGGTGGAAAACTGCATGGCCCACTGCTACGGCAGGGAAAGCCGTTCATTCTGTTTGAGCTTCCATTCATTCTGTTTGAGCTTAACCTCATGCCAAGCAGCTCGAAATCGTTGGCTACAGAGACGGTTCAGACGGTTGCACCCCGAAAAGTAGAAGCCAGATTGAATGAGCTCCTGTTTGCGGTAAACAGACACGCTTGCGTTTTGGTGGCGTTGAAACTAACCAGATTGTTATCACCCCATTGGGAGAAAAGACTTAAGGTTGAGTTAATTTGCTCTGCCATTGTCTCTCTCAGATCGAATTTCATCACGACGGCTGATTAAAATGACACAAGGGGGATGACTTTCGGCTGGGCAGCGTCCGGGAAGCTACGGCACATCTTTTCGTCAAATATTCCGCAGTGTCTCAAGACGAAAGTCTTTATCCAGTGTGTGTTGCCAGTGATGACATTTGGCACTGAAACGTGGTCGCTTACTATGGGCCTCATAAGAAGGCTCAAAGTCACCCAAAGCGCAATGGATAGACTTATGTTGGGAGTTTCTTTGCGTTATCGCATCAGGAATGAGGCCATCCGCAGCAGAACCAAAGTGACCGATATAGCCCTCCGAATCGCTAAACTTAAGTGGCAGTGGGCGGGGCACTTAGCACGAAGAACCGATGGCCGTTGGGGCGGAAAGGTTCTCGAGTGGCGACCACCGTACCGGAAGGCGTAGCGTGGGCAGGCCCCCATGGTGGACTGATGACCTTGTGAAGGTCGCGGGTGTCCGCTGGATGCGGGTGGCGCAGGACCGTTCATTGTGGAAGTCTTTGGGGGGGGGCATACGTCCAGCAGTGGACGCCTTTCGGCTGACATGATGATGACGGGGATGAAGGGGATGATGACTTGGGAGTCAAATCAGCAACTATTTATAAAACATCCAAAAAGGTTTGTTTAGTTGTAGTAGTAGTATTAGTAGTAAAACTCTTCATTTTACAAATGGAGTAGTAGAAAACAAAAGGAAAGGGTAAGTGCTAAGGTGATCTTACCCCTTTAAGGGATCTCTTCCCGTATACCTTAGAGTAAATGATAGAAAAAGTAACAGCAGGAGGAGGGCTACAAAAATTCAACAATCTCAAAAATAATAAATCAATCTTTGTATTTAAGCATGGCCCTAACGGTATTGTCGTCGATTCCGCCAACGTCAAGGTTCAAAAAGGGCCCATGTTTATTGTTAATAATTTGACCGGTGACTTGAGAGCCAGGTTCACTCTAAATAAAAAAATATATGTATTTTAAAAAGCACACACACGTAGAGGGACTAACGGTATACGAGTAGGAGTGGAATTTGTAGGGTAGTACTCAAAAGTGACGTCACGATTTTCGATTGTCAAACAGTGTCCATGTATTTATTTCTAAGTAATTACAAATCTTTAAAATAACGGAAATAAATTGAAGCGTGAATTTTTCCGAGTATTCCTCGCAAGTTTTGTTTATCGCTAACTCAAGCATTTTTGTTTACTTGTGTCATCTACCGTATTAGGAACGCTAAGTGCAATTCGTGAGACTTAGCGATTTCCCTCGAGTTTACGTACTTGTGATGTCATAAACGTTGCCATAGAAACCTATTACGAAACATTTATTACACGCTAGGCAGCTTTTACGCACCACTATAAAGAAATAAAGACACTTAAAAACATTGTATGAACGCGAAAGCCCACAAACATTGTAGTTTTCAATCGAAAAACATGATGCTAAAATTTACGAGCGATTCTAGCAAATTTCAAATTACACCACAGACTATAAATCGCAGATAAACTAGCACAGATAACCAACATCTGCTGCCATAGACAAGTAATAAAATAAAACTAAACTGCATTCAAATAACGAACAATGAATCTAACGTCCGAATGGCAATGCTGACCCCTTTTCGCATGCGTTCCCACTAAAAAAAGTAATTTTAATCTCATATGCATACCGCCACCTTCTTTTATTAAGACAATAGACAAAGCAGGTTTTTTTAAAATTGTTACGTTGCGAAATTTAGTTCCGGTTGGCATCTGTTCTTTTGTTGAAATTCGGTTGACACAATTAAGGGGCCCCCAGTAAGGTCGGGTTAAAACAAAAAATAGATTGTTATGGACCGAACAGGTTTGCCATTGCAAGGGTTAAGTGAGATGTAAGTTTGAGTGTTACTTTTAAAACAGGGTTGTCAATACCATAACCTATACTTTATGTCATATTTTTCGAAAGATGCTTAATTTAAATACTGATAATTACTTAGGAGTTTTGAATTAAGTTAAAGAATTAATTGTAAATTCCTAATTTACTCCGCAAAATAGTTGAGTATATTATAAGAAACAAATTAACGTTGTATTGATAATTAAACTTCGGTCATCAATTTGTCTAGAGAATTGAGAACATGTTTGAATCTAATAATAATTAAACGTCACTATTGGTATATTGACACTTTGTAAATAATTTCAAATAGTTCTTATTTTTATTTAAGAAACACCAATTTGTAAATTGTATACGTCGTCATTAAAGTATAAATACGAACAGTCATAAACAGAATCGAAGCAGCGTAAAAAACAACTTCTTACTTTCTTGACAGTGTCAACCCTGTTTCATCCCGCATTTTAATTACAGCCTTCCCTGCTCCAAGACATTGTCCTTTCCATAATTTATTCACACATTTCATTAGAAAATCCCTCACCCAACCGAAAAGAAGCAAGACCAGTCGCAACCCTACTACTTAATCCCTTCTTAATTTAAAAAAGTTCCGCAAACCCATGCAAATGAATCTAAATTAAAATCAGAGACAATACAGGTTTCTTTTTAAAATTGTTTGTCACTGCCGTTCTCACAGTGACTGTTATTCCAAATTTGAATTTTGACGTTCGAATTGTTTTTTGTTTTTGCATTGAATATGATTGCGTTAAATTTATGCACGTTTTTGATATTATTTTAAGAAGGGTTATTAATTTAAATAGGAGAGGGATTTATTAAGATAATATTTAAAACTTGTTTTTTCTTGACGGAACAAAAATGCTTAAAATATGTCTTTGTAAATATGGTTAAGTATAGTTCAATTAGATTATATTGCTCTGGTCTTAAGGGAATTAGGTCCATTTTAATTTCTATCGAGCACACTGAATGCATCCTTGTAGCCGTTTAGTAGTTTTCTTTTTGTAGTAAAAGTGCAGTTAGCAAAATTGTATATTAGAATTGTATAAATATATATAATATATATATATATATATATATATATATATATATATATATATATATATAGTTTAAAAAAGGGTCTAAGGGGTAAAAGAAGCAGTAAAAATCGGACTTTAAATGAGCACATTTTTAATTTACTTTACGGAGGTTTTATTACTACTCTTAACGCCTTTAGTTTTAAATTTTTAAATAAATCTAAAATAAAAATTGTAAACTTGTACATTGTTTTTTTTTGGTTCATTCTGCTCAGAATCATGTTCGCGTATCCTATTGATTCTAGACTACGAAAAAATGACTCATTTTTTTATTCCACTATGCTACGTTTTTCATACAGATTAGATGGTCACACAGTGAAACCCTAAGATTTTTATTTTAATCAGAATCAATAGTACGTACGTATAAGTACACGATTTTGAGCAGAATAAATAAACAATTACAAAATTATGAATTAAAAGTGCTTAAAGCAAATAATGAAAACGGCCTGATATTTAAGTTACGCGCATTTACGTATATGAAAGATACGCGGTTATTAAATACCAATTATTATTGATACAAGTTTTTATTTATTGCCTCTATTAATTAGTATATCTGTGTGGGGTAAATCTTGAAACTGAATTTTAGAACAGTGGTCCTCTCCTCAACCGATTGAGGTAAAATTTAACATAATTATGTTATTTCGGTGACAAGAAGATGGCCATAGTAACACCTTACTCGTTACTATTATACCTCGTAATTTGTTACTACAACCATTTAACATTAATGAATTGACGTTTGTAGTGATGAGGCTAAGACGTATAGTTTGTCAAATGAAGCGATTATTAACGAATGGTTGATTGAATCGATTTTACAGCCGATTTTTGAAATGTTTTTATGATGCCTTTATGTATTTTATATCACATGATTGTATCAGTCTCCTCAAACAAAAAAATGTTACTTATTATGTATGGCGTTCTATATTTCATACAATAAGAAACATTTTAAGAAGAAATAAGAAAGACGGACATATTCTCTTAATCACGTCATCGCTATGCTGATGCCGTAACTGGTCGGTCTGTCTGTCATTTATGTCAATCAATAATTTTCGCACAAATTTTCCAACTTTACGGAGTTTTAGTAATATTTAGGTATACAGTTCAACAAAGTAGTCTTCGAACCGTTTCTAGTGTAAATTTAAACCACACCGTGAAATATGTTATGTTATGTGTTTCGCACGCCGAGTGGAATTAAAATCCGTTGTGTTACTCGCGCTGAACGCAAGGCAGAAGCAAAAGTGTCGACGCCTGCGAAGGCACCTGGCTCTTCACCGGTATCCCTGACATGTCATGCCGCAGACACGACGTTCGTGGCAGGCAGCAGCCGTATGACAAATAGGGCGCCGTCGTTGAAGGACGACGGTGTGCCGCACCCGCTGTCACCGCATAATAAGGTACCGTCCGCATCCACATCCATGTCAGCACGAAAGAAGGGGCTGGAAGCCTGGAACTAAAGGCCAAAACGAAAGGCGTTGATTGAACTTCAGTGCGATAGAGAGTGACATCTGGCACAACTACAAACAAGTAAACTAACATCTCCATAACAAAAATTCGTACTTCGAGCTGAAAGGCTCTTATGTTGTAAATGTTTTTACAGCTGTCACAGATTTTTCTCTGTCATTCTTGACAATCAATAAAATTGCGCATATTTTACAACTTTACGAATTTTTACTAATATTTAGGTTTACAGCGTCAACAGATTTTTTTTTGGTTATAAATTTATCGTTATAAAACATTTGCGTACCTAATCGATTTCTATCAATTTACGGAAATGTCTTCTAAATCGAAACGACAGACTTGGTCCCAACGCTAGTTTTAAAAAGAAAACGACATAACACGTAACTGTTTGGGTGGTGAATTATTATCGTAAAATACTCAACAACAATGAACTAAAAAAATATAACATAACTTAAATTATATTTAAGAAAAGCAAAATATAATTTTTATTTAAGTACTTGAAAAGCCCTAATATATAGCCGTGATTTTATTTATAATTCCGATAAGTCTTATGTGTTTTCGTTCTATGGGTGTTGTGATGTGTCAAATGGTTGAATTAACAGATTACAAGGTATAACCCGTCTTATTTAGTCTTATTGGAACCATCTCAATGAGTAGTTGATGACTGCGGAAAAAGTTACTCAATACTCGATAATTTATTGCAATATCACAAAAGTAGGTACAGACGTTAACTTAAAGCTACAGACCATTGTGAACTCTGTTAGGCAATAGGAGGACTTACATATGGCAATTAAAGCTTGTAACAAAAACAAGTGACTTTTTAACAAAAAAAAAATACTCCATACTTATCCACTCTTACTCGCCCTCTCCTAGTATATAATTTGAGGATTTCCCTCGATTTCTCCAAGATCCTGTCATCAGATCCAGACTTGATGACAATGAGATCAACTAGAATACATACCCTTTCAAACAAAAAAAGATTTTTTCGAAATCGGTCCAACAGTCTCCGAGTAATCGGTGAACAAACATAAAAAAATATGCCGACAAATTGAGAACCTCCTCCTTTTTTTGAAGTCCGTTAATGAATTACTTGACAGATACTTACTCGAAGGTAAAATGAGTATGCTGGTTTGAAAAGTTTTGCAACTATCCTGCTGGCCACCGTTATTGTTAATTTCTCGGTACAGCCACGAGCCTAAAGGAATAACACAACAAATCTCCTTCTCTCTCTTTCTTGCCTTTAAAAAACTCATTATCATCAGTTTCAGTGTAACCCAATTAGCACAGCGTAAATAAAACAGCTACATCACTGCCACCGGCGGCGGCAATCAAATTGTCAATTTGTGCGATTTATTGCATTAGCCGCGTAATCTGCGGGTAATAGCGCGATCAGTATGTGTCAGACGGCGGTTATTATTTTTGTACTTTCATGGTTCCGTGGATTATTTAAAAAATCTACACATTTATAAATGCGAAAGTAAGGCGACTTCCTGACTTAGTGGGGCGGGAACGATATGTGGTATTTTGTTCTTTGACGCGGTTTACTGATGTCGCAGTTATGTCGACACTTGACAAGATATTGTCCGTATATACGTTTGCGCAGTAGTAATATGCGCAGAAGCGGGGCAGTACTGTATTCGTACTGGCCCGTTTTCGCGCATCCCGCGCCAGTCGGCACTCATTTAAATGTTGACAGTTGACACTAACAGCTAACAGTTTTGTCATATCCCACCGCCTCCGCATTGACAAATCAGGAAGTGGCCTTACTCGGTCTAAGAAGATAGAAAGAAAAAATATTTGGCAAAAATCTGTCTCTCCCTGGTAACACCATTTCACTCTTAAATCACTGAACGTATTTAACGATGCAATTGTTCACAATCATAATAATTACAAATAAAATTTTACTGTAATTAGAACTATGCTGCACTAATCATAAAGTCTTAATTTCGCTACCTTTTTTCTCGTAATTAGTACGATTGTAAAATAAGGCATCGTTATATAAAATTTGGCATAATAGTGCATTACTACAGAGGCCGGGACGAAAGGGGTTGCCGGCCGAAGACATATAGATAGGATAGGTCTGAGGCGGGCAACTCCATATTTCCCGCCGAGGTATGTATAGTGCTTTTCTCAAACATGCAATGAAATAAACAACAAAAAAATCTAAGTTTTATATTTAATATGCATACTGGCAGAATGTCATGATGCCTGTGCCAGAAATTAATGTGGAATGGAAATTAAAAAAGAGGACTATGCCGGCCTAGGCCTGCAAGATTTATATGAAATTCCATTAACGACCTCTTGTCCGAGCCGCACCTGAAACGTCATACTTCGCAGCCTATTAGAAGGAACATAACATCAATATTTCATTGCATGTTTGAGAAAAAATAGTTTGAGGTCCCAGGAAGGATAAGGAATAGTTTTTGTCCCGGAAGTAATTCTTTTTCAGGGGGAGAAAAGGGGTTTGAGAATAGGTGTAATCCTATTTTCAAAACCCTATAAATATGAAAATTTGTTAACATATGATTAATGGGCGGCTGACGGATATAAATTGGGGCAAAATAATGTCGAATGATATCCTTAATATAAACATAACTACATAAAAAAGACCACATCATTGCAAAAAAGTTATAGAATTTCGTTGTTGAAGTAAATAATTACCTACCTATACTTTTTTCTATATTATAACTAATTAATAGAAATCTTATCTATTTTATGCTTTCCTCACCATATTGCATTCGTCAGCCGCCCATTAGATATGAGTATCTGTCGTGAATAGGTATTGTATTCCACAATTTTTTTTAATATAAATTATACAAGTGCGTATAGAACTTAAGAAAAAATAAATAGGTACAGAACCCAAGCGGCAAACGCTTAAAAGTAATCTAATGAAAAAATGGCGTCTGCAACTGACCATATGATTGGGCTGACTTTAAATGCCATATGAAATGCCTGAAAAAATGTATAATTGTTGCTAATCGCAAAAACAACGGGCGGTCCATTTAATGTATTGGTTAGATGTGCCGCACAACTTAAGAGAACGTGGAATAAGCACATGAGTAACAAAACGGAACTTATAGTACTTATCGATTTCCAGAAAAGTTCGTCAAAGCACGGTCGAATTATTAACAGTAAATAATTTCGTGAAACGGTTTACGAACTTGCCATTTATTCACATTTTTTTTATTAATAGGTTACTTTTACGCAATAACTTCACCTAACCGTCCAACTTAGAGGGGAAACTAGACCCTATCAGAATATTAATATAAAAAAATGACATTATAAAAAGGCATGTCAATTAGGTGCGTGCGATAACTAAGGCGTTATATTCTAAGTAAAATATGCAAAGAATACCCTACAACATGTGATACTAAGTTAATTAGCATGTAAAGACAAGCCCTAGACTGTTGCAAAGCCCATATCAGGTTACTAATACCGGAGTATCGATCGAGAATCGAACCCGGGACTTCACGTTGACATTTCATAAATAATCGAGATACTATCGTGTATTTTAATTAGATCGATTACGAACAAACGTTAGAACTGTTAACTGTAATCATATAACGTCATATTCTTTGCAAAGTAAAATTGCAAATTAGACTTTATGCGGCTTGAAATGGGTCTATATTTAAATAGCTAAATAGGAAAATAAGTGCTTTCAAAAAATTATATCCTTGCCATTAGGCAGATGTGGGCTAATATACAGGGTGATTAGTATCTGTTTACGATATAACGGGTTGATAAATTATATTAGAAATACGTTAGTTAAGGGAAGGTACAAAGTAGTCTAGTATCTAAATTGATCTAGAAGGCATGAGGAAGTGAGTAACTATAAGTTATTACTATATCATAATCCTTTTAGGTCTATTCCGGTTGGATCCTACGACGACTTCCAGACTTGAGACTTACGGTGAGATCGATTTGTCATATAGTTCTTTGATGCCGCAGAGACTTCCTCTCTTGATGAGATACTGTCAGTATAACGTTTGCGCAGTATAGTGATATCATGCGCAGAAGCAGGGCAGTATTGTATACGTATTGGCCAGTTTCCTCGCATCCCGCGCCAGTCGGCTTTCATTTGTTTGGGCGCAGTAAAAAGCGGTACTGACTAGACTGACAGTTGACACTGACAGCTGACAGTTTTCTCATACCGTACCGCCTCCGCACCGACAGATCAGGAAGTCGCCTAAGGACAGTGTCCATTTTGAAACCTAATCGAAGATTTGCCTTTTTCAGGGAAAATCTAGACCTAGTTAAAGTTAGACCGTTTTTCTCATGATGTTTTCCTTTACCGGAAAGCTTGCTTAAAATAGCAATTGATCATCATCATCATCATCATCATCATGTCAGCCAAACTACGTCCACTGCTGGGAATAGACCTCCCCTAAAGAGTTCCACAATGACCGGTCCTGGGCCAGGTCATCAGTCTACCTTGCAAAATAAGCAAGTAATTTTTAGAGACGTCATGTCATTTCGCAATTATGGTAGTAGATACTGCGGAAGGCTTTCAAGTATTCCAATTTACGCAAATATGCACAACTCCTTATTAGTAGCATAGATATCTATACGGTTTCAATGTGGCAAGCTAATAAATGAGACTTTGAAACCGTCAATTCGACTAAGTATCGGTAAAAAACTCGTTTCATGTTTGTTGCATCCTCTATATACTTGAAATGTATACCAATAAATACGATTATGATTATTCTGACACATATAGGTTTAGTGCGCGCTAAATTGATTTCAGTTGTATGCGTTCTATTGAACTAACCCCAAAGACATATGGCTGATAGGATCATGGTTCAATGGACTGCAAAAAGTCGTTACTATAAGCCTATTAGACAATAATTATTTAAATTACATACGCTTGAAAGAAACCATCTCTAAAGTTCGGAAAAATATTTTACACCACACCTTGCCAAAAAGCGCGTTTTTGGCCAAGAGGTGACGTAAAATTGTGTATATAACACGGGTCGTAAAACAGAAAGCCCTCTCTCGCATATTTATGACCCTCGAACATCTACGATATCGGCCTTTCTTTGTTTTACAACCCTTGTATCATAAATTACTATTACAGCCATCCTTATATTTTAAAACTTGGTGCGTAATATAGACACATTTGATTCAATTTCTTTCCTGGGTCGCTCCGGTTGTGGAATGAGCTCCTGACGAGATTTTCACAAGGGTTCTTCAATAAAAAGGTATACATTTTTAAAGACTGGAGTTGCAGGCGTGACCGCTTACCATCCGGCGGGCCGTACGCTTGTTTACCACCGAAGTGGTATAAAAAAGTCAAAAGTACCTTGGAATTAGGTGGGAAATAGTAGCTTTTAATTAGGTAGCCAGGTGGACCTTGACTTCCATCAATACAATGCATAAAAGTTTACCATCGACCTATACCTACCTACCCTTCTTCTTCAATATCTTTTTAGGAGGTTTTGTGACCAAAAAGTATTCTGTGTTTAAATCCAGATTATAAACTAGGTACCCCTGTGCCAATATTTTGTATATTTTTCAGCTATATTGAGTATTCAACTATCCAACTTTTTACATCCAATATAACATTGGAATGACTGACTACCAAAATCGTTAATTTAAAAATAATGTTATGAGTTGCGTCAATCTAGCTAATACTACACAGATGCGCCTAGTGAATGGTCGTAAGATACTATCAGTTTCGAAATGCTGTCCCGATTCCGATGCAACTTTGCTCCCAGGCATTGTTTGCGGAACAATAGTTTAATTGCATGGCAACCGACGCGTACGCATGTTCGGTATTACACTAGATTACTATCATGTGTAGAGCTAGGATGGGCTAGAAGAGATTTCTAAAAGTTGGACGCAAGGGAAAATCACACTTTAAGGTCCTAGCCTTAACCCTGGGGTAAGAGGAATACATTCTTACTGATGGGACGTGAAGTTAAGACACTAAGGCTGGGTTGCACCAAACCGTCTGTAATCATGAGCTGTGTTCGTTAAAATTTCAATGTATGGAAAGTTTGACAAGTTTCTATGGGCAGTTGGCCGGCGCCATATTTAACGTTGATCAGTCTGTGATCGTAAGTCGGTGCAACCCAGCCCTAGTGGTTCAAGCATGCGGCTGTCAAAAGCGGCGGTCATTTGGGGGTTCAAATCCTGGCTTATACAGGGTGTGGCCTGTAATAGGAACAAAAAATTAAACGGTAGACTATTGAGCTCTCCTGCAATTATTTGCTGCATGCAAAAAAAGGATTAAAAAAAAGTTTTTTTTTGGATTTTTTATATTAAGGCTATATAACATCACGCTGCGACCAATAGGAGCGAAGACGCGGACGAAGTCGCGGGCAACAGCTAGTACATTATAAAACGTCTTCTCGGGAGTACTCTCATGGCTCTCGAATAATTACCACCAACTCAGGTCGTCAAGAGCGGTTATCTTACAGGTCCCGCTACATAGGTCAGCCGCTTTCAAAGGGAGTTTTCGCTACTGTGCAGCGAAATGTTGGAACAACATCCCTCCGCCTATACGTCAATTAAAAAACAAATTCAATTTCAAAATTAAATACAAATTATATCTTTTGAACCAACAGAAAAACAAGACTGAGCGAAAATTCCCTCCTGTTTTTGAAAACTCGAAGCTCATGCCAATGTTTCATTTATATTTATAGAAATGTACACACAAAAATGAAATACTCATACACATAGGTACAATAACTTGAGATTACTACCTCACTCTAACATTTATACCTATAATACACGTACACACACAACGCGCACATCTATTTAATTATCCTGTGTGAAAGCGTTGTTCAAAATAAAAGGTCCTGGCAGAATACCAGCGATGTGGCCACATCATAATGCTGAACCAGCGCCTTTTCTATGCCACGACACATGGTTTTGTAATTAACTTTATTTCTAAGCTGCATATCTCTCTTTGATATTGTAACTATTTTTTGTGTTTTAATTATTTACTATATATGTCGTGGAAAAGAATAAAGAATTTATCTATATATCTACTCTGAGTTTATACTGTATAACTTATACTGCATTACATACAAGATAGGCGCTTAAGGAAAGTTACATGAACAGAGCGGTATTTTCTTCTTCTTCGTCGTTATATTCTTGCTAGAGTGGTGGTGGCCGCCATGCTGTGGGTGGCGAGCTTTACCACCCGGCACAATTCCTCTCTCATATCTGCTTGATTTGGTCAGTACCTCATGTGGGACCTGCCATGTATTTTCACCTCAATTCTGATATACACCACAAGTCGTTCACTAATTCTAAAACTGGTTAGTTAATTTTCTGAATGATAAAAGTTTCATTTAATTACAAAAATTTAACGTGTAACTGTCGCCGGATCTGATAGTATTATAGTATCCGTAGATATATTTTGTTCTTTTAATCAATCTAAAACGTCCATAGTAGTAATGAAAATTGGCGCGCAAGCATTTATTACGTAAAGTAAGTAAAGTAAAAGTGATTTATTTACCAAATTTACGTGTTTTAACAATTATTATTATCTCTGAAAACATCTTCTAAGAAGATGAATGGCCGTGGACAATGCGGACAAAAGCTAGACAAAAAATAGATTTTGAGTTTTGACTAAATTGAATTGCAGAGTTTCTCAAAGTGGGGTACACGAATCCCCATAAAAATGCCATGCAATAAAATATCTATAAGTAATCTCAATCGATCAAGAATTTATACTTTCACTTACATTATTGGAGTGATGTAGATAGTTACAATACAACATTTAGTATCGGCGGAAGCGGCTACCCTTGTTAATATTTTTCTCTTTTTAAAAGTCTGACTGAACGCCACAAAAATCTCATCGATTCATCAACTGGCCTGTCCCTCCAACCGGTTCTTACTCAAAAGCTGCCAATTTAGGACTCTTAATTACGTCTTAATTACTACAAAATTAACAACTAAAAACTTTCAGTGTACTTCATAAATATGCATACATTATAGAATGGTTTTGACGTATTGACTGGATTGGGAATGTAAAAAAAACTAATTTTTTGCTTTTTGTGACATAAATATGGCAGGTAATTAAACCTTTCTTTTTCAAGACGCTTAATGTTACGAGTATGTATTATAGATATGTATGTATATTAATTGTTGTATGTATATAATTACCAAATCCCAATATGTTCTAGTGGCATTTTCAGAAAATGGCTAAACCTTTCTGTAGCAGCTAAATCTGCGTAATTATTTTTTATTTATTAATGTTCGCCATCAGATACAATGCTATTGATTATAAACAGGAACAAAATATACGTCCCTAATAATGATTATCCCTCATTAGGGACATAGGGCTCGCAGAAGAATTCTCCATTTGCCTTGATCTTGTGCGGTTTCTTCCAGCTTTTACCATCTGAGACCAGTTGAGCCAGCCTCCTTCTCAACTGATCGCCTCCATATGGTCCGAGGACGCCCCGGCCGTCTTCTACCAGCAGATTTGATTCGCGGTTCGGATTGTTCACGCTCTTCGATCTTCGAAGAGCGTGTCCAGTCCAAAGCAAGTGTCGGATCCTTTCCAGAATCTCTTTTCTTATTGGTTTCTAATCAGTCATCTGTCACAGTCTGGCGTTTGATATGGTACGTGGCTAGAAGACCCCAAGAATTCCGCGCAGACATTTGTTGACAAACACCTGCAGGCGATTGGTGACCCAATTATAGGCAAACACAACTTTAAATAATATGACCACGCTTACATTTTGCTTATAAATTAAGTAACCTACCTATGTACCACACGTCGCATGGTGGAGTTGTATAGTAATAGATTTAAATGTGTCTAAGTGCCTATATCAAAATTGACGTACCATCATCTCCTCTCAATAATTAATCCACCACCACCACCATATCAGCCCCAGGACGCGTCCACTGCTGGACATAGGCCTCCCCCAATTTCATGGGGGGTAAATGCCATAATCGCCACGCTTGGCATGCGGGTTGGCGATCGCAGTATCTCCACCGCACTCTAGGAATGCTGCTGCCCATTCCCCGGTGGTCTCTTGGTCGTAGTTTTAGGACATACCCGGGTCCAATAATTAATCAATGAATTAGTTTACCTTCTTATCACTCCTTAGCTTGAGAGTTGAATCTGTAGGTAAAAATCAAGGAATTTTTGAATTTACGATGAATAAAAGAATCTTGTAGATTATTGAAGAATGCGTTAAAAATATAAGTAATTTATAAGTATATTAAAATGTTTAATGATGATTAAACTATTATAAATGCATATTACTATGTCAATTCTAGATCCGTGCATGGGTCTAGGTTCTCTACCAACTCTATAACTACCGTTAAGCACCAAGTCGGTTTTTACTAGGAACGTTAGATGTTTTTTTATCCGACCGCGTGTCCACTGTCGCTCGAGATATGGTACATCATTTTCTCGTCAATTGAAATAGTACTTTTTGATACAAGTGCGGCAAGTATCTTGAATTAGTCCCGAGGTAACTTATCGAGTGCAAATGACACTTCTGAATTGGTTACACATTTAGATAACGGCCCATAAAATCTTAAACACCATTGCCTATGGACGCTTGTTGTGCCCTTTTATCGTGTTGACTGTCAGAGACATATGCAGCTCCCTCCCTACTCTCAACACAGCACATTCTCAGGAGCTCTGGTGACCTTACTCACCAGACTTACCTTCACCAGACAACTTACCCACCAGGACACAACCCCGTGTATCTCTCTTCCTGTCACTCGTATTTGACAGCTTTAATCTCGATACGAGCAATATTATGACGGGAAAAGTTGACGGGAGTTGAGGTGAGTTATTATGGCGGGAGTTGATGCGGGTGGTCTGGGGGCTGACGACCCGCTAGATGGAGCACTCAAATCACTGCACCCCTGCAGTTGTACCAGCTTTATGCACGAAACCATGCATAAAGCTGGTGATAGGAGCCTATAGAGGATTCTGGTCAGCAAGAATAGGACATGATGTCACGATCCTCAGAATTGAGGGAACGAGAGATGATGTGAGCTCCGAGCGCACTTTATATAGGCTTTATCATGTGTAAGTCCTTTTCCAAGACTTCGGCCAGTGCATCCCGTGGCACAGTGGACACAGTGACCACCCCTCGAGTCGCGTGTCCCCGCCATTTCGATCGCGCGGTTTTCTAATGGCGGCCGCGTGCGTTTGACAGCTGCTCGGGTCAACGACCTCTTTATGATTGGACACTGTAATCACATTGTTCTTTTGCAAAGCCAAGACGAATTATTAGTATTCATCCTTGTCGGATATGTAGTATCTCGCTCTTTTTCTTTCGTCTAGTTGGCCTTACGTGCTACTGTGCAACTATTGTTTAACACGTTCACTGTCCCCATACAAAACGATCTGACTATGTCACTAGTCCAACATTGCATTCAGTTTGGGGATGTGATTACACAGTAGAAGCATGGACTCCTGAAAAAATTTCATGACCCTACTTTGGGGGCACCCGGACAGGGAACGTGTTAAAATCCTTACATTAATTTTATTTTTTTATTTATATAATGAAATAACAACTTACATACTATGCATTTGATTTCTCGCCAAACTGTTATGTGTGATGGCGAGGCGCGCTACTTGTTAAAGTGGCGGTATTTTTTTAACTATATATCTAGTAGTTCTTATCCTTGGTTCCTAAAATGACTTTTTTTATATTACGACAGTAAACGAGCACAGGATCTGACACCGTAAACAAAGGACGATTGGGACTCCAGAAGAATCCAAAGCGCGTTGTTCCTTTATTGATTAGTCGGTGCTGACTTGCAACAAGTGTGGGCGCACATTCACTGCTAAAATCGGCTACGTCAGTCACCAAAGAGCACATCAGTGACGCTCTCAAGAGTGATAACAGTCACTGTGGCCGAATACGGCTAGGGGTGATGATGATTATTTTGTGGATACCTACACTGTTGGGCGGGACATATTGCCAGGCAGAGTGATGGCAGGTGGACCAAAGCGTTAACGGATTGGTGGCCACGTACAGGCAGAAGAGGCGTCGATCGTCCACCGGCTCGATTGGTTAACGACATTAAAAAGACCGTGGGTCACACCTGGATGAGACTTGCACGAGATCGGGGTGAGTGGCGTACTCGAAGAGAGGCCTATGCTAAGCAGTGGGCGATTACGGGCTGAAAATGATGATGATGATGACACTGTGTTGACAGCTATAGACATATTCATGTCCCTCTCTCTAAACACAGTATCCTCGGGAGCTCTGGCGACCTTACTCACCACCAGAACCACGACCCATAGAACTACATAGTAATTAGTGATGTTATTTGTTGCGGTAATCTGTAAGGCGGATGTAAAGTCCGTCCGATGGTCTATGAGTGTTGCAAATGATCTCTGCGTCGTATTTATAGTGGTCGGCTGCGGTGACCGCTTACCATCAGGCGGGCCGTACGCTTGTTTGCCACTGACGTGGTATAAAAAAAAACCTGTTACTATCAGTCGATGAGTAGCGATAGCCTGTTATTGCAAACGTCAATGCGATATTTGCATTCGTTTGAATAGAAAAATCGGCAAGACTGATAATTGCCTTGTTGTGTTGTGACGAATCTTTTGTTACCCCGACTGTACTTGTAAAGACGGGTTCTTTCACGTAAAACACAATAGACAACATTTCAAATTTCCAAGTAGCATGAGGTCTTCACTCATTTCATTAAGTTTTTAACAAGGAACCCAGAAATATTATTTTTATAGGCATTTCGTTTTCAAGATATTTATGAAAATGTGAAGAAAGCCTACCATCGTCGTAATGACGTCACAAGGATGAATTGTGACAGTCACAATAACGCACAAAAAGAACAGCAGTACAGACAGTACACTTTTTTTAGTAAATTCGCCTTACTTGTCACTTACTCTCTTAGAATGAGGAACTTTTGATATTGATTTTTTATATGATTTACCCGGACTCGGGTATGTCCTTAAACTACGACCAAGACCACCGGGGAATGGGCAGCAGCATTCCTAGAGTGCGGTGGAGATACTGCGATCGCCAACCCGCATGCCAAGCGTGGCGATTATGGCATTCACCCCCCATGAAATTGGGGGAGGCCTATGTCCAGCAGTGGACGTCCTAGGGCTGATGTGGTGTGGTGGATATGATTTATATTTTAAAATGAAATTGGGATATTTTCGAGAATTTCAAAATGTGATTATACTTAATTTTTCATCCTGTATTTGATTTGATCGGGAAAATAAGCCCGCCTAAAAAAATGAAATGTTGTCAAATCAATTGACATCCGGTGCAAGCACATATGTAATGCGATTGCCTAAAGTGCCATTGCGGCCTACTTCCGTGTCCGGGCCGGCCCGTTTTCTATGACAGCAAACGCAACGGCCGGCGTATTTCCCTAGAAGAAAAGGCCCGGACACGGAACGTCCTACTGTGAATCATCCTTTACCGAATAAACTCCATTTATTTCAGAGAAGAGAGAGTGAAATATTCAGAGTCGTTTTATTATTTTGTATTAAGGATAACGGAAATTTTAAGTAATGGACACCTGACCACAGAAAGGTGCAAATTGACGACATGAATTCTAATTATAATATGTATATGATACGTCCTTTGCATTGTGTCAAGTACCGTAAATTATAGCGATAAAAAACAGTTTTTTTTTCATGGTAACTAGCTTTTAACCTCGTGGCAAAAAACTGTATAAAAAAGTAATCAGAATTAAATAAAAGTTCGATCGTGTTATGGAGTTCCGTGGTAAAGGGTTTTTTATCAATTACTTAATACATATTTATACATTAGACAACCGCTTTGGCTTAGTTGGTGCTGACCCAGCCTACGAAGCTGGAGGTCCATGATGGTAAGCGATTATCGCCGCCCATGGACACCCGCAACACCAGAGGGATTGTAAGTGCGTTGCCGGCCTTTAAGATGGGAGTACGCTCTTTTCTTGAAGGTTTGAAGTTCGTATCGGCCGGAAATACCGCAGGCCACAGTTCATTCCACAGTTTGGCTGTGCGAGGCAGGAAGTTTCTGAGGTAAACAAGGTTTAGTTTGCCTTTAGGGTTGGAAGATCAGATGTCAGTCGTTTTCGTAAAACTAGAAGGCGTCAAATTTTGGCATTAGGTGCCAAATCGGACCCCGGAATCCTTTAAAAAACATCCGTGAAAACGACATAATGATGATGATGATGAAATAGGAATTCCGCCATGTACCGATAAATAAAATTTCTGTATTTATTAGAATGTAATAGAAAATATAAACATTATTTCACAATAAAAAATGCAACAAATTATAAACTCAATCTAGAAACAAATCAAAAGATAGTGATCATGAATCGGATCATTCCTTTGATATGTCAAAACAAGTAAAGGAACTATTTAAATGCAAAAAATTGGCAAAAAAAGGGTTAATAGGTGCACTTGAAACCAACGGAACTATTCGCACGGAACTAAATTCGGAACCAAGAAGGTTCACACTTCACCCATTTTACACCATCTTTTGTTTCGTGCACTTTTATTTTTTAATTTAGTTACACGGTTGAAACGGCTTTAAATCACGTTATCAAAGCCAGTAGTCAAATTTCGTTCTTTGTTTCATTGTAGTGTCACAAAACTCGAAAACGAAAGGGGATTTTTTGCAACATTTGAATATAAATGTATTTCTCTATTGTCAATCTATTTTTTTAATTACAAGTAGCGTGGGGTCATTTTTCATGCATCGCTTGCTATCTGATTTACCTGCTATGGTGACGTTTTTTTTTAAGAAAAAAATAAAAATGTGCCCTTATTTTAATATTATATTCCTGTGACATTTTTTCTTATTATTCTAAAAATAGTTGGATTGTGATTTACTATAAGGGAATAGCGTTTTAATAAACCAATGCAGGAAAATATTTATAAAGCGGTAATAATATATTGTGTGTATTGCCTAAGCGTATGTATTGCCTAAGCGTATGTATAACAGTAATAGAATGATATCACCAAATCGTTGCAAAATGTTCTTCATACGTATTTAATATAGGCTCGTCATAGTCATCAAACATTCATCTAGCTAGCTCCGTCATGCATTTTTGTACTTAAACAGATTTACAGGTAAAATAATCAATGTAAATGAAAAAATTGGCTCTGTATGACTATTTTAGCTGCAATATTGTAATTATAGCTGTTAGTTCTCCTTATATAAATAAATAAATAAAAAATTATAGTTAAGTACCTAATTTTTAGTACAGTATTTTGTACCCTGAAGTAATCTGATAAACGTATTTAGTTTTTACCCAGGAAATAATATCCATAAATTAAATATAATTATTTAAAGCTTACCCTATGTAAACGTCTTTATTATTATTGTAATTCGTTAAAATATATTATTAATTAGTACCTGTCTATGTTTAAAAGTTCTTTTTTAACTATTTATGGGTTTGCTCACTAAATCACCAGCGTTTTTCCCCATTGTATCTTAAAGGAACCCGAGCTCCACTTAGAAACCCAAATTCCAAGTTTTGTAGTAGGCGCTAGTTTTTAAGAGAGCGACAGCCATCTGCCCTTCCCAAAGGAAAACTGGACCTCGTTGGAATTAGACCAGTAATTTACCTGCACCGAAGAACTACCGTCACAAAACAAATTATTTATTTCGGGACCACGTACTGGAAGGCGCAGCGTGGGTCCTCCACCTGCCACAAGGTAGACTGAAGACCTGGTAAAGGTCATGGAGTCCGGTGGATGCGGGTGGCGCGGATATTTGTTCTTGGGTCTTGGATGTTTTCTATGTATTTATGTATATAAGTATGTATATCGTCGTCTAGTACCCATATTAGGTACAAGCTTTGCTTAGTTTGGTACTAGGTCGATTTGTGTAAGATTGTCCCTCAATATTATATTATATAATATTCCTTCGCTAATCCGTTAAAAAGTTCTTTAGCGGAATACTTACTACGCTGGCTCAGCGACCTAAAGTAGATCTTGGTCTCCGGCACTAAGACACTCCACTTCTTTAGCAGAATCGCAATGGAATATTATTCTAAAGACTTATCGTGGAATTCCGAAAAGTATCGCATGATTCCATCGATTAACTGCTATATATTAATTATATCCTTTTAACTGCTTACATACCGTAAAATGGGGTGAGTAGGGTTCGCGAGGAGAGTTGGGTTATGAATGGGGAGAGAAGGGATGAAAGAGGGGTGAGAAAAGATTTTAAGGCTACTGCTACAAAAATAATGTATTCCAATTTAAAATGGAGCTATATTAATACTCATAATTAAAAAAAAAACGATCCAACAATCTTCCAAAATCACCTTTGTATGTAATCCCATCTCACCCCAATTACGAGGGACTACGGGGTTAGGTGGGATTTCCGGTTTATAGTCAAAGTTATGAAATGGAACCATCCAAAATAAAATAAAAACTAAAATATAAACTTCCGGAACACTTATTATATACACCATTCAGTTTGCATAGGTAAAAATAAAATGTTATCGAGGTTCGAGTGTCAGTTTTGTCCCTACTCACCCCATTTTACGGTAGTCATATTTTTACTTAACCACCGTGCTTCTTATGCTATCAATAGATATTTTTAGTATCATGTTTTATTTAATCCCCTTTCTTAGCTTTTGTGTCGTTAAGTGGCCATTATGGGGGCTTCGGAGCGTTTAATTCAGTTCCATCAAAGAGCTTTATGCCTTCAATAGGTATTGGTCGGTGTGGTATTTGAGAATAAGAAAAGCAAGGCTCAGAGGCCGTTGGGGCGTAAGGAAGCGTTGGCAGCTAATAAGCGTTATATCAGGTTACTTCGAGCATGCAGGCATAGAATAAGATAATACGTAGGTTCTAGCTTTTGCTTGTGGTAATTTTTGATAAAAAGAAGTTTATAGTTGCTACATTATACACAATTAATAACGGACAGTTAAAAATTATCATAAAACTTTTATTTTTAATTAGCTTAATAAATTGACCCACTGCTGGGCAAAGGGCCTGGATTTCCACACATCTCTGTCCCCTGCAATCTCTGGCCAATCATTTGCGAAAGCGTCCAGGTCATCCCGCCATCTCCGCCTGGGCCTAACTCGCCACCTTTGTCCCTGTGGCAACCACCAAGCCAAATGCCAATGAGCCCACCTCTGTGGATGCATACGGCAAACATGGCCGGCCCAGTTGCATTTGAGGAAGGCGAACCTAAAAACCTACCAAACTAAAAATAAATAATTAAACTAATACAAACTTAAGAGTGCGCAGTACGCTTGGTTCTCCATACAAACGTATTTATGCTCTCATTTTAAAACGCCAAGCTACAACAACATGAAACTTTGTATACACAATGTGATCCGGCATATCTAGGTCGGAACATAGTTTCTGTTGCTTGAAATTGTAATGGAGAAAAAATACAGCGATTATTAAGGTTTTCATACAAGCCGTAAAAAACTCAAAAAACCGCTGTATTTTTTTTTTACAATTTCTAGTAACAGAAACTAATTTTTGACCTAAATATGCCGGATCCCATTGTGTATACAAATTTTCATGTTATTCTAGCATGGCGTTTTAAAATGAGAGGGTAAATACGTTTGTATGGAGAACCGAGCCAGACCGAGCGTACTGCGCCCTCTTAACAAAAACCTGACCCATTAAGCTGCTACCAGTGAGTAACGTTCCTAAAATACTGGTGGCATTACCACGTTGAATGGCATCGCTCAATCTCTGTGCCAAATATAGGCCAGCACTTTGATCACGTTTTGCGTCGAGTCGTCTTGACTTTATAGATTTTATGGGCTCTCGGTCCCCGCGTCTTTGTTAACTTCTTCTAGGTACAGTCGTCATCAAATCTAATTTGCTCAAAATTATCTGAATATGTGCTCTTAACCCTAGACAATAAAGCTGTGTTCCGAATGACCACCTTGTTAGCTCCGGACATCTGGTGACTACTAGAGACAAGAGCAAAAATTGTATCGTTTTAATACTGTCGATATTACCTACACCCTTAATCCACCGTCATAAGAACTATGGGGAGATATATATTTTTGAGTAGGTATACATACAAATACAAAATAATATATACAAATACGTTTATTTCGTTATCACAGGTAATAATAATAATATAGCTGTTACATTGGTGTTTCCAGTACGAAAACCATGATGAGCCCAGTAGGCATACGAAAATAAAATCACAGTTAGGTCAATATGATATGAAATGAATGCATTCAACTTATAATTTTATACTTTACTGTAATATACGTAGATGGTTGGAGTACCTAAATTACTGCACTACATCTGCATAAGGCGGGAGATAGGAGCATAGGCTCATATCAAATGTAATTTTAGATAGTCATCATCATCATCCTAGCGTTATCCTAGGAAGCCCGGGGTCTGCTTCCGCTACCTACTCCCAGAATTAGCGTAGGCACTAGTTTTTAAGGAGGTGACAGCCATCTGACCTTCCAGCCCAAGGCGGAGACTATCAGGAGGAGTCTGGTCAGCAATAATAGGATGTGATGTCACGATCCTCAGCATAGAGAGAACAACTCATGATTATGATGACTGTAAAATAGAGTGGTTGTGTGTTTAACTTTTACAATACTGGCTGTTTAGCATTATTTTTGGGATCGAGCTGTCTGAAAACTTAAATGAATAAATGAAAGTCGAAGAAAAATTTGCACTTTTACAGTTTAATATTCACAATATGGAGCCCAATTTAAAGAAAATGGTTTCAGTAACCCCGCATTATTTTTAAACGAGCTATCCAATGATAGCCCATACAATGGGTTTTGCAAGAAAAATTGCATCTCCACTTTACGAGATACTTTAATTTTTTTTCAAAATTTTAATCTATCGTTTTGTTGGTGTGATAAGAACAGTTTTCTAGTAGCAACGGTTACTGAGCTAAGCGGACAGTCGGACGGACGGACATGGCGAAACTATAAGGGTGCCTTGTTTACTACGGAACCTTAAAAAGGTAAGTCCATCGCCATCCAAACGTGGTAACGCGTAAAATGTGATGGGTACCTGTTGCACCCGGAACTACTAGCGGTAGCGGTAGGTATTAAAATTGTAATTAATAATGTGTGCATTAAATCGTTACGAAACTATACTACAAATTTTTACTAAGTACCTAGGTATAGTTTCAAACTAATGAATAAAATATACTAGCTATTAGTGTGTCACATATGTTATCCTATCCGCTACTTTTGCAACTGACTGGACCTGTCGAAGTTACGCAAATAAGAGAATATTCCTATGTTCATGTAATTATAAAGCCACCGGTAGGGTATTTAGCGCCTTCCTACAATTGAGTGGAAATTCAGAATCACATTTATGTTGAACGCATAATCAGCCAAAGACCACTTTACGACTCTATTATTTGTATGAAAAGGTTTATAAGTAACAAGTTACGAACTACTTTCTTGGCTTAATACGTACTGTACCTAATACGAGTACGTGCTTACCTACAAGCATTCGCCAGAACACTTATTTTGCTCGAATGTAAGTAGTTGTGTAAATAACAGGAAATTTTATACCGAAACGATCACGATTTTTTTCATAGCGGTACCATACTTTCGAAATGAACCCCACTGCAGAACCGACGCCATTAAAATGTTTAATTCACAACAAACCAGTAACGAAGCAAAAATAAAAAAAGCGAATTCCGCGTCTCTTTGAAACAAAAGGCCCTATAAAATCTCCTGCAAACTTCAAGTACCCATTTTGAATTTCGAGCGGGAGCCACGCTAGTGCACGCACACATGCACGATTCACCCCCTATATTAATACAATAAGACGACTCGGATGATAAAGCAGTGCTTAGTTTCGCTACTCCACGGTAGATGGCACTGTTATCAATGTTAAAAAATATTATATTTGTTTTGTTTTCTTTTTTCCATTGATATAATTCCGCTATATTATTTTTATGATTAGTATGTTAAATTATTTTCTTTTTCTTATTTTTACCTCTGCATCAATTTCTTACTTTGTATTGCTTGTATTGCTATTGAAAGAAAGTATTTCATAGAAACAGAACTAGATGGCGCTACCAGTATCGTTTCATTATCTTAAAATCCCATTTGGCGCCCGTACGTGACTTTCAAAGCAAAGTGTCTCATTTTCCATCTAAATTGCCTCTCGCGTCTTATTTGGTAGGCTTTTACGCATTCAAACTCATTTCTCTCCTCTTTTATGAGAATATACGCACTTTGGCCGTCCTAATAAGAAATAGATGCGGTGCGAGTGAGATTCAATTATAGTCTTATTTGGATATTTGAAAATGTGTTATTGGAGTTTGAATTGGTATTTAATAATAGAGGCTTAATTTATATATAAAACAGGGTTTTTTTATATTGCGAACGTAATCTTATACAATACAGCAGTGACCTACACAAAAAACAGCATTGTAGGTACAAAAAAATAAACAAAGATACAGGGTTAAAACCTACCTACCTTCCACTCAATTGCTCAAAGGTTAGCTGGAAGAGATCCCTTATAGGGATAAGCTCGCCTTTGTACTTTAACGCTTTGTGACCTCTTTATGTTTCAACTTGTAATTGTGTACAATAAAGTGCTTACATACATACATACATAAAACAACAGACGGACTAATCACTAAAGAGTGATCTGTTCCAGACAGAAAGAGTGATCTATTTTGGTAGTGATGTAATTAAATTAATATACCTGAGTAGTAAGTAGATAGTGCAAAAACCAGATAAATATCATCCCATCAAAAACACACAATACAAACACTTACAATACAAGTCACATAACGCAATTCTATTATTTGTTTATACACTAGCAGCTCTTGGAGCTGATGCGTGTACTATATCACTGCACTTGTGTTTATTTTGCACTTGATAAAGTAAAATATGTATCCAGTCTATTCTTGAAAGAGTTCACCGACGGTGCACTAACAACAGTTTCTGGTAGAGAGTTCCACACATTTACACACGATGCGACAAGATGTGTTTCCTAGGATTGCTAGCACACAGAGGTTTGATAAGTTTTTTTAGAGTGTCCTCTCAGTCTTACATTCTGGCTTAATGCTGGTTATAATGTTAAACTTATTCGTTCAAAACTATTTATTCTGTACCTGTCTATCTATGGGTGCATCTTACCAACAAATCAGTCATATTCATATTCATATTCATTTAATCGTATCAATCACACATCGTCAGGTTACAAAAAAAAATCGCAAAAAAAAACGCTTAAGTAACAGTATTTTATCACTAATACTAAGTATATATTTATATTTTCGTTAATAGACTGACTTGGCCATTTCACTTAATAAGTAAAATAGTCCTGTTAGAGTAAGCGTCGTGGAAGTTAATCCTCACATAGGTAGTAGACTCTTATTCGATATGTTCTATAAAGTGACGGAACATAAAGTTATCGACTCTAAATATAATACACTATCTAGAACTCTTCAAATACACATCATGTAAATGAACTTATTAATAAAATGCATTGCGCTATCACTATTTCATCATATCAGCCGAAGGACGACCACTGCTGGACATAGGCCTCTCCGAAAGATTTCCACAATGACCGGTCCTGTGCCACCCGCATCCAGCGGACACCCGCGACCCTTACCAGGTCATCAGTCCGCCGTGCGTCCGTCACTATTTACGTATACCTGGAGCGACTGTAACAAAAAATCTGAAGTTAAATTTAATCGTTATCTACTATCTAATTGGAATATAAGAACTAACAAGATCACATAAGAATTAGTAGTTTTATTCCTTTACACCTAGATTCATATCCCGAAATTGGATAGGCACAACACAAAATATAAAAATTATATAAAGCGTCAACTCATATCGAAAGCATATTATAGCTCACATGACTACATGAATGATAAAACACCGTGGGATTAATTGTGACTGAAATATTAATGAATTAATCATTATGGCATTAGATATTAATATGATCTTTTTTTTGATATTTTGATTTTATTCTAGAAACTGTCTAGATTTCTATTTTTTATATATTTTTTATTATTAATATTATTTATGTTTTGACGATCCTATTGTGAATTTTACTACAAAATAATTTCTTACTTTGACATGTCTACAACAATACAATATTTATTATAAAGAATAATAATAGCATCAATAAATTGCTCTAAATAATTAATTAATATATACGTTAATACATGTTATAACTGACGATACGAAAGTGCTTGTTGCTAGGCCTATTTGAATAAAGAATATTTTGACTTTGACTTTTGACTTTGACTATAACGTTTGCCAACACAGGTTACAACTACGTACAAAATCACTAGGTATCTCAAATTTAAGTATTAATTTTTGTTAACAGCTTAAATTAAACCATTTGGTATTGGTATTCTATTATTCATATTATAGGTACTATAGGAGCGCTCGTGGCCCAGTGGCGCCTGCGTACCGCGTGAGGTATGAGAGGTTAAACAACGTCGGTCCAGGTCAGCTCTCGGATGACGCCAAGTTAGAGGCCTTCGGCAGGCTTGAGAACTTCAAACAGTAAAGTTGGCATTCACTTGACAAGCCTAATCCCAATAAGGTCTAGTTGTCTTGGTTTGGGAGGTCAGGTGGCAGTCGGTCCCATTAAAACTAGTGCCTACGCCAATATTTGATATAATATTACAAGTAGTAAGTTTATTATTACAAGTAGGTACCTAAATATTATCTAAGTTATTTATGATTAGGTATACAAGTCAGTGAAGTCACGTTTCATGAATTTTTCATGCATACTTTTTTTGCCATAATTTCATCGAAAATTATATATAATTAACGTTTCCTTTTACTTAATTATCATACTACATCCAACAGCATAACTATTATATTCCTATACCTACAAAAAAACAATAAACCACTAGTTCATTATAACATCATAACGTTTCCTATTCCAGTGTGCGCTAACCTTTACAATCAATAACAAGTTTAATAAACATATCTATCTCTTTCTGACCCACTAAATTGCCCATAGTGTTTTTTTTTGCACATGTTTCCGAGACCCCACCCCTTTTTTGCCGTTTTTTGCGCGGGGTGTTTTTTCATACGGCGTAGTTGCGCAAGAGTGGATCGGGCGAACAACAACTATAAATAGGTACGTTTTTTTTTTCAACTTTGCATGGTATAATTTTGTATAGATGATTACGTAACGTTTCCGAGCGTACGTTGGATTGATATAAAGTCATTTTCTAAACTGCAAATGAGAGATGGACCTAACGTAAATTCTACACATTACATAATCATTATAATCAACTAGCAATAGCAGGGTAATCACGTAGTTTTTTGGAATGTACGATAGGTAAAAGAGCACGGGCATTTTTGTATGGATTTTGGTCTCAAAAGCAACAAAGCTGAGAGGTAGGCCATTAGATAGGTCTTTAAAACTATTACATTTCGTTCTATGGGCACCAAGTTGAATTCCATTGCAGATATTCATATTTTAGTCAGAGTAAATACGAACTAATAATATTAGATTTAAGGATGATTCACAGTAGGCCGTTCCGTGTCCGGGCCGGTCCGTTTTCTTCTAGAATCTAGAGAAATACGGCGGCCGTTGCGTTTGCTGTCATAGAAAACGGGCCGGCCCGGGCACGGAACGGTCCACTGTGAATCATCCTTTAAAGACCTATTAAATGACATAACTGTAAGCTTCGTTGGTTTGAGGACCATTATGTCGCAATTCGTATTTTAGTCACTCGTACAGTCAGCATCAAAAGTAGTTACCCATTTGAAAAGTTCAAAAGTCTTTTAAAAAACCGACCAAGTGTGAGTCGGACTAGAGCACGGTGGGTTCCGTACCAGAAATAGTATTTGTTATTATTGTGGCAATAAAAATACAACATCTGTGAAAATTTTAACCTCCTTGCTATTACGGTTCATGAGATACAGCAAAAAACGCCAACAACAACTCTGTTGTATGGGAGCACCCCTTAATTATTATTCTTATTTTGATTTTAGTATTTGTTGTTGTAGCCACAATAAAAATACATAATCTGTGCAAATTTCAACTGTCTAGCTATTACGGTTCTTGAGATCTAGCTCGGCCAGTGGTAGCCATGAAAAAGGGCTATAATATCACGTTTTTTGTATGGGAGCCCCCCTTAGTTATTATTATTTTGTTTTTAGTATTTGTTGTTATAGCGGCAACAGAAATACACAACCTCTGAAAATTTCAACTGTCTAGCTATTACGGTTCTTGAGATACAGCCTTGTGACGGACGGACGGACGGACAGCGAAGTCTTAATAATAGGGTCCCGTTTTTACCCTTTGGGTACGGAACCCTAAAAAAGGGAATAAGAACTTTTGACCCCATCATATGCATAGTTACTTTTGATGGTGACTGTACCCTACTAGGTACAAGCTTTGTTTCGTTTGGCCGATTTGAGTAATTGCCCCCCAATATTTTTTTATTTAGTCAGAGTACGAGTCAACAGAAGATTTAAAGACCTATTTATCTTTAAAAATCTTAAAATTTCATAAACAAGCTGAAGTTTGATTTTTTCCGAGTGTTTTATTATGATATGAAATGAAATGAAATGAAATATTTTATTAATAACATAGTTACATGTCACATTTTTACTCGTAATTATTATTCTTTCGTTTCGTGTGTACGAGTGTGATAATTGTATTATAAATTTAATCATATAATTAGTTTAGGTATATATTAAAATATAAATTACACTGTCATAGGTAGACTTAAAAATTCGTCATAACTATAAAATACCATTTTCATTAGCCACATCTGAAGCCCATTTTTAAACGCGGAGTTAGTAGCTGCATTTCTAATTGTGGCGGGCAATCGGTGATACGTTTATTGTTGTTGGTTACGTTAAAAAAATATTTAGTGCTGTAAATTACCCTATTTAAAAATACCTGTACCTAATATTGTAAATGTATTGTGACATAGTTTAACGATAAGTGTGTTATACCAAGTTCATTAAATCAGGCAGATAGTACAAAGGGTTTAATTACATGTACGCATTAAGGGCCAGAGTTACGCATTTTTATCGAGCTCTTTGTGCCCGGGCAGGACCGTGGCGAGATCGCAATCGCAGAGTACAGATAGCATATTCGAATTTCAAATAGAGTAAATTCACTGGTAGTGTATGCATATGGTCTTGGTCGTAGTTTAAGGACATACCCGGGGAGTGGGCAGCAGCATTCCTAGAGTGCGGTGGAGATACTGCGATCGCCAACCCGCATGCCAAGCGTGGCGATTATGGCATTTACCCACCATGAAATTTGGGGAGGCCTATGTCCAGAGTTGGACGTCCTAGGGCTGATATGGTGGTGGTGGTGGTATGCATATGTATGTATATATGTATTGCTATATATGCTTTATTGTAGATAAAACACGACCAAATGAGAAACAAACAAAAAGTAGACGCACAAAGGCGAGCTTATCCCTTTAAGGGATCTCGTCCAGCTAACCTTTGAGCAAATGAGTTCATCAAAAACAAGTGGAAGATGACTATAAACAACCTGTGAATTAAGTACCGAACCAAATTAATACAGAACAAATTAATTAGAATACCGACACATCATCTGAACATCAAATAGGATTATAAAAATGAGAATCAGTATATCAAGAGCAAATACGATTAAATACTTTCAAATCAAAGTCAAAATATTCTTTATTCAAATAGGCCGAGCAACAAGCACTTCCGAATCGTCAGTTATAACATGTAATATTAACATATATATTAATTAATGCTATTAAGAGCAATTTATTGATGCTATTATTATTCTTTAAAATAAATATTGTATTGTTGTAGACATGTCAAAATAAGAAATTATTATGTAGTAAAATTCACAACAGGATCGTCAAAACATAAATAATAATAATGAAAAAATCTATAAAAAACAGAAATCTAGACAGTTTCTAGAATAAAATCAAAATGACAAAAGAAAATCATAAGATAATATTAATATCTAATGCCATAATGATTAATTCATTAATATTTCAGTTACCTACAACTATTATTATTACTTTATGTATTACTTACAGCCCAAGACATAAATGTGTGTGAGAGAATATAAATAATGTTTATATAAAAGATAAATAGGTCGATATACGCGGGTTAAAAAAAAAAACAATATAATCATAATGAAAAAAAAAAAACAGGAGTCGGACAGCCATAATCTTTTCAATGTAGCCTTGAAGGACGCTACAGATTGAGATTGCCTCACGGATACCGGTAACTCATTGTACTCTTGACTCAAGACTAGCTTAAGCCTAATGAATATACTAATAGTGTCAAGTAGATTGTGTACTGAATCATGTTTATAACTTTTTGTGTTCACAGTGAGAGATGGTTAAGGGCCTGAGTATTTTTATCATACGAATACGATGTATTTTAGTGACTGTTTCTGTTTTATATCCTTAATAAATTATTTTACAGTACATATGGTGCTATTTTACCGCACGAGTGCCGTAATCAGCAGATTACGTGCATATGTCAAAACTTTAAAGAGCCATATGTACTGTAAAACGTTGTACGATACACGTGCAAACAGGTAATTCGCAACTCGTGTCGATTTAAAACACTCCCTTCGGTCGTGTTTCAATTTATCACCACTCGTTGTGAATTTCCTGTTTTCTGCACTTGTATCGTAATGTACTATTAATAAATATGTATGTCGCAGCCGAATTGTATCGCCATATTACAAAACAGGCCGTTTCATAAATGCTTGTAAAAAGGGTCGGCAGTGCGCAATAATTCCATAGGCTACGGTATATATATACCATTAAGCTGGCCGATACCCTATAAAGAAAGAAACGTCATAGCTCCTCGTAATAACTAATAGCATAGTAAACAGAACAATATTCCTTTGCGGTACCGCTAATAAAGAACGCTTCAATTACTTTTAATAGATAGTCAAATATGCTACAACAATTTAAAATAAATTTTACTATTAGTAGGTAGTTGTTTTGCAGTTGTTACTCGCCTACCTACATAGATAATCTGGGTATGCCGTAATTGAATGATCATTAGGTTCGCACAGATAGCTTCTGAATGTAAATGCGCTCAGTTTCACATCACTCTGAGCCAACTGAGTGGAACTTAACTAGTCCGTAGTGCCAATAGCACTTGTGTCCGCAATTGTACGCCTACGATTTATAAATATTCACCTTAGGCCCGAATAAAAGGTGTTTACAAATATAAATGAATATTTGTGAACAATCTTACATAAATCAAACTATGCAGCGCTTGGATACTATGCGACAGATATATAAATACTTAACTTCATGCATAGAAAAATTCTAAGACTCATTTTAAGAGGCATTTCTGTCTTCGTCTTAACATGAACATTGACAGTTAATTTTATGTCGTGTCTCTGTAATATGGTTGCGTCAGATGTGAGCGAACATAGTAGAGGGGTGTACAGTTTAAGATTCGTTGTACTCTGCTTCACCCCTTACTTAAGATGCAGGGCATTGTTAAATTCCTTTCTTATCTAACTATAACGAATTAAAAGCCTAGGACGTGAGAAGGAATTCAAAAAGAATTTGCCATTCAAGGCAGTGGCATGGTTTATTGTACAATTAAGATGGCCCGAATTATTGTAGCTATAATGAAGGCATCCGAACTATTGCGCTTGCGCCGATGGTGGCACAAGGTGTAGAAGTAGCGTTTACTTGTACCACAGACCTCGTGCCGCCCATATTCAACAGATTATACAGTCCATTCCAATCGAGAATAGATATGATAACTAGATGCTGGCCAAGAGCAATCCCATTTTTAATAAAAAATAAATAAATATATATACCTATTATAGCCAATTATAAACATAAGAAACAGTACATCTTTGTACTCCTTTCTTTTCGTTGTTTTTGTCCTTTTGCATCTATTTATTCTTATTTTTAACTGTTTGATATTACAGACTGAACATCTCCGTAATTACTTATTTTTACCTGTATTAGTCTGAGATTAGAGACTCTATACACCTCTGTAATATTGTATTCAGAGACGCTTCATCTCCCGTCCGTATGTGCCTATCAGTTAGTAGTCTGTCGTTCATTACCATTACCACTGTTGTCATGTCAAAACTTGAGGCTTACTTACCGAATCATACATTTATTTTGATTTTTGATATCAAACTTATAAAGAAGCGTTCGTATTGTTTCATTTAATTATAATTAATATATTATAGTATAACTTTTTATACCACATCAGTGGCAAACAAGCGTACGGCCCTTCCAATGTTAAGCGGTCACCGCAGCCTAAGGACCCCTGCAACACCATTGATGTCACATGCAAGTTGTCAACCTTTAAATAATAAATACACTCTTTTCTTGAAGAATTTCATACTGTAGTCCCTCCGGAAAACGTCTGCGATAAGTTCAGCGGATGATGATTGCCATTTTGTCACTTATCGTCGTGGAAAAAACGCCCGTCACTCTCGCGCTCGCATACTTGTCAGAACGTGAAGAATCCACGACGATAAGTGATAAAATCATATTATTGGACGACCTGCTTAGCCTAGTTAGTAGTGACACTGCCTCCGAAGCTAGAGGTCCCGGGTTCGAATCCCGGCCAGGGCATTATTTGTGCATTTAGCACGGATTTTGTTCTTGGGTCTTGGATGTTCTCTATGTATTTAATTAAGTATGTATTTATCTATATAAGTAAGTATATCGTCGCCTAGTACCCATAGTTTAAGGTGTGCTTAGTTATGGACTAGGTCGATTTGTGTAAGATTGTCCCCCAATATTTATTTATTATATTTATTGATTTAAACTTGCCTTAAGTAAAAGGGACTTCATCATAATCATCAAAAATAATTTTACCTTATCTGCGATCCATTCCGCGATTCGCTTATACCTTGTGCCAAATGGCGATACTACTAAGATGGTATCCACGGCGATCATAAGATAAGACTAAAGTGCTAAAATCCTCTATCCATAGACTACTGTTAAGATATCGAATACAGGTTTTATTTAAAATTACAACGAGTAAAACTGCCTGTTTTATTTTTAGTTAACATACTTTATTACAGCTGGAAAAAATACGTCCTAAAATGAAGAACCTTATCAATATAGACTTGGCTTAAAGGACTCGCATCCAGGACACAAAAATAAAAAAACATAATTTGCGTGCGTGTTATTGAATATATTTTAATTATTTAAGAGGATATAATGCTCGGCGTCGCACGATGTGGTGAGAAATCCCTGGCTGTCTGTTTCTTTTAACCCCCGACGCAAGGCAAGGGGGGTGTTATAAGTAACAATCTGTATTTTTATATATCTGTGTATACGTGTGTCTATCTGTGTTTCTAGCGATGGTTCTTAGACATGTTTTATCAAAAGCGGTTTAGCTGTTTTTGAGATAAATAATAATAATAATAGGTAAAGCCATTTATTTCCAATAAATAAATAATAACCTATCATATATTTATGTATTGTGTTATAATACTTATAATTATAAATGAAATTAGTAAAATGTATAATTCGATAATAATACTATTAGAGATGAACTCAGTAAAATGTAAGTAATTAGATAATAATGAATTTCACTAATATGTATAAATATATGATAGGTTTCTGAGATATAGAAACTTTAAATTAAAAATGTCGGAAAATTTAAAAAATTCCAAGTTGGTTAGTTATTTCTCATTCGTCTAGTTTGGACTAGATCTAAATCCAAATGCCTGTCTGTTTCAAGGGTCAGTCAGTCTGGTATAGCAGACAATGTGGAGGTTGGACTCCCCAACACTATGATTCTGTAATCAGGGAAGTTAGAAATAAAAGTTATGCAGCCCTTTTTACTACAGCCGACTGTACTATCGAGAGCTCAGAGCTGCTACCGCGAAATGAAAATGAACGAAGTTCGTATATCTCTCTTTGTCGCACCAATATGCAAGCGCGACAGTCAAACTTCGTTTGCGTTTCGCAGTAGCAGCTCTGATGTATGAGTCAGAGAGTTGCCGCTGCGTTTTATCACTCTGTGCAGTTGGTCGAGCTATGGACGGTCGGCGCACAGATATACGGGGCATTGGGGATTCAGGTGATTTTAAATCTAAATATATAAAAGAAGAAACTGACTGACTGACTGACTGACTGACTGACTGACTGACTGACTGACTGACATATCAACGCACAGCCCAAACCGCTGGTCCTAGAGATTCCAAATTTGGCACGTAGGTTCCTTATAAGGTCTAGGGGTGCACTAAGAAAGGATTTTTCAAAATTCAACCCCTAAGGGGGTGAAATGGGGGTCCGAAGTTTGTATGGGGAAACAAGATTAGTTGGACTATTTTATTCGAAACTTCACAGGAGTATTTCTAACGATAAATGAGTAAATACGTGTTTCAGGTTTTTTGAGAAATCAACCCCTAAAAGGGGGAAATCTGGTGACAAATTCTGAAAATCGACATGGGTATTGTTTTTATGATATACCGGGTCGCTGATAACGAAAACAACAATGATTTTAAAATCTCACGTGGAGGACGTGAAATACCATCCCCTCTGTTGGGGTGCGAGGGGGATGAAATGTCTAAATATTAATATGGGTGTCGTTTTTATGGTTTTTTGGGACGTTAATTACGAAAATGGCATCGGTTTTGTAATTTAATATTGTGGACATGAAAAATTTTGAAAAATTGTGCCAAATTTCAAGAAATAACTGACTGACTGAGTGACTGACATATCACCGCACAGCGCAAACTGGTGGTTCTAGAGATTCCAAATTGAGTATGTAGGTTCCATATAAGGTCTTGAGGTGCATTAAGAAAGGATTTTTCAAAATTCAACGCCTAAGGGGGTGAAATGGGGGTCCGAAGATTGTATGGGGAATCAAGATTAGCTGGATTATTTTATTCGAAACTTCACAGGAGTATTTCTAACGATAATTGAGTAAACATGTGTTTCAAGATTTTTGAGAAATCAACCCCTAAAAGGGGGAAATCTGGTGACAAATTCTGAAAATCGATATGGGTGTTGTTTCCATGGTTTATTGGGTCGCTGATTACGAAAACAACAATGATTTTAAAATCCCACGTGGAGGACGTGAAATACCATCCCCTCTGTTGGGGTCCGAGGGGGATGAAATGTCTAAATATTAATATGGGTGTCGTTTTTATGGTTTTTTGGGACGTTAATTACGAAAATGGCATCGGTTTTGAAATTTAATATTGTGGTCATGAAAACTTTTGATAAATTGTGCCAAATATCAAGAAATAACTGACTGACTGAGAGACTGACATATCACCGCACAGCGCAAACTGGTGGTTCGAGAGATACCAAATTTGGCATGTAAGTTCCTTATAAGGTCTAAAGGTGCAAGAAGTGCCGTGAGTTCCCTGTGAAGAAACGACCTTTTTTGATTCTATGTATTGTAGATGGTTTTATTAATTAGTGCCGTCCGATACGATTTCGACATAAATCGATATTTAAGCGTCCGAGAGGACTCTTAATAGGAATCCGAGGTACCTAAACTTTGAATAAAGTAACGGCCATATTAATTTTCTTCATTTCCGTCCCGATTTCGTTCAAAATCGATATCTGAGCGTCCGAGAGGTCCCTAATACGACTCCGAGGTAAAATGTGGAAAAAGTCGCAGTCATTGATTTTCTTTTTTTTCGTCCCGATTTCGATCAAAATCGATATCTGAGTGTCCGAGAGGTCTCTTAATACGAATCCGAGGTAAATTTTGTGAAAGTGGCGGCCATATTGATTTTCTTCATTTTCGTCCCGATTTCATTCAAAATCGATATCTGAGCGTCCGAGAGGTCTCTTAATACGAAACTGAGGTAAAATTTGTGAAAGTGGCGGCCATATTGATTTTCTTTTTTTTCTTCCCAATTTGGTTCAAAATCGATATCTGAGCGTCCGAGAGGTCCCTAATACGACTCCGAGGTAAAATGTGGAAAAAGTCGCAGTCATTGAATTCTTTTTTTTTCGTCCCGATTTCGATCAAAATCGATATCTGAGCGTCCGAGAGGTCTCTTAATACGAATCCGAGGTAAAATTTGTGAAAGTGGCGGCCATATTGATTTTCTTTTTTTTCGTCCCGATTTCGTTCAAAATCGATATCTGAGCGTCCGAGAGGTCTCGTAATACGAATCCGAGGTATAATTTAGAAAAAGTGGCGGCCATATTCATTTTCTTCATTACCAAACCGATTTCGTTCAAAATCGATATCTGAGCGTCCTAGAGGTCCCCTAATACGAATTTGAGGTAAAATTTGAAAAAAGAGGCGGCCATATTGATTTTCTTCATTTTCGTCCCGATTGTGTTCAAAATCGATATCTGAGCGTCCGAGAGGTCTCGTAATACGAATCTGAGGTATAAAATAGAAAAAGTGGCGGCCATATTCATTTTTATTATTTCCGTCCAGATTTCGTTCAAAATCGATATCTGAGCGTCCGAGAGAATTCTTAATACGAATCCGAGGTAAAAATTGGAAAAAGTGGCGGCATATTGATTTTCTTCATTTCCGTCCCGATTTCGTTCAAAATCGATATCTGAGCGTCCGAGAGGTGTCTTAATATGAATCCGAGGTAAAATTTGGAAAAAGTGGCAGCCATATTGATTTTCTTCATTTCCAACCCGATTTCGTTCAAAATCGATATCTGAGCGTCCTAGAGGTCACCTAATACGAATTTGAGGTAAAATTAGAAAAAAGTGGCGGCCATATTGATTTTCTTCATTTTTGTCCCGATTTCGTTCAAAATCGATATCTCAGTGTCCGAGAAGTCTCTTAATACGAATCCGGGGTAAAATTTGGGAAAGTGGCGGCCATATTGCTTTTCTTCATTTTTGTCCCGATTTCGTTCAAAATCGATATCTGAGCATCCGAGAGGTCTCTTAATGCGAATCTGAGGTAAAATTTGGCACTCCATTCATACCTATATGCAAAAAAGTTTAATGTTACTATATAGGCGTGTGAAGTATCTATGGATTTGCTTTTAAAAACGACATAGAGGTTTCGATATTTTTTCCATTTAAATCAACCTTCAATTATTTTTTAATCGTATGGCATTTATTTACGAACCGTGAGATTTTCGAGAAGACTAGTACGGTTGCCAGTTTTTGTTGCACTTTTAGCACCACCCAGGGGTTCTGTGTATGGTAACGGTGGGTACTCCCTACGGACGCGGTGCAACTTCGACCCCACTTTGTCAAGTGAGTGGGCAACTTGACTGTTAGAAGTTCGCAAGCCGCTCGAAGGCCTCTAACTTGGCTTAACGATTGCAGCCGGGATCAACGGCTTAGCGTGCCTTTTAAAGCACGAGAGTCAGTTAGTAACCACTCAAAGCGGTCACCCATCCAAGAACTGACCTGCGCCCACATTGCTTAACCTCGCACACCGCACGCGGTAGGCGGGTGCCGTTGGGCCACGAGCGCTCTAAATTCTTGATAGTTTGTGCCAAATTGCAATTCAATAGGTCCAGTAAAAGCAACTTGGTTGTAACAGACGGACTGACAGTAAGGAGTGCGAATGGAAGTGAGGCCAAATTTTCTTTTTGGATGCTCCAATGGTAACTGGCAGAACCTACCTAATAAATTTAATTGTAGGAAAAATAAATGTTACACATGATATTGAATTAGCCGTATTTCTGTACTTCAAAGGACCAGAGTTTATGGCCGCTGCGCGCTGTTAGGTCGTTTACAGACCTATTGGTGTTACTGTAGTACACAGATACTTTTACTAAGAGCCATTTCAGACATGCTTTTATTTCATCGGCCCTTTCCCCTTCGGCCTCTCGGAAATGTATGATAATAGTTTTAGATCCTTATTTTTGCCAAAATCAAATGAAATTCAACAGTTTGGCGGTTCTCAGAATGTATACTAACTTTTTATCTGTTCATCTGTTAATGAATCACAATCATCAAACTTCGTATAGCGAAACCCCAGAATGTAACAAATACTTTTCTGGAGACCGCATCTAAATCAGTTCAGCCAAACGCGAGATAATCGTGGACAAACATACGAACCTGTTTTTTGTAGACGGTTAAAAATTTCGCTTAGTACGCGGGCGAAGCCGCGGGCAAATGCTAGTAAATAAATATTTGGGGAAAATCTTACACAAATCAACCTAGTCCCAAACTAAGCAAAGCTTGTACTATGGGTACTAGGCGACGATATACATACTTATATAGATAAATACATACTTAAATACATAGAGAACATCCAAGACCCAAGAACAAAATCCGTGCTAAATGCACAAATAATGCCCTGGCCGGGATTCGAACCCGGGACCTCTAGCTTTGGAGGCAGTGTCACCAACTAGGCTAAACAGGTCGTCAAATCACGTAAATAAAGTGTGGATGTTGTTATTATCGTATCTCCTTACAAACTTATCTCCCATTTGATTCGATTACACACATGTTCTGTCATAGGGACCAATGTGGAAATCAGCGCGGGGGTGTATGCCTAGCATACGCTGAGAATGGTATCCATTACTTAGCAGTTAAATATGTACCCAGTAATAAGTCAATTTTACCTTTTATTTTTGTATTTTTCGTGCTTATGATAACAAATGTATTCTGATTTGATTTGAATAAGTGGATTATTTCTAGTATATTTTATTTAGTGTTTGTCTGGTTCAAGTTATATAATAATTGGTTTTGTATATTTATATGTAACAGCGAAGTTCTGCTCACTGGGTGCAGCACACTGATTGTTCTTTTTTCTTCTTCTTATACCTAGTACTATCCTGGATTTTGTCAAGGTCCGCTTCTTTACTCACTTATCTTCACTTGGTACGATCCTGGGCATCCGACTCACTGGTTGTTCTTCAATATATATACAGTAGAAATACTCTTTATTGCACACTACACACAAAGGAATCAGTTACAAAGAAAAACCAACAATAACGTATATATAGGAAGCGCTTGACAACAGACGGTCTTGTGCTTAAGAGCGATCTCTTCCAGACAACCTTTTATGTATGAAATAAACGATGTATTTATATGCAGTTAATGTTACCTTGTAATGATCTCAGTCCCAAGTACCCACGCTTTTAAATTTGAGACCCATTTCGCATTTTTTTTCTTGATTTCTCCCTAAACTTTGACAGGACCTCAACAAACAACCTTCATTCACCTTAAGGGGGTCCCAAATTAAAGTCTATTGCTTTTATTCATAAACATTTCATCATTCATCCTAGCGTTATTCCCAGTACAGTTGCATCCTGAAGAATGCGTGGGGTCCGTTACCTAATCCCAAGAATTGGCGTAGGCACTCGTTTTTTACGGAAGTGACTGCCATCTGACCTTTCAACCCAAGGGGGAAACTAGACCTTATTGGGATTAGGCTTATTAAGTGCGTGGGCAACTTGACTGTTAGATGTTCTAAAGCCGCCCGAAGGCCTCTAACTTGGCTTAGCGACTGCTATCATAGACAGCAGCCGGGATCAACGGCTTAACGTGCTTTGCAAAGCACGGGAGCGCTCAGTTAGTAACCACTCAAAGCGGTCACCCATCCAAGGACTGACTCCGCCCGACATTGCTGAACCTCCCATACCGCACGCGGTACGCGGGCGCCACTGGGCCACGAACACTCCTTTTCTATTCATAAACGTTTATTAAACGTATATTTAATGTAAAATGCTGTTCAAATTCGTCTGACATTTGTACTTATATGAAAAAGACAAAACACATTTTAGCTAACCGAGGCTTAATAAATTTTATGAATAAGGGGGTTTGACTGTACCTGGTCATTTGTCTACACTTGTGGTATTTTTTATTATTATAATCATACAATTAGAAATAAAATACATAAATAAGGAAAACCTAACCTAATCAAAAAAGGTACCTGGCGTTCTGGAGATCTACTAGGATCCTTCTAAATTTTTAATTAGTTTTTTTTCCTAATTTGTAAGTGATTTTTAATGTGCATTCTAAAAAAACTAAATACCTTATATTTACGGAACATTAATTAGCCATAGCGGCGTGTAGGTGTGCTCCAGGTCACAAGCCGTGGCGACCTCCTGCCGAACGTAATTATATAGGAATTATGTGATTATTAACCTCCCTGAAACCAACGTAATTATACGCAGTAATTAACGGCGGTGATAAAAATTTAACAAAACATGAACTTGATGTTAATATTAACGTAATAATAATGGTGGAAAATATTTATATACTAGCTACTAGCAGTTGCCCGCGACTTCGTCCTGATGTTATATAGCCTCGATAAATGGACTATCCAACACAAAAAGAATTTGTCAATTCAAAACAGTAGTTCCTGAGATTAGCGCGTTCAAACAAACAAACAAACTCTTCAGCTTATTATATAGTATAGATTCCATATCGTTTCACCGGGTTTTTTTTAAACATGACGGTGGCTCAAAAGCTTACAGCCTGCCTGACGATGGTAAGCGGACACCATAGCCTATAGATGCTTGCGACTATTGGCTATGTGCACGTCTGAAACGTCAAACGTCAAAGGTCCCGAGACAATGTCAAAATTTAGAGATGTCAAATAATGACACATGAATATTTTATTTACTTTAGTAAACGAGAAAGACCCCGTATTGGAAATTTTACTGAAATAAATAAGAGAATAAATAAATACATACAAACGAAACGAACCGTAGGAAACCGTTAAGAAACCAATAGAAAACGTGAAAGTAAATTTGACAGTGGTCCCCGGTAAGTACACATTTCTGCCATGGTGTGCGCTACCATCGCCTAGCTTACCCCCACCACCTACTTCGCACATAGCCAATAGAAGAATCACTAGCGCGTTGCCGCCTCTGAATTGTTTAATTTTTTTTATGCTACGAAGGTGGCACACATGCTTACGACCTGCCTGATGGTAAGCGGACACCATAGCCTATGGACGCTTGGGACTCTAGAAGAATCACAAGCGCGTTGCCGCCCCTTTATGGACTTGAGGATTCGTTGTGTTGACAGCTAGAGACTGCAGGTCTCTCACACTCGACAGTGAATCCTCGGGATCTCCGGCGACCTTACTCACCACTAGGAACACAACACCACATCATAACAAAATTTTTTTTGTCCGAATATGAGCCAAATCAGTCAAAGGGTTAGTGATATAGCGAATTGTAAGGGAAGGTAGAAAATTGTAATATACTAAATAAAAAAAAAAACCAAAAAAAAATGTTTTGGGTACTGAGCATGATTGTTTCGTTAGCTTAGTTGGCTAGAGTGATTGGCCGTGTATGCAACGATGGAGCGTCGCAGGTTCGAACCCTGTTCGGAGCGCCAAATTTTTAAACTTGTCGCTCGAATATGAAATTTTGAATTGTACTTGCCAGGCGTTACTGCTTAGTGCTTAATACATTTTTTTTTAATTATTGACCGAGTGTAACGAAGGTCTCCGTTTCAGCTTCGGCAAAAATGCTTTCGTATGTCCGGTGGATTTCCCGTTCTCCTCTGCAGGTCGCGTTTCTGTTAGGTTTGATTATTTTATTGAATTTTCTTGTCCAGTCAGTCCTTGGTCATTTTAAAATTAATTTAAAAAACCGAGGCTCACTGAACCACTATTTTTTGTCGATTCAGTTATTGCAGAATTTGAAATTAGAAAAAAAAAGCCTACAGTTCACAGAGCCGCTATAATGAAATAATATATATGTATACAAGTTTGTTTTCGCCCCGACTTGAACTGGGAATTGCGAGTTCACAGTTCAATTCGTGGCGTAAAGATAAACTACGATAACATGGCCCATCCCTCCAAAATTCAAAACAATTCAATATAATTGTGAAAGTATCAACCTATGTGTGCGTGCTGCGACAGCCGTCAAACAAACAAAACATACTCTTTCGTAAGGATGTGATTAAACACATTGAAATAGTAATTTGGAGGGGCGGACCATGTTATTGTACTTTATCTGTACCACTGGTTACTTCTCTATTAGTGACAGATATTACTGGTAACCTTTCTTGAACCCTGCACCCTACAGGAATTACGTTTATTAACTGTAAAAGATAAGATACGAGATAAAAGATAAGGCTTATTAGGTGCTTGGAGAATCTATGGGTCTTCACGGACATTCTCCTGACCAGAGATTAACTAACCATTTAGTAGACCTTAAGCGTTTCTAATAAGGTTCATATTTCTTCACTTATATCGCGAGCTTGATTACACTGAATTTTGTACCTTCATTTGTTATTAATAAAGTCGTAATCACAAGCATTGTAGTTTTGCAAGTTTCGCTTGTAATTTAAACTTAATTATAATGACGTTAAGATACAGAATAGATTGAAATAAATATATTAACGGCGTTCTCAAAATAGTTATAACGTAATTTCATAGGATTTGCAGACTTGTGCGTTTTTGATAGAAAGTATAGGTCGGGGGGTCAAGCACGCACAGGAATGCGGGGTGGGGACTTCGTTAATAGAGATAAACGGAGGAAAAGCGTATTTAGCTATTTTATCATACAACATTGTATGTTTGTTTTTGTTGAATTTGTTTCATGAAATTGACGGCGACAAAAAAGGGAAATTAATATAGTTCCTATAATTTAAAGGTTTTCTGGAACAGATCGCTCTTTAGCGATAAGACCGCCAATTGTTTACCTTTATATTATTTTTTTAATTATTTACTGTATAATTATTATGTTTTGGTGAACAATAAAGAATACTTACTTTAAATTGTCCGACATTCCACAAAACTGTCATTAGACGTAGATTCTTCTTGCTTAGACATTAAAGTCTGTATTTGATGGGACAAATTTGATACAACTCGTACAATTTAAATAATGCTAGAATGCTAGATAAATTCCAGACACTAATACCAGAGGGGCGATTACGTAACGCTTTCAAGCGTGCGTAAGATTGACCTAAATGTCATTTTCCATACTTAAATGACAGTTAGACCTGCCTTCTTAAATTTGACATGTTACGTTATCAACTAGCAGGTTGTAGCTGTACATGTGTATATGGTCCTTCGAACCGGATTTTATTAGTGGAGTGACAGAAAATAGGACCGTTACTCCGGTTACACGACCAGCGTCAGTTTGCGACCACTTAAAGATTTTAATAATTCCATTGTTCATAAGAAAAGAGTAAGTCATATGTATGCATTTAATTAATTAGATATTATATTGCAATCCATGAAAAAATAGCAAATGTAATCCTTTCAGTTCACCAACTCATCCAGGTGGTCGTAAACAAGCACACTAAATTAATTACTCGCTAATCGACATTAGCCCCAAATTTTCCATTCACATTTTTTTCTACGTATATTCTAAGTTATATTGACTTTATGTTTTATTTATCAATTCATTAATTAATTTCAATTTAAATAAAATCCAATGTGACAAATATTCAGTTTTCTCGACTTTACGTCAACCAATTTGATTTCTGGGTCACTTTTTACTTACCTTGTCGCAGTTACAATAATATGAGATCTCTAGCAGCTTTCATATTGGTTTTCAATGTGACAAGGTACGAAGTGGCCCGAAAAAGAAATTGGTTGACTGTAAATACATAATATTATTATAACTCATACCTACAAATTTTCATATTTCACTTTATATTTCTAGTGACTATATTTTCACATAAAATACCTACATCAAAACTAAAATAACAAAATATGGCCAGCAACAAAATATCAAAAGAAAAATAAAACCGCCAGAACCCCCGTTTCATATTTCGAATGACTGTCAACTAGAATTATTTTTGAATTCCGAACGCGCGCAAAACCCCAAGTCATAACGGCCTCCGTGACATCAAAATCATAAGAAATCATTACGCATCCATGCAAACGGGCCCTAATTTCGAAGAAGCCCGGAAAACTCCCATATACCATGTTTACCGAGGCATTTTTGACAATAAACCTGCAGACGAAACTTGAACCTAAACCCTGATCATTAACGTTTAAATTCGCTTACTCCTTTCTGAAGACAATCATTCACATATCGATTTTTTCGCCACACGATTTTAAACTCTATACACTGGTAAGTAAAGTTTGAATAGGTTTGACATAGATGAGAGTCAACAAAAACATGCGAGAGAGAAAAACCGGCTTCTTTTTGCTTCGCTCCCCCCGTGGGGTGAAGAAAGGGGCCGGGTGGAGCCACCCTAGTAGTTTTTCGTCGGAATCACGCGTTTGCGACACGCCAGCCCGTGTATTGATTTTTCAGCACATGCTTCGTTCAGGTGTGTGTGTTCTGCTTTACTTGTTTATGGTTCGATTGAGTTTTTCTTTTGGATAATGGCATCCTTTGCGTTTAGGCTGTGGTATGTTGTGAATTTGGAATACGATTTGAGTGTTATGCTTTTGAGCAATAGTAATGTTGTATACGTATTGTCTTTACACTGTATTTAATGGAAATAGTTTGATGGCAATATTTGATATATTGCCAACTTTCTATCTATTAATCTAATGACCTTATTACAACTCAAAACTTACTCTCATTGAATGTTTAATTAATGTTGATTAAGATTCAATACAATACAAAGATTCAACGTTAAAAAAACATAGATAAAACAAGGGCCAACCGGCGAGGCGGTCTTATCCTTAAAAGCAATTTCTTCCAAACAACCTTTACCTTTTTTGGTTTGGGTCGGGGAAGATTAAAATAATCGAGATTAATATGCTAAATTAATCAGTAACAAAAAATGTGTACTATATTTTTAATGCATAAATCAATTTCAAATATCACCCAATCATTATACCAGTTCGGTGACATTAGTAGCATACCTAAGAGTCCCGATGTTCAAAGATGACAACATCTTGCAAACATATGTCCAACGGGTCTTAGTCGTACAAAAATAAATGCAGATTTAATCCCAACATTATTCGTATGCAAATGTAAAGGTGTCACCAGATTAGCATCTTATTATGAACGATTGGTTCAGCACTCGATGTTTGCGCGCGATTCGTTCCGGACCGGTGTGTTCGCACCTTAATGTAGAGATTAATGGGATATTGTTTATGGTAATTTGGTTGAGTTTGCGACGACCCATTAAAGTTATTTTTTTTGACATTACCTTGGTCTATTAAATTTTTAAATATTAGGAGTAACGTATTTTTTACACCACGTCGGTGGCAAACAAGCGTATGGCCCGCCTGATGGTAAGCGGCCACCGCAGCCTATGGACGCCTGCAACTCCAGGGATGCCACATGCGCGTCGCCGACCCTTTAAAAATGTATGCACTCCTTTCTTGAATATATTGGTGTTAAGTGTGCCGCCGCCGGGACGAGTACTCATTATTAAAGACCTCATATCGGTTTGAAGTTTACGTCGAACACGTTAGGGAACGTACCCAAACTACGTGACTCGTTTAGGGGAAGGAGGGGGGTCGTCAAAATACCACTCTTGGTCACTGGGGGGAGGGAGACGGGCAGCTTCTTGTCACGTAGCTAGTAAGTAGTAGTAGCTAATATTTTTGAGAAACATTCTAATTGAAGCAAACTCACGCGCCACGGTATACCCCACAACTAAAACTTCTCCAGTTTCGACTTAAATACAATTACAATTTAACTACGCATGCACTTTCGACTTCATGCATTAGGGGCCATATGAGAAAATACAAACAAGAGCCATTTTCTTTTAACTTTCCGCAAAAAATGATTAATAAATTATACTTCGTGAAAACTAGAGGGGGAGGGTGGGGGTCTTGGCATATACTACGCTTGGTCACCGGAGGGGGGTAGAGGGGTAAAAAACTGTAAAAAGTTGGTCACGTAGTTTGGTATGCTCCCTTAGCTTACTTGGTAGTGACCCTGCCTACGAAGCTGGTGGTCCCGCGGGTTCGAATCCCGGTGAGAGCATTTACACTACCGTCAGAAAGTTAAAGACCAAACACAAAATATGCAAATAATCAACGTTGGTTGATTATCCACTCAATTTTGAATCATCTGTCCGTAGTACTCTCAATCAGATTGCAAAAGTCCAATCCTTGTGAGAAATAGCCCATTGCAATCTTTTTGCCTTGTTTTGCCAATTTATGAAAATTAAACTAATAATTGTGTTTGGTCCTAAACTTTTTGACGGTAGTGTATTTGTGTAATAAACATGAATATTTGTTCCTGAGGCTTGTATTCGCTTGAGACGCTGGCGTGTCGAGCGCCCGTTCTATGTATACCTACGATGAATTTATTGCAAACACCTAATAAAATAAGAGTAAAATTTTGTATGTAGATTGTGTCATGATTGTATATTTTAAGGATTATATTGGAATTTGAATACCTATATGTATATTATTGTTTTTTCACGAGCTATATATTTTTTTTAATTTTTATATAATCTAGTTTAATAATTATACTGTTTAAAATTCTGTTGACCTGTAAATTAGCTTTACAAAATAAATAAGTATGAGTATGAGTATTTTTATCGTCGCCTAGTACCCGTACTACAAGCTCTACTTAGATTCGGACTAGGTCGATGTATGTATGTATCCCATAAAAGCCAGCCAAGTTCATGTGATGCGTGGTTGTCGTCTTCACCGACAAAAGAATTGAGATCTAAATGGGTGCCACGTTCCTTAGATTATCTGAAAAGGTGCCAAGTCTTGCACTAGACTGTTTACAGTAAAACTAATTTATTGCGGCTTAATGCATTTTGAGCTTTAACTTGGCAGTTTTCTTAAATATCTAACAGCTTTCATTGTATTATACCATACTGCACAGAAGGAAGTGGGTTAGGTTTTTGATTACTAATCAGTCAGTCAGTCAGTGGTAAAAATGCCGTTTTTTGGACTTTAATATCTCAATAACTATTTCACCTATATTTATCAAATTTGGGATTCTAGTTGTTCGAAAGGTTTTTAATACATGTAACAATTTTTTTTTTTTTTAATTATATTTGGAGTTATTGGTGGGTCAAAAGTGGCTCCAAACGGTTCGTGTAAAATAACACACGGCTGCTCAGCTGTCCGCCAGTTCCTGGGGTGAACTTGGCTGGGAGCCCTGCCGCGTGTCTAGATTACATAAATCGACCTAGTGGACTGATAATTATCCACAAACATTTATTTATTTAGTTATGTTTCCATACATGTCCCACCTAGCTTCATCATCATCATCATATCAGCCGATGGACGTCCACTGCTGGGCATAGGTGTCCCCCAAAGAGTGAAACAATGACCGCTTCTGCGCCATCCGCATCCAGTGGACTCCCGCGACCTTTATCCATCTCTATCTAATGGTTACACACGGAAAGAGACGGGTAGTCTATCTCGCGCGCGATATAGCTCACGCGCCGTCTTGTGCTAGCCGTGCTATAAAATTCCGAGTTCCGAGTTCCGAGTTGAGAGTTCCGAGGTATAAAATATATGAAAATACTTCGGTGAACAATCACCGTAAGGATTGTATGTTGGCCTAAAAATGTATTTCTTATTGTTATTTGTGTCATTTAAGCTTAGAGGGTTTTTGAGTACAAAATAATTTGGAGAAAAGAGGATTACTTTTGGATGAAAATTACTTTTAGGTTTATTTGAAAGTGCCTTCGTATGATTATATTTTGTGTCTTGGGTTGTTATGTTCGTGTTAGTTAAAGGATATGTCAGTAAATAATAATAATTTAATAACTACTTATAAAATTAGGTAGTTCACTTATATTTTTTAAGTCGTGCGTGTAAATTTATAAGTCTTAGAATATTTTTAGAGACATGTCGTAGCCGGATAAAATGTCATTGTGTTTATTTGAGTTATAACTACTTATTTGATTTTATAATGATAAGTTCGTATAACAATACGAATCTTTGAGAACAATTGTTCCTGTAAAACTATACAGTTTGCAAAGATTCAGTTTTCTTTCTTTTAACTGAAATACAATTTCTTAATAACTACACGCTTAAACAAAATAAATATAATACTTATTCACACTCGCACCGGTGTGTAAAATTAAATGATGTATACGTGACGATCTGTATTCTTTTCAATCTAATTTGCATGCTACTATTACTAATTTTTACGAGTGCTTTCGAATCGTTCAAGCTATTTCACACCCTAATATAAAGCTTTAAAGTTTATATTTGAACGAGTGATAGGGATTCGAACGTTCGAAAAGGTGCGTTCTTTTGTTTAAACCCGGCGATTTTGTTCTAAATTTAAATATTTTATACGCGCGACAATAGACAAACCGGTACTTGTAACTGTAAAAAATTAAATTTAAAAAATTATGACGGTTGCCCTTTTGTCTTTTAATTTATGCAAATGCTTTGCGGATGTCACGGTACGGAAGTCGGATGGTTTTTTTTTCAATGTGTTACGTTGGTATTATTTTGATTTCGTTTTTATCATTCGTCGACTGTCGAGATTTGTGTTTTTCTACTTTATGATTCACTTAATATATGGTATTTTAAATCCATAAAGGTTTTGAGATGCTGTATTCGGTTGAGATACTTTCTCGTATTAAGAAGTTTTAATTTATTTTGGTAAGTTACTTTACTTTGTTTATTACATACTTGAAGGAATGATAATAAAGGTTATTAGTTGCGTCGCATACAACGTTTCTGCTTAGCCTAAAGGTTGACTGGTGAAGTATGGCTCTTGGTATTGAGTCCACCTTTTGTTACATGATCATTATCATATCAGCCGATGGACGTCCACTGCTGGACATAGGCCTCCTCTAAAGAGTGCCACAATGACCGGGCCTGCGCCACCCGAATCCATCAGACCCCCGCGACGTTTACCAGGTCATCAGCATCTTTTGTTCGTTAAGATTTATTTTCACATTCAGTGTAGGTAAAAGTATGACATCTATGATCTTATACCCTAAATTGCATTGTAATTCAATTAGACAGTCAGAACTTACCTACTTTGTAGTTACGTACTATTACCTTTTTCGTTTTAGTCGTATAAAAGCTTCCTTCGATATCTTTATACGTCTTTAGCTCAACAAAGTCTTTATCTACGAGATAAATCGTGACGCGGTAACGCGGGTAATGGCTTGCGAGTAACGGCTGAAATATTGTCGGGTAGAGCTTGCTATAATATACGCTTAAATATGACTAGATGCTTAATAATTTTATTTGACTTTTTGTCAGTAATAAAAAATGTATTGTGGACAATATTTCGTACTGTAGACTGTTATGACGTTGCTCAATTCACAACATAAGAAGTTAATCATTCGTCAACACAATCACCTGACATAAGTGTGGGCTTTAAGTATATATGTTGTTTACAAAACATGTACAGGTACTTCAAAAATTACTTTCAACAGTTTCCACAAAGAAAATCGTTTGAAAAAGCTAAAATCAATATAAAAAGTGGGGTAAGTGATTACGTTGGTTAACGATATTATTTAGTGCGTCGATTTCCGACCACTTCGATGAACTAAACTGATGTATCTTGATTTTTTATTGATACCATTCAACAACTACTAAACTGTTTTTAGCGTATGTAGAATATTTAGTTAGAGCTATAGGTTGCTTACTATCAGGCGGGCCGTATTCCTATTTGCCACAGGCATGGTATAAAAAAATAGTATTTTTTAAAACAGTAGTTGAGTTTGGGCTTTTACCGAAAATATCGCAGTTTAATAGTTACTTTACATTAATACCCGTCTTTTGTCTCCTCGAGCCAAACCCGATCACAACAAATAAACAATTGTCATGACTATAAAATATTAATTTAATTCAATGCCCAATTTTATTATCTGCAAACTGTATGAAATAACAATTATTTATTTCATCTTTTAAACGTTTTGCGATCATAGAAATGGAGTTCATTGTTATTATAATACAACAATTAATCTTGTGTTTTGTAGAGTATTATCAGCTAGTCACACTGTTTGATATTTATGATTGTTTTTATATTGAATGATTGAATTGAATGTCTTGACTGAATGATTTAAATAAAAAAATATATTTTAAATAAACATATACATGATATCTTACTCATTCAAAGAGAAAAATAAAAATTACCTACCTAAATTGAGTAAATACAAAAGATGTTAATACTATTAGCATCTTATTGCTGAAATTGTAAAATCAGCGTCATAAACACATATATAAAACATCATATACATGTACATACATACATACATATAAAACTTTATTACTTATATAATAAGAGAGATATTTTGATGCTTCACTATTTTGCACATCATTGATAAAAGAAAATTACATTTACATTCTTATGAAGTACAGCTTTTCCAATATTGCGTAAAAATAATACATTCTTCATTATTTTCCGGAAGCATATCCGTTTCCACCGATTTTAATAAAGGTCATACTGAAAACGCTTATGAAACAAGGGATCTTCTTCGCCCATTTTACCTAAATCCCTTTTAAAACAGCCGTCTTTTATAATTGCATAAAACGGTCGTGGGAAAGGTCTACACAAACATATATCACCTCTAACAAAACCCAGAATACATTACAGGACTATAAAGCTCCAAATATGACAACCAAACGAAAACATTTGATCTTATTATCCATACAGCTACGCATCAACAGCGAAAATCAATAACACACACAAAAACTTCCATTGTCAATGCGCGAAAAGTTAAAATATTCCGAAAAACCCTTCTTGCACACTGGCATGCAAAATAGAACGTCTTCGTATTCAAATTCGATATTCAAATTTGAATTTAGAATACGGAAGAGCAGTTTTGACACTCGGAAGAATAACCCTTCTTATTCAAATTCTGGCCAGTATCAATAAGATTAGAAAAAAATGTTAATAGATGTGTTAATGTATTCATGGACGTCGTGAGAACGGTCGCAGGTTGTGAGAAATTTGTCTTTGTACGTAATCGACGGGGTTGGGATGTTTGGGAAAGCTGTGTCAACATTACTAGTTGTATGCAAATCATTGACTTCGAGGATCGTTATATTTTATATCTTCACCAGTTTTTATTACGGTTCCAGTAACTTTTCGCTACTTATAAATTCGTATAGCTCTGTAAATCTGCTTCAAACTAAAGAGAAAAGCCCATGACTTTGTTATACTTTATTTGCTTGTTTAAAAGGTTTATAATATTTGGAATACGCTAAGGCCATTTCAAGAAAAGAGATTATGTTAAGAGTCATATTGGTTGTAACAGTACATTCGCAGTCCAAGAAATTACTTACCCTAAAGTTACTTACACCCACCAGAGATATGTTAAGAGGGCGCAGTACGTTTGGTTCTCCATACAAACGTATTTATGCTCTCATTTTAAAACGCCATGCTAGAATAATATGAAACTTTGTATACACAATGGGATCCAGCTTGTCTAGGGCGGAAATCAGTTTTTGTTGCTTGAAATTATAATGGCGAAAAAATACAGCGATTATTAAGGTTTTCATACAAGCCGTAAAAAACTCAAAAAACCGCTGTATTTTTATGCTTTTTCAATTTCTAGCAACAGAAACTAATTTTCGACCTAGGTATGCCGGATCCCATTGTGTATACAAAGTTTCATGTTATTCTAGCATGGCATTTTAAAATGAGAGCTTAAATACGTTTGTATGGAGAACCAATCCACACCGATCGTACTGCGCCGTCTTAAGCTGTTCTCATATATTCGACACTTCGCATGCTTGAAGTGTCACTTATCGTAAAACACAACAGTGATAACTGACGGATGCTCATCTGTAAAGTACTATACGAACAGATATGTATCACGTGAATGCGAAGGGTCCTTTTAATTAGTACTTTTTCATATATATCTTCATTTGTTTATGGCTCTAACGTAAGCCCGAATGCACAATCGCGACGTCTCAACCCTTCCTCGAACGCATTCAAATTCAAATTATGTCCCCAATTATGTGACCAAGCAGGTGTACGCAGGATCCTGTCTTTTGTATCAGCATGGGTTTCCTGCCAGTCTTTCTTGTCTTAAAAGAAAAAAATAGACAAATCTATGATTGTGCACTAAAATACTCATTTGAAAGCAAATAAATAAATGAAGATCCAATTATACGTGGCCAGTTACGTACGCAACGGCTATTTTCATAACGTTCCGTTCGAATTTTAAAATAATAAAGCACCTGGAGGGAACCGGTCGTGATTTTTTCACCGACACGTCTCGCGATTTGCATGCGGAGGGTTAATTGTTCGCGATTATTTGAGCTCACGCATATTTTTAATTATTCAAGGGTTAAATAATGTATTCCGGTTTTAGAATGCGAGTGTGTTGCGATTTTTTTAGCTTTGGATTCAGTCTGACATTGAATTTGGTGGAGAGCGGAACTTGTGATAATTAAAGTGGTAGTTTTGTGATATTTAAGTAATGAGGGGGTAAGTGAAAGAACCCATTATGCCTCATACCTAATAGTTTAAGTCATTAGATTTTTGAAGCACACTATATAGAGGTATTAAGCAGTACTTCAATCGTTAGTAATCGTAATTAAATAACATGCCTTTTTTGTGCGTTGTGGGTCTCTAACGCTTTAGAAAACCGACTGTTTAATAAAGTTAATTATATTCACTTGATATGATTCTAGCATTTCTAGCCACGTTATGACAGGGATCAATCGCTGTTACACGAGTATATCCCAAAGTATATAGGGTCGTTTCGTCGGTTACGCGACCAAGCGTCAGTTTGCGACCACCTGCAGTCCAAGGTTTTAATTTAAACCACTTGTTAACACTTGGTAACACACTGTTAGTGACCCTACGGAGCTGGTGGTCCCGGGTTCAAATCCCGGTCAGGGCATTTTTTTGTGGCATGGACATGAATACTTGTTACACCATAGTACGAGTACAAGTTCTGCTTAGTTTGGAATTAGGTAAGTGGATTTGTGTAAGATTGTCTACAAATTTTTTTTTTTATTTAATATGCCTGTTAATATTTCTAATGACTATAAAAGATAGTGATTTGTATGCATTTTATTTGGTAGTCATTTAATTGGAATCCAGTGAAAAATGATAAAATATCCTCCCAGTTCACAACTCATCCAAGTGATCGAAAACAGGCACATTAAATTAGCCGGTCGCTAACCGACGTAGTGACCCTGTTTTAGACCCAAGACTTTAGTTATAGGTATTGCACATTTTGTGTTATTTTCGTTGAACCGTAGTGACACTTCATATTTATAATAATACAGGTCCGACATTTGCTCTTATTCCATTGGATATTCTACTTTAACACTAACGTAACAGAGTTTCTATTACCTAGACAATGTCTTAAAATCGTATGTTTGTAATAGAAACTCTATTACCTAAGCGTTAAAGTAGACTATTCAATGGAATCAGATTAAATGTCAGTGTGAAACTCAAATTAATCGTACTGTAAATTGAATCTACACTTTCAATCAGAATGGTAAATAAGGGTAAATATTTAAATGTTAATGTGTGTATTATATTATATTTTGTTACTTAAAAATTAAAATGTCTTCAGTTCCATTAAAGACTACACATTCTTCAACGACAAGAATAATCTGGGGGCACGGTAGTGCCCCCGCCAAGACGAGCCATAGTATTTTCGATGTCCGGTCCATTCGATTGTATAATGATTATTTTGTCTCAAATAAAGAACATTTTTCATCACGCGTTTCTCTAAGCGTTTGATGAATCCATACTAATAATATAAACGAGAAAGATTTTTTTACGCTTAAACCGTTAAATTGATTTAGATGAAATTTGGCATGAGATAGTTTGAAAGCTTTATTATTATTATTTTATCCAGGAAATCATGTTTAAAGAGATGAAAAGTTTGTATAGGAAAGTGATAAGTAATAAAAATACAATTTAAAGAAATTATTCCTCTAGGGCGATAGTAAAAAAAAAAAAGATTCTAGGTGGACAACGATAAAAATTAGTTAAATAGGTATATGGCAATATATACGTGTTTTACAGGTTTTCAATTCCGCAAAGAAACTCGCAAAAGCAGATCTGTAAATAGGTATCTTGAATCTCCGCGCCGAAATCTAATAGCAATTTCTTTTCACCATTCGTTCTTTATAATGTAAGAATTCCTTCAAGGAAATAGCTTTTGCATTCGATTGTCAAATAAATTTTCTCTTCATTGATATCAGGCACTGAACATTCCCGTTTTAAAGCTACGGAGGTATTTTATTGTACGAAAAATAAAACGTTGGATAGTAAATCAACATTTTTATAAGATTTCTCATCTTCGTACTTTAGCATTACTTATAGGAAGTGTGTTTTAGTGATTTAAGAGCTCTATAGGGTGTGTCTATAGCGCTTCTTAAAGTAACATACTTGCCTATCTGCTTATAATGACGCCTTGTTTAGCCTAGTTGGTAGTGATACTGCCTCCGAAGATAGAGGTCCTGGGTTCGAATCCTGGCCAGGGCATTTTTTGTGCATTTAGCACGGATATTGTTCCTGGGTCTTGGATGCTTTCTATGTATTTATATATATAAGTATGTATATCGTCGTCTAGTACCCATAGTACAAGCTTTGCTTTGTTTGGGACTAGGTCGATTTGTGTAAGATTGTCCCCCAATATTTATTTATTAATAATCGCATCTAATTAACCGCGTTCGAAATATAAAATCACCGTCAAAATTTAATCTTCCAAATTCGAATTTGCAACGAAATCAGGACTAGTGATGTAAGTACCAACGGCCATGCATCACGGATAATGATTGGATTTGCCCCGCCTACATCATCAATCACTGGCCGACTGACGCGGGGTGGGTGGCAACATTGGCCTGTGTAAGTTGACCTTTGCCTTTGTTCTTTCGAGCCCCGTTTTAGTAATTTTTTTATAAAGGTCGGGGGCCAGGAGGGTTCAGGTTAACCTGGCCGCGTCCAAATCTAGGGAGAAATGTTATTTCGCGAAGCCATTGTGTCTTGTTAGAACCATGGTAATGTCTTGGATGGTTGGATGTAAGTAAATTATGTTTTTTTTGGCCGCGTGCGGGAATTCTTTTCCTCATTATAACAATTAGATTGTCACTAAAGTAATATGGGTTTTGGCGTTTGCGAAAGTTACTTCGCTTTACGGATTTTAAGGTAAATGTCAAGTTACACAGCGTTTGTTAGTCGTGGACTTGAAAACATTTACCTAAGATTTATTGATTGAATGATTTTCGTTTAAGATGATACCTAAGATGATCTTGAAATTTAATTATTTTAAGACACCTAACGTATATTATCTATTGTAAAGGGTAGAGAAGCATCGGGAATACAAAAAAATATGCCTTTGTTTATTTATTTATTCGTGCATTGTCATTTGTAAAACAATATAAGTAACTACATTATTATATAGGTAAAAAACTCAAGTAGGAAGAACACACACGAACACGCCACCACTAAATGCAAGAGGGCTGCTCGTAATGTAGTTGTGGTGTATTCGAATAGATATTAATGTTACATATTTAAAACTTGTAAAACAAACAAAACAAATGCCTATTCGCTACAACTACGTCTATAGAACCCCCTACGCCTTTACTTAAGTTTTTAGGTATATTCCACTTTATGTTTATTTTAATATAGATAGTGCCAATGCTACTAACGATTGTGCATTTTTATTGTTTCGCTCTTAATCATATAATATTATCGTACTCGTAACTACAACTTAAACTAAAATGACATATACGTTCTACACTTTTCCTTTCTAATCAGCACACATAGTAACATATATGCAAGTAACCAATGGTAATGAAACTTATGCTTAAAATGTAACATTAATGTTCCTCGTTGTCGTCCTAGTGAACAAAACCGTTTGAAACATACAAACATAAATAAGGCGGCATAATAAAGGAGAAAAATCTCCCGTTTGGGGGTAATCCCGGGGGAGGGGGCGAAATTGAGAAGATGTAAGAAGATTACCCGCTGATGTATTACGTGAGCCGGGGCGTTGTTGAGTGTGTAGTGTAGTTAGGACAACTTTTACTCGTACTACTCCAAGATATATGTTTTTACTAATATTTGAAGTAAATGCTTAATTAAGGAGATATGAAGCTTTTACTTCAAATATTCAAAAATGCTTAAGAGGGCGCAGTACGTTTGGTTCTCCATACAAACGTATTTATGCTCTCATTTTAAAACGCCATGCTAGAATGACATGAAACTTTGTATACACAATGGGATCCAGCTTGTCTAGGGCGGAAATCAGTTTCTGTTGCTTGAAATTATAATGGCGAAAAAATACAGCGATTATTAAGGTTTTCATACGAGCCGTAAAAAACTCAATAAACCACTGTATTTTTTTCTTTTTCAATTTCTAGCAACAGAAACTAATTTTCGACCTAGGTATGCCGGATCCCATGGTTATGTTAATGTCATCGCCAAGGCTAGTCTAACTTTAGAGAATATACTACTACGTAAAACCACCATTATTACCCAAGAATGATAATTTAGTTCAGTAACCACGGTCGGCAAGATGTGTATGTAGTACATTAATAACTCAACTATTTGTCTTTACTATCGCTTGCTTATAAGACAAAAAAGTGTATAATTAAGAAAAAAAACATCGTTTACGATGATTTATGTCATAAACTTGTTACTGGTGATAGTTTATTGACGTTCATAGGTGCATGTAATTTGCCTAATTTGAAGAATAAACTACTTTTACTTTTACTTTTTTTTACATGTGTACCTATATTCAATGCGGCTGTGATTTGGATAAGGAGAATATTAGAAAAATTAAAACAAATTATACTAAATTTCTTCTTTCTTTCTTCCTAAGTGCTGTATTATAAGTAATTGGGGTTCGAACATTCATATATTAGCTAAATATAGCAATGATTTCAATGTTTTACTCCAAGCGTAGCGAACTTGAGTTTAGATAAAAAAAATATATATATGTAAACAAAGCTCAAAGGGGAGTGTGTGCCCACAAATCCCAGACGCAATATCTCCGAGAAAAATAAATTTCAAGCGAAGCGTAGGTACCTGAGGATATAAAATATATATTCTTCCTTTTCACAAATGGTTGTAGGTAATAAAAAGAGTATTCGAAATTAATCTTTAATAAAAGCTACTTAAGTCTAATTTTAAATGGACGTGTTTCGTTTGTTAATGTGTTTCGATCATACATGTCATGTTTATACGCTAAGATGTGTTCACTGAAGGATGAAGTCAAAGTAGGTTTGATTTTCCGTAGCTTTGTGGTTTAGGTTGCTTTATTTTTTTACGTACATGGTTCTAAGAAGGCTCTTTGAATTTCTAATTTCGCTAAGCCGTGGAAAACAGCCTTGTACATGTTATTTTATGACATGAAAAAAAATGTTTTACAAACATGTTGATTTACATTTTAACATCGGGTTAACAAATATTGGACATTTATTGTATAACATCGTATCATTCTTGTTCTACAGTAAGTACCTACACAACTTAACTATAGATACTTGAATTATGGATACTAGACGACGGAATAATCTCTATACGTAAAATAATCCTATATTTTGAAAAAAAACAACATATATATCTGAGCCTCGGAAATAATTCTTGCATATCACACAAATCCTTTCCGTAACTCTATTGACTCAAGAGCATCATAGGCTGGGCCATTACTAATTATATTCAATCTTTATCGTCAAAATCATCAATAAAACTAAGTGTCAATTTGATTAAGTATTAAAAAAGAAACTCAGCTATTTAGCAAAACTATTGTGTTGTTAACCTTGCCCCAATTATCAGCTTATAAGGAACAAAAGATGAATCGACGCTCCATCGCAGCAGAACATTTGTTTTGTTGCGTTTAAAAATATGCTTTAAAACGTCGAGCCTATTCCTATCCCATGCTTACGCTAAATAAATAAAATCCACACGTCACGCTAAAAACATGCTATTTTTTCGCAACGCCCGCCATTTTGGGCGCTCCCTCGCGGGATTAGGGCCTATTTCCATACATATGAGATAGCCATCGCGAGGGCGACACCCCCTCGCCCCCACATGCTTCAAAAACGTCGTATAAATCTATTGAGCTCACTGAGACTTACGATCTTTTTGTATTTAGGTGTAGTGTAGCCGTTTTTACTTTCGCGGCTTTGTCTTTCTTTCCAGTTTTGCAGACGTTTTGGAAAAACAAGAGGCTTTGGTTCTGAAATGCGTTTTTTGGTGCTCGTGTGAGGTCTTTTGTATGTCGTTGAGAAAGGATTTTTCGTCTTACAAAAGTCTGCGTCTAAGTACTAAGATGTGTGGCTTTTAAGACTAACTATACTGTGCTTTTTTCGTTGCCAAAGAAAAAAAATTATATTTTCGTAAACTAAAATAGTTGGAATAGTACCTAACTAAAGTTGTTTATTTACTCGTAATTAATAAAGGTAATTGAATTAGGAATCCATTTCGATGCACTTATTTGAACAACAAAAACATTTAATGGGTCAGTCAGTTTTTAAAGCCTGTTCATTGCCATTGTTATTTCTTCTATGTCGCTAGTTTCAGATACTTAGAAACTGCTTTTTGACATTTCATATCAGCAACACTTTTATAATTTCTCTAAGAAACTGTGGTACAGTTGCCCCTTGACTAACGGTACTTAACAAGAACAAAAAGTTAATCCATCTAATTTAGTTTTACGTATATCGTTCTATTTTTTGCGGTTTATCTTCTAAGCATATCACAAGCAAATAATAGTACTTTCTCTAAGAAATTGTTACACAGTCACCTCGCGTAACTTACGGGTTTTAACAGCAAAAAAGTTAACCCAACCAATTTATTTTTACCTACATGGCAAAAATTACAAACATAAATTTTGTTTCAAGAAACATTTCCCTATTATGATAGCACGTATTAAGCAAACCAATATATCAAGTGACGTCTCTCGCAGCGCATGTGGCTGACGCGAAAATATTGCGATGCATCAAAACTGCCAAGAAGCGGGGAGAAAAACGAACTTGGCCGTGTTTTTGCCGTGCGTGTTATAAGCGAATGACCGGTTATGATGTATTTTTGTTTGTTACATATTATTCAGTTAAACTGGACAAGCAAGGTCAGCAAGTGTGGATTTGATATGTAATATGATTTGAAAATTATTTATTTGTTTTTCAGAGGCTGATTTTATTACCAAGCCGCTATTAGAGGTGACAGTTTTTCCATACTTACGTCAAAGTGTATATTGGACTGCCAAACTAATCGCGGTCTTATAATACCTATATGCTGCTATGCTATAAGTTTTAAGAGGAATATATCTAACTCAAGTTTTTCGACCTAAAACATCACATCATACATAACATGCGTAATAGGCACGCAAAATTTAACTAAAGTTAAATCGAGAGTATTGCTCTTTAAAAAAAAACTACTTAATTATGATTTTGATTGTTTCGTTTTCTCGTACTTCTGACGTACCTATGTCAACGATAGGGTAAGACATCCATTGATAGACACTCCTAAGCAAAATTTTTGAATGCTCCTAGAAAAATGTTCCGCAAAATAAGTAACAGCTGATTCACAAAATTTTGATACCTCGTTTACAATTCTCATTTTATGTTTTAAATATCCTGTTTTTTTATGTTTCTTGAATAAATGAGTTTAAAATAACTGTTTATTCGCATTACGAATCATCCATGTATTTAATAAATATCAATTTTGTATTTAAAAAAACGCTTTCTCTTATGAGCTAAGCCATTACAACTTTCCATAAGAAGTGCGAGGGTGGTTTTGAAAAATATGGAGTTCTGTGGATGATGAAAAAATATAATTGTATACGTAATCATAACATATTACTGGCTGTTATGTTTTGATGTATAATATAAGATGATATAAAAAGGAAGCGTTTATTTTTAACTCCTGCTACACTCTAAGTATCGAAAGTTACATTTAGACCAAGCTTACGTACACTTGAAAACGTTATGTAATAACCCTATGGTATTGTGAAATGAGAGTAAAGTTCCAACAGTTGCCTGCCATCTGACCTTCCAACCCAAGGGAGAAACTAGACCTTATTGGAATTAGGCTTGTCAAGTGTGTGGGTAACTTGACTGTTAGAAGTTCGCAAGCCCCCCGATGGCCTCCGACTGTTGTCATTAGACAGCGCCCGGGATCAACGGATTAACGTGCCTTCCAAAGCACGGGAGCGCTCAGTTAGATTAAATCGCATACGAGAACTAAAATATTCCAGTCATATTAATTAAACATCTAACGATTTTAATTCAATCACCTTGTAGTAATACAGATGTTACATGATAATTACAATTTAAAATAAAATATAAACACAGGGGAAACAATTGGTAGCATCATTATACATCTAGCAAATATTAATCAACCGATTACTTCAGTCTATGCCAAAAATGACGTAATATATTAAAAATGTCACCAAGTCACAGTTTTACACCACAATTTAGTCGTTATTTTATTTTTCGTATCATGATTACGAGTACATGTCAATGTATTTTGCGCGCTTTTTGACATGCAAGCGCGCTAAACATATGCGAATAGGAAGCAAAAGTGACAAGCAAAAATGGACCTCCAGAATGAACAGTCTGTTTACCTGCCTACTGAAAAGCGCTTGGAATACTCCGCTTTTCGGGTCTTTTATTTAAAGAGTGGCTACGCTAAACTTATTGATATATCCCTATCACCTCATTCATCAGAATTTGCGTGACTGTGATGAAAATAATCCTAGTGAGTTAATGCTGCGTTACCAGAAAGTACTAAAAAGAAATTAAAATCTTCAGCACTCCTGCCTTCGACAGTACATCAAGCCAACGAAAAAAGTCAAAAATCTTCAAACCCCGTCTACCGTAATATCCTACATTTACACCTGTCTACCTTTTCCATCGCGAACTCTCAAACATCTATTGAAAACCCGAAACAGGGGGTTCCCCCACCCTCCCCCCTCGTTATTCCACTTCCCTTCTCCCCTTTCTTTCCACTAAGTTCGCGTCGTCATCCGTATTACTAGGGCCTTAACTTATGTGAGGGTATAACGCGAAACAACACGACACAAACTAAAAACAACTCAAAGAACTGTGCGTTAGGATTCTAATTTGAATAAACAGAAAATCCAATTTCGGATTTTTCCACGCACACGATTCTATTCCGTATAAGGGAGAATTTAAGTGACATTATAGCATGTAGTTTACTGGATCAATTTTGTGATAGTAGTTGGTACTGATTCCTTCGCATTACTTTTTCCTTCGTTGTGGACGTATTTTATGGGAGTTTAAAGTCTTATGTGGATAAAGCGTGTCGCTGGCGTTGATAACTTTATATGTCGTGTATGTGCGCCTTTACAAGTAAAAATAATGTTTCTTTTTAAAATATTTAGTTTATTGAAATTATAAATTATAACACCTAGAAGTACTATACTAATCTTCAACTAAGTTAATTGTAAACTTAATAAGACATTAAAAAAACTAAAACACTTTCATCAAGTTGGACCCCTTAGGCATGTGCCGAGGATGCTGGCAGCATTTTTCCGTTGTATTGCAACGCTAATGCGTTGTGCGAGGAAGCTGTCAGCTCTTCGGTCACTACCACCAGTGGACTCGGCCAGGCGCTTAGCCATATCTTTGAAGATCGAATGGGTACTGGGACCCCTTGGACCAAGGGTCTCGACAGCGAAAGGAAAGAAAAAGTATTCACTGCCGAGACACTTATATTTGTGCCATTTTTTTTGTTTTTTATTAGATTTATATGTAGTTCTGGTAATCGTTTACGTAACGTTTCACACGTACGAAAGGTAAGATCTAACTGTTCTTTTCCCATATAAAAGATGACTTTAAATATACCTTATATTTGTAACGTTAGGTAACTACATATTCACTTCTTTGTACGGATTTCTGATTGCTATTATGAATGGTTTTAGAAAACTTTGCCTATATGTCTTATTCAAATTTATAAGGACAACTACCCGTACAAATTGAAGGTGGGTTAGGTACTTTAGCCCTAGAATGAAACTTTTCTTTTGGGATTTAGTTGCTCTTTGCTAAAAAATATAGCACCGGATAGACTATATACCTACTTATAACATGGGGTAGGCAGTATAAGAGGAATCATGAACTAATCCTTGTCTCTGCTTCCTTTGAAAGCTTCAATGGGAAATTTAATAAGCAAAAAAAGCCCTCTTACATTGTGTAGGGCAATTAGTCAAAAAATGCAGGTTTAAACTAAATTATGGTAAACGTATGTTCAATTCAAATTAAACTTTAAGGCTAATGCAGTAAGGGTGAGTTTAAAAGGGGTTTTGTTGGTTTAAATCTGCCTTGTTTGCGTTGTGTCATCATTAAATTTTGTATGAAAGCTGTCATTGTGGGGTAAGGTTGTTAAAAATGACTGAATAATGAATGTCAGGATAATGTTTAGGTCTATCTTTATTTTACGTTAAGACGTAATGTTACCTACTTGAATTTCGTTATTACTTAATTGCATTCTCAGTCTCGATAATGCATTGCTGTATTCTAAAGTACACTCAGCATCAAAAGTAGCTACGCATAGTCTTTAACATAGATATAAGTTTTTCGCTTTACTAACCCGATATGGATACTAGAATATGTCCGAAATAAAGTATTTCTGTTTTTTTTTTTGATATGAACGGGTCAAAATTTCTTATCCCCATATAATAAAGACTTTTGAACTTTTCAAATGCGTAACTACTTTTGATGCCGACTGTAGTACGTAAGAATACAGCATTGGGACTAACAATGCAATTAGAAAAAAAAGTCATAAAAACATACTTACACACACACATAGTTTCATACAAGCACTGCAAGTAAATAAAAACTTGTAAAGCAATCGTTTTTTCGTGATTCGCCAACGTCCATTCCACTTCTCTGTTGGCTAACTATATAGTTACCTATCAGTATGTATAAAGCCTCATTCTCATCAATTAACGAACATAATTTAATTAAAACTAATTGATCAATCGTATCAACGGAGTTCAATTGAATTATCATCCGATTGCGAATTGATTTAAATTTGAAACGCCATTAAGTTTTCGCCATTATTGTTGTATGGTTGCATTTAATGGCGGGTGAATTTTTTATTGCGTAGGTATAGTATATACACCGTGGGCCCTATTAACCCGAAAGATTTAAACCAACGATTCTAGAGCCTAATTAGAGTAAATAATGTAGTATAACATACAGTCCAAAACCCCATAATTTAAGATTAGTTATTTAACACAAATCACAAGTTAAAAATCTCAAGTCTAATACAACCTAAAGGCGTGAGGTAACCACCTACAACTTTTTTGACTTGACACTTCTTGTCTTGAAGACATTTGCAAGTCACCTAAAGATTTGTTCACAAAGAAGCGGTCAATTAATTTGATTTATTTTGTACTGAAATAGTAGTCTAATTAAAACAAATAATTGGATCCCACCAAAAACATTTCATGTAAAATGTTTCCAAGACGACCACATAAGGTTTGCCCTGTGAAAAATATATCAGATCTCATGTAGAGCCAATCTTCTGAATCTACACGGCCTAACTCTACCGACCCTAACTTCAACTAATTCTACATATCAGTAAATATGTATGGCTTCGCCGTTTCGCTACCGTCGTGGAGGTGATGCGAATATTTAGTTTCTGATCTGAAGTAAGTAACGAAACAGACAAGCCATTCATATTTACTGATATGTATAATTTGTTGAAGTTAGGGTCGGTAGAGTTAGGCCGTGTAGATTCAGAAAGCTTGGCTCCACATGAGATCTGATATCTTTTTCACAGGGAAAACCTTATGTGGTCGTCTTGGCAACATTTTACATGAAATGTTTTTGGTGGGATTTCAGTTCTTTTTGTAAGTTGCTAGGCAGTCTTATTAATAGGTTTTTTAGTTACTACTGATAAGAAATATTTTAACTAGATAAACGAGCATAAAAATGTTACACCTTTACCTAATTTGACAATGTTGCCCCATTTACCCCAAACTAGGCAATTGGGGCAAATCGTTTAATTAGGGTACAGCATTTAGCGGGGTGGCGCCCTCTTAAATTACTCCCATTGATATATTTACGACTTTCAAGCTTCATTTGTTTCTTTTATGCCAGCTATATCATGCTCTTTAATAAAGATGAAGCAAGAAAAGTTCATCCCTGTCAAAATCTTATTGACATTAATAGAAGAGTGAATTTTGACCTCGCCTATGGAAATACATTTTTTACTACTTTAATTTTATAGTATAAAAATGTTTATGGACAGAAAAAAAAACATCATGTTTTGAGATAAAACTAACACTACCTTTTGTTTTACTTTATTTATTTTACTAAGTATCTTATTCATTCTTATTCATTGGTGATTTTATTTGAAATAATAGCTAAAACTATTTTAATCAAACGTAAGTACAATGCAGTGCGTATAACTAGGTTTAACAGTCCAACAAGAAAAATCAACAAATACCTACGCAACCCTTATCTTAATATTTTGTTTCTTATAAGATCCACATTTTTTAACGTTCTTTGCATTTTTTTCTAGACATTTTTTACTGCTGTTTGGGCAATAACTTAAAGTATGTGTTATGTGTTTCTATTCATTTCTGAGGATAATAATTCGCAAAATGCATCTTCGCAACGCAATCATCATTTCGTCACGAGTTTATCAACTTTAATATTCTAAATATGGCCGTTTCATAGCGTGGGTTGTTACTCATTTTCCCGATCCGAATTCTGGCAGGGCGCACTAATGTGCCACTTCAGAATGAACCCCTACGAATTTTTTTGCAACCATGTTTTTTCCTGTGCGCAATTTTTGTTTGTGTGCCCTCTCTTTTTCCCTTCCCCTGTTCGGGTTTTGCGTCTCTTTCCCCTTATCGTGCCGAAGCGTGGGGTGGCTGGAAAATATGATACGTTTTTTTGGAGTTAAATTGATTTTCGGAAGTGTGTGGAAGCCATTTTACAGCGGTTTTGCGAATTGGAGTTCGTCGTTATGTAAATATCAAATTAGGGACATTTGTGCGCTGTGATGTCAAAGCGAAGTATATTTTTTACATATTTTTATAATAGGTATTAAAGCAATAATGATTACCAAACAATAAAGACTTCACACAAAAAAAAGATTATAATTGAGCAGTAAGAATGGTCATACTCATATTTATAACTTTTACTCCAATTCGAACAAAATTAATACACTTTACTTTATGAGTAGCAGTTTAATTGTGATATTTATGATAAAGTATAATTAAACCACCATAATAATTAACTAATTAGTATTGTTCTTATAAAATATGACATCATTGTCATAAAACTAATCATAAAAAATAACGACCTATTAAACTTTTGTGTCACAAGACATAATTGCATACAGAAAGTAATAAAAAAAATCATAAAACGTTTTCAAATGATGTTGTTAATATAGTAATTTGACTTGTTTATGTATTATTTTCTAAATGAGGGTGATTGGATCATTTAACGGTTTTTTCATTATACATAGCGGAGCATACGAATAAATTTAAGCACAATTTTTGGTCATACTGCCATTGCTTTAGCGTTTAATCGCCTCATTCCCGTGGCTGAAATCTTTAAGATTCTTTTGCAGATTCTTATGGAAAAAAGTTGCAACAAACTTTTACAACTCTCGTCAAAATAAGCAGAAACCAAATAAAAACGCGACACGAAACGAAATCTACTGAAATAATTATTCATGGGTAGGTCAAAGTGTTGAAAGAAAAACAAACGAAGAAGTATTAGATTTGATAGGAGAGAAAAGCTTCTTGCTGAAGACGATAAAAAAATAAGAGGGAATATATTGAGGCACCTAATACGACATGACAATAACATAAAAAACTATAATAGAAGGCAAAATAGAGGGAAGAAGAGGCAGGGGAAGACCGAGACGTGCGTTTATAGATCAAGCTAAGGAGAAGGTTAATGTTAATGTTGCGTATCAGGAACTCAAAGATATAGCACAAAGAAAAACGGAATGGCGCTTACTCCACCGACAAGAGCAAGGCTCTTAAATTAATGATGATGAGATGTCAAAGCAAAGAAATTATAATTTAATAAAATAAACAAGGTACAATTTCTAACTAGGAATTCTATTCACAAACAAGTTAGTTCACCGATTAAAACACATATCTCCACATCAAAGTCAACAGCATTTTGAAATAGTTAACGATAATAACTCAACTACTCTGAATAAAGGTTGGTGTTCACTAACTGGACCCGGGTATGTCCTTAAACTACGACCAAGACCACCGGGAAATGGGCAGCAGCATCCCTAGAGAGCGGTGGAGATACTGCGATCGCCAACCCGCATGCCAAGCGTGGCGACTATGGCATTTACCCCCCATGAAATTGGGGGAGGCCTATGTCCAGCAGTGGACGTCCTAGGGCTGATGTGGTGGTGGTGGTGGTTCACTAACCAACAAGGATCTTGAGTCAACCCTTTTGATGCTGTGAGGACAATTTAGGTTTATTTCAATGAGGGTTAACAAAGACATCATAAATTATTATGAAACACAAAACATTAGTTAAGGTGACACTATTCAAAGCATTTTCTCAGTCTTTTTACACGTGCAGCCTGTGGGCCGATTTTACGCAGCGGACATATAGCGACTTGCGTGTCCAATATAACAAGGCGTTCAGGATACTGATATGTCTGCCAAGGCACTGTAGCGCATCGGGTATGTTCGCGGAGGCGCGGATTGACGGTTTCGCGGCTATAATGCGTAAACGTTGCGCTTCCCTACTATCCCGGGCACGCTGCAGCACTAACAGGATCCTGAGCTCGTTCGCGGACCGCTGGGACTCCGCGCTCATGCGTCGGTGGACGTAGCTTCATATCCGCGCGACCCTTAATAAGTAATAAGTTAGTTGTAGCAAGTTAATGTAGGAAATTTATCTCTAACCTTAAATTTAGATATATTAATGTTTTTACTTTTTTACTACTCGCATCAATAAGGTGCGAGCAGCGTACGCGCAACTCAAACCTGTGTGGAGGTCTACCGTAATAACTCGAAGCACCAAGATCAGGGTGTTCAATTCCAACGTCAAGTCAGTCCTACTGTACGGATGCGAGACATGGCTCGTGAGGAAAGACATCACCAATCGCCTGCAGGTTTTTGTCAACAAATGCCTGCGCCGAATTCTTGGGGTATTCTGGCCACGTACCATGTCAAACGCGAGACTATGGCAGATGACTGACCAGAAACCCATAAGGGAAGAGATCCGGGAAAGGAAGTGGCGTTGGATTGGACACGCGATGCGAAGATCGGACGACCGCCTGTCCAAGCAGGGTCTACGCTGGCAATCTACCGGCAGAAGACGGCCGGGGCGTCCTCGGAACACATGGATGCGGTCAGTTGAGAAGGAGGCTGGCTCAACTGGTCTGGGCTGGAAAGAGTTGGAAGAAGCCGCGCAAGATCGGGACAAATGGAAAACTTTTCTGCGAGCCCTATGTCCCTAATGAGGGATAACAGGAAATCATCATCATTATCATCAATGTTTTTACTAATACTTATGGGTGCAAGCCTGAAATAAATGATTTGAATTTGAATTTGAATTAGTGTTTTTGGTACAATTTGTTTTATTCACAATTTTGGGGTTATCTTAACCACTAAATCTAGATATTTTGTGATTTGAGGGACCATTAAGGGTGTGTTGATAAAGTGAGAAGAACTCTGGCATTTTGGATGTGTAGCTATATAAATTAGCGTTATTTAAAAAAAGAAGCAAGTATAAGTTTTCGTCTGTTGTGAACACGATTTTCTACAGTTACACCCTACAGAAAATGCCTGATTAATTCTACTTATAGTTCGAAAAACGTGGTATATGCAGGTATCATCGAATATATATGAAAATCTTCATCATCCTCCTAGCGTTATTCCCAGTACAGTTGCATCCTGAAGAATGCCTGGGGTCCGCTACCTAATCCCAAGAATTGGCGTAGGCACTAGTTTTTACGGAAGCGACTGCCATCTGATCTTCCAACCCGAGGGGGAAACCGACCTTATTGGGAATAGGCTTGTCAAGTGAGTGGGCAACTTGACTGTTAGAAGTTCTCAAGCCGCCCTGAGCCCTCTAACTTGGCTTAACGATTGCAACCGGGATCAACAGCTTAACGTGCCTTCCTTAAGCACGGGAGCGCTCAGTTAGTAACCACTCAAAGCAGTCACCCATCCAAGGACTGACCTCGCCCGACATTGCTTAACCTCGCATACCGCACGCAGTACGCGGGTGCCACTGGGCCATGAGCGCTCCATATATATGAAAATCTTAAGTGATATCAATAATCACAACAAGCCAAGCCATGGTAAGTGATTTTGTATTTACAGAACATTTAGGGCGCGTTGCACCAATTAACGATTACAAACCGGTCAACGTTAAATATATTATGGCGCTGACAGCTCCTACGGAAAATTGACAAATTCTCTACACATTCAGATATTATCAAATAATACCGCTTGCGACTAATCGCAAGCGGTATTATTTGATAATAGCGCTAACCTAAGCACAAAACCTAAGTTTGGTGCAATTAACTCTAACCTACATCAAAAATGTGTAAAAAGGACCGGTTTCACATACTTAGTCGGCCTGTTTAGCCTAGTTGGTAGTGACACTGCCTCCGAAGCTAGAGGTCCCGGGTTCGAATCCCAGCCAGGGCATTATTTGTGCATTTAGCACGGATTTTGTTCTTGGGTCTTGGATGTTCTCTATGTATTTAAGTATGTATTTATCTATATAAGTATATATATCGTCGTCTAGTACCCATAGTACAAGCTTTGCTTAGTTTGGGACTAGGTCGATTTGTGTAAGAATGTCCCCCAATATTTATTTATTTATTTATAAGCTTTGAAATTACTACCTGCACAGAATAAATAATAGATTATTTTCTGATATCGGTTCTCCCAATCCAGTAAAGTTTCAAAGAAGTATATATACTTCACGTATATGCACTGGAATTTGTGCGAAGTACGAAGTGCTCGAAGATGGGTTTGCAAACTTTTCGGAAACTTGGATGATAGTTTTTAGCGTAGGAAATACTAGTACATTTTCTTATCCGTACTTCTTTCTTTGAACCTTTTAAGATCTTACATATTCTTTGATTTGAAACAAAACTCTGAACGTGTTAAAGTTAGTCCCAACGGTGTCGTTTATAGTGATTTTAAATGATTAAAACGTATTTTCTTCTTACATAAAATATCATTGAAATTTGGAATGGGAATGTCGTCATCATCATCACCATATCAGCCGAAGGACGTCCACTGCTGGACATAGACCTCCCCCATAAAGTGCCACTATGACCGATCCTGCGCAACCCGCATCCAGTGGGCCCCTGCGACTTTTACTAGGTCATCAGTTCACCTTATGGTTGGCCTATCATATGGGGGGATGTCGTATTTAATTTAATTGATGAGATTAACATAAACTTATCGTAATGTCTTAGATATATCACGTTTTTCTGTGTCACAGTACAAGTGTACATTATTCTGTCAACTCGACCAGGCTACTTACTACATCCTGTTCACATGACAGTACCAAACAGTCCATTATAATAACAATGTAGTGGACACTAGCCCTTAGGGCTCGCGTGTGGCTATCTGTTAAGTTCCAACGGCTAACCATCAGCTCACAATTAACCATTCAGATCGCAGATAACATGCAAATTAACTGACAAAAAACCGAGTTAATGGTCGACGCACTTTATAGGTGTTAGTTACTGTTTTTACTATGCGTAACGTCTGTGGGGAATAGAATTAGAAATAGAAAAGTGGCAATGCGTACGAGGTCGATTAGGCACTTTGTTTCGTATTCCAGTTTCGAATGCGTTTCGCCAGCTCCTTTCTACATGCGCCAAGCTACCGTGTCATACACGACGGTCACGTGCCATACTTTACTTCATTCGTTCTTTGGCCGATTCTTATGGTCTTGACGTTTATTAGATTAGAATAAAAAATTGTAGATTGAGTAACTAATTTTGAACAATATTCGCTCAATTTATATTTATATTAATTGAGTGACAAATCGTTTGTTGGTTCGTGGTGATTTTTAGGGAACATATTTAATATACTTTCATGCGAACTTACCCTCTTTTAAACAATTCCGATGGAAATAAAAAGTCACCAAGAAAATAAAGATGCAACGTAACTCTCTGATAGCACCCCAGCATTAAACAAGTTTTTGGTCAAAAATTACATTTGTTACAAGGTTTTATTGCCGACTGTACTTTTTTCCACGATCATAAACTTCTTGTTGAGTCGGTTCGAATGAGCCCAAACATGAGTGGTTTATCTTATGTAGTGTAGGAATTGCTATGACCACCTTTTGTCTCCATCAACAGATCAGCTCTATGTCATAATAATATTGCATTGTCATCCGATTTATACATGCATGCAAAATTTCAGTTCAATCGAAAACCGGGAAGTGGATCAAATTCAACTTGCAAGATTTGATTACAGACAACGGGACAGGTGAAACTAAATAAAGGCTTGTAAAATATGCTCTAAGATTTACTAGCGGACTGGAATCGAATTCAGTATCTTTGTTTTATCTGATCGACGTGTTATCCATTGCACGGCCGTACCGCTATTGTCGATTATGAAAAACTTGCTTTATATTTTATAACCGTTGTGAATAATAAAACCGTTTTTTTTATTTACCACTTCTTTACAATCTAGAGGTCTGTACAGTCTACTATCGCAACCCAGTAACTTCTATACGAGTAAATCGTGCCTTAAGTTTCATATTTCCTTTCCTATATGATTTTCTTTTGTATGATATTATTCTCTTTTCACTGATATTAAATTTAAATTTAATTTATTTCAGGTCGTGGAAAACAGTCAGCCTTGCAGCAGTATCAGTCGAAGAATGAAGACAAATGGAGAGATTTCCGGTGAAGAAAACATGCTTCTGCAAAACATGGTGCAAATTCAAATCAAAACATGGTGTATATTGGTATGACTAGCCATGTGAAGGGCAAACTTACCAAATGTTTCACGATGGTTTAACTATAGGGCCAACTTACCAACTATTAGAAAGATGTTTTGAGTAGGTATTTACACCATATGTATGAAAAAACTGACAAACTTACCAAAATATTGTGTAGGACATGGTATAGACGGATTGAATAATCTAAGTCATATCAGTCATCTTACCAACCTTTATAACGATTGGTTTGACTATCTAAGCCATATGTGGGGCAAATTTACCAAATGTTTAGTAGAACCTGGTTTACGTCTGATTAACTAATGTAAGTCATTAATAGGGCCAATTTACCAACTTTTAGAACGATGGTTTGACTATCTAAGCCAGACTCACCTTTACCCTACCCTACCCCATTGATCTTTACTACCTTATTATTACCAATAAATTATGTCTATGTCATAAATGGTGAAACTTACCAAATGATTTGTAGGCCATGGTTGAGGGCGGATTGACCATCTAAGTCATGATTAGGGCCAACTCACCAACTATTGGAACATGTTATAGATGGTTTGACTATCTAAGCCATAATTGACTATCTAAGGGCATACGTACCAAATGTCATCGCACCTGCTAAAAATTGGGTGTCAATTAATGCTATTTCCAAAAATATTAATCAATTTGTATCGGGAGTTTTAACCTAGTTAACATTTACTTTTTTTATTACCACGATGGTCGCAAACATACCTGATGTCTACCTGATGATAACAAGACAGTTTCTATAAAAAAAAAACATGTCATTATAATACAGTATAGCTTAACTAAATAAGGTAAGCGGACCAATGTTTGATACCTTACTTTCCTATAGTTGATGATACCTATCGTAGTGTCACGTAATCGGTACGATTACTTTAATAAGCCTCTAAAATTACGTATATCATCTACTAACCCAAGATCCGTAAAATTTTGAAAGAACTTTTTACCATCTACCCCGTAAATTAACCAAAATAAAAAGGACATAATTTTATGACTCCATTGAGATCTGAGGACGCGATAAGCCCAAGCTAAATATTTTTTATCGACTGGTGTCTAAAATGGGGCCAGGAAATGGTCAACTGTAGTTCTTCTGTTTTAGTACAAAATGTTCCTTACAATTTTACAAACATTTTCTATCAAACATTCCCTTTACTAGCAAGAGCAACACGATAAAAAAATATTCCGACGAATTGAGAACCTCCTCCTTTTTTCATTCAAATCTATCATAAAACGAACACTTTACGTAAACGATGGATCATGCAGTTAGGCAGTGATAGACATATAGCATAATAGTACATTACTACAGAGGCCGGGACAAAAGGGCTTGCCGGCCGAAGACATATAGACGGCTGAGCGAAGCGAGGCAGGCCAGCAATCCCATATTTCCCGCCGAGGTATGTATAGTGCTTTTCTCAAACATGCAATGAAATAAAGAACAAAAAAAAAAACAAAGTTTTATTTTTAATACGCATAGTGGCAGAATGTCATGATGCCTCTGCCACAAATTTAAGTGGAATGGAAATTAAAAAAGAGGACTTTGCAGGCCTAGGCCTGCAAGATTTGTATGAAATTCCATTAACTACCTCTTGTCCTAGCCGCAACTGAAACGTCATACTTCGCAGCCTATTATAAGGAACATAACATCAATATTTCATTGCATGTTTGAGAAAAATAGGTTTACTACTGTAATATTGTAATTGTGTAGTACATGTGCTACTTTGAATCTATACACAACGCATATTGTTTTGCAAAATAGTACATTACTACAGAGGCCGGGACAAGAGGGGTTGCCGGCCGAAGACATATAGACGGCTGAGCGAAGCGAGGCCGGATAGGTCTAAGGCCGGCAACCCTATATTTCCCGCCGAGGTATGTATAGTGCTTTTCTCAAACGTGCAATGAAATAAACAACAAAAAAATCAAAGTTTTATTTTTAATACGCCTAGTGGCAGAATGTCATGATGCCTGTGCCACAAATTTATGTGGAATAGAAATTAAAAAAGAGGACTTTGCAGGCCTAGGCCTGCAAGATTTGTATGAAATTCCATTAACTACCTCTTGTCCTAGCCGCACCTGAAACGTCATACTTCGCAGCCTATTATAAGGAACATAATATCAATATTTCATTGCATGTTTGAGAAAAATATAGTTTTTGCCAGTTCTTTTCATTGCAGAGGTTTATTTATCCAAACCACCACCACCATATCAGCCGAAGGACGTCCACTGCTGGACATATGCCTCCCCCAATTTCATGGGGGATAAATGCCATAATCGCCAAGCTTGCAATGCTGATTGGCGATCGCAGTATCTCCACCGCACTTCAAGGATGCTGCTGCCCATCCCCCGGTGGTCTCCAGAACGGTGGTAGATTAATGTCATTTATATCATCATCAGCCCTTTGCACTCCACTTCTGAACATGGGCTTCTCCCAAGGCACACCACAAAGAACGGTCCTTTGCTTTGCGCATCCAGTCACTTCCCGCGACCCACACTACGCTTGCCTAGGTGCAGTCTCCACTGCAAGACCCGCTTACACGAGCGGTTGTCAGTTCTACGACAGATGTGGCCAGCTCACTGCCACTTCAGTTTGCTAATTTTAAAAGCTATGTCGGTTACTTTGGTTCTCTTGACGGATTACTTCGTTCCGTATTTTATCCCTGAGAGAGAATCCAAGCATAGCTCTTTCTGTAGCGCGCTGAGCTACTTTCAGTTTGTGGACTAACCCCACAGTCAGTGGGGCAATATAAATATGTATATGTTTATGTAATATGCTAATATGCCTAAATTGAAGAACAAAGTTTCCACTTTGACTTTTTACTTTACCGTTTGAGAGCCGCATGTTTGAACCACTATGCTACCGTCGCATTTTTCACCAAACAGTAGCCTGTTTCATATCAGTATATAAGTACAGTCGCATGGCTTTTGTCGCGAGCGTGATGTTAATCGCACGATAGCTAATTGTAGCTTTGTCGAGGCTCGTAAAAGCGCGGGCTTTTTGATCACATTGCGGAGTGAGCAGAGAAATATTTTATTTTACCGAAAAAAATTAGAGAGAAAAAAACCGGCCAAGTGCGGGTCGGACTCGCGCACCGAGGCTACCGTAAAAAATATTGTTTATTATATGATGTAAATACAAATTTACGGTTTTCGCTATGTTTTCTTTATCTGTGCTATAAGACGTTGCTTCGTAGCAAATTTCAAGATTCTGAGTTCACGGGAAGCACCCTGTAGGTTTTGATTCCCTTGCGAGTGTCGAAAATTTGCGGAAATTTGCGCCATAAAATCCTACTTTGAAAAGCGCTTGCAACACTAGTCTCGAAACCTAAAATGTCATAACCTAAATTATATATATTTGTAAATTTATTTTTATATAATTGTTAATCAGTATATTTTTTTAATCATTATTATTAATTAAGATCGTCAGTTTTTTTTTAAATTGTATAAATTCACGCTTTGACTTGTAAAAGTGCCCTTGTGGCCTATTTGCAGAATAAATATTTGATTTTGATTTTGATATAATCAACTGCTAAGCTCGAATTAGAAACTGCTTTTGACCGGAATGAGTGAAAGTCAAGGAGGAGAGTTTCCTTTATCCAGCAGTAGGACACGAATTAATTTGACCATACCTTAAAAAAATTGAGAAAGAGGTTAAGAAAGAAAGAAAATAAAAGTACAGAAATCGTTTATTCGTGACCAAACACAATTGACTAACATAAAACAGACACCGATACATAATTTGTCACGAAATGATCACAACTCAGCGTGATGCTGGCAGAGCCAGCGCTGATCTTCCGTTGTGACCACTAAGTTAACGTTCAAGCAGTACCTACTTATTAAATGAAACTAAATATTTCCTGTCACTTTCCCTAACATTAATGGTCTATTTCAAACTCTACTTTTACGACTCGTAAATTAGAAAATATAATCAGATTGTGATATTTCAGTGGGCAGATACAGTGCACGATATTCTACGATATCATCGCTTTAGGCAGTTTTATTCATAGATACAATTTATAGCCAGATATTATCGTGGGTTATTTTATTGGATTTTTTCGGTCCGTGGACAAATGATTTCTATTTTATAGGGCATTATAAGTAGACAAGGTGTGTGGTCATTAGATTTATTACACAAACTTAAAATAAATTCACGTAGAAAAGAAAGCTCTAAAGCTGGAAACGCCACAGAACGGGCGCGGTGCGGGGCTGTCGACTGCTTCATATGTCCCACACCACACGCCGCCTCTGCTCTACCGCGCTACCGAATACCGCGTGGTTTTTTGGTGCGACGTGCCTTGGACCGCGAAACCGGCTTCGTCCCGCAACGACGCTGTACCGCACTCTGTGCGTTAAAGTCAATTTGTAAAGTCGCTTTTTGAAACTAATTTGACAGAATACTTTAAGTATGACACTGACATATGCTCTTATTCCATTGGATATTCTACTTTAAGACTCATGCAATAGAGTTTATATTACATAGATACTGTCTTGAAATCGTATGTTTGTAATAGAAACTCTATTACATAAGCGTTAAACGGTTAAAGTAGACTATCCAATGGAATAGGAGCATATGTCAGTGTCAAATTCATTTGATTGACAGTACGATTATTGTAATTTAAATGATTTTTATATAAGATGTGCTCTTACATCCTATAGGGTCGAGTCGAGGCCAACGCCTGTGCGTGAACGCGACTGAAGTATGTACGGGCTGTGGTCTGTAAGAGTTAGGGTAATCGTACCAGAACTTGACACTATTCCAATATGGTATTAAATTGTTAGGTGGCACACATTGGGACAATTCCCTTACCTTGAACGAGTCTTTCATTAATAAAAGAAACGCTTCCAATATGTACGTATGTAACACTTTATTGTTCGCAATGACAGGTTAGAATATATATACATATCACACAAGATTAAAGTAAAAACTTTATTGAAAAGGCAGGGCACGGGCGCGCAGTGCTACACGCGCCGTCAACACGAACGCTCATGATTAGGACCACATACCGGTACGACTCATCTCGAGCAATATTTGACCTTAAAGTCTTGAGTCATCTGTATTATTATATATAAAACAAATGCCAATATAAACAAAAGCCATATCAATACATCAATGTTACCAAAACCATACCATTTCCATGTTAAACTTCAGAAACACAGTTATTATAAATACTTACACATACTTTAGGTACTCGCTTACTTAACATAACACATGCTGCCATGCATTTCCAAAAGTTCTCATTTCAATTTACCACAAAAAATCCTTAACCATTAGCTTTATCTCGAAATCATCGTTTAACAAACTGTTAACGTAGGGCAGTTAAATTTAACCCCAAATTACGTCATATTCATTAACTTTGGTCAGGGGACCCTTTTAGAAAACGTAAGCGATTTTCAACCATATAGCTTAGGGATTAAGCGTATAAAGGTCCTCACCCTAATAGAAATTCTTATAAAATAGGTTTGAAATGAGAATATTATTATGTCAGTTTGGACAAGCTTGGCCTTTTTCGACTAAAATTATAGTGTGCACGCGCATTTACTATTGAGGGTTCAGTAAGTAAGCAACTAGGTAAATTTCTAAAAGAAAAATTATCATTCCTCCAGAATAAAATAAATAATTATTTGTGGACAATCTTACACCTGCAGATCGACCTAGTTCCAAACTAAGAAGAGCTTGTACTATGGGTACTAGACGATGATTACATAAATAAATACGTAAATATGAAGAAAACATCCGTGACTCACGAACAAATATTCGTGCTAATACACAAATAATGCCTTTACCGGGATTCGAAACCGGGACCTCCGGCTTCGTAGGCAGGGTCACTAGTGTCACTACCAACTAGGCTTAAGTGGTGGTATGTCTCAGGCGCTTACTTTTTTATAGGAAGTTTTTTAACTCAAAATGTTCACTATTCCTTACAATTTTTCAAAAATTCTCTTTACTGACAATTAACAACACGGCAAAAAGGAATCAAATAGCTGTGTAGCCGTTTTCAAGTGATGCGCGAACATACTCACGTTTACAAGTGATGCGCAATTAAATTTTATATACATACCTTCTTGCTCTTGGGTGCACACATGTGTCGATAATTTTCAGCTTGAGTTGCTACCTAATCCCAAATATTGACATAGCATGGGTAACTACTTACCATATCATATTTTGAAATTAGCGTATTTTGGAAGAAATGGCAGATTGTCGAGTTTTTTCCGGCGCTTCTTCTCGGCGGTGGTCTCCTTTTCCAGAAACGTTAGCAGATTTTGACGTGTAAAACTGCCATTGCGGCCTACTGCACACTGAAGTTCATTTATTTAAAAACAGTTGTTTGGGATTGCATATGACCCTAGTCTAACCTCATGGAAAGTTATGCCAAGGTCTAAGATGGAACACGCTCATCCGAAAGTGGAACATGCTCATCCAAAGATGGAACACGCTCATCCGAAGATTGAACACTCTCATCCGAAGATGGAACACGCTCATTCGAAGATGCCTGTTCACTCTTACCTTAAAGACATCGAGGATATATGTGTCCGAAAATACAGAAGCCGGAAGAGAGTTCCAGATTGAAGCAGTGCGAATCAGAAAGGATTTCTAAAATTGCGAGGTGCGGCATGGAAGCATGGGGGAAGTAATTTTTCATTTATCAGTCTTTTTCGGAAGCAACTGCCATCTGACCTGCCAAAGTTTATCTATCTGCCTACAGACCCTTAATCCCTTACAAGGCAAGGGCGTGAACACCGAATTATCGCTTTCACTCCGCATAAATTAGCATGCCAACTCCTTATAAATATTTAACGAAAAAACTATGTAATTAATGGGTGCTCCAGTAATCGTGTTTTTACCAGAAACGTTGGGAATTGCCCAAGATCCTTATCGAGTTATCAGGGATCTAGCTGGGATATTTTTGATGTGTTGTTTTGGTAGAAATTCGTTACGTGTAATAGTTTTTTTCTGAACAATATTTCATTGAAAAATTATTGATTGATAATTATTCGGGGACATTCTTACGCAACTCGACCTATGCCCATAGTAAATGAGTGCTAGACAAGAACTAGACAATAATGATAGATATAATTACTTAACTTTCAACACGCACGACTGACTGCTGTCGGTTGCAAGGCGGCCGATCAAATGGGACGGGTGCTGGTGTGGGATGCAACCAGCGCGGACACTCTAGCCCCGTCTCGTCTCATCTCCATGGTATAATACATAGGGCCGGCGCAGCCGCCGAGGCGGCCGAAGCCATAAAAATACGCAAATACAGGAACTTGACACCGGATACAACTTCGTTGCCTTCGGCATCAAGACCCTCGGTCCGTAGGGCTGTGGGGCAACAGAGCTCTTCCTGGCGAAGAGACTGGTCAACGTCACCGGGAACAAGAGGGCTGGCAGCTTCTTCGTACAACGTCTTGGCATCGCCATAAAGCGAGGAAATGTTGCCAGAATTCTTGGCACTATGCCGCAGGGGCCTTTTTTAGAGTCTTCTTTTTACTTTTAATAATTTTAGTTAGTTATTGTTATCGTCTATTGTTTTATTTTTTGTATTATCAGCACTAAGTTTTGTGAATAAATGATTATTTTTTGACGTAACTGCATAGAAAACATCCAAGTTTCGGAAATAATAATGCTCTTCACACAGTTCCACCACCACCACATCAGCCCTAGGACGTCCACTGCTGGACATAGGCCTCCCCCAATTTCACACAGTTCACAGAAATATTTTTGGCCAGGAACATCAGCTTCGTAGGTAGCATACCTCCACTTAAGTCCTTATAGGTTTAAACCGGTTGGCAAACGAAAGTAGGTTTGCAATCACGGTCCCGATTTGTATGAAATTTCCCGGGAAATTTACATACCCTACTACTAAGCAAGTAGTGGTGTTATTATGACTGCGATCCTCTGTAAGGTGGTGCTGTCCCGGTACCCGTTGGGATGTACCAATATTGTGGGATATGACTTTCCGCAGTGCCGTACCTCTCCAAACAATACGAGTATGAAAGCTTTATTTTATTAGATATGACAATTACATTAACACTAACAACTGGACTAAAAAAAACTATTAGATTTCAATACAAATCATTTCAAGTCATCCCCTACAATTAAACCAAACAATTAAAAAAGTATACATCAAATTGCTTATAATGATAGCGACAATTTACTCTGACGGCCTAATATGACAATTGTGACAACTTAATGACATGTCAAATGTCAAGTGGCTACGTGAAATGTCCTCCGAAGTAAAACATCGCGAATTCGATAGTAATTGGACCTCTATGGTACCGCCAGTTGATTTTTACGCCATGTATATTTTTTGCCAGACACCACTTTTCAAAATGATTGTATTTTGTTTATTGACTTAAAAGTAGATTTTATGTCATTATTAATAAGGTTTAAATTTAAAAGAGATACTAAAATTATAGTAGGAATTTCAATAAGAAATAAACGGAAGTATGCGTAAAATACAAATACTTATATTGAGGCGACAAAATGAAGTGACTAATTTACAATGACATCGCTTTAGTTTGTTATTATCATTTTTATATCATCATATCATTCGTCGGCCTGTTTAGCCTAGTTGGTAGTGTCACTGCCTTCGAAGCTAGAGGTCCCGGGTTCAAATCCCGGTAAGGGCATTTGTTTCTGTGGTGAGCAGAGACATTTGTTTATTTATTTATTTATTGCAACCATGTTCATTATATACAATAGATGTCAGTTTTACAATTGGTAGGTACATGAAAACCCTGTTAGGGTATTGCAAATTGACTTACGTACTAAATTATAATAACAACTAGCATTTGCCCGCGGCTTCGCCCGCGTACTATGCGAAATTTTTAACCGTCTACAAAAAACAGGTTCGTATGTTTGTCCACGATTATCTCGCGTTTGGCTGAACCGATTTAGATGCAGTTTCCAGAAAAGTTGTTGTTACATTTTGGGGGTTTCGGTATACGAAGTTTGGTGATTGTGTTTCATAAATAGATGTATGTAGGTATGTATGTTTGTCCACGATTATCTCGCGTTTGGCTGAACCGATTTAGATGCAGTTTCCAGAAAAGTAGTTGTTACATTTTGGGGGTTTCGGTATACGAAGTTTGGTGATTGTGATTCATAAACAGATGAAACTGTAGAATTTCATTTGATTTTGGCAATAATAAGGATCGAAAACTATTATAATACATTTTCGAGAGGCCGAGGGGGAAAGGGTCGGGCTGTCTTAAATGGCCCTTAGTAAAAGTATCTGTGTACTACAGTAACACCAATAGAAGGTCTGGTAACGACCAAGCAGCAGTCATAAACTCTGGTCCTCGGAAGTACAGAAATACGGCTAATTCAATATCTAGTGTAACCCTTATTTTTCCTAAATTTAAATTAAATTGGTAGATTATGCCAGTTTCCGTTTGAGCGTCCAAAAAGAAAATTTGGCCTCACTTCCTTTCGCACTCCTTACTATTTGGTCGTACTTATACTGACTTTTGTTCATCTGTTAATGAATCATAGTTAGTCCTGACTAACCCCTCTAAAGCTATTAAATCATACCCAAAACTCTATTAGGATACGCGGGGCTCGTTCCGTACCTCAAAAGCAAAAAGATACCCTTATTCCTTATTCACGTGTGGCTGTCCGTCAGTCCGTCTGTTACAACCGATTTGCTTTAAAACTACTGGAACGATAGAATTGCAATTTGGCACAAACTATCAAAAATTTTCATGTCCATAATATTAAATTAAAACCGGCCAAGTGTCGGATTACGCACAAAGAAGGGTTCCGTGCCAACACCTGCTAGTCCACATTTAAACCACTCTAGGAAACTCACGGCACTTGAGTCCTTTTGTTTGGGCAAAACTGTTTTTCAACGATATCACAAAAAATGGTAAACATCTCTTGTTGAAACCAAAAGTCGCTGAAAGTATTTACTTAATATGCACCATCTCAATGTTTTTCAGAATCTTAAACTTCAAAGTTTGGAAATTATATACAGTGAGGGGACCCAATTTTTACGACTTAGACAGCTAATCTATACTAATATTATAAAAAGGAAAGATTTGATTGTAAGTTTGCATTGAATAGCTACACTATTCTTGGGTGACATTGACATGGGCTATATTATATTTTCAAAAAATAAGGATTCTTACTAAAACTCCAATAATGTAATGTTGTAAAAAAAAGTAACTAAAATATTCTTTACATCGCGTGCGCTAAGAAAACTATTGATGATAGAATAAATATTTGTTAATTATTTGTATGGGCCGGGGTGCTAGTATGTATAACTAATCTAAAGGTTTATTTAAATGGAAAAAAATATAGAAACCTCTATGTCGTTTTTAAAAGCCAATCCTTTTTTTACAATCCCTGGCATGTATGGAGTGCCTAATTTTACCTCGATCGAGAAAATCTATGTGGCCGCCACTTTCACAAATTTTACATCGGATTCGTATTAAGAGACCTCTCGGATACTCAGATATCGATTTTGAACGCAATAGGGACGGAAATTATGAAAAGCAATAGGGCCGCCAGTTTATCCAAATTTTACCTCGGATTCGTATTAAGAATTCTCTCGGATGCTCAGATATCGATTTTGAACGAAATCGAGACGGCTTTGAAGAAAATCAATATGGCCGCCACTTTTTCCAAATTTACCTCGGATTCGTATTTGGGGACCTCTCGGACACTCAGATATCGATTTTGAACGAAATTGGGAAGAAGATGAAGAAAATCAATATGGCTGCGACTTTTTCCAAATTTTACCTCGGATTCGTATTAAGAGACATCTCGGACGCTCAGATTTCTATTTTAAACGAAATCGGGACGGAAATGAAGAAAATCAATATGGCCGCCACTTTTTCAAATTTTACCTCGGTGTCGTATTAGGGGGACCTCTTGGACGCTCTGATATCGATTTTGAACGAAATCGGGACGAAAATGAAGAAAATCAATATGGCCGCCAGTTTTTCCAAATTTTACCTCGGATTCGTATTAAGAATTCTCTCGGACGCTCAGATATCGATCTTGAACGAAATCGAGACGGAATTGAAGACAATCAATATGGCCGCCACTTTTTTCAAATTTTACCTCGGATTCGTATTCGGGGACCTCTCGGACGCTCAGATATCGATTTTGAACGAAATTGGGAAGAAAATGAAGAAATCAATATGGCTGCGACTTTTTCCATATTTTGCCTCGGATTCGTATTAAGAGACATCTCGGACGCTCAGATTTCTATTTTGAACGAAATCGGGACGAAAATTAAGAAAAGCAATATGGCCGCCAGTTTTTGCAATATTTACCTAGGAGTCGTATTAAGAGTCCTCTCGGACGCCTAAATATCGATTTTTGTCGAAATCGTATCGGACGGCACTGATTAATAAAACCACTTACTATACATTGATTCAAGAAAGGTCGTATATTCATAGGGAATCCACGGCACTTCATGCGCCTTTAGACCTTATAAGGAACCTACATGCCAAATTTGATATCTCTCGAATCAGCAGTTTGGGCTGTGCGTTGATGTCACTTACTCAGTCAGTCAGTTTCTTCTTGCAATTTCGCACAAACTCTTAAAAATTTTCATGTCTGCAGTATTAACTTTCAAAATCAATGCCATTTTCGAAATTAACGACCCAAAAAACCATAAAAACGACACCCATATTAATATTTAGACATTCCAACCCCCTCGCACCCCAACAGAGGGGATGGTATTTTACGTCCTCTACGTGGGATTTTAAAATCATTTTTGTTTTCGTAATCAGTGACCCGATAAACCATAGAAACAATACCCATATCGATTTTCAGAATTGTCACCACTTTTCCCCCTGTTAGGGGTTGATTTCTCAAAAAACCTGAAACACATATTTACTCATTTATCGTTAGAAATACTCCTGTGAAATTTCGAATAAAATAGTCCAACTAATCTTGATTCCTCATACAAACTTCGGACCCCCATTTCACCCCCACACCCGGGGTTGAATTTTGAAAAATCCTTTCTTAATGCACCTCTAGACCTTATATGGAACCTACATACTCAATTCTGAATCTCTAGAACCAGCAGTTTGGGCTGTGCGTTGATATGTCACTCACTCAGTCAGTCAGTTATTTCTTTGGCACAAACTTTCAAAAGTTATCATGTCCACAATATTAAACTTCAAAATTGATGCCATTTTCGTAATTAACGTCCCAAAAAACCATAAAAACGACACCCATATTAATATTTAGACATTTCATCCCCCTCGCAGCCCAACAGGGGGGATGGTATTTCACGTCCTCCACGTAGGATTTAAGATTCATTGTTGTTTTCGTTATTAGCGACCCGATAAACCATAAAAACAATACCCATGTCGATTTTCAGAATTTGTCACCACATTTCCCCCTTTTAGGGGTTGGTTTTTCAGAAAACCTGAAACACGTGTTTACTCATTTCTCGTTAGAAATACTTTTCTGAAGTTTCGAATAAAATAGTCCAGCCAATCTTGTTTCGCCATACAAACTTCGGAGCCCCATTTCACCCCCTTAGGGGTTGAATTTTGAAAAATCCTTTCTTAGTGCACCCCTAGACCTTATAAGGAACCTACGTGCCAAATTTGGAATCTCTAGGACCAGCGGTTTGGGCTGTGCGTTGATATGTCAGTCAGTCAGTCAGTCAGTCAGTTTCTTCTTTTATATATTTAGATTACACAATTCCATATTTATAACATATACACCATAATATTAATCTTTGCTGGTCTTTACCTTTAAATCCACAATATAATCTATGCCAATAAATATAATTACTAACTACGGATACTAATGCAAACTTTTATCCGTTAAAAATTCTTCAACTGTGTAGTATGCTTTCTGTACTAGAATTTTTTTAAGTTTATTTATGAATGACTTATATTTCTCTTCACTAGTTACGCTTTTTGGTAATTTGTTGTAAATGAGGACTGACCTGTAATGTGGACTATTCCGAAACATTTGTAGTTTGGGTTTGGGAGGTTGTACTATCGTATGTTGTCGTCGGGCACTTTTTACATGTTCATACATAGACATATGTTTTTGTTCCTGAGACTTGGATGTTTTCTATGTATTTAAGTATATATCTATTAAATATATCGTCGTCTAGTACCCATAACACAAGCCTTATTGAGCTTACTATGGGACTAGTTCGATTTGTGTAAAAATTGTCCCCTAATATTTTTTTTTTATTATTATTCCTTTATTTATTTTTCGTCTTAGGTTAGGTTTGTACAATGGATTTACAAAAGGTAAAATATAAAAATACACTTACAAAATATAAAAACATTATAAAAACCTAACCTAGGGTGCCGCCGGCAGCGAGGCAGGGCCTAAGCCACCGGTGGTTAGGGCGACAGAGAGAGGAACCTCCGGACTATCCGCGCCGTGTCCAGGAGTACCGCCTTCTGTATTTGACCCTTGACCCAGCCATCTAGCGAGAGTCTCTTGAGATGTTGGTCGAGACTCTTCGCTATTAGACCGTTCGCAGAAACGACTATCGGGACAATGATCGTCGAATCAACATCCCACATGGCGGTTACCTCGTGTGCCAAGTCTAGGTACTTGCTGACTTTGTCCTTCTCGGCCTTCACGAGGTTCTCGTCATGGGGGATGGTGATGTCGACGAGCACTGCCTGGCGCTTCGATCGATCTATCAGCACGATGTCGGGCTTATTGGCTACAATAGTCCGATCCGTGATGATAGATCGATCCCAATAGAGCGTAGCACGACCATTTTCGAGAACTGGCGCAGGTAAGTATTTATAGTACGGCACTTCGAAGTCCACAAGACCGTATGAAAGAGCAAGTTGCTGGTGAATAATTCTGGCTACCAAGTTATGCCTGTGCAAGTACTCGCCGTTAGCAAGATGACCACAACTGGAAATGATATGCCTGAGTGACTCTCCGGGACGGCGGCATGCCCGACAAATGTCGACCGTACCGTCCTTCAGGATATATTTCCGGTAGTTGTTCGTCATGATAACTTCGTCCGCAATTGCACAGACAAAACCTTCGGTTTCCCCGAAGAGATCCCCGAAACGTAGCCAGTTCACCGACGCGAGCAGGTCTACGTCGGGCCCCGTAAGGGCCCTGTAGAACCGCCCGTGTAGCTCCTTACTCTTCCATTCCGCCTTGCGGTCCTCGGTGCTCAGTACTTTAAATCTGCGCCAGTTCTCGTTTGCCATGGAGAGCGGGGTGAAAGATGCGTCTACTGCCACTACGTCTCGATGCATCCCACATTCGCTGTTTAGGAAATAATCCCTGAGACTGCACACCTCGCGGTTGTGGAGGCCTTTGGCATTTAAAAAGCCACGACCTCCACACTTCCGCGGGATGTACAGTCTCATAACAGACGAACGTGGGTGCAACATGCGGTGTGCAGTGAGCAGTACACGCACCCTTCGATCCAGGGCATCCAGCTCAGTCTGAGTCCACCTTAGTATGCCAAAGGAGTATGTGAGCAAGGGCATAACCCAGGCGTTGAAGGCGCGCGCCTTATTGCCACCCGACAAAAAACTATTAAGTACTTTTGTCAGGCGACAGAAAAAGCGCTCCTTCACCGCCTGCTTTATGCCCTCACCCTCAATACCCAAAGCCTGTGACATACCAAGATATTTATAGGTTTCTGCTTCGGAGAGAGATCTGAGCGACATTGTCTCAGAAAGTTGTAAATTTGTTGAATTTACAACTTTCCCCCGCTGTACATGCATGACCGCACACTTATCTACACCAAATTCCATTTTGATGGCGCTACTGAAAACTTCTGTCGTTTTCAGTAGCTCCAACAGGTCCTGTCTATTTGGTGCAAATAGCTTAAGGTCATCCATGTATAGCAGATGAGAAATGACCTCACCCCCTCTCCGAAGCTGGCAACCTAGCCCCGAATCCTGCAGCAGAGTGCTGAGCGGATTCAGCGCTAGGCAGAACCACAAGGGACTCAGACTGTCACCCTGGAAAATGCCTCGCTCAATCCTGATGGAGTCCTGCGGGCCAGAAGGGCCATCTCCTCCACCCGGTTGACGAAGGACTGTGGTCCACTGCCCCATGCAAGCACTTAAGAAGGATCTTAAAGCTGCATCAACTTTATACAGCTCTAAGATCCTCCTCAGCCATGAATGAGGCACCGAATCATAGGCCTTCTTATAGTCAATCCAGGAGGCCGAGAGGGTCCCTCTGTTCCGCCGTACTCGTTGGCAAATGGTCATGTCTATGAGGAGGAGCTCTTTAGTACCACGCGACCCAACCCTACATCCATTTTGAGCAGGGGCCAAAATGTTGTTCGTAACAATGTGTGTGTTAATTTTTGCCCTCAAAATGGATGTAAGGAGCTTGTACAGCGTAGGCAAGCACGTGATGGGTCTGTAGTTCTTCGCTTCCGTGGTACTACCGGACTTGTAGAGCAGGGAGGTAACACCAGTTGTTAAGGGAGGAGGTAGGGAACCGAGCTCGAGGGCTTGCTGGAACTGTGTTGCCAAACGTTCGTGTGAACATCGAAACCACTTCAGCCAGAAGTTGTGCAATCCATCCGGTCCCGGACTTTTCCAGTTCGGAGCCGTACGGATGGCACAACTTACGTCTTCGGGGCTGATGGTAACAGACCCCATGGGTTCGATGGATTCACAGTCACGTTCGACAACACCGATCCAGGCACCCTCAGTGTGTTCGACAGGCACCGACCAGATACTACGCCAAAAGTTAACCATGACAGTAGCATCCGGTCGCTGACCGTCGCACACACGATGGTCGGTTCCCTCCCACTTCCGGTATACCTTCCTTTGGTCACTCTGGAAAAGGCGATTCTGCTGGTATCGGTCCACACGCTCTCTGTAGCGGCGAATACGGCTTGCCCATGCATAGACTTTCTGCTTCAGAAAGTCAATGCGTTCCGTGACACAGGCCATGTAGTCACGGGGTCTGACACCAGTCCCCGCGAAGGCCTGGTTCACGAAACGCATGACTCGGGGGCGGTTATTGCCCCCCCTGAAGCAGATCAGCTTTGCGATGAGAGTCCTAAACGTATTGATACGCCGCTCAATTCGTACTTGCCAGGCAGGGACACCCCCGGCGGTCCTAGTTGCACGGTCAGCGTCCGGAAACTTGACGCGAGCAACACGGCACGCCGCGATGGCCCCGCAGTACATAATTGAGTGTGTATCAATCAAATCATCGCTAGCCCGCAAATACGGGTCTAGGAGATCGTTCAGGGCTCCCATTAGCGCTAGATTGCGTCTATTTACGGGCAAGCGTGGTAGTCGCGGCCTAGAATTGGGTGTGGAGCGATACCGCGTAATCGCCTCATCCAGAGCCCTCCTCAGTTGCTCATGGGCCTGGGTACTCACACTCTGATCCGCGCAGTCCCCGTCGGCACTGGGATCGACCCGCGGCGCCCTCGGTGCCGTGTTGGGAGCGGGCACCGGAGCCGGCGACGTGGCGGGTAGGTCCCGCGCCGAAGTGGGGGCTGCACGAGCAGAGAGTGCTTCCAGGCGGAGCCGATCAAGCGTCAAGTCATCCAACCGCTTATTTCGTTGAATGACTCGCACCTGATCCGATAGGCGTTGTGCAGACACGGTGATGGTCGGTTCAAGAGCCTGGAACAGAGGAAGCATCCGGACACGATACGCGGATAGGTTAGTTTCCCCCTCTGTCGCCCCAAAGTACGCTCGCATGCAGTTCTCGTTCATTTCTTGAGTCCATCGCATGCGGCGCACTACACCACCGGCAGCGGGAGCCGTGGGTGGAGCGGAATGCCCCGTAGGCCCCAAGCGTGCCGGCAGCGGTCGCCTTCCTCGTCGCGCTGATGTTTGTGGCGGCGGTGGCGACGGCCCGCGCTCGTCACTGCTCGACTCGCTGCTGTCAGGTGCCGTGGCAAACTCGTCATCTGACGACGAGGGCGAGGAGCTGGACGGCGCAGGTGGAGATGGTAGACGTGCGCGTTGTTCCGCTCTTGATCGTAGTCTCGTATTCATTTTTCATTGTAATATTCATTTTATAGCTTACGCTGTTTGACATTTTCATTGACAGTTAAGCTTTTCCTTTTGTGCGTACTGAAAGTGTATTTCATCGTATTATTTTGATAATACGGTATTGCAGAGTTGTTATTTTACACAAAAACTGTCGAAAACTGTAATTACAGCATAAAAAGGGCTAAAAATAAAAATATACAAATAAAATAAAGAAACGAGGCACCCGTCAGTGTCAGCGGTTTTTTTTTTTTTTTTTTTTTTTTTTTTTTTATATTATTATTATCATAATATTGCTAAATAAAAAAAAACATTCCAGATCTCAATACAAACATGACATGATACTTCCGAAACCTAACACCTCAATGTATGTATCAGAAGAATGCATGTGTATCAGCTATTCTTGTCTATAACAATCTCCGTAGTAAAATAGAAAGTCAAAGGATGGGATCTTTGGTGCAATTGCCCCCTCCTTTATACCTACTCTAGACTGCTCTCCAACATTTCCACAAACCGGATGATGGAGCTCAGTACTCTGAATTCCTTTGATTCTGAATAACCATTTTTTTTTATAAAATGGGTATGCATTTTACCACTATCTCACCTGATGGTAAGTCATAATGAGGTCGAGGGTGTTAGATGTGTACCTAGATAGTGCCTATTCACTCTCGTCTTGAAAAGATTCAATCCATCCAATCCAATCCAACCATTACCAAAGTCATTCATTATTTGTCTGGCAAGGGCGTGACATTCACACAGCAAGTGTTCCATTGTCTCGTCATCCTCGCCACACATCCTACAATCTATGTTGTCTGATAGTCCCCATCTTGGCCAAGAGACCCTTGACCCCGAAGTGACCTGCAATTTGCAAACACCCCAGATAATTCTGAACTGCTTTCTGCTGAATATCCAAAGCTTTTTGGTTCAGCTTGGGTCCACTTCTTCCATGAAGAGCTTTGAGTGCCTTAAGCTCGCCTTATAAACTCTAAATATACATGTTCTGTTATTGAATAAAAGCTGTCCGAAAATTAAGTGCAAGCCGCAATTAATTATACGAGTATCGTGAACTTTCTTTAAGACCATTTTCATCGACCGATCACGTAACAATACTTATAATTCACAAAACTTTTGGTATGACTAAAAAACTATATGGCCCCAAGCGTTAATCAACAGGAACATCCAACGACAAAGGTAATATTAATATAAGTAACTTATATAGCATTACGACCTTCTTCCTCTAAACGGTAATTATAGCACACGCACGAACCTACCAATTTGTAAAATAAACTGGTCAAGCAAAAATTGACTAAGATGCAAAGAGATAGGACCTTTAATACGGCACAGGTAAGTAGTTTAATGGTTTTTGATGACTCGAATGCACCTGCTTTTTAAATTTTTGAGGTATTCGACAATTGGGCTAAGGTGTGATATTTGGTGTGCTCAGTTATCATTAATTCGGTTTCGAGGTGCATTCGGAATTCCTGCGAAAATACACCCGCATGTAATTATTATGAGATAAAGAAAAGCTAATAATAAAAGGTGTTTTAGTATAAATTATTACTTACAACTAGATGATTATTACTGAAACGGTATTACTAAAACGGTTAAACTCATGTATTACTTAATTGTTACTCGGGGCACTCTGGGTTTTAAACGTTTTGTTTTCGTAATATAGTTTTAAATATGACTCACTCAAGTTGAAATTCACGTAGCTGAATTTTCTTTTATTTCAACGCAGGCAGGAATTTTTTGAAAATGCGAAACTAACATAAAACTTATCAAACCTCTGTTAAATAGGTTTAAGATCATTTAATCTCATAAATAATTATACAATTCACTAATATATATAAAACCAACACAAATGTCAGAATTAGGGTATTAGACTATCATGAGTCTAATACCCTAATTCATAGGGTCAATTCTAGGGTCAGGCTGCCTCTTGGAAAACCAGTTCTGTCATGACGGTTTAATTTGACAGACGATCAGATGTACTCTTTGAGTAATTATTGCAAGGTCATCATCGGCCTTTACGTCTATTGCAGGCGATTCAAGGATTGCTTTGTAGACACCGTTTTTGGTTAATGAAAAGTAATTTACCAATGCTCCCACTCGATCTTCCACATTTATCACAATAAAAGTTCAGGTCAAAAGCTCAAGTTCCGATATATGCTAATACATCAAACCAGGCCTCGTCTCATAACTTTCTGCTGTCCACAACATGTTTGCACCATCCGTCTGTACGAGTAGCAACGGCAAGTGATTCCCAGGCCTAATCGCCAATTCGAAAGCTGGCCATCGGTGTCCTGACGTTCCTTTCAGTGTTTGCTATAGCGCCAAGAAAGATATGACGGCGTGTTTGAGAGGGTTCCATCCGGAGCAAATGCACCAACTATCTCAGGTGTCACTACTTGAGAAGTCAAGCTGGCTGGACAGCTGCGCTATGTCAAGAACCCTCTGATTTCTAACTTTGTCGTCCCAAGTAATACCACAGATGTTACAAGTAAGTAGACAGTTACTATATAGTTCTTCTTTTGAGTTAGCTACCCCAATTTAGTATTATTTTGATATGTACCTAATTGATAAATAACATAATAGATGAGCCATACTCCAATTATTTCCATACGGGTGTCAAAATATCTAAATTTATTATCTCATAATTTATGAATTCGTTGTTTCCATCTTACAATATAAGTCATTGTAATGTAGATTTTACTACAGCTATCATATGGTTGATATTAATAAAGCATCATAAATTAGGACCATTAAGGTTTGGATTTTAAAACCTATTGTTAACCAATTTATCGGTGTTGAATCTCTGTTAACTGTTAATTAATAAACATTAAACTTAACAGTGATTTATATTGTTAAGAATTCAATATGAAATATCCAGGGCATTAATTTAAATCTCTTCTTTATTAGAATCATAAGTGTGAATGTTTAAAATATCAGGCTGACGATGAATGTTCCAGGAACAATTTATTTACAAAAAGTAATATACAGATTATTTGTTGTGTGGATTAATTGTTGTTTTTTTCCTGTTCATAATGATGAATGATGTGTACACGATCGATTGGATTTGACATTTAAAAAATTACCCCAATTATAATAATATTTGAAGCGTAAAATGACACATAAGGAGTGAAAAAATTGGGACATATTTATTTTTAATCAGCAATTATAAGAATATTTTAGATTAGAAGTATGAATAGACCCACTTCTTCTGAATTCTGAGAAGCATGTAAAAAGCACTTAGTTATAAGTGAGAGTACGAGTATAATAACTATTTTGTTTGCTTTATAACGTAACTTAACGTAATTTCATTCACATATCACAGGAAGAAAGCCTGACCCGAACGAGCCGGGTATACCAGAGGGCACAAATTTGTAAGGAGTGACACGCTCTGGGATGGGAAGGGAAGACCGACCAGCCGTAACCAGTCGGCCATAATCCACAATCGACCGGCTATGCAGCCTTTAGCCAATATTGGAAACGAGGAGAAGTAGGAAATTTCGTCGGTGAATGAGCGTTGGAAAGATGCTGCTCGTTATTTCGTAACAATAAGTGTACAATAAAATTAATAAAGTATCTATTTTAATTGAACGAGCGAGCGTAACTAGTGAAGGTCTCCGTTCATTGGAACAACCCAGCGCATGTTTTTTTTACAATAACTCGAGTGTCGTTGGTCGGAATGTTGTGGAATTTAGTTGGCGAATTAATAATGCAAACAGAATTTAAAATTTTAAATAAGGGGTTCTAGGGGTTGCTGAGATATAGGCGGTTGAAAACATGGTTTCTCTAATCACCGCTAGGTGGCGCTGGACGAATCTTCGAATTATTTCTGTCTTGTCGGGGCGGGATCAATAATATGTTTTTTGTCCTTCGACGTTAGCTTACTAGTGTCGCAGACATTTCCCCACTTGACGAGATACAGTCAATATTAAGTTTGCGCAGAAGTAATATAATGCGCAGAAGCAGGGCGGTACTGCATTCGTATGGCCGCTTCCTCGCATCCTGCGCCAGTCAGGAAGCACTAATTTAATGTCGCGAATGTAAGGGCCCAGTAAAAAGCGGTACTGACTCGACTGAAGGTTAACACTGACAGATTTCTCATATTGTACACCTCCGCACCAAGAAATCAGGAATTGCCAGGCGACTTCCTGACTTAGCGGGGCAGGAGCGATATGTCAGAGGTATTTTTTTTATTAATAGATAACCTAATGTGAATACGAAAATGTAAAACTTTGACGTGTAATGTATGCTCATTGCAAATTAATGAGTATGAGTATGAGTATTTTGCTCGGTGATGTGAGATTTCTTCACTTGACGAAATACTGTCAGTATTACGTTTGCGCAGTAGTAATACCATGCGCGGAAGTGGGGAACTACTGCATTCGTATCGGTTGACACTGACAGCTGACAGTTTTCCACCGCATCGATACATAAATCAGGAAGGCGCCTATAAATTGTGAGTTCACGGGTCTTAGCCAACCACTTGTAGTACTCGTAGTTACCTATTCTAATATTTAAACATGGAACAGAAAGTCTTTGACAGTCGTAAGTTGAAGGCAAAGAAACTCAACAGGCGTATTTCATAAATTCAAAACGAGCCAAGTGGCCGCCTTCCGGAGATAAAAGTGAGAAATTAAAAAGAAAGTCGTTCGGAAACTGAATTAATTACCACCAACAGGTAGTAACTCGGTCTTCCCTTGATAATTCCATTTGTCCGGGGAGTTTTAACAATTTTACTTTTGTTTGGAGCATCTAAGGCTGGATGTGGCATTACTTGCATTTACCGGGGGATAATTTAAGTAAGTACTAGTTGCAGTTTATCGATAATATGAAAAAAATCTGAGTGCAAAAAAAGATGCCATTTTGTAAGTCCCGAGATGCCTCTGCTCCAGCCGCTTGGCGACGACTAAGAATGAGTGAAAATGATACTTTCTCGCGTGTTTAAAATGAGGTTGTTTAATATGATGCAAAAATTACAATAAAATAGCATAATAGCCTATATATAGTGCCGCTCTAGCAGCTGACTATATAAATAAATTTGTCAAATACGTACGATACTGAGTACAGTTTCCATGCCAAGTTCCAACCAAAAAACAAATATACATACCGAAATCAAGTGAAGTACTACCAAGGGCGGCACTTGGTAAAGTAAAAAGCACTAATGCAAATATTCCAATTTTCTGCGTGCAGTGCGTGCATACATGCTGCCCGCTCCATTCTTTTTCGCTCCAATACCGCAGGACGCCCTAAGCATTCCTTTTTTGTCTCAATTTACTTAAAGATTGCATCGTCTTTCAATTAGTGATTAGTCTGGAGCTGATTACTGCTAAACAAGCGAATTGTGCAATTTTGTACAATTGTCTACACAATTTGTACTCGTTTGTCGCAGCTGGTAATTTACAATTTGTTTGTTGTTTTTGTTAGTTGTTCGGATTGCACTCGTTTGGAAGCGTAACGTTGGTAGCTCTTAATTGTGCTTTATCAAGTACAATTAAAATTATATAACGAATAGGAAAATCAGTACAGTATTTTAGGTACCTATACATATTTTATATGGAAACATTAAAATGTTTTATGCCATGGATATTAGTTCAGGCAAGGTGTATGATAGTTGCCATTTTATCTATAATACCAACCACATCCTAAATAATAAAATATAAAAATAAATTGGCAACCATTATACCCGATCAAAGGTCTGACCCAAGATAATTCATGAGAATAGTTATCCCAATAAATAATGAATAACATAATGAGAAATATTTCTAAGTGCAGAAAAGATGTTATTTTGCACGAGTCTCGAGTGGCCTTGGCCCCAACCGCTTAGATAAGACTAGGAATGAGTGAAAATGACTTCCTCGTGCGTATATATACCAATGTAGTATATCCCAAAACATAGACAAAGTTAAAAAAAAACATAGACTTAAATGGTTCGTCTGTTTTTTTAAATCAGAATTATAGACATATTCTAGGGATCTTTCTGTTTACTGACCGAGTGACCGAAGCATCTCCGTTTCAGCTTTCGACAAAAATTCTTTCGTATGTCTGTCTGTCTGTCTTTCCGGATGTTCTCCTCTACAGGTCGTACTTCTCAACCGATTCTCGTGAAATTTTGTGAGCAGGTTCAATAATTATATAGAATTTTATTGCCCAGTCAATATTTTTTAAATAAAAAAAAAAATTGCGAGCTCTACAGCTCACAGAGCCACGAGTATTATTAAGGCAACTAGGCCCTGAAGCTCTACCTGGTCATTTGATTACGAGTATTATCCCATTTACTTGGGGTCGGCGTGCGGCGTGTTTTCTCTTCCATACCTCTCTATCGCCCGTCATCGTCACACACATCCTTCCTATTCATATCGACTCTCACGTATTCCATCCACCTTTTCCTTGGCCTAACTCTTCTCTTACATCCCTCCACCTTCATACCTACCCTTCTTGTCACATGACTTTCATCCCTCCCCATATAACTAGTCCATACGACACGACCCATCAAGTACCTATAGATTAATTTTTTAATAGGTTAGTTTCGTCTTGTCTAATAATTGCTATTGTCACAATTTTTGGAGAACCACTTACGACTATCCTTCTTCAACGTTTTTCTCAATACTACGAGTATGCCATTCTCATAATATTTTATTTGTCGGCCTGTTTAGCCTAGTTGGTAGTGTCATTGCCTCCGAAGCTAGAGGTCTCGGGTTCGATTCCCGGTAAGGGCATTTGTTTCTGTGGTGAACAGAGACATTTGTTCCTGAGACTTGGACGTTTTCTATGTATTTAAGTATATATCTATTAAATATATCGTCGTCTAGTACCCATAACACAAGCCTTATTGAGCTTACTGTGGGACTAGTTCGATTTGTGAAAAAAAATGACCCCTAATATTTATTTATTTTATTTATTATTTATTATTTATGGCGGATAAAACGTATAAATTATCTATGTATCGTATCCGTTGTAGATTTATGCGACATGTTTTAACAGGGCGGGAGTTCCTGGGAAATGGCCGCCGCTTCCGGTCCCGCACTTCCGGTACCCTGTCGCGTCTAAAGAAAGGTCTGTTTGTTGTTTTTGGTAAATATGTTTTGTATAAATATATACGTGGATGATGTACTGGAAGCCGCTGTAGGGCTAGCTTAGCGGTAAGACAAGCGGATTCCAGGCTGATGGTCGTGGGTTTGAACCTTGGCTTGTACATTCAGCGTGATATAGTACGTAGCAGCCAAAGAGAATATTGTGATTTAACTTAGAGATAAATACGTAGTGGCGCTACGTTAACACAACAATGATTTTAACTTTTTAAGTTTGCGCTAAGTTATGAGATGGAATTAGAGATCAAAATTGTAAACAAACAACTGTCAATCTGACATGACTTTCCTTTTTAAAACCTCGTGTCATTACCATTAGCATAAATCATATCTCCACATATTTTATTAAAACAACGCCAATACGTTATTAAAAACGCTATTTAATTCAGAGTGGTTATTTTTTGTATTAATTCAAATTTATTTCACTTAAATTTTGAAAGCGGTAATTTTTTTCAAGTATTCCAATGATTTTCAATTACCCACGTTAATTTTTATATAGTGGCAACTCACTTGTTTACATTTTTGATCTATCACCGATTTTAATCAGTAACGAGAAACTTCACGGACTATTTTTGTGACAGTGCATAGCAGAAAATTATATTTTTATTCAATAAACGATTGTTTGTATGTAAAACAATATACTTACATGTCAAATAAAATTGTATAAAATGTGTGTGGAAAATAAAAAGTTCAATAAATAAATAACAATAACTCATAATTTTTGTTTTATTCCACCTCTTAACTAGTCTACGAACTTCAACTATTCTTCCAAGAGTACGGAAGTTAGTTATCAAGAATGATTACAACATTGTAATACTTAAGAAAAAAATGTAAGTACAAATAATACAAGGGGCAAGACACCCCAAAAACACTATATTTATTAAAATATGCAAGATCCTCGCGCTACATTAGTGGGAGTCGGTGATGAAATTTATGATCCACATTTGGACAATTTATCGCCGAGAACAACGGGGGTGGAGGCCGCGGGAGCTTTCTTAAGATTGCTCCCCTTTCTAGGTACCTATGAGTTGTTATGACTACGAAATACGAAAAAACTACAGTCGGTATGTTTGAAAGGAGAATCGGGACTTATTGACCCATACTGCCGATTTTTTTAATACTACGACTGTAGCAAAGAACCCTATTGTTGACATTTAGAACAACCAGCACATTCTAGCGCTGCGGAACATTTTTTGAGTCAAGGATTTAGATCGTTAAAGACCTCTGTACACACATAAGAAACTCGCATATGTTTCATTACATTGCGGGTTAGCGTGGGATAATGAGTTCAAGCGATCTGTCAAACCGCGCGATGTACTGAGACTCGCAGACGAGTCTCCTACGTGTGTAAATGGCACCGAGCGGGCGCCCCACATTGAACCCGCTCGCAGCCCGCTGGCGTCCAGACTGCGCCCTTAATCTCAACACAGCGCATGGCACCGGAGATCTAGGTTACCTTTTCACGGCCACTAACACATAGTACACATAGTGTCATCCACGAACACGCACGCCTCTATTTTTCTTTTTATGACATAGGAGGCAAACGAGCAGACGAATCGCCTAATGGTAAGCGATTAGCGCCACCCAATGGACACTCGCAGCACCAGAGGGTCTGTAAGTGCGTAACCGGCCTTTAACGCTCTTTTCTTGAAGGTTTGAAGGTCGAATCGGTCCGGAAATAACGCAGGTGACAGTTCATTTTTCGATTGAGTTTGTAATCGCTCTCATGATTCGTAGATGTATGGTAGTGTGCATACTCATAGCTAATTATTGAGTATAGACAAATTATTTATTTATTTCTGTAAGGTCGAGGTGCTTCCCCAGTTAGGCTGCTTCAATTATAAGCGAGATCACATGACAAACCTGTCCCTGAAAAAATCAATCTTACATAAGGACTTCGGCATAACTTTTATCACTATCTGTACAGTCCACTTTTGAACCTTTACGAATGACAGAGTCGAAAAGAGAGACTACTTTCTTGGCCGACTGTACTTAGACGTGTAGACTATGGAGCTACGTGCCCCGGCATCGCCTCTGCGACGATAATGCGTCGTTTTGTTCCGAAGATACAGTGAGTGCACCCCCCTATAATCCCGGGGTTGGGCGACAGGATGTCTGTTAAGGGTAAGTATGTTACGGAAAAATCTGTTACTTAGGCATTTTCATTAAATTGATGGTTAATTTGGTAAAACGTCAATGACAAAAAGCACAGGTTAGATGTGACTTAAATTTAACATCACATCACTTTAGTTAACCCTTAACCTACCAATTTAAATGAAACTTCCCATTTATATTAAGTATTAACGTTAAACCTCGCGCCTACCAGAGATAAGAACGTTTTTGGAATATCCCTTTAAAAGTGTATCAGATTATGTTACTTACTGCTGAACATAGGAAAAGCAAAGGAAAATTCCCGTGGTTTTTCTTCGTCGATTTTTTCAGTATGTCCTTTACAGAGTACCTACATCGGGGCTTAAATATGCTGCCCTTTTCAAAGTACATAAAATGCAACTGGTCAGTACAATCAAATTATAAAGAAATATGCGGAGTTATTGAATATTTATTAAAAGAATCTGAAATTCAATTAAACGTAAATTATTTAATTCAGTAATGCCGTCGTCCTTTGCGAAATACATGAATTATTTTATCTCTGTCCCTTCTAAATAAGTATCTTGTCTAATATTATATTACATTTTTTTTAATTCAGTTTATTTTTTAATCAGTCAGATACCTGACTTACTTTTTTATGAAGATTTATGTAAAAATAATACTTCGCGTAGCTTTGTAAAGTTAAAGAACGACTAGGGGTTGTACGGTCGGTTTGAGCTGTTTGCTTTAATTTGTAATTCATGTAATCTGGCGCAACAAAAATTAGTTAGTAGTCAGTGTTATCGCTCAAGAATCATTTAGAAATTCTGCTATATTTATGTAAGTTGGTATTGAAAATGTGCCAATGTCCTATGCATAGTATGATGTAATACGGCCATAAGTCCTTTACAGAGGACAAACATCATGAGATATAATTTGGTTTAGTGTACGGGAATAAATATCTGGTACGTAAAAACGGGTATTTGTTTGTATGACAAATAACATGTACGTAACATATTACATTTGATCAAAGTTGCCAATGCACGGACATAGACTTGAAAGTCTAATTTCAGACGCCATTGGCGAAAAATGGCTGATTGATGTTTTGTTTATATTTTGCACTATGAACTTTTGCACATTAAAATAACAAGTGGCGATGGAAAAACTGATGTTGCCAACGTGAAAAAAATCAGGTTATTTTCTTTTTTCTTATGTCCTACCCAAAGTACAAATGTAGGTAGCAGGTTAAAACTGATAAGTACATTTTTTTTTTAAATATAAAAATGAAATGAATGGAAAATTAGAATAGTACTGGCTTACATTGTAGTAGATAACTTGACATAAAAAGGCCCAGAGATTTCGTCCCTAAGATACTTTTAATAATTCCCCTTTTTAATAATTTCGTCAACCGTATCGCTCCCCCTTAAAACACTCATATTTATTCCCAAAGCAGATGTTGCCCGAGTATTCTATTCCTATTACATGTAAAATATAAAAAAAATGGAAATACATGGAACTTCTTTGGGGCCCAGAAAAGTAACATTTTTTGTTTCTTGAAGTTATTTTCAGTTAGAAACAAATATGACGCTAAAGAAAATATAACTTCGTTTGGCAAGCACTGCGATCTTTACAAGTGTTTATTATTGCAATAATTTTAATTGCATTCGTTTCACTTCTTTAGCGACGAATCTTGCAACGTAATAACAAGTTTGATATATTTAAAAGATTCTTTTTAGGGTTCCCTAGTAAACAAGGAGCCCTTATAGTTTCGCCATGTCCGTCTGTCCACGGCTTAGCTCAGTAACCGTTACTGCTAGAAAGCTGTTGAAATGTATATACATATTAATCACGCCAACAAAACGGTGTACATACAATTTTTGGGACACCCATTTTTAGGGTACTTACATCCCCTACATATAAAGTGGGGAACCATATTTTTTTTCAAAATCCATCGTGTTGAGTATCGCTACGAAGCTTGTTAAAAAAGAATATAAGCTTGATTTACTTATTTTTAATATTAATAATAAATCCTTTATTTCAGACGTTTTCAAGTGATTACATCCATAGTCTGTTAGTAAGGGCTTATATATCTATGTTAGTAAAATTCAAATTGGGCCCCACTTTTTATTTTTTATTTAGCTATTGGTTTCCGTGACATTATTTTTTAAAGTTCCATTTTTTGTTTGGATACAACTATCACAGCTAAGTAGACATTACTAGTTCACAAGTTAAAACCGATCTTAAGAAATTCACTTGGAAAAAGCAAGCCTACGTACACTTTCCATCGATTACTTAGATATGTTGTTATTTATTCGAAACAGAGTAAATATAAGATGTATAAAATCAGCATAATGACACGGGTGGACGGCTACGGAACCCTACATTGCGCATGGCCCGATACACACTTGGCTGCTTTTTTAATGTCTATCGTTAAATTTAAACTTCTTAAGTTATCCGATTCTATCTTTGGTCCTGTCCCATATAGGTAGATACGAGTATCATTTTGATCCTATCTAAAAACAGTTTTAAACGTCACCTTAAGACTGCGCAGTACGTTCGGTTCTCCATACAAACGTATTTATGCTCTCATTTTAAAACGCCAGGCTAGAATAACATGAAACTTTGTATACACAATGGAATCCGGCATATCTAGGTCGGACCATAGTTTCTGTTGCTTGAAATTATAATGGAGAAAAAATACAGCGATTATTAAGGTTTTCATACAAGCCGTAAAAAACTCAAAAAGCCGCTGTATTTTTTTTTTCTTTTACTATTTCTAGCAACAGAAACTATGGTCCGACCTAGATATGCCGGATCCCATTGTGTATACAAATTTTCATGTTATTCTAGCATGGCGTTTTAAAATGAGAGGGTAAATACGTTTGTATGGAGAACCGAGCCAGACCGAGCGTACTGCGCCCTCTTAAAAATGGTATGTTCTTAATTTGGCATTATAAAATTACACAATAATATTACTTTTTTGGTGGCTATTAAAAGTAAAAGTTTTTTATTTATTTTTATTTAGGCATATTACATGCACCTATGAATGTCAATAAGCTACCACCGGTTCTGAAAACTGAATTATTGAAACAAATTAACCTAAGTAGGTCCAAATGGTGTGCCTTCGTGAATATATATAATTCCTGTTTAGGTGAAATAATCTGAGAATATCGTGAAAGTTTCATATATTTCTATAAAAATATATGAAATAACGTAATAAGTGAACCAAACGAGTGTTCAAAGTGCCGGCGGCTCATCAAAGGCGCTACAGCTTTGAAGATGCCGACGGCTCGGCGCACATGTTTTCACTGTATTTCGCCAGATCTAGTAATTGGTAAGTAAATAGATTTAAAGTAATGTTAAATTACATAATTAGGGATGATTCACAGTAGACCGTTCCGTGTCCGGGCCGGCCCGTTTTCTATGACAGCTAACGCAACGGCCGGCGTATTTCTCTAGAAGAAAACGGGCCGGCCCGGACACGGAACGGCCTACTGTGAATCATCCTTTACTTGCTAGCGACATAAATATGTAATTACTTACTATGGTGGCAAATAAAAAGACAAGTTTTGTAGGCGGTGCTTACTACTGTCATTTTTAGGGTTCCGTACCTAAAGGGTAAAACGGGACCCTATTACTAAGACTTCGCTGTCCGTCCGTCCGTCTGTCTGTCCGTCTGTCACCAGGGTGTATATTAGAACCGTGATAGCTAGACAGTTGAAATTTTCACAGATGATGTATTTCTAATGCCTCTATAACAACAAATACTAAAAACAAAATAAAAATAAATATTTAAGGGAGCTCCCAAGCAAAACAAACATATAATGTTGCTCGTTGCCTTCATCAGGCGCTGGGTCTCAAAATGTATGGGAAAACTAAAATCTGACTCGCACTTGACTAAAATTCTACTTGATATAACGTGACGTTATTATTACTGTAAAAAATAAAAAAAATAAAATTATTATTTAAATTAATTTGATAAAGGTTATAATAAAGTGTCTAATGTTGTATAGAATAGTACGGAACCCTTCGTGCGCGAGTCCGACTCGCACTTGGCCGGTATTTAATACTATGACGGTGGCAAACAAGCAAACGGCCTGCCCGATGGTGAACAGACACCGTAACCTATGGACGCTCGCGATTCCAGAACAATCCAAGCGCGCTGCCGACCCGTCTCGCTGTATTGTCATCTAGAGGCATAATATGCAGGTTCCTCTTTACACAGCGCATCCTCGGGAGCTCTGACGACCTTACTGGTGAGTAAAGGTCCGAAACACGTACGTTATGCAATGTCACAGGTATAACATTACTTAAAGCAGTAGGCACCTTAGGTACTAGAGTACTGTCATTGTTGACGTAAGACTGAAAGTTCCAGGTCGTGCACCGAGACATTTACCTTACACACAAAACCGATGTTTAATAGCTAAGAACTGACAACTAAGAAGAGATGAAAAAACTCAGTGATCTTTAATTAAAAAGTTCAATATCTCAAAAACGGCTAAACCAATTTTGATAAAACACGTTTAAGAACTATTGCCAGGAAATCTGATTTCAAATAGGTTCACCCGTTTAAGAGATGCGATGTCACAGACAGACACACAGATACACACGTTAAACTCATTACACCCCCTTTTTTCGTTCCGCATCGGAGGTCAAAGAACCCAAATCATGGCAACCCTTTCTGCCGTGTAACATGATTTCGTTTAGTTAGAAGTGAGAAATCACGTACACACCGCAAATAGTTTGAAACTGAAAGTGCTTTGACCTCCAAAAGTTAGGTATTGTTTTCTGACCCAGTTGGAAAGTACCAGGGCAGCAGAACTCGGCGGAGGTTGGCCGTGGTCAAGGCGCCGCCATTAACGCTTGGAACACCGTCTTGAAGGTAACTGGTGCGAACGGTCTTGGTACTTGCTTAATTTCACTTTTTTACCCCCGACGTGGAATGCAAAAGAGGGGTGTTTATTTATACTACGTCGGTGGTAAACAAGCGTACGGCTCGCCTGATGGTAAGCGATCGCAGCCTATGGACGCCTGCATCTCCAGGGGTGTCAGATGCGAGTTACCGACCCTTTAAAAAATTATACACTCCTTTCTTGAAGAACCCCATGCTGTAGTAACAATATCCGATCACAATATCAATATGATGTATGTACGATAAGACCTTCTAGCTTTATACTCAGCAAGAGCGCATATCTGTCTGGTATCCAAATATTTATCTGGTATCTGTCTGGTAACCATGTACCGGAAGGCGTAGCGTGGGCAGGCCCCCCACACGGTGGACTGATGACCTGGTGAAGATCGCGGGTGTCCGCTGGATGCGGGTGGCGCAGGACCGGTCATTGTGGAAGTCTTTGGGGGAGGCCTATGACCAGCAGTGGACGTCTTTCGGCTGACATGATGATGATGATGATGATCCAAATATTTAATCATTTGCCTGAACGTATGAAGTCGCAAGACAGGATCAAATTTAATACTAAGCTCAAGAAATGGCTAATAATGAAAAGTTTCTACAACTTGAATGAATATTTCAGATGTTTGAAACCTAATATTATTATTATTAAGCTTCTCTGCATTAAAAAAAATATTAGCTACCTATTGTACGCCCAAAATGGCAAGCTGTTGGACTTTTTCTATCTATATAACATCATCTTAATATACACAGTTTCTGACAGTAAATTATTCTTATTCTTAGTCCCTGGGTATTATAAGTTTAAAATGTGTATCGACGTTTTTGGTTTTTTGTGTTATGTATCTGATAAAGTAACTATTGTATTGCTTTTTTGGTAAATAAATAATGTTGTATTTCTTTTATGTGTGTTTCTGTCAGGGTGAACCTATTTTATTGTGGTTATTTTCAAGTTTGTATGTCGTCATATAGTCCCATAGTACAAGCTTTGCTTAGTTTGGGATTCATAATAATTCATAATTCTTTATTGTACATAAATAACTTTTACAACAGGAGATGACGATAATAAGACTTTTCACATTAAAGCTAAGGGGTATAAATAAGGGGTAAAAAAAAAAGCTGTTACGTACAGTTTCACAGTTTTGGTTGCACTGGCCCCGAAACTAGGCTCAGCCTGTTTCGTTAAATCGATTGGTGTAAGTTTGTCCCCCAATATTTAGTTATTATAATTAAATATTGGGGGACAACACTCACAGAGCCAAAAGGCTTTCTATCTCTACTCAGAGGCTCATCCAGGAAAGGAATGAGATAACTCTGCAGTCTTCAACCGATGCGATATCATATAGGCAGCTCAATAAATGGATCTTGAAGTCCCTTACCCGCAATTTGCGTCAATTCAATACAAATCGTATTGAAGAGGCCATCGAGCAGAATAAGGGCTCTAAAGTGTTCTCAAGAGATCTGGCTATTGGGCAGAGTCAGCTCGCCAAATTAAAAACTGAGGATGGTAGAATCGTTTCATCCAAACCTGAGCTTCTGAACGAGATAGAGTGCTTTTATAGACATCTATACACGTCAACTAGCAGACCCACACGGTGGATTAATGACCTGGTAAAGGTCGCGGATATCCGCTGGATGCGGGTGCGGCAGGATCGATCATTGTGGAAGTCTTTGGGGGAGGTCTATGTTCAGCAGTGGACGCCCTTCGGCTGACATCATGATGATGAGATTCGTAACAAAAACAATGTATTTACAAATAATTGGCTGAATTATTATTTATTTAATTGAAAGTTATATGATGATGATAATGATGACTAAATTTAAAAATATAAAGGTATAGAATATGTCATTGTTATATTTTTTGATAATGCTTACACCACTTAAAACTAACGTTATTTAAAATATAATTTCGTATGGATAAGTCATATACTGTACAAAAAGTTGAATAATATCAAATGTGATTATTAGAATAATTTAAACTAGATGAAAGCCCGGCTTCGCTCGGGTGAAATAAATAAGTAAGAAATAAAGTAAACATTTATTCGTGACAGTTATGCAAACGAAGAAAGAAATAGTGTACAAAAATGTATAAAATAAAAACATTACAACAACGGATTATGATGAAATTTCGTATAGAAATATAGTCTGTAGTCTGGATTAACATATGGAATAGGGAGTAAAAGATTACGCTGACGACGTCACGGGCAAAGGCTAGTATCTTTGCAAGTTAATCCTAAGCATTTTTATAAGGGTAGTATTTAAAGGCACATAAAAAATTTGACACCGTAATCAGTACTGATTTGTATAGCTAAAATACTAATCGTTCATTAAAATTCAGTTCAGATGTGCAGTTGTTAAATATTGATGTGCCAGTCAGTATTTTTGGTGAGAAGTCAGAGCTGCTAACACGAACGAAAACAAATGAAGTTCGTGTATCTCCCTCTCTGTCGAACTTGCAAAATCGAGCGACACAGAGGGATACACGATGTTCGTTCGTTTTCGTTTCGCGGTAGCAGCTCTCTATTCTCCGCCAAATTCTATTAAGTAAGGTCCTTTACACTGAATATTATGTGTCAATATAATCGCGATTTTTAAAATTGTATGGGGTCTGTTAAACGCTTAATATTATCACAATACTGGTGTGTCAATATTATCGTGGTTTTCAAAATCGTATGGATTTTTCTTCAATATTCATTGCACGTGATACGGATCGTGATATGAGTATATCGCGTGATAATAATAACCATGTAACAGGCCCCTATGTATGTTGCTTCAATATTCAGTGTTTCGCGTGATAATAATAACAGTTGGTAATATTTTCTCCAATTAATGGAAGCTATTTAACAACTTGTTCCGTTTTGCCAAAGGTATTTCACATTCCGATACGCGCACCATCCAGGAATAGGAGCCGTCAGACCAGAGGGCCTACCGCGATCTGAAAACGAAGTATTTCCTTCTCCGCACTCGAATATGCAAGTGCGACAGAGAGGCATATATATTTAGTTTTCGGTTGGTAGCACTTTAGTCCGAGCGCGGCGGACGGTCGAAGAAAGTCAAAGAACATTCCGTGTGTTGTCTGTCACACATATAATTTTTTAACTTCCCATCGACCTATGAACTTGAAATTAGGTGATAAGATAATGTTTATTATGAAGTATATTTTACCAAAAATATCAATATATTGATAAATCACATTTGTTTTTTAGTTATACGGAACCCTCAGTGTGCGACTCCGACGCACTTGGCTGGTTTTTATTACATTTTTTATTTCTCTTATAGTAAAATACCCTATTCGTTTTAAAGTTGACGCCTGAGGGCCTACCGCGAACCAAAAACGAACTATCTTCCTCTCTGTCGTTCGAATATACATGTGCGAGAGAGAGGCAGATACTTCGTTTTCGGTTCGCGGTGGCGCCTCTAACGTCCGAGCGCGGCGAACGGCATGAGTTGGGGGTCTACTCCGAAATTCAAAATCCTAACTTCGTATGGTGCCGTCCCTTTCATTCTCCTGTCATAGACTATATGAGTGAAAGGGACGGCACCATACGAAGTTCGGATTTTGAATTTCGGAGTAGACCCCAGTACCACTAAGTTATAAGATAGAGCGAGATATGGATAGAATTTTAAAAGCCATAAGCCACCTAGTAGTTTGTCACAACAAAATAGAGACGCAGCTTTAAGATGGCGGACAAACTCAGCAAACATTCAAGTGGTGTCCTTTACACGATTAATATTATCACAATACTGGGGTGTCAATATTATAGCAGTTTTCAAATTTGTATGGATTCTACTTCAATATTCACGTGATACTTATCGTGATATGAATGTATCACGTGATACTAATAAGTTAATAACCATGTAACAGGCCCCATACATTCGCTTGAAGGCGGTTGTTGTGACAATCAGCCTAGCTAGCACGGTATGATACCGTTACGTTTTATGTGACGTTTTAATACATTTCGCCCATATAACGTGACGGTATAAGTTATCGTGCTAGCTAGGCTGATAGGTGTATAGAACGCTTGAAAACTACAAAAACAAAACGCTGCAGACGCGGCTAGCCGAATCCACGCCCAGCAACCTGGCCAACACACCGGACGCAAACATAGTTTACAATTTCCGAACGTACCCAACCCCACGCTGTCAACAGTATCTTCTTAGTAGTCTGTGCTGTCAACCAACAAATTTAATATGGCGGACCTTTTGTCGTAAAATTAACACTTTTTAATGCAAAATACGCGACAATCCGAATTTTGCGGATACATATGTTCAACTCAAAAATCGTTATTTTTATACGTTCTTCAATTTGAGACAGGTCTCGTTCGGGTCTACCGTACCCCTGCACGAAATTATTAATATAGATATTCAAGCATCAAACCCTATAGATCGCAGTACACAAAGTTGGCTAAGTAATAAGATAATGAAGAAGGGTCGGGATCCGAATTAAAACGAGCGTCAGCCTAGCAGGTCCCTGGCTGCAGATTTGACGACGAACGTAAAAGACTAAAATACCAGTGAACTTCTCAACTCTCAGGAGAAGGTTTTATAAAGTATTCTAAGTAGATTTTACCCCCGACTTCCTCCACATAAACAATAAACAGAGAAATAATTCAGTTTTTTTGTGCAGACTTTATTATTACTCTTCTATACCTATCCAGGATAAAAACTATCGTATACTTATACTTTCCCGGGTCTCAAACTATCTCCGTGCCAAATTTCACCTTAATCCGTTCAGCGGTGTAAGCGTTAAGAGGGTAACTTTACGAACAGATAGACAGACAGTTACTCTCGTATTTATAATTAAACAGGGATAAATAAAATTTCAGTTTGCAACTGTATTGGGAATAACGCTAGGTGGATGATGAAATAATATTTCAGTTTCTTAGAGTACACCAATCTGTTCATATTCTGTTTAAAATGCGATTTTGATGAGAAAAACAGAACAATATAGGTAATGTGTATGTGTATTTGAGATATCGATGGTGTTTATTGCACAATTAGATATATGAAATTCATCATCATCATGTCAGTCGAAAGACGTCCACTGCTGGACATAGGCCTCCCCCAAAGACTTCCACAATGACCGGTCCTGCGCCACCCGCATCCAGCGGACACTCGTGACCTTCACCAGGTCATCGGTCCACCGTGTGGGGGGGGGGGCCTGCCCACGCTACGCCTTCCGGTACGTGGTCGCCACTCGAGAACCTTTCCGCCCCATCGGCCATCGGTTCTACGTGCTATGTGCCCCGCCCACTGCCACTTAAGTTTAGCAATTCGAAGGGCTATATCGGTCACTTTGGTTCTGCTGCGGATGGCCTCATTCCTGATGCGATCACGCAGAGAAACTCCTAACATAGCTCTCTACATTGCTCTTTGGGTGACTTTGAGCCTTCTTATGAGGCCCATAGTAAGCGAATATGTATTACATGTATATGAGTATCATAGTATATGAAATTACATGTGTAAAATCGAATAATTCAATAAATCTTAGGGGACATAATTTTACACAAATCGAATTAGTCTCATTATAAGCTCAATAAGGCTTGTGTTATCGGTACTCGACGACAATATGTTTAATAGATATATACAAAACATCCAAGTCTCAGGAACAAATGCTTTGCTCACCACATAAATACATTGCCCTTTCCGGGATTCGAACCCGGGACCTCCAGCTTCGTAGGCAGTATCACCACCAACTAGGCTTAACAGGCCGACAGGATAAATAATCAGAATCATCGAGTTGAGACCTATACAATGTATTAGATGGTTTTAAGAAATATTTTAGTAAAACAGGCGTTACTTTACGAAATTTTATCATTAATTAGTTACTAGAACAATACTATTTATCTACAACACTAAATAACTTACAGGGCCGGAAATGAGCATTAACTTCATGCAGAAATATGCAAGTAGGTAACTAGGTACTGTCATTATAAATTCTGTACAGGAATAGCAAGAGAATATTGTTCAAGCAGCTCGTTATCGAATAAATAGGTAAGTACGAAATGACATAGTACTTACTTTCTAAGTGATTATCACACTGCACTCTTGTTAATTATTATTAATTAAGTACCATAAAGATCATATTGTCCATTCAAAAAAATGCTCAATTACAAATAAAACTGCAAAATCACTGGAAATTGAATTACAAATTTTCTACCTTGGACCTGCTGAATAAACGCATTTCACTCCTTGTTTATTTAATGAGAGGAGACGACCTTGTTATGACGTCACTTTATTGAACGAGAGAGAAAAACTAGCTTATTTCTGCAAGAATGAAAGAGACAGTGACCAGCTGAGAGTGAATAAGCGATTTCTTAATCGAAGACGTAAAAGTTCATTGTCTTTTGCTTGTGTTTGAATGGGGGTAAGTTTTCACAATTGGGTTTGGAGGTCGAAAACTTGAAAGGAAAGAGTTCAACAAGAGAGGTCTATTTTTTGTCGCTTCCAATCTCAAGCGTGTTTCAGTCGGTTTCACGCACTTGCTTCACGCATGACGAGCTATTTATTGATCATCATGTGTGTGAGAGAGGATACAGAGACATTCCGTCGCTTATATTCGGTGCAGCCCAACTGGGGAACCACCCCCACCAAAAGATCGTAGCCATAATGATACCACTACTTGCTCTGTAACATCGCCAACACAGTTAACCGACCATAATAGCGCGGTGGATATACTGCGATCGCCAACCCGCATGCCAAGCGTGGCATTTACCCCTCATGAAATTGGGGGAGGCCTATGTCCAACAGTGGACGTCTTAGGGCTGATATGGTGGATACCGGGCGCCGCTACAAGCGTGATGCAAGCTTGATGGTACTTGATCGTGTATCGCCAGCATTATGGGCATGTAGTGTTGTGTTCCTGGTGTTAAGGTCGCCAGAGCTCCTGAGGATGAGGGACCTGCTTATGTCTGAAGCTAACACTACGACTTTTCGAATAAATTTATCATCTTGAGTCGCAAAGCATCCATAGGCTGTGTCTGTTTAATATCGAAAATAAATAAATATATATTGGGGGACAATCTTACACAAATCGACCTAGTCCCAAACTAAGCAAAGCTTGTACTATGGGTACTAGACGACGATATACATACTTATATAGATAAATACATACTTAAATAAATAGAGAACATCCAAGACCCAAGAACAAAATCCGTGCTAAAATGCACAAATAATGCCCTGGCCGGGATTCGAACCCGGGATCTCTAGCTTCGGAGGCAGTGTCACTACTAACTAGGCTAAACAGGTCGTCAATCAGGCACAGTATATATATGCTCTTTTGCTACCGTATGAATAACATACTCGTATATGTTTTCTTCAATAAATAGTTTTTTTTTATTTAATTTTATTTGAATCTGTTTCGATGTATCTAACAATTTTATCCTATTTTCTATTCTGAAATAATCAAGTACGTAAGTCAGACTGAAATATCTCGAGTCTCAAGTCCCTCACAATAAAACCCTAATATTCCATTTGCGTACATCTCAACCTTCTACAAATATCCAATTCGTTTCGTATAAGCAATAAATAAGAGGAAAAGGTTTCCAGACGGTCCCGTAGTATACAGTTTTAAAACAGTGGGTTATATAAAACTTTGTTTTGCCTAATGTAAACTCCTGTGAAATTGTCTATTGAAGCCTAAGTTTAACACCCAAAAAAGTTACATTTTTCGCGAAAAGGTTGCATATTATCTATAGGCGACTTTTTGTGTTCTTATCTCATTATTTTTTTTCCCATTAAATATATTTTATGGGAGGCAAAGTAAGGCGTCTTAGGCAATGTTTCAGCTTTTTACGATACCGCTCATCGTTTTTACATCACAACAGATTTCTGAGATAGTTAGATGATGTTGCCGCAACATTAGTTCTCATGAATGTTAGCTTATGAACGATTCACACCGAGCGGTTGGAGTCGGGGCGCACCCCACTAGAGTAAAGGAATTCGAACCCTTCATACAGAAGTTACATTTCATATTTGAATGGGTTGCGGGCAGCCGGTCGGCTCCAGTCGGCTACCGCCGGCTCTACCGCTGCCGTTTGGATACGAAGTCTAGCTTCCGTATGGAGGGTTCAAATTCCTTTGACGCTGGTGGCGTACGCGCTGACTCCGGCCGTTTTGTGTGAATCGTCCATTACGTCTCAAGGCGTGATTTTTATACATCAGTTTTTGATGTTTAGAAACCTTTTACATCTCTAAAACTTAATTCTGTGACCACAGTGACACTTTACGTCTCCATTTGTATATGTTTTTACATATTTTATTTTGACCATAGTCTCTTTACGTCTATGTATAAGAACCGAAAAAAAATAAGCTAATAAAAATATGTGACCAAGTATTTATCTGTTGCTTGTTGCTATGTATTCATGTCAAATAATTATCTCAATGTTATTTTATTGTAAACTCTGACATGTAAAAGAACCTTTGTTGCCTACATGCAGCATTTATTTGATTTTGATGTAACCAAAATGGCAGCGATCCGTTTAATACGTGAATTGCTACGGCATTCCAACTGGAAATAATTTCAAAAAATAATTGACAAAAAATAATTGGTTTTGTCTCTCTTAATCAAAATTTGTATGCATTTGTACATTTGCTAGACAATATTATACCACCACCTACTAGTAAATGAAATAGTTTTTGGAAATCTCAATTTTGTAGACTGTCAGTGCCTCCAGTTTCACTAGATGGCGCTGTTTAAGTGACATCTCAGTACCATACAAATAAAAAATGCATCTATTGCTTTGCTCAAATACAACATTTTACATATTGAGATCTCATTAGTAATTTCATTTTATAAGTGACTAAACTCTCATGTAGACAAGAAAATAAAATAATACAATATTAATACTTTTTATTGCATACCTCGATAAAAAGAACACAATTATAGTAAAAAAGAAATACCTAGTATTAATTCCCTGGGTTAAATTTTAACGTTTTTTTTTTACTTCTTTACCTAAAGTTACTATAAAAAATCTAACTTAATAATGTGAAATAATGAAGGGATTAATAATATTGTTCACAAATTACCATAATATTTAGGTTGTTAATAGTAAACAATGAGAATGATTAAAATTATCATAAAAAAGTTACTGTTTTTACAAAGTGCACTGTGTCTATGGGGTGGGTAAGAAAAGTAAAAAAGGCAACGGATCGAAGTCTTTCGTCCGTCGGATCCAATAATCCGCCCGTCTGTCCGCCGCCTAATGTGATCGCAGCCTAATGAAAAACGCGCGCCCAAATCTATAGTATAGACTTCATCCGTCTGCGAATATAAGAAAAAGCAGGTAGGTATTTTTGATTATTTTTAATTTACTCCAAATGGATTCAAAGGACCCGGGTATGTCCTAAAACTACGACCAAGACCACCGTGGGATGGGCAGCAGCATCCCTGGCTTGCGGTGGAGATGGAAACTGTCAAAATTTGACGAATGACATTTGATAGTATCCATATAAAAACGGATGAGGTGTGATGTGAGGTGACGGGTGAGGTGTGAGGTGAGGACTAGTTGGTTTGTGAGTAAGATCAGCCCTGTTCAGTACTGTGTTCAAAAACGCGAAACCGAATAAAAGGCAACGGATCGAGTTTTTTCGACCGTTTAGATCTTATAGCAGCCAAATAGAAAAACACGCAATTTAAAATATTTTTGTTCAATGAAAAGATTATGAATTAGTAAAATGCAAAAATATCTGATCCTAAATATCTAATCAGTAGGAAAATTGAAAAAAAATTGCTCCGAGCAGAGATTGAAATTGGAACCTGTGAATTAAGAATTTTCATTAGCAGATGTTACTGCTTAATACAAAAATGATATCTGATCTTATTTAAATGTGCTATTCTTATTTCAAAACCGTAGAGCTAAACGTGATTTTTCTAATACGCTACTGTTTCTACTATTCGGGTTTGATTCCAACTAGAATATTATGTTGGTCGATGAAGTAAAACTTACCGTGCCTCTTTAGTTGCTCGACTTGGCGGGGGCACCGTCGTGCTTCCAGATTAAAAAAACACTGGAGATTCGAAACTTTTCACAAGCTTTGCTTAAACTTTCACTGTTTATATCACCATCATCATTATCTCAGCCGAATGACGTCCACTGCTGGACATAGGCCTGCCCCAAAGACTTCCACAATGACCGGTCCTGCGCCACCCGCATCCAGCAGACACCCACGACCCACGACACTGTTCGTATGTAAATATGTAATTGTGTATGTACGTTGTCATCAAAATTTGCAATCCTTATTTCAGACACTTTCCGGTATTCGATTGAGCTGAAATTTGGCATACTTATGTAAGTAAGTTAGTGAAGTAAGTTTTAGATTTATCAAAGTGACCCCGTTAGACGTGGAAAAAGTCATAAATATGTTGTCCTGTGAAAAAGCGGCGGGTTTAGATTGTATAAGGGTTAAAGATGTCAAATATTTGCGAAGCCGGTTAAGTCCTGTTATAGCTAAAATCATAAACGCCTACCTGGCTACAGGTACCTATCCTGACCAACTAAAATATGCCATCATAAGGCCTATTTATAAGTCTGGAAGCCATTTAGACTATGTAAATTATAGACCCATCGCCATTTTGTCTGTTATTGACAAAATCGTTGAAAAAATTGTCGTTGGTCAGGTTAGTGGGTTTTTAGAAAGGCATAATGTACTATCAAATGATCAACATGGTTTTCGCAAAGGACGCAGCACGATCTCGGCCCTAATGGGGTTCACGGATTATGTGAATGATTGTTTAGACTCGGGTAAACAGATACTTGCACTTTTTATTGACTATAAGAAGGCATTCGAGACACTGGATCACGACATTTTATTGCAGGCCATGGACGAATGTGGAATACGCGGTCCCACTAATAACTGGTTTAAAGCCTTCTTAACAGGCAGGAGAATAAGCACGAGGATCGCGGGGTACACTGGGGAAGAGGCGGACGTGGACCTCGGGGTGCCGACCGGATCTGTGTATGGTCCCGTAGGTTACGTGATGCACGTCAACAGTGTCTCGAATGTTGTCAAGTATTGTAGGGTGTATATGTATGCAGATGACATGTGTTTGCTTTATGCTTCGAAGGATGCATCGGAGATTCAAAAATGCGTACAAGAAGACTTTGAAAGTATAAGTAAATGGGCACACGATAACGGTATTATCCTAAACTTTACGAAAACCAAATGCATGCATATACACTCTCCATATAACCAGCAAGCAAAAAGTGTTAACAGGGAGCATTTAAATATAATAGGACATACATACGACTGTTTACATGTAAACAAACTTAACTGTGCCTGTGATCAATTGGAATTTGTCGAGACATTTAAATATCTGGGCTTAACGGTTGATAGGAAGTTCAACTGGAAACCACATGTTAGTGATATCTGTAATAGGTTAAGGTCCGTGTTAGGGAAGTTTTATCAACTAAGCGGAGTGTTAAATAAAAAAACATTACGGGTCGTGTATTATGCACTTGCTGACTCATTGATTAGTTATGGGCTCATTGTGTACGGGAGAACGTTCACAACTTATATTAAAGACGTAAAAATCTGCAAATAAGACTGGTTAAATTTCTAGTGAGCAAAAATGTGAAGAAAAACTGTAACAAAGAGTATGATAAATTATTTCCCTTATGTAAAATTCTGCCTGTAGATAAAAAAGTGAAATATTTGATAGGGTTGGAGTATTACTTTAAAGATGAACATAAATTAATTAGGCAAAATAAAATTTATACAAGAAGTGCTAAAGACAGAAAACTAATTCAACCGAATGTAAAAAACTATTATGGTGAAAGAACGTCAAAATATTTAGTACCAAAAATTTTTAATAAAATTAATTTACTCAGACAAGAAACTAAAGTCAGCAAAACAACATTGAAATCAAAACTGAGGGATTTCCTACTCGGCGACAAGCCAACGTCAGCAAATTATGTACACCTAACATGATTTCCGAACATATTCAAACACCGCCGGCAGCCGCTGTCGTCGAGGAGAAAATGCCTATTTACACATCTATGCAGCTGTTGTTCTGACTAGTATTACATATATAGAATAGATCGAATTGTGTTATAGTGATAAGTACAATTCAACGCACGTAAAAAGAGCTCCTGGCGATGTACCTAGTTTGCGAACCAAATGTATGAAAAATCGTACCCCATCCACTAGCCTCCCAGAGCTTTTTTGCTTGCGTTGAATTGTAGATAAAATATAATAGGTTAAGTACTTTTGTTGAAACTGAGCGCGTCTCTCGCCATCAAACGTAACAGTTTGGCGAGTACAATAATAAGTGTTAAAATTGTAACTTATAATGGTCAATAAATAAAAAAAAAAAAAAAAGTTTGGTAACAATACTAGATTATGGTACCACCGAGATGATTTGATGATGGAGACAAAAGGTGGCCATAGCAACTCCTACACTACACAAGATAAACCCGTCGTGTTTGGGCTCATTGGAACTGTCTTAATAAGTAGTTGATCACTGTGGAACAAAAGGTACAGACGGCAATAATATTTTGTATTAAATAGTTTTTTTTTTGACAGAAACTTATATGTAAATTTTAATATTAAAAGAAAACAAACACTATAGATTCGGCATCTACATGAATGTTAAAAAAAGAAATTGTGAAATGGATTTACGTTACCAGCGAAATCAACACTAATTTGGGCAAGACTAAAAATAGAAACTTAATATTCTAATATTATAAATGATTGGCAAGTGATTGCCCTATTTGACTACAAAATCAAAGGCTCAAAGTTAATTAAGGATCCCTCATAGGGATAAGTTCGCCTTTGTACTCTGATCTTGTGTGACATGTATATGTTTTTAACTGTTATTGTGTATAATAAAGTGCTTACATACATACATACATTAAAGAGTTATGTCTAGCAATAATCATATATTATCATCATATTCAGCCTGGGTGGCGCAGGACCAGTCATTGTGGAACACTTTAAGGGGAGACCTATGTCCAGCAGTGGACATCCTTCGGCTGACATGATGATGATGTTAATTATGTTGATACGTCCCACTGCTAAGCACAAGCCTCGTCTCATAAATAAGAGGGAAAATGCATTCGTCCTTGCGCTGGAGCGATGCTGGTTGGGGACTTCACATACACCATTGAATATCTTCGCTGATGTATGCAGGTTTCTTCACGATGTTTTCCTTCAACGAAAAGCTAAAGGTAAATATTAAATGATATTCCGTACACGCCGATTCGAAATACTCATTGGTACAAGCTTGGATTCCATCCCACGACCACCGCTTCTTAGTCCTGTTAAGAAATGAAGTGAAATGAAATGAAATGAAATTTATTTGCATAAGATATGGTTTAAAAATGTGTTTACATGTCCATATAGGTACAGCATATCTCGCCAACAACATAGCATGCAAATACATAATAGGGAATCTTATTCAATTTTAGTCCACTCTAGATATTCCTTAATACTATTAAATGATTTGGCAATTGTATTTTTTTTACCATTTATGTGGAGATAGAACAACCCTCTTATTCACAAACCGAAACGCCCTCACCTGTCACCTCACACCTCACCCGTTTTTATATGGAAACTGTCAAATGTCATTTGTCAAATGTTTACAGTTGCCATATAAAAATGTGTGAGGTGACAGGTGAGGGCGAGTCGGTTTGTGAATAAAAGGACAGAGCCGGTATTCTACATATCCGTGACGTCTGACAGAAGGGGATATATCCCAATTATATAAATATAGAGAGATAGGACATAACGGAATGTCATCTCGATCATATTTGACTGAGCGAGCGAAGCGAGTGAAGCGTGTCCGTTTCAGGTTTCGACAAAAATTCTTTCGTATGTCTGTCTGTCCGGATGTTTTCCTCTGCAGACGCATTTCTCAACCGATTATTGTGAAATTTTGTTAGCAGGTTCGATAATGATATAGATTTTTTCTTGTCGGAGTCAGTATTTGGAAAATTTTAAATTTGAAACAAAAAATGTTTTCGTATGTCTGTCCGAATGTTCTCCTCGACAGGTGGCATTTCTCAACCGATTATCGTGATATTTTGTGAGCAGGTTCGATAATTATATAGAATTTTTTGGTCGGATTCAAATTTTAGAAATTTGTTTTTTTTTTCGTATGTCTGTCCGGATGTTCTCCTCTACAGGTAGCATTTCTCAACCGATTCCCGTGAAAATTTGTTAGCAAGTTCGATAATTATATAGATTTTTTTTTCAAGTTAAGTTTTGGAAATTTTTAAATTTGAAAAAAAAAAATTGCTAGGTCTACAGCTCACAGAGCCACTACTCGTAATAATAACTTGATATATGAACGAGAATGAAATTCAATGTTGAGTGTTTCCATATAAAAACGGGTGAGGTGACAGGTGAGGACGAGTCGGTTAGGTAATAACACCCCTGGGGTGAAGACTATATGGCAAAACCAAGTAGAATAAGTGCCCTTACACTGAAGTTTTGTCAAAAACAAAAGTTCGCTACACAGTGACGCCGAGCCGAAAGTACTCAGACATCCCAAATTACACCATGTAATTACTTAGCAATAGGGTTCCGTACGTAGGACGGCATTTTACACATGTAGGTATACTTATTTGGTTTATTCTCAGAATTTGGAATTTTTTGGTTTATTGCTCAAAATAATGAGTATTGTTTCTAATTAGAAAAAACTGTCCTGAATATTAATTTAACGATTTTTTTTTTAATTTTTCATTCAGTTGTATTTCGTAGTTCAGTGTAGTAGGTCACAAAAAGGAGACCTAAAAATTTTTTTTGAAAAATTGTGTTTTCTTTTCTATATCAGAATCAACAATAATTATGTATAAATCTTACCTACATGAAACTGAGCACGATAAAATCCAAATTATAATTCTGGCAAAAAGTATACATACTTACAATAAAAGTCCTAAATATCAAGGATGGTTTTCGGATTAACTTGTATCACAAAATATGAAACATCATGACAACACTTAAATTGAATTATCAATATTCTAAGCGTAGGTACATTTTGACCATTTTGATCGCTGCGATATTTCTCACCAGCTTGCAACACACAAGCAGAATGAATGTAAACGTATTTTTTTTTATTTATATATTCAATAAATTTCATGCTTACAAAAAAAAAATATCGCCAAACTGTAACCAGTTTGTTGGCAAATGAAGCACTCAATTCCTTAAACGAATCATGCGCCAAAACATAACAATTAGTATCTTAATCAATAATAGGATAATATACTCAAAACTAACATGCACACGAGCCTAGTAAGTAATTGATTATATAATGAATGAATCATGCATTAGTCTTGGACATAATGAATTTACAAGGTACTTAAATCAAAAAATAGATAATACATACATGTAGGTAGTCCATAGGTAAACTTTGCATGCTTCCTTAAGTAAAATGTAAATTATCGTCTCACAACTCCAGCTATGTATATTTACCACTACATTTTTGTAAATAAATATTGTGATTCTGATTAGAGTGATAGTAGGAACCAGAGTAATAGAAGAAATCAAATTTTCACTCAAGAAGGCGAATTTGATCCAAACACATTTTTTTAAATGTGTAATCTTTAATTTGTAAGGATGCAGGAATTTTAACGATTAATATGTCAACAAAGATCATCTTATAAGATTCGTATCTATACAATAAGAATTGTAGTTAGTGAAATTCATTAGGAAGAACAATTTTAATAAATCGGTGAAAATAGATTATTTGTAGTTTTAATAATTTAAAAAAACAAAAAAATGCAATACATCTTGATCTTGTACTGGGCGAACGTAAAAAGAAAAAAACCCTTCCATTAAAAAAATGTACACATATAATTATATCTACGTCATTTCGTCGTTAAGCCCAGCGTCAAGGGTTCGTCTCATTAGCACTTCCGAAGAGCTATACCATGATCCTTATACACTATCGTTAAACATTTAAAGTTCAAAGTCCAATGACAGACCCAAATAAAAATTGAATACTTTTAAATTTCAGCAAAAATACCGTATGTTGGAGGTAATAAGACTCAAATTCGGTTGATACAGGGTTGAAACAGTCTACCTTATGTCTGAAGTGTGGAGATGTACTAATTAAAAGATTCCAGATGCAACGTACAATGGGTGGTAGAAAAGTTTTAGTAAGTGCGAGTTTCGGTGTCGAATACTGTTTTTATAACTTTATCCTAGTTAGTTAACTCTTGTTCGGGTTAATTTTACAATACTTTACGTAGTTATCTTATTGGATAAAACTAATTGGAAAGTGTACAGTAAGCAACATCGTCTTATTAGTCAAACACATCCGTCCTCCTAGCGTTATTCCCAGTACAGTTGCATCCTGAAGGATGCCTGGGGTCCGCTACCTAATCCCAAGAATTGGCGTAGGCACTAGTTTTTACGGAAGCGACTGCCATCTGACCTTTCAACCCGAGGGGGAACCTCAAGTGAGTGGGCAACTTGACTGTTAGAAGTTCTCAAGCCGCCCGGAGGCCTCTAACTTGGCCTAACGACTTGGCTCATAGACAGCAACGGGATCAACGGCTTAACGTGCCTTCCAAAGCACGGAAGCGCTCAGTTAGTAACCACTCAAAGCGGTCACCCATCCAAGGACTGACCTCGCCCGACATTGTTATTAGTCAAACACATAACTATTAGAAATACTACTAGACAACTTAATGAAACGTGGGTTCAATCGTTGGCTGCACTTTACAGAGAGCCATAAAGCATTCTCAAAATAAAGAGACCATGAATATATCTATTTAAATATACACTGCCGAATACAGAGAGAATCTTCCCTTGAAGACCAACGTATGGAATTAAAATTCATGTTTTATTTAAAAATTTTATAATTTACCAAAAATGCCAAACTTTACTCAAGCATCTGTTTAATCAAATATCCAAAATGCTAAAAAGCCGCTACCCCCAATTCTCCAAACCGCCATCATTCCACAAACTTGCCATACAATCCATCACCATTACCCAAACTCGCAATTGAATAACCGCACCCCCGACATCTACCGGGAACGCTTCGAACTACGTCGCCACCCCTGAGGGTGGGACTGTCGTATCCCTTTTTTTCCCTACACCCTTATCCGTACCTGAGCTTTCTTTATCCTCGAAACTTATTCTTTAGAACCATCCCTTTTCCACCCATGATGTTAAATGCGCTTTTTGACAGGGGTCGTTGCTGTCCCGTTCGCTCGTAAAAAAATCTGTTTATGAACGCGATGTGGGGTTACTATTGTGGGGCAATGTTTCATATGGAGGGGGATATACTAAGGATTGAAAAAACGCTCACCCTCGGCGGCATTCTTTTAGGTACCTACGAGATATTTGCGTTTTCCAATTTTGATAACAAAGCTCTTTGAGGCATTGTGGGTATAATTGGGTGGTCAGAGTTGATAACTCTGTGCGCTTGGAAGACTTTGAAGAAGTAATTGTCCAATTAATGATTGTTACTGATTAGGAATAGACGGGAAAGAAAGAAAAAAGATTTAATAACAATGTACACAATATTTAAATAAAAGCCAGGATTTATTTTCTTTGTGATAATGATATATCTAATGGTTTTTGAATAATATATTGTAAAGTAAGTACAATATATGGTAAGGATCAATATAACGACAAAATATAAAATAAAATGCATTACTTATATTATTTTTTGAAAAGATTATTTTTGTTTGATTTCGTAATGCGTAAACGGCGTACTCTGGTTTTATAAATCTAAGTCATGTACATAAATTACACGCACAGAAGGTTTATGATTTAAAACTATCCAAAACTTATGGATCTGTACGATGCATCACGCGTTTTTTAAATTTCATAATTCTCAAAAAGTGACTCGAATCAAATTCTATTTAAATATCAAATCAGCTCACAAAATTTCACGAGAATCGGTTGAGAAATGCGACCTGTAGAGGAGAAAAGCCTGAACTGCGGAAGTATGGACTCCAGATACGAAAGCATTTTTTGGAGACCCACGGTCAAAGTCTAATATAATATAATATATACATTAAGGTATACATCGTGATAACAAAGTGTAAATGTGCGCGCATTTGTAAAATTCCTCACTATGTTCCTATCTGTGGGTTCATTTAATTAGCTTTGTATGACTTACCAAGTATACCAACCATTTTCATTTTACACTACGTACTTGAATACCTTTGAAATGGTACGAATTGGGATACTAATGTCTTAGAGAACATTACGTACTTTATATTTAAAACATTCCGTATAATACCTAGTTAGCGAGATCGCGCGGTTCATGTCGCGTTTATTACAAATTGCATAATACAGTAATTTACCTCTGAGGACTGGGAAATTATTCGTCGTCATGTCGAAATAAATGTTTATGTCAAGGAGAGGACATGTATCGAATTTTTTATCATATTTTTATCAATACTTGTTACAGCTCAGCTGAAGATTTAAATGATTGCCATTAGAAGCAAAAAAGTAAGTACATACTTACTCCACTTGTTTAGTATAAGTAATCTCATTATATTAAGAAAAAACTTTTCCTTCTCCTTTTTATGCGAAAAGGACAATCATTACATATATTATTCAATTCCGGTATATGGTAAGCAGTCACCATAGCCTATAGACGTTTACATTTCCAGGAGCATCACATACTCCCTGCGATCTTTGAAAAATGTAAGTAGGTTTACTTCTTTATTAGGTACCTGACAACCTTTGTCAGCAATGGTTGTTAGGTGAGAGTTAATACTAATCACCAAACTCCTGTACCCTTTGTATAAAATATACCTTTTTTGCAAAGTTTTATAGTTTTTAAATTACATAAAAATGAAGGTCACTCTCAATATTATCATTCATCAAAAAACAAACGTAAAATAACTATCAAAATATACACGTCCGACACGACTATAGTCCCTTACATAATTGATAGAAAAAAAAAGTACTTAGTATTCGCGATGCTATTAATTACAAACAATAGTTTTCATTGGTAATATGCTATTTTACTTAAGCAGGGTTTTTTGTTCAATTATTTTTTTATCTATCACAAGTACTTTAATTGATTCACAGTCAACTAATATATCTTCACCCGCCATGAAAACGTTTGCAAAAAAGATTAATAAAAAAATAAATAAAGTTCTTACGTTATTTTATTTTTAATGTTATTAAATAGGCACACAAAACAAGTATCTATCATTAATACACCATACATATTTTTATCTTTTATAAAACTAGACAGATGCTTTAAACTATGTGTACACAGTGAGATAGAAATTTCTACATTAGTTGAGGGACATTTTAGTCGTGTAATTGAGTTATACAATATAATTATAATCCAAGACTTAATTTTCTTCTTATAAAGCGTAAGTGATAAAGGAAGTATTACTAGAGTACATTTATCGAAGGTAAGGCAAAATTATTCAGCTAAAGATTTTGGTTTTGGTTATCATACAGGAAAACTACTGTTAAATATATATGTCCAGTGAAGAATGCTCCGCTACTGTGTTATCTAGACACGCGGCAGCGTGTCCAGCCAAGTTCATCCCAGGAACTGGCGGACAGCAGCCGTGTGTTATACGAACTATATATATTACATGAACCCTTTGGAGCCACTTTTGACCCCCCAATAACTCCAAATCTATCTAACATAAAAACATGAAATTTGGTGATATATATATTAAGACCCGTTAGAACAACTAGAACCCCAAATTTCATAAATATAGGTTTAATAGTTATTGAGATATTAAATTCCAAAAAACGGCATTTTTACCACTGACTGACTGACTGACTGACTGAGTAGTAATCAAAAACATAACCCACTTTCAGATGACCTAGAAAGCTGAAATTTGGCATACAGCTTGGTAATTATGTGTATAAACCAGAAAAAATCAGTAAACAGGGATTTTATTATTAGTTTTATTGTTATTATTATCTCTACTAGCTCTCCGTCATTTATTAACCGATTTGGAAAATTCTTTTTTTTGTTTGAGCCGGTATACTTTCGGGGTGGTCCCATTGTCATCAGGTCAGAATCCGATCATAGGGTCCTGGAGAAATCGAGGTTTTAGGTGCACCTATAGCGGTTTGGGTATTTTGTATAGTAACTCGTGCATTCGCTCTGGGAAAGCACCATTGGACGAATTTTGACAAAAAGTAATGATATCCCATCAAAAACATAAATGTGAAAATGGCAGCCAAGTTCACCGATTATCTGAAAAGTTGCCAAGTTTGGCACTAGATTGTTTACAGTAAAACTAATTTACTGCGGCTGAATGCATTTTGAGCTTTAACTTGGCAGTTTTCTTAAATATCCATCAGCTTTTATGGTATTATAACATACTGCATAGAACACTGCCAATTTAAGGCTCAAAATGCATTATTGATTAAGCCGCAGTAAATTAGTTTTACTGTAAACAATCTAGTGCCAAACTCGGCAAATTTTCCGATAGTCTACGGAACTTGGCGCCCATTTTCACATTTATGTTTTTGATGGGATTGTATAGTCTACACATTCTGGTTATGGGGCTGTAATGTATGTTTGGAGTACAAATATATTCGAGGTGGGATTACGCGCTCTGAACCTGGCTCTGAAAGTGAGTAGTGCTAGAAGAGTAGGGCAATCTAGCTGAGAGTGCACAATCTTGTATAAAATGAGTAATTCAGTGCGTTTTCGACGCGAGACTAACGATGATGGATGGAACCGCTCAAGCATATATTATAAAAGCTTAAGCATAGATTATACTATTGACAGATTACAAATGCCTTAGAACTGACATTACGCTTTCTTACCTTTTGCAAAAAATGATAAACGTACATGATACACAAACGTTACATACACTAAATGACTTCAATATCAACCTGTTGTATGACTTTATTGAATAATCCATTATTGCACGATTTGTAAAGTGACATATCGAGGCACCTGCGCACTTGCGCAGGCGTCGATTGTCCGCAGCCTTTGTGTACAGTGGATATAATTTATTAAAATTACTTTTTAACGAGCTGCCTTGTGATGAGTTTTAAAATAAAGCCATATTTAATGGTAATAAATAGAGTACGGTAATATTTCTTTACTACTACCAATTTGATATGTCCAGGCTGCTGAGCCTTTGTATGGCCACAGTGCTAATTTATTGTGATCTCGTCTTCCTGGCCAATAATATACTACTTACATATTTTCTCAGAAGAAAACTACGCAATGGTGAAAAAGGCAATTCGTCAGAATATTCCTAAGCATCTCCTTCTAACACTTAAATTAGAAAATTAATAGTACATTACTACAGAGGCCGGAACGAAAGGGGTTGCCGGCCGAAGACATATAGACGGCCGAGCGAAGCGAGGTCGGATAGGTCTCAGGCGGGCAACCCCATATTTCCCGCCGAGGTATGTATAGTGCTTTTCTCAAACATGCAATGAAATAAACAACAAAAAAATCACAGTTTTATTTTTAATACGCATATTGGCAGAATGTCATGATGCCTGTGCCACAAATTTATGTGGAATGGAAATTAAAAAAGAGGAGTTTGCCGGCCTAGGCCTGCAACATTTGTATGAAATTGCATTAACGACCTCTTGTCCTAGCTGCACCTGAAACGTCATACTTCGCAGCCTATTATAAGGAACATAACATCAATATTTCATTGCATGTTTGAGAAAATAAAATTTTGTAAGGCTTAAAATGGCTTTTTAACAGAAAAGACCAGGTTATATTTTATTGTATATCTTATGTCTGTTGTACGAGTATTTCTAAGGTTTAATTTTTTTTTCGGAAATGGCGACCTTGGTAGCTATGTTTAAAATGGGTTGAATTTTTTGTAATATGGACTGGTGGTATGGTGGTGCTCGAAAGGTAAATTTGTAAAATGATCTAGATATACCGGGTCTGGCCTGTAATAGGAGCAAAAAAATTAACGGTACACTATTGAGCACTCCAGCAATTGTTTCCAAACGGTTATAATTATTTATTTATTTTTATTTTTGCAAAATTACTTTTTATGTTCTTTTTTACTCTACTGGAGTGATATTAATAACTATTTATTCAAAAAACACTAAGAAATTATATTTTTTTATTCAAATGTCCCAAAAATATACTTTTATACCAAAAATGCGACTACGATTATGAGTCATAACTTGAAGCAACCTCAAAATCAGCATTGACTGCCGCGCTATAATCTCGTGGTGCTAAGATCCATTACTTGGAGGTCATAACTTTAGATCACAATTTCTCCCAATTGAAAAAAGATATTTTTTTTGGACACATGAGGTTACTGCAGATGCTCTAAGGAAGCGTCCTTTAAATTTATTGCTCCTATTACAGGCCACATTCTGTATATACTCGAAAAGCAAACAACTGGTGACCAAAGGGCTGGTTAGTCGTTAGTTATAGATCAAAATAACAAGTAAAAAAAACTGCAATCCAATGTAGCCCATTTGACAGCTAATAAAGTTTTTCAATTTGTAAACTATGGTTGACATGATCTCGATATGCTTTAATGGTAGTATGAAAAAAAATGTACATAATATAAACTGTCATAATAACCGTTCAGTTGGCTTTATAAAACAAATAAATGAAAGTTATCACAATTTATAATAAATATTATTTTATGCTATGTACTTCAATAGTTTTCATTATATATCGTCACACAAATAACCCAGTAGCAACTAAAAATTGATAAACATTAACAATTTATATTCTTTATAATAAATGTATGTTATAAGCCAAACAATTTAAAATCTGTCAAATATATTCAAAGCTGTCAAAATAACAAACCCACACCTAATCGAATAGCTTTACAATTACCTGTGTACAACCCTTGTATGACTATTGTATCACTATTGTACGCCTATTGTAGACCCAAAACAGCACAATAGTAAGAAAGGGGTCATTCACAATCGATCGATAGAGTCAAGTGGCATTCTACGATTCGATTACTGATCGATACAGAATCGAATTACCTACGAGGGGCGTTATTGAGTGTCACATTTAATTTTTATTGAACGGCTTATTTAATTTTATTGCCACTTCTATATTAATTTGAAAATTTTGTAAATAAAACCAACTTGATAAATTTAGAATATAAATCATGTGTAATATTAACGCCGGTTTTTAATTATTAATTTGACGGGCAGCATACTAAAACTTTGATTTCCATCAGCAATGTTTTGTGTGATATTTGTTTTCATAAATATTTTATTAAATTAAAACATTTAAGACATCTATATTTTATTATGTTTTAAATGTAATTATAATTTAAAATTACTGTGAGAATTAAGTCATCCTTCTAATAAAACAGGTTTGAAAAGTCACCAACAACAGTCCATAAACTGGTTATTCGCAAATTGAAATAAAATTAAAAAACGTGGGAAATAAATCGCAACACATCTTCGCACGAAACCGTTGCTCAAAATTAACAAAAAATAATTTAAAACACATTTGCATAAAACCAGATGACAATTTAAAAATTCAAATATGCAAGACATTAACATAACACAATGTAACGAACATTTTTAGGAATAGTTTCATAAAGGAACTTCTTAAATTACACTTCCTTATAAATATTTATTCATCAAATAATATGCAAATCACCTTAATTATAGGGCTAGTCAAGAAATGGGTTAACCGTTTTGCATAAAGATCACTCAACTTTCAATAGTGCATTAACTCAAGTTCTAAACTACACTCATTTTTGAACCTTAATACGTGTCACGTAAACTGCTTTTTGATTGATAGGGTTACGGTAGTTTTTTTTAAATTTGCAAATTTCACACCTTTTGCGAGGGCTGTGACAGGTTTTTAAAGACGCCTGCCATTAAAAATAAAAGACATTTTTTATGGATTATTCCTGGCAATTTGCACACCTTGAACTTAGACAATTAGCAGCAGATGTATGGGAAATTTATTAGGCTACTGGTGTTGGATGTCAAACCAATTTATGGCGTGAATATATTTATTTTAATCTGTTAGTGTCGCTACTGTCTTACTATTGGAGACAACGTTAGTATTGGACATATTTAGTTTCAATTTTTGCCACTGGCAGAAATAACTTTGTAGTGCTGTATTTTATAGTCAACTAAATACTATTTTTATCAGCAGTCTGTATTTTATTGTAGGTACAAATGCGAACTTTCTGAAAGGCAATATTTAAATATAAGCAATCTGTATTAAAATAGTATTAAAGTTCAATAATTCATCAAAAATAGAGTACGCAAAAAAGAGAAGCATTAAAAAAGTTTATACCTATTTTCGTTTAGCTCCAACATACCTATCACCTAAACTTATATTTAGGTGCAATATATAAGTTAGACGTCTGATGTATTAAGTGGAGATCTTGTAATACAAATACTTATACAAATTTAACCAAAACATATACCTACTTATTTAACTACTCCGAAATAAGTAAATAAATGTGAGGGTAGTACAGTAAAAATTAATCTTCCAAAAGGACACATGTTTTTAACTTATATTTACTACTTAAACAGTACACAATATTTAGTAATTTTTAAGTGACCACACACCCAAATTTATTTTACCTACTGACAAACTGAGCTATCATTTTTGGCTATCCCAAACGTGTCTAATCTTAAATCAGTTAAGGTTAAAAAACATGTTTTATTTTCGTCAAATCAGTAGTTTTGGTAAATATTTCTTACATGCAAGTACAAATCCTCAAACTTAAGCAACTTCAGATTTTTAAACATATCGTTAAGCTAAAAACATTGCCATCAAGTTACGAGTATAAGCTAAGTCGGGAAAAACATTCCTGCAAAGGTATACCGATTATTTTAGGTAGGTAACGTAAGCTACCGTGCATGGCGACCACTGCCCGTTATACGATCGGCGTGTGCGCAGCAAAAAGTCACATTTGCATAAACATGACACCGTACTTTAGCCTGCTAGACGGATAAGGGACAGCGGCATGCTATAAAGCATGGTCATGGAAGACAGGCTGTCAGACAAAACAAGAATGAAAATAGTATTTGGTGTAAGTTAACCAGAACGTATTAAAACTAGTGGCCCTGTGAGTTGTAGACCTCGCAAAAAAAAAATTTTTTCTTCCAAAAATTTACTAGACAAAAAATATTTATATAATTATAGAACCTTCTCACAAAATTTCACGAGAATCAGTAGAGAAATGCGACCTGTAGAGGAGAACATCCGGACTGACAGACAGACATACGAAATAATGTTTGTCAAAAGCTGAAACGGAGACACTTCGCTCGCTTCGCTCGCTCGGTCAATTACACAGCCAGAATTTGTAAAAAGAAACACAATTGAAATCGACTTAATTTAAAGTACTGATCGATCATATTGAATTTAAAATACCTAACATTAATTAACATGGTTTAAAACATGCATTTTTCTATAAATATATTCCAAGTTACTATACTTTTTTTTAATAGCTATACTATACAAAGAAAATATATACAAGAATACTTAACCAAAATAATATAAATAAAATTAAAAATAACTTAAATCTTAAACGGACTCTTGAGGCATTGTACCGAGGATGCTGGCGGCATTTCCTCGCTGTATCGCAATGCTGATACGTTGAGCGAGGAAGCCGCCAGCTCTTCGGTCACCAGTTACGTCCACCAGACGCTTCGCAATTTCTCTAAATAACTTGTGAAGTGAATAGTTACTATACTTAAATCGTCACAATATAAAAATCAATTAATAAATAATATTTTATACTTAAGTAAAACTTTACATACACAGACAGATACACACATCATCATCCTCCTAGCGTTATTCCCATTGAAGTACAGTTGCATCCTGAAGGATGCCTGGGGTCCGCTACCTAATCCTAGGAATTGGCGTAGGCACTAGTGCTTACGGAAGCGACTGTCATCTGACCTTCCAACCCGAGGGGGAAACTAGACCTTATTGGGATTAAGCTTGTCAAGTGAGTGGGCAACTTGACTGTTAGAAGTTCTCAAGCCGCCCGGAGGCCTCTAACTTGGCTTAACGACTGCTATCATAGACAGCAACCGGGATCAACGGCTTAACGTGCCTTCCAAAGCACGGGAGCGCTCAGTTAGTAACCACTCGAAGCGGTCACCCATCCAAGGACTGACCTCGCTCGACATTGCTTAACCTCGCATACCGCACGCGGTACGCGGGCGCCGCTGGGCCACGAACGCTCGCAGACAGATACACACATATACATGTTAAATTTGTTACACCCCTCTTTTACATTCGGCGTCGGGAGTAAAAAGGTTTCATACATCAACAATGAATGGGATAAAAGTCGTAGAACTTACTTAAACATACATATAAACAAAAAACCTTGTATGGTACAGCGGCAATTCCCTAGATGGTCAAAGTATTACTGTCTACTGACCACACATCCATGACCACATAAAACTATTCATGGCTGATTCTTGCCATTTCTCTTTACAAATTGTATCTTTTTACCTAATTGCTACACAGAAATTAACTGTTGACATAATTTTATACAAATAAGCGACTGTATTTTTATGGAGAACCATGACATATGCTATGTTTTCCTTCACAGGAAGAATGTAAAATACATGTCCTAATGCCTGACACTTTCACAATAATCTTAATTCATAGCAATAAGTGACAGACAATAGTCAATTATTGGTGTTAATGGATAATATCACAGGTTGAGACCTTAGATGTTTTTGGAGAAAGACGAATTCTTTTTAAATAAAAAATGTTAAACTTACGAGCTTACCTAAATTATACTTTATAAGTATTTTAAAATAAGACACGATGTGCTTCCATGATTCGTACCGAAAAAGTTCTTTTTTCATGCGTCTTATTCATTACTTAGGTACTTGTAGTATGTATTTTTGACGAAATGTGTCGCGGATGCTTACTGGTTTTTGGGTTTGGACGAAACCTACCCGTTGAATTTTTGTAAATACGCCATATGCTAGTTTAAAAAAAAAATCGAAGAATAAATTTATCTCTGTTTGGAAAAAGTTCATATGAAATCACGAGGGAAAGTAGTCAAGATCGTTCAGGGAGAATTCAATTTAAACTTTTATCTATGCGTACAGAGTTCGCTAAGCTACCCCTGAAACTCTAAGCTTGAGGATGCAGTTCGCATAACAATGGCAGAGGACCAAATTTAACAATCTTGCGCTTATGACATGAAATATACTTACTTAACTACGTTTTAATTTGAAAGATAGGCTTTTGTGATGAAAAAAAAACGACATAAAGTATGTACTTAGGCTTATTTTGAAATTATAAAATAAGATATTATCAGAATGGTTATAAACGTAAAAGTTTGTGCAGATGTTTGTTCCTCTTATTAATCTCAAAAACTACTGAACGGATTCTGATGTTTTTTTTTCAGTAATGGACCGCAGCCGCAAACGGCAGCTAATCGTGAAATAAGTAAAAACTTATCAGGTATTTAAATTACGACTTTACTACAAATGTTAATTAAACAAAGGAAAAGTTAACCCGCATACGCGCTTAACACTTTAGAAAGCATTCAAGTAAAAGTAAAATGATTAAAAAATCTAAATAAAAGTATCTGCAGTAATTAAAACAGTAATTACACCATACCATGACCAGGTATTGGAAATATTTATCCTAAAAAGGAATAAAATATGTTAAAATCAATAAAATGCTGTCATGATACATTGCAATGTCAACAAAAACATATAATTTGCAGTCTTAATTAAGTTAAGTACAGGACAAAAAGTTCATTAGCAAACACCGCTCATTCCACCTCACTAATTACATGCTTTTTACTATTTATTGAACGCCTTGCAGTCCATTGTTTTAATATAAAGTATACGTTTTGACCGGTCCCTTCCCGACCAAAGCAATTTTAACTGTCATCATTATCCTCTTGACCTTATAATTTTTTTATGAAATTAATATCACTTAAATTATTTCAAACACTTACTAAAAACGTACTTATAAGCTGCCTGCATAGTTTAACTCACAAATTTGCATTCAAATATTCTTACCGACCATAAATAAAAATAGCATAATAATTATTATCACAAAATATCGCCCAAATGTCGTCAAAAAAACTGTCCCAGTTTTGCAGCCGTTTCACATTGTGGTTTTTATGTAATTACAAAAAACTCCTTACAAACTTTTGACTCCACGGTCAAAGCGGAACAAAAACATTCAAATCGCTAGTCTAAACATTTAATGAACGAGTGTTTTAAAAAAAACAACCAGGTGCGTTCAAAATTCAAAAAGACTAATGATTAAGTATTATTCATGGAGTTACCGGTTTTAACTGAAAAAATGAAAGGGCATAATGAGATGCATGTCCTACTTTCTGAACTAACAAAGTTGAGCGAAAAAAAAACAAAGCGAGTACTGTCTATGAATGGCGCGGATTGTGGGGATCTTTGGGAAGCTAGTTAGTGTATAGTTTATTCTCGACTGTTTTCGCAATTACTGCTCTATGCAAATCTAGTTGAATATTGAGTAGGTACATTATTTGATTACGTATCTTCAGTACTTCGCTGCATTCTTTGTTACTATTTATTGTTACTTTAAATGTTCACTAATAGGTTTACCTAGATAGACTATCTTTAGTAAAATATATAATCTGTGCCTAACCATACTTTTGAATAATATTTTACTTTGTATTGTTTTTCCATCCAAGCCGCATGGACTGATATTCTATGTATGTTTTGGTTTCCACGGGATACTTAGTTATAAGCCCAAAATAACGTGGTCTGGAAAACGGTGGTGAAGAACTGCTGCTGTGGCTCTCACGACCCTCAGCCTTGAGGAATCGATGAAGAAGAAAAGACTTAGTTATTAGACTACAGCTACTTTGTTTCTGACTATCTGTGCGAACTTCTTGTATCGCTATTATGTTTACTATATTGCTTAGCTGTTTAATTAAGACATAGATCTTGTTGTGCTATCGTTGCAAACATAGTATCTCGATTTTTTCTGTGCTAGTTGATGGCACCATATAATTATTCCCCAATGAAATTACACGGAACCCTCTCTAATTCGTTCTCAGCACATTTTTTATCAATTTGAATTTGGAACTGCGCTCCCAGGGCTATCATTTACCAGTTTTCGGTATTCAAATGAGTTGTCTCACCCTTTAGCAGGTCGACAACCATAATTGTGTGCGTACGATAATGTCTATGTGAAGACTTAGACGTGGAAGGTAATCTTTAAACATGATGATGTTCTACAAATGAAGAGGCCAGTTAGTTACCAACGTGTATCTTAATTAATTACCATAGGTACTTTCTTTACTAGAATACACACGATCTGATTGGCTTCTTAATAGGAACCTGTAAAAATATGTTTTGTAAGATTTGTTTTCATTTAAATACAACCACCTATTTATATTTGGCAGACTTGGACTTTATTGCTAATACAAATGATAATTTCATTGTTAAATATAGTACATATTGCATAACATACCTTTCTTTCTACTATACTCAAATCACATGAGTTATTTTGTTCGCGCAAGGTTAATGGCAATGGTGATATGATACAAAGGCCGAACGGAAACATATCCTGTCTTACATGATAATTTATGCTAAATACATCTTAATGGATAAGGAGGGTCCTTGAGAGGCTTGAGATCACTTCTGCGTCTAAAAATTGATGTGACAATGTCTAATGTACATAAAACAGATGGAAATGAGTAAAGTTCGTATAGAATTTCTATACAGAATAAAAACGTAGGTATCCAAAAAATAACAAGAAAAATAAAATAACAGTATAAATTTGGCTTGGTTCTCACATTTGCTGAAAGATATAATTTTTTTCGTCGCTGAGTATCAATCGCGCGCGTATGTTTTTCTTTATTTTTAATGAGAAAATTAACGCGTTTTAGGTTGTTTGTGAATTTTGTTCTAAGCGGTGTTGTAATTGACCTAAAATTATATACTATACACTTTTTTTGTATTGTTCTAAGCCAATACGCTAAGAAAATGTTCAGTAGCTCAACTAGTACGGCAGGCTATTAATTCATTAGGATACATATAAAATATTGTTGATAGCAAATACTAATTTCTGTAATTTTATAATTGTGACTTACCTTACGAATACTTTGCTTCAACACGTTTGCAATGACATACTGTTACTTAGTATTTTTTTTACGAAAATCATGTTTTTCGTAATACCAATAATTTAAATGTGACGCGAAGACGCACCCTTTATTAAATAACCGGAATATTTATAAGATTCGTCAGTAGGGTGACGTTACTGAAAAATTAAGGAGGACCGTCTTTCACTTTGGAAACAAATTTGATACTAAGTTAGTACGTATTTTAAAAATAATCTTAATAAGGTACCCAATATACCTATATTAAATAAAAGGTAGGTATATTGCCTGTATTAAATAATGTTTTATATTTGGAATATCATTTTTTTAACCCCCTGACGCAAAAAGAGGGCTGTTATAAGTTTAAAGTGTCTGTCTGTGTATATGTGTGTCTGTGTGTGCTCCCAAACGGATGAACCGATTTTCGTTAAGTCTTTTTTGTGTCATAGATAATTTTATCTCGAGTGTTCTTGTAAATGCCATGTTTCATGAAAATCTGTTCAGCAGTTACATTACTGCTACATTAGCTGTGTTACATTACTTATAGCAGATTAACATATCTTTAAGGCGATAAAAACATAAGACTGGAAGACTCAGAATGTACTTTAACTTACTTATTAGACACTGATCTTGTTACTTGACACAAAAAATCACTGCAATACCATGGTCACCCCACTGCAATTTGTCCTTCCTAAAAGACGAGGTGAAAAAACTGGAATTCATTATCCCGAACAAAACGCACCACCGGCAGTTGAAGAGTTAACCCGTCGAGTGACGGGCAGGCGAAATGTTAAGTTGTGATTTAACCCAGTTCTTAATATTAACTAAGTAAAACTTATAATTAATTATATCTATAATTGTTAACTCAATTTCCTCTCAACAGTAGGTATAGATATCTGAAAATACATAAAAAAATGAGTGACACGTCAATAAGCTATAAGTGAAAAGGTGAGTTGACATTTATTTTATTATTAAGGACATATTATGCATGTGTATTTAATTCATAGTTCCAAATCCAGGGAAAAAAGGACGTCTTTGATCTTCATTCGATGGCAACAATTACTCTTTTCCTCACAGAAGGCGTGAAAATGTATTTAGCTATACTCATACTCATTTATTTGCAATGAATTTTACACACGATTTTACACACGTCAAATTAATATATTTCATCATACTAGGTATTTACATTAACATAAGTACTTAAAGGTCCAATAACTTTACCCATTAAATATGTCAGTGTCTCTTACAGTTAAAGTTAAATTACAAATTAAGATGCAAAATTAAATTACTATTTTGATTATTGGATCAGTTAAATATCACAACAATTCGGATACATTATAATGAGCTTTTTCAACGAGCCACGATTTTAATTTGTCATAAAATGACTGTCCGTTCTGCTCTTTGATGCAAACTGGGATCGCGTTATAAATTTTACGACCTATTACGTAGGCAGTTTTGGTAGACTTGGTCAGTTTGCGCCTAGTTGTGATCAGTTTGCCTCTATTATTACTCCGCAAGTTTCGTAAGTTCTCCGATCTTTGGGGAAAGGATTCAATGTTGCTTCTCACGAATTTCACGATATTGAAGATGTAAAGAGATTTAATTTTTAATTTAATTTAATCGTATGGCATTTATTTGCGAACCGTGAGATCTTCGAGGAGACAAGTACGGTTGCCAGTTTTTGTTGCACTTTTAGCACCACCCAGGGGTCACGTGTAGGGTAACGGTGGATGTGGTGGCGGAAGAGGTGGACGGGGATGTAAAGAGATGGTATTGTCATTATACCTAGTGAAATAAAGTGTTGTCGAGCACGTGAACCGGGCGGAGCGTGGGCTATGATTCTGACTGCTCGTTGCTGCAGCACGAAAATGCGACGCCAGCGCAATAAGTATATAAATAAATAAATAAATAAATATTGGGGGACAGTCTTACACAAATCGACCTAGTCCCAAACTAAGCAAAGCTTGTACTATGGGTACTAGACGACGATATACATACTTATATAGATCAATACATACTTAAATACATAGAAAACATCCAAGACCCAAGAACAAATATCCGTGATAAATGCACAAATAAATGCCCTGGCCGGGATTCGAACCCGGGACCTTTAGTTTCGGAGGCAGAGTCACTACCAACTAGGCTAAACAGGTCATCAATCTATCTTTATTAAGTCGTCTATCTATCTTTATTAGGTCGTCTATCTTTATTATCTAGGTCGTCTATCTTTATTAAGACGACCACTTGAACTGGCGTTGTTGATACTGTTGCCAGTGATCCTGCCTACGAAGCCGGAGGTCCCGCGTTCGAATCCCGGTCGGAGCATTATTTACGTGATGATCTCGCATATTTTTCTAAAAACTTTATTCATATTCACGATAGATAAATAAAATAAATAAATATTAGGGGACATTTTTTACACAAATCGAACTAGTCCCACAGTAAGCTCAATAAGGCTTGTGTTATATTTAATAGATATATACTTAAATACATATAAAACGTCCAAGTCTTAGGAGCAAATGTCTCTGTTCACCACAGAAACAAATGCCCTTACCGGGAATCGAACCCGGGACCTCTAGCTTCGGAGGCAATGACACTACCAACTAGGCTAAACAGGCCGACATAGATATTTATAACATTACTATAGGTAAAAAACTCAAGGAAATGGCCTGTTGTATGTAGTTGTAGTGTTTTTGAATAGACATTACATACCTATTTAAAATGTGCACAAATCAAAAGCCTATTCGAACACTTCTCATCTACATACAACAAGTCATTTTCTGAAGTTTTCCTATACCTATTTTGTCTTTTTTTTTTCTAAAAGCTGCACCTAAATATACGGAGGTATTACTTACTATGTACTTAAAGGAGCAAACAATATATATTTAAATTGAAAATAAGTAGAACAAATAAACAGCTAATTACGTCGGCATTATTGGATATTTTTGTTTGCCCATTGGGCCGGTTCAAAAGATCTTCTTGTTAGTGCAGCAATCGTACCTATAGACACGCGCTGGCTAATCTTCGGCTCTGCTTTTTGGGGTTCCCTGGGAGATTAACTAGTAGAATATAATTTTTAAGTATTTTTTTAATTTCTATTGTTGTAATAAGTATATATTGTTGAAAGAATGAGATCTGTAAAAATATTACGTAATATACAATTATTATTATTATAATTGGACCCGGGTATGACCTAAAACTACGACCAAGACCACCGGCGGATGGGCAGCAGCATCCCTGGAGTGCGGTGGAGATACTGCGATCGCCAACCCGCATACCAAGCGTGGCAATTATGGCATTTACCCCCAATGAAATTAGGGGTGGGCTATGTCCAGCAGTGTACGTCCTTGGGCTGATATGGTGGTAGTGGTATACAATAATTTCTTTTGTTACAAAATGTTTACTAAATGGGTAGACTAGAAGATATTAATATTATAAAATATAAAGAAAGAGTAATGTCTACTTTATAACTATGACGTCGATCTCAGAATTAAATAAACTATATTTAAGGCTTTTAAAACAAACTAAAGTCGAATTAGGTAAAATCTTATATAAAAATATACAAAAGCTGAATATTTTCAATAAACCCTTTTCTTGTGTGAATCTTCTGGAGTCGCAAGTGTCCATAGGCTACTAACCAGTATATCTACAGTTCATATACTTCTTTGCCACTGTCATAGTAAAAAAAACTGCTAATTACGTCGGTATTATTGGATATTTTTGTATGCCCACTAGGCCGGTTCAAAAGATTTCTTTGTTGGTGCTGCGTTCCTTGCGACGGGCTAATCTTCGTCGCTGCTTTGTCGGGTTCCGTGGCAGAAGCCGCCATGTTCTTTATTTTGACGCACTATTAGTATTAATTGAACGAGCGAGCGAAGTGAGCGGAGCATCTGCGTTCCAGCTTGGGTAACAATGCTTTCGTATGTCTGTCCGGATTTCCGCCGGGTTTTCAGATGTTCTACTCTACAGGTCGCATTTCTCAACCGATTCTCGTGAAAATTTGTGTTTATTATTATTTTGATTTTAGTATTTGTTGTTGTAGCCACAATAAAAATACATGATCTGTGCAAATTCCAACTATCTAGCTATGACGGTTCTTGAGATCTAGCTCGGCGAGTGGTAGTCACGAAAAAGGGCTATAATCACGTTTTTTGTATGGGAGCCCCCTTAATTATTATTATTGTTTTGTTTTTAGTATTTGTTGTTATAGCGGCAACAGTAATACACAATCTGTGAAAATTTCAACTATCTAGCTATTACGGTTCTTGTGATACAGCCTGGTGACAGACGGACGGACGGACGGACAGCGAAGTCTTAGTAATAGGGTCCCGTTTTTACCCTTTGGGTACGGAACCCTAAAAAAACTAAATCCATTATAATAAACAATAACGGTATTTTCAAAAACGGCTAAATGACTAAACACATTTTGTTTATTTACTTCACCTGGAATAAAATAATTTCATCCGTATGGACTAGGCAGCGGTAATATTATATTACAATAATTAATTATACTGTGTAGTGTACCTACTTGTATTACCTATACATTTGGTTCACAATAATCTGGTGTTTATTAACATTCGGGTAGAAACCATTAAAATGCGGCAAAAAATACCCAAAACTTGATTAAAAATATCAGCAGAACCCATATAAGATCCCGCGTTTAGGCGCAGCACATAAGCCCGCATGTACGGAGGGCGATGGCGGCCGCCCCTCCTCAGAGGACCGAGGAAAGCGCGGGAAAACAAGATGGCGGACTTTGACGTTTGTCTCGATTGTGCGGATAATTTAGGAGGCGTTATTGTATTTCGTAAAATACGGTAGTAAAACGCAATAATTATAAATTATTTATAATAGAATATTTATAACACAATAATAAGTAAATTCAAACGAGTTTCCTGCAGTTTTTATTGTTTCAACCATGTTAATAACGATGATTTAAAAAGAATCAATCAATCAAATTGTTTATTTGCTGGAATACAGTAGGTACAAATAGGTGTTATAATACATTAAATTTTAAAATACAGTTCCATGTATTCAGCTTGCAAGCAGGCATGCAAACATTTCAGAGTGCTACGTTACGATACAATAATTTATAATATAACAATATGTCAACATTAACAAATAAGCAAATAATACAATAACAGAATATTAGGGATCACAAAATTAGTAGGTAATAATTATAAAATAAATGTCAATATAACAATCACCAGAAAGAATAGTTACCAATTTAAATAGCCAATATTTTCCCACTTACATTTATGGGAATTATTATAAGCACTTTATTAAACGGACCTGACATACTTTAACTATTAAACTGTTAAACAGAGTCAAACAAAAAACTCATAATTTTCTCGTCGGTTTTCTAGCTAATAAGAGTAATAACTCAATCAACCGAGCAATTTACGCCTACTAAAATTCATAAATAATAATAATCAACTTCAATAAAAACATAAACATCACACAAAGCGGCCCTAATCATAATTGTAACCCTTTAGTTCAATTATAATTTACCGCGGATCTTTTAAAATACTTATATAATTTATAAAATAATAATCTTCTAAAAAGGTGTTACAATTATAATGATAGCAATTAAAGACAGCAGCACAATGCAGCCACAATTAGCACCCTCACAAAAAAGTAATGACGTCATTAAAACCACCCATTAAGATACCTAACTGTCAAATTAGAAAGACCCTCAAGCTATTATCACCTTATGCTGTATTTAGCGACGTATTTCTTTATTTTCTTTTCTGCGGAGCAATGTCAATCAGCCTTGGAATTGTCGATGATTATACTAGGTGGCCCATTCAAATCGGTCAGTATGGGAAAGTCTGAAACTATAAGACATACGAAGATTTGTTCTTAGGAACCATGTCACCGATTTTGATAAAAAGAAAAACTGCATTCATACATTTGAAAAAAACACTGTACCCAGCTAGGGAATCGAACTCGGTTGTTTTGAAAAAATAAACTTACACCATTTCTATTCAGATATCGTTTGTGTAGGTCTTAAGCAGTAAATGTCTCTAAGAAACATAATGTCTAAAATGAATAAAATGCATTATTTTCACATACTTTAATTTATCATAGTAGGTGTTCAAAGTGACCACCGTTACAATATTCAACAAGTTCAGGCATGTAAAATTGTCTCTATTGTTGTTTGTACCTCTCTACTTGTAAAATCGGTGACATGGTTCCTAAGAACAAATCTTCGTATGTCTTATAGTTTTAGACTTTCCCATACTGACCGATTTGAATGGGCCACCCTGTATATTTAAAAAAAAAGTTTGACTAAGATACTAATATTACTAATATATAGGATGTAACAAAAAGGCCGTGGTTACGTTTGGTATCGCATTCTGGCTTAAAAATAAGTTGTTCAAAACTTTTTGACTCAATTGTTTTTTTTTGGTTTTGTATGGGAGCTTTGTGACAATTAGGCAATTCCCCATACAAAACAAAAAAATTGACAAATTATTTTTTGCCTACTTCTTTTTAGTCCGAATGCAATACCAATGAACGCAAACGCCTAAACCATATAATACGAATTGCATATATGCTATAATGCAATTCGTGTTTTACTTCAACATAACGCAATTCTTTCATTGTATGTTGTGAATTATAGTACATTACGATACAAGGGTTGTAAAACAAAGAAAGGCCGATATCGCAGATGTTTGAGGCCCGAGCCGAAGGCGAGGGTCATAAATATGCGATAGAGGGCTTTCTGTTTTACGACCCGTGTTTTGTACACAATTTTACGTCACCACTTGGCCAAAAAGTGGGTTTTTCCGGACGCGCAGCGCAAAATACCCGCTTTTTGGCAAGGTGTGGTGTAAAATATATTTATATAATTATTATACACAGTGTGTTTTTATTTCCACGTTACTCGGTACACCAACAGAAGTGATAATTACGCTTTTTTGAATTCTCATTTTTGTTTGTTTTTTTGAACATAATAATTGAATATTAAAGTGTAAGGCCTGAATCACACTGGCGCGGGCTGCGGTGGCGGTCAATAGTAAATTTGACGGCTAATGACAAGTTTACTATTGACCGCCGCAGCCAGGCCACGCTAGTCTGTGAACGGCCTAATACGTACTTTAGAGTTACACAAAAGTTAAAATTGTTTGTCCACTAATATGTCATTGACACAAATAAAAAAAACAACAAGTATGTAATGTCGAACGAATTTATCTCAAAAACCTCCTTGTAGCAAATAATTGTGAATTGAACAACTAAGAACTCTTTACTGAAGAATTTAAAAAAAAATGAATAAGTACGTAACAATCGGCTTCGAAGCCGAGCTTACTATTAAATTTAATACTCTTTTTTTATATTTTATTACAAAATGATATGCTGATATAATTTTAATATGTACTATTAAAACTCATTATAATTATTCTTAAAACCTATAACCATAATTATTGTTGTTGTTTGTTGTATTCATTTATTACAGTACTTGTATAGTTTTATTTTGTTATTATCATTCTTTCTGTAGGTATAGTATTGATGAATGTGTATCTCTACGACTCTTTTAAATTATGCACTACCTGTTAACTGCTGTGAGTTCTGTATCTCCTGCTACCCAAAGGTTGTCTGAAAGAGATCGCTCTTTAGTGTAAAGACCACCTGTTGTCACCTTATACTGTACGTTCGGTTAAATTATTTTAATTTTGCCTTTAGTGCACGATAAAGAATATATTATTATTATAACTTACGCCAACATCCCGAAAATAACAATTAGAAAAAAAATGCCCTGAATCGTTTTTTTTTAAACTTAGCATTCATTATGTTTATAAAAATAACCACCAAACCACCACCATACTCAATACAATGACTCACGATCGTCGATTGCATATTTAGGCCCAATTAGTCGTGTTTTTTTTTTTTAAATTAAGTTTTTTCGGTTATAATAAAATTTCGCTCCTTATTATGGCAGTGACATCTTATTAAAATTCAGCCTCGGGCCAATCCGTGTTGCCGATTTCTTACACTTGAGGCCGAAACAAATGCCTGTGCTAAATTCAATAGTAAAGCAAAGATTATTCCAATTTTAAAATTTAAAATTGAATTATATGGGGTACCTGACATTCCCGGTCATTGAAACAACGTTCAGCTATTATACTTTGCTTTCATATACAAATGTTAGAATATCACAGTAATTTAACATCTTAACTTGGGAATGGGACTGATACAAAAATATGAATGTTAGTAAAATCTTCACTGATATTTTCTTCACCAATCAGACGGTCTAAATATAAAATGTGATAGGTAATTACAGAGTGGGATAGTTTGTCTTTTATTTGTGTGAAGAAAACCTGCAATCCAGGAGCCCCATCGTTGGGGAATGACTGGGTTATCTTATGTGGTATTTCTATCTACTAAAAACTCCACGGTGACCGCCATCTGCGCTCACATGACTCCAAAATCTCAATACTGAACGTACTGTAGCGCTCCTCGCGGTGTACTCCTTTTGGGTCATCTTAAAGCGATCTACGTCAATTTCCCGCGGGTTGATACGCAAGTGCAGCGGCATTGCCACAGCACTCGCAACTCCGATGGCCTCCTTTAAGGATGATTCACAGTAGACCGTTCCGTGTCCGAGCCGGCCCGTTTTCTTCTAGAGAAATACACCGGCCGTTACGTTTGCTGTCATAGAAAACGGGCCGGCCCGGACACGGAACGGTCTACTGTGAATCATCCTTTAGTCGTATTTTACGACAGGTGGCGAAGACCGTAGATCTATTCTTGCCCGAGTAAACACGGTTGGGGATAGTAAGTGTAGCATATAAATGTTTAATTTTAAGACATATATTTGTCTTCTTTAGAAACGTTAGGAGAAGATATAAAATCGGCGCATACTTCCTTGAAATTTTATCTTTGTTATTGTGGGTCGTCAAACTTTCTTCTATGGTATGAGTATGACAGCAGCTGGCGCCAAACGTTGATCTGTCTGTAATAATAAGTTGGTGCAACCCACCTTTATTCAATAAACGAGTTTTAGTCTAGGAAAGGCTGCTGTTTTCAAACGTGTACTGAAAAAAAAAACACAAACTTTTTTGTTATTTTTTGTCCGGACTTGTACCAAGTCACCTTTAGACCAATTTTGGAATTCCCTTTTTCTCCTTTTATTTCATTTCAATAAAGCGCAATGTGGATGAGTAGTCAGTTGGAAATATTTTTGTTATCTGCCCCCAATCTCCCAAAAACAACCCTCGCCCATTCACATAAGGATTGTAATCGTATGCGCGTCGTCACAAACAGAATTGTATTAAATATTTTCCTAATAACGTAGCGGGGTGAGCCGGGGTGAAATTGGTTGTTATTTGAAATAAATTTTATATGAGATGAACGCATCCCCCTTCTCCCCTTCTCGAGTATGCTTTGTTTTTTGTCGTTACTCTAGAGTTTTTAACTACGTGAGTCTGAAATAAGAGTTTAGCGGATGTTTTAATAAAATATTTATTTTGTAGATGTCGTTACGGCTCCGGGTGGAGGCAGCTTGGGGATGTACTAATTACTCTCACGTTCATTTTATTTGTTGAAAAACATTAATATTGATCAGGTATCACGACATTTTTTGGAAAACTTGGTAGTCGACCCTATGTAGTTACATGCGTACATTCAATTGCAATACAAAATGAAAAACGTGCATGACGTGAAAAATAAAACATTTTCGTGAAATAACTATCTAACTTAACTAAATTAATTGAATATTATTATTAAGGAGGCAGTTTGTATGTAGAGGGGTAATGTCCGAAACTTTATACCATATCAACAATAACAAATATTTAATCCATAATTAGGATAAAGTCTTATTGACTATTGTGGTCAGTGACCCAGTGACCGTAGTTATATAAAAAACCCCTCATACTACAGCAGCCTGGTTAGGTAACTATATGAAATACAGCTAATCACATAATTACATACAAATAAAGTACAAAAAAACATAACCCTGATTCTGCGTCCTCGTTACCTTTCCCGGCCAATAATTTGCTAAATAGAGCGGTAATCCCGCAGTCGGCCGGAGTCCCGCGAGACTCCGGGACTTGGAGTAATTCCGGGTAATTATCAATTAGCTCGGACGCTTGTCTCTAAAGAGAGAATGATATGGAGCTTATACAACGAATTAAATAAATAGATATAAGGGAACAATTATACACGGATCGAAGTAGTCCCACAGTAAGATCAATTAGATTGGGTTATGGGTACTAGACGAATATGTTTAACAGATATTAATACATCAGACAAACAAAGCGCGTAAGGTATATTTGTCATTTTCGTGATTACCCAGTATTGAAACAAAGCCTCTTTATTCTTTTTGTTCTGTTCATTGCTGGTTCTATCCGCGATTTCCCCGTCTACTGCCAAGTATCAGCGAACTAACGAGCTGGTCTATTGATCTAATCTAACCTTAGCCTTCGTCGATCTGCATTTGTCTGGTCAAGCCACGTGTCTTACCCATCTCAACATTAATTGGGTACTCTGTCTAGTGGAAGGGAAAGTAGAACGGAGGCGCTAGAGAGGAAAAACATATACAGGGTGTGGCCTGTAATAAGAGCAATAAATTTAAAGGACGCTTCCTTAGAGCATCTGCAGTAACCTCTTGTGTCCAAAAAATAAATATATGTGGGATTGGTACTTTTTGATGGCTGTGTAAGGTGCTGGCTGTTAGATGATGAATAAGGAACGTTCGATTGTAGTTTGAATTGCTTTGGAATGGCGAATGAGTTGACGTATGTTTCAGTATGTAAGACGAGTTGAACGGAGTAACATATTTTATAACGATGTAAATAAAACGAAGGATTATTTAAGAAGAGTTTACTTATTTAACCGTGGATCCTGTCTGAGGTTCTACAATTTTGGGGGCACAACCGGGATATGGAAGAAAAACCAAACCCTAGACAATGACACAGAAAATAATGAAGAATATTTAAGACGACGAAGACGAAGACGAGAAGACGACGGGAAGACGAACAAGACTTAAAGACGAATAATTAAATACGAAGAGGACGAAGACGAAGGTGAAAATATGAACGAGACATATCGACAGATGTTAACGTTGCCTATTTTTACGGCGGTTGACGACTGCAACGTGGAAGATTTTGTTGAAAACGTGGAGTCCAAATCCCTTTTGTATGGATGGACAGAACGTCAGCTACTTGTATTGACAAAGAGAAGGTTATGCGGCACAGCAGCGCTGTGGCTACGCTCAGAGGACCCCTTCAACACGTGGAATGAATTAAAATGGGCGTTACTACAAGAGTTTGGTGATAGTGAATACGATGGGCCTGAAAAGCATGAAAGTATCCATAACAAATGCGACGATATTTCAACGCAAGACGACGCGCTCTCACCCACGCAAACGTCAATTTTGAACGAGTTCAAACACCAAAAAGAAGAAACATTGACAGATGACATTCTCATGCGTCAAAGTGAAAAAAATAGCAATAAATTTAACAAATGTGGCGAAAATTATGAAAACAGTGATGAAGGCGATGCCGTGAGGAGTGAAAATGTGCGGACGGAGCAGCCCGAACGAATTGTCGACGGCAATTGCAAAATTGATCGCAATATAGGAATGCAAGTCGTGCAATTGAAGACGAAAAGAAGTCCTTGTCGGAAGCTTACCATCGGACTGGAGGAAGACGGAGGGCGCAAGGACTGCTTCCAGAGTGTGCGAAGCAACGGCTTTGTGCAGGCAGGCAGCACGCGGGACTTCGATAAGGCGGTGTACAGAGTGTGTTATTATGTGTTTCTGTGTGTCTTTAAGTATCGGTTTTATTTGTATGGTGTAATATTAAGTAGATAGTGTTTCTGATGTATTTTATATTACGATGTATACAGGGTGTGCTATGAAGACGAAAGTAAGTTGTGCAGCTGGTGACGGGTAAGTGCGGTGTCTGAAGGTGCATGACTGAGGGACCAGTACATGATAGCAGGATTGGCCGAGTGTGGGATTGGTACTTTTTGATGGCTGTGTAAGGTGCTGGCTGTTAGATGATGAATAAGGAACGTTCGATTGTAGTTTGAATTGATTTGGAATGGCGAATGAGTTGACGTATGTTTCAGTATGTAAGACGAGTTGAACGGAGTAACATATTTTATAACGATGTAAATAAAACGAAGGATTATTTAAGAAGAGTTTACTTATTTAACCGTGGATCCTGTCTGAGGTTCTACATATATTTTTTCAATTGGGAGAAATTTTGATCTAAAGTTATGACCTCCAAGTAATGGCTCTTGGCACCCAAAAATTATAGCGCGGCAGTCAATGCTGATTTTGAGGTTGCTTCAAGTTATGACTCATTATCGTTGCCGCATTTTTGGTTTAAAAGGACATATTTGGGATTTTTTAATTTTTTTTAATAAATTTTTAATGTTTTTTGAGTTAATAGTTATTAATATTATTCCAGTAGAGTAAAAAAGTAAATATAAGCTGCTTTTGCGAAAAAAAAATCCAAAAAAAACTTTTTTTTTTTTCAATTAAAACCATTTGGAAATAATTGCTGGAGATCTCAATAGTGTACAGTTTAATTTTTTGCTCCTATTACAGGCCACACCCTGTATGGAGACCAAATTAAGGGAAAAGTAAACTTTGTGTCATATGAAGCTGTCAAAGAAAAGACCTGGAAGCTCGGTTCTCCATAAAAACGTAGTTTAACTCTCATTTCAATCGAATCACCCACTGTGTACGCTCGCGTTAACTGTGTAATAATATTGTTTACCTATCTAATTTTCCCCGTCTCACGGTTTCATTGTGTGCGTCTGTGTTTGATAACGCGCGGGATTAGTGTTGGCAGGCTGTGTCACACGTGTTTGAGCATTTTATTCGGATTTTATTTGTGAACATCGTTGATCGATATCATTTTATGTGTGTGGGTAGGTGTAAATATCCACTCGATATAAATATTATAAATTATTGTGACTGTAGTAAATCGTTTCAAATCCGAAGTAATAATGAACAAGTGTATGGGATGTGGAAAGTTCCTGTCAACCAAGGTTGCCGCTGGTTGCACTATGTGTGCCAATGTGTACCACAAACCTTGTGTTGCCATGACTGAGATCGAAGCTGTTCCTCAAGACTGGATCTGCCCTGACTGCAAGGCTAAGCAGAAAAAAACCGACAACAGCAGCACTCCGGTTGGCAAGTCCAGGGGCACTAATATTACGCCGGCTGCAGGGGCGGCCCTGGCACCTGTGGCCCTCCTGCCCTCTACGAGCGAGGACTCGGAGGTCTGCGGGCTGCGCCGTGAGCTGAGAGAGTACATGGTTGAGCTGCGGGAGTTCCGCGCGGAGATCAGAGCTTCACTCCAGTCGATGACCGTTCGCATGGATGAGGTCGAGCGGAGACTCGAAGCGGTGGAGAGGAGGGAAGCGGAGGCACCGGTGTCGGGCGGTGAAGTGGACGTACTGCGGCAGACGGTGGCGCGACTCCAGCAGGAATTGAGTGAGCGAGACCAGGATTCTCTACTCTCCGACCTCGACATCGGCCACATCCCGGAGCAGAGAGGGGAGAACGTGGTGCACACAGTCACCGTCTTGGCTGCCAAGCTGGGTGTTTCGTTGGAGCCGCGCGACGTGGTGTTTGCCGAGCGGGTCGGACCGGTGGGCGTGGGGGCCGCGGACGGCGGCGCCGCGGGTCGACCGCGCCGCGTCGTCGTGCGGCTCGCGCGCCGGCAGTTGCGGGATGACCTGCTGCACGCCGCGCGGGTGCGCCGCTCCTTCACCTCTGCCGATGCCGGCCTGCCGGGCGAGCCTCGCCGCATTTACGTCAACGAGCGGCTCACGCGCGAGAACCGACTGATATTCCATCGAGTACGCGAGGAATGCCGAAAACAGCACTGGAGGTTCGCGTGGACGAAACGCGGCAGAGTCTACGCTCGGCAGGCCGATGGTAAACAAGCGTTCTCAATCCGCTCGGATGCGGATTTCCTGCGTGTTTTTGGACCCGCCGCAGTTTGAGTCATTAGTTGTATTAATACCAGTGTGTTATTACACGAAATTTAAAAAAGAACTTTTTCTAACCCTTGTGAATTGTTTTGCATTGTATTATGGATTTAATACTTCTTGTTTAACCTGTATTTCCCAACTTAACTGCAGTATAACCGCAACCAACCTTTTTTCACTACATGTACCACTATACCATTTTTTTACTACATGTACCACTATACCACCTTTATTGTTTTTAATGTTTGTGTACTTGTGTGCCTGCCTGATAAGTTTAATGTTTATTTTTAAAGTAGTTGTTTTTTGCTACTTGTTTCACTGTTTACATTTATCAGATAGAGTAATAGTTATATTTACTGTTGTTTATGTTGACACATTGTATTGTTTACCTTTTTTACGATGATTAAAAATAGTAAACTATTGATTGGTTTCTTAAATCCATGCTCGCTTGGTACTAAACACGATGAATTTATAGTAGCTATGCAATCTCATTCCGTTGATATCGCGGCAATCAACGAGACTTGGCTAAGAGTCGATGAAGACCAACGTGCACCTGCCGTTGCCGGCTACACACTAAAACATATTCCTCGACCTTTGGATGTGCGCTCGAGGGGTGGTGGGGTGGGCTTCTACGTCAGGCGCGGTGTTAATGCCCGCGTTTGCCGGCAGCATCCCGTCACGCCGTCCGTCGAGCAAATGTGGTTAAGCCTTAATCTTAGGGGTGCGAGGGTCGCTATTGGCACGGCATATCGTCCACCGTGGCTGGACGTGGACATTTTTCTTGATGCTTTAACAGAGTCCGTGACTTCATTTGCAAAGCACGACTTTATTATTATATTAGGGGATTTCAACATTAATATGTTAAATAACAACGATACAAGTGTGCAAAAAGTATCAAATTTTTTGCGTTGTTTTAACTTAAAACAGTACATTGATGAGCCCACACACTTTACCGAACATAGTAGTACGCTCCTGGACTTAGTCTGCACCGACGCTCCTGTGTGCTTCACACGTGTTAACCACATACCGGACCTTAGCGCGCATGCTTTTATATCTTGTCAATTAAATATTAAATTAGACAAACCAGTACCAAAACGTATAACATTTAGGCCTTTAAAGAATATTGACATGGTTGAATTTGAGCGTGACTTATATAAAATTCATTGGGACAATCTGATTTCATCCGATGTGTGTGAAATGCTTGCAACCTTTAACCATGTAATTATTTCCTTATTTGACACACATGCTCCGGTCAAAACTTTTATTACTAAGCCACATAACCACCCATGGATTACACATACAATTAAAAAGATGATGAACCTTCGTAACAATGCTCATGCGAGATACAAACACACAAAGTTAGAAGTGCATAAAAATTATTATAAAGATTTAAAAAATATTGTAACATGTGCCCTATTTAATGAAAAGCGTGCATACTTCACGCAAAAAATAAATCGTAACACTAACAATCCCAAAGCCTTGTGGAACAATCTCAAAAAGGATGTTCTTATTGATAGCCGTAACGATAAACAGTTACCTATTCACTACAACGATCCCAATGTCATAAACCAGCATTTCTTAAATCTGCCGGATGAAAATGTTATTACGATTAGTACGCTTACGTATTTCGAATTCAATCGTTTTAGTTCTTCAACATTCACTTTAAGACTAGTCACTGAAGCGCAGGTCCTCAAAGTCATAAAAACCCTCAGGTCTAATGCTCAAGGTTGTGATGGTATCACTTTAGATATGATTCTGGCCACCCTGCCTCACACCTTGGCTGTTATTACGGCAATTATGAACACATCGATAGCCACCCATACGTTTCCTGACGCCTGGAAGATAGCGACAGTGCGGCCTATTCCCAAAATAAATAACCCGGTGCAAATTAAAGACCTTAGACCAATTAGTATATTGCCCTGCCTTTCGAAAATTCTTGAAAAAATTGTCTGCCAACAGCTATCAGAGTACTTGGAATTTAACAATATACTACCTGTACTGCAATCAGGTTTTCGCAAGTATCGAAGTACTACTAGTGCATTACTAGATGTAACAGACAATATCTTAGATGCCCTAGATAAAGGAAACGGCACTATACTCACACTATTGGACTTTTCTAGGGCCTTCGACACCATCAACATCCCTTTACTGTTGTCAAAATTATCCTATTTTGGTTTTGAGAATAAGGCCGTGAAGTGGTTTGCAAGTTACCTAAGTAATCGTAGGCAGAAGGTAGAACTCCAACGATCTAATGGTGAAACGGTGTCGTCAGAAATTCTCCCAGTATCAAGAGGCGTGCCACAAGGCTCAATTTTAGGACCTATATTATTTATACTTTACACTAGTGATATAACACAGGTAATGAAACATTGTTACTATCATATCTACGCAGACGACCTGCAGTTATACATATCATGTAATTCAGACGATATAGATACAGCAGTGAACAAGCTGAATGAGGATCTTGAAGGCATAGCTGGTTGGTCGCTTTCTAATTCATTGGCTCTGAATCACTCTAAATCGAAATACTTAATATTAGGGTCAAAAAAACAAATAAATACATTTTCAAAAATCAATTTTAAAGTGCATATTGGAGGCCATCACCTTGATCGTGTACTTGAAGGAAAAAATCTGGGGCTTTTGATGGACGAGGAATTGCGTTTTGAGAAACATGTATCAAATATAGTGCGCAATTGTTTCTATAGACTTAAATTACTTTACAAGATACGAGATTTCCTTGATACTGAGCTTAGAGTAAGATTATGTGACGCCCTCGTACTGTCTAGATTTAACTATTGCGATATCGTGTATGGGCCACGTCTTCTGGCACGGACGCAGAGATTAATTCAAAGAGTCCAAAATGCGTGCGCTCGTTACTGTTTCCACATTCCTCGCCGTGCGCATGTAACGCCCTATCTTATTCAAAACAGAATACTGAAAATGTCCTCGCGCCAAAAGTTGCATTTAGCAACTCTAATGTTCGGTGTTGTAAATCAACGGCTGCCCTCGTACCTTTATGATAAGCTGATCTGGGCGCACAAATCCAGGTCTTCAGAAGTAAGGCCTGCTAGATACCTGCAACTTGTCTGTCCTCGACACCATTCGGCAGCATTTCGTGGTAGCTTTCGTTACGCCGCCACGAAATGCTGGAATAATCTGCCGCCTCCTATAAGGTCTCAGAAAGTATTGTCTACGTTCAAACTCAAATGTAGAACTCACTTTTTTGAACACAGAAGTTAATGGTTAGGGACTTATTAATTTATTCTAGTGTTTCTGATAGTTTTTGTAATGTTTGCTAAATTGCATTGTATTGACATAAAAATCTTAGATCTAGCCTCCAACTGCTTATTTTACCTACTTCTGTTATTATGTGTTGTAGTTTTTGTTATTATGTTCTGTATATTGTTTGTTTTTGTTTTCTGTATGCGTTTGTGACACCACTCGTTAGTTTTGTAAGTCAGGCCCCCACTGAAAATCAGCGCCGCGGCTTGCCGTGGCATTATGCTGAGTGGGGTCCTTTTTAGCGTTATTTCTTTTTATGTTATTTGTTGTGATGTATGTTCTTATGTATATGCTAAATAAATGTATTTTCTTTCTTTCTTCTTTCTTTCATTTTAAAACGACATGCTAGAATAACATGAAACTTTGTATACACAATGGGATCTGACATATCTAGGCCGGAAATAAGTTTCTGTTGCTTGATGATGGACATGATAATGGAAAAAGAATACAGCGATTATTAAGGTTTTCATACAATACCTAAAAAAAAACTCTCAATTATTTTCATTACAATTTATAGTAACAGAAACTAATTTCCGGCCTAGATATGGCAAATGCTATGTATATAAAGTTTCATTTTATTTCAGCATGGCGTTTTAAAATGAAAACGAAACTACGTTTATATGGAAAATAGAGTTCAGTCTAGCGTGTGGGGAACCCTTAAGAAAGAGATATATGGAGATTGCAGCAACGACCAGAGCCTGTCTCTTAAGTTATTGATGAGAATAACCTATCTCAGATTGTTGTAACTGCTCTATACATTTTCGATCTTCAGCTCGATTTGATTAATGCTAATCATCGCCGAGATCGCGGCGTATTACGATTTGATTAAACGTGGATTGATTCACCATTTCTATACCACAATATTAATAGGTATCAACTACCATTCCCAGCTCTTGCAAAATCAGTTTAATGCGCCTGATCTTAAAGTCCGTATTTAATTAATCGTACCCCAATAGCCATAGGTAACAACTGATATTTCCATCAGTTATAAGTTGAGTTTAATGTACTTGCCCTTAGAGTCCATTTCTCATCGAATGCTTCCTTGCTGTTGGAATCATTCGTTGATCAATTTTATGATTTCTTGGGGCTGCTGAAGCCAAATCAATGATTGGGGAAATAGGGAGTTTACCTATGTGTAAATATAGCATATACATAATTTGAGGGCGAAAATGACAATTAATTTTCCGATGGGTAACAATAGTCATAAGAAAGGTAGCCAATAAAACAATTGTACTGGTGTAATCAGGAAACAATGACAAAAACATGTAATATTTACAGGCAGTAGAAAAAATGCCGTGAACTTCTGACTAGAAATAAAATGGTAAAAAAAATTTTTGACTCAAAAAAAAACGGTCGGTTGTCAACGGATCCACGGCATTTTTGTTACATTCTGTATAATATTATTAATAAGTAACTACGAGGGCTGTTCCGAAAGTTTTTAGCTGCTCTCACTCTATTCATGCGATATATGTTTTAATGATACCATTATGCGGGTAATTTCGATACATATGTGTTGGGGTGAAACTGTTGATGAAAACCGCTTGGTTTTTTTTTTATTATGTTTTAAGTACAACGTGTCAACAGCCCTATCAAATATGCGATGAACGGGTCACAATACCAATTTTGTGTTGCGGGCCAATATTAATTAATACGTCACCACAACTAAACGAAATTTTATACACCACAAACTATGAATCTTCCCTGTCTCTACCCACGTAATCTGTTTCGATTGCATGAAAATCAGCGACAATGAGCAGGTGTGTCGAATATTAGTCTAGGTCGCGAGACTAGGGACTGGTCATCATCACAAAAAAACTTAAATTAAATAAAATCATTTAGTGATTTTACATTAAAATCAGCAAAACTAAGTTTGGAAGTCATCCCAGAGCATTTTCCATCACAGTTGTTAGGGATTTAGATGTCAAAACTATTTTTGGGTATCAAAAATTGTACTATTTTCGCAAATTTTTAAAAGCCCATACAAAAGGCCTTTTGGTAAAAAAAATGTTGTAAAAAAAATACTTGCTGCTTTCTAACGATTTCATCCCAGCTCATAACTATTGAAATTACCCACATAATGGTATAAAAAAAATATATCGCATGAATAGAGTGAGAGCAGCTAAAAACTTTCGGAACAGCCCTCGTAAGACTGTGACTATGACAATGAAGCACTATAACTATGACTAATGACAGGCGGTATGGGAGTGTTATTGGAACAATGCTGCCCGAAACGTTGCCGATAATTTTGAATCTGATAGCGGGTTGTCGCCATACACATATTTCGAAGACTGATAATATTGTCGTCGCCGAGCCTTAGAAAAAATTAAGTCTACATATTAGACATAAACGCACAAATAATTAAATCTAGAAAATACAATCTTTTTTTCTTCAGTAACAAGTGCAATAAAAATCAAAACACTAAAATAGTAGGTATATAGGCTGATATAGGTTAAATATTGAGTGTCTACATGATTCCCGCAGGGCATAAATATAGGCAACATCACTTCAATATACCAGCCCGTATTTACAAGTACTTTCCTGCATTTCCCTCCGAGCCAATAGGAAATTAATGAAAAACGCATCTAACCAAACTTATGCTAAGTACGCGATAAATCTTGCCCCCGTTGGTTTCTTCTCAATTTATTCTTTCTGCCTACCCCCTAAGCCGGTTATTAATGGGATGGCCCCTCGTGTGCACGCATTGTCTGCAGATAAGAGGCTTTTTGTGTCTTTAGGTATTGGTTTGTGGTTTTCATTCGACGGATCTATTAGAGATTAGGAATCCGTAGATCGGTCATAAATATTTTAGTTTGAGTTAGTGTTCTGTTTGGCGACATCTTGACTTGACGGGAACGGTATGTGATACTTTTTTTGTTCTTTGACGTGATTTCCTCACTTGACGAATTACTGTCAGTATTACGTTTGTGCAGTAGTAATACCATGCGCGAAAGTGGGGCAGTACTGCATTCCTATCGCTTGACACTGACAGCTGACAGCTTCATCATATCGTACCGCCTCCGGATGGACAAATCAGGAAGTCGCCTTATTTTTTTTTAAATTAATAATGGGATCGCTCTTGGCCTGCATCTAGCCAGGGAGCAAAGATGAGGCCGACGATGAAGCGAGCTCACCCAGAAGATGCCTATTCACTCGTGCCTTAAAAAGGTATAATAGTTATTTGTTATACAAGGGTGCAAAGTTGTATTTTACCCGCGAGTGTGGAATTGAAACACGAGCCAGCGAAAGGATTCTATAGTTGAACGACGAGCGAAGCGAGTGGTTCTAAAATAGAATCCTGAGCGGAGCGAGTGTTTCAACACACGAGAAGTAAAATGCAACTTTGCACCCGTGTGTAACACAAAACTTTTCTCCTCACTATAGCGAGGAAAGTGCAACATACAAAAAGACACAGTTCCACAGACATGATTTCCATCACTGGAATCCCTGATTTTTTGACGATATTATAACAGAAAACTCTGGTGGTTGTGTATATTTACGTGAGTCGGAGTCGGTGAGAAGTTATTTTAGTTAACATTGACATTGATGACATTTCTGACGATGCGTTTTGAAATTGCATCGCCGCAACTTGTGCGTTTACAATGATTATAGTCAATATCATTATAAAAAAATGTTAGTTATAGAATCTTAAGGTTTACTACTTAAAATCGTTAAATAAAGGTAAATTTGGTATTTTTTATTAAATTCTCAAACCATTTATTTAATGATAATTGATATCAAATGCACCATTATTATGAGCGTTTTACGTTTTGTTATCTGTCAAAAGCTACTCAAACACGCTCCAAGGTCAAATTACTTTCACCACTTGTGGATAAAATGCGTTTTTACCCGCTTGTTTCAAAGGATAAAAGACGGCTTTCCGAGCTAGTGAGGGGAAAACATTTTTTTTAGTTTAGTCCTAAATTTGGCGCTGAACTCGTAGAGGTTTGTCAAGAGCCTTTGCTAGTTATAATTTGTATGATTGGTACATTATTTGTATTGTATGTACCTATACCATCAGGCAGGCCGTAAGATTAGTTGCCGCCGTGGCAGTATAAAAGAAGAAAGTATCAAATGAAATTCGATCTAATATGAAACAGAATTTTGCTATAGGTACTCGTAGTTGTTGACCCTCGTTACACACAATCCATTTTGCTTCTCCCACCAGTCATATAATGACTTGTCTATAGAAATAGAAGAAATTATACACTTGCATTTCTATACAAAGGTTATTGTTTTAATACTGCTGTCAGTCATTTAAAGGATGATTCACAGTAGACCGTTCCGGCAACGGCCGGCGTATTTCTCTAGAAGAAAACGGGCCGGCCCGGACGCGGAACGGCCTACTGTGAATCATCCTTAATTGACAGATTATAATGCTGAAGTAGAAAAAAATATGTCCCCAATTTTTCTAATATTTTTAAGGTTACGACTACGAAATTCACATAACAGTTTCATATACACGATAAATAAGCATGCAAACAGCTCAATATTAAAAAATCGATTTAACAAAAAATATGGAGGCACGCCACCCTAGCATATTAAACCTTAGGGAGCACCCTCGGGAGGAAACGGTTCTCCGAGTATGTACAGTCAATGGCACCAATATGTATACATTTTTTCACCTTATTCTATTGAAATAAGGTCCAAAAATGTACACATATTTATGCCCTTGACTGTACCTATTCGTGCCGTGCGTGATTGACAGTTGGCGACGAAATTTAAAGTGCCTGTAGCCCCGTACAGTCAGCGCATAAAGAGGTCTACTTTTGAACCTTGAGGGCCCCTATCAATCTTATCAGTTAAAAAAACACTAATAAGTTATGTTCGAAAACAAATTGAGTGTTTAATAATAATAACCGTTTATTTAGGATACCTGAGATCCATATACACAGAAAGAAGACACAATGTAACAAAATTAAGACAACTAAACAAGATTTCAAGCTAACATGGTCATAGACATGACAACAGGCCCCTAATCCTTGAAAATGGTGCTTGCAACAGTGCCAAAATATCGGGAAGTCCAAAAATGTAAATAAAAATGTAACATATGTACATGGGAAATACCTCGTTCTGCCCCTTTTCTTGCCAAATTAAAATAATCGTAGTTCAAGCCTCATTTGCGCCTTGTAGAGCAAAAAAATGACCTAGAAAAACAATGGAAAAAGAGCATCCAATAATAATGTGTGTCTTATAAGATAGACTGCCAAGAAAAGGGTTAGCAGTAATTGTAAATAAATGAATTGATTATTATTATTATTGTATATCTTTTCCGCTCACGGGACAATGGTGTCCCGTACCTTTGGAAGGCGTGCGTGGAGCCGAAGCACCGAGGTACCGAAGTACCAACCGAGTACCACATAGCCAGCGGATGCTGTCCCTGCCCGTGTCATGGGACGCACACAGAGACAGCACCCGCCAGGGTGTACAGGGACTATTGCTGGTTGATGGAATCTAAATGAACCGGACTATTGGGTGAATATGATGGACTAATGAATTGGCTATTGAGTGAAACAACGGACGTCTGCCTAATAAAACTGTCTCACATTTTTATCTCATTATTATTATTATTTATATCTACCTTACACACGTTCAAAAAGTTACGTGATTACTTGATTATTGATCCTGGTGAGGTTCAGTACATTTTGCCACCGTCGTTGTATAAAAAAATCCCCACGACTGTAGGACAGGTTACCCATCTCACCACCACAGCAATATTGCAAACGTAATAATTATGACTGGTAATTATATTAACGTGTGTTATTTGTTACAGATACAACATTGTAGCTGGCACAAACCCGCAAATTAACTACTTGAACAACATAACCTACACACAAATTGTTAGTTATTATATGTCGCAAACGACGTTGTTATAAATTAAATTGTTTATTTTGTAATTTTAAGTTTAAGTTAAATTGTTTAAAACGAACACGATAATGGTGCACCTGTATGAATAAATTTAAGTAATTATTGCAATTATCGGTCATGTGAATATTTTATTACAGTTCATGAAAGCAATAAAAAAGTTTTGTATATTCACAATGCAGTTTTATTATGCTCAAAGAGTACAACGAATCCGCTGTCGTTTTTTTTTTTTATTTTTTTTTATATACACCACGTCGGTGGCAATTCCTTTATTATTAAATTAAATTTTTAATAGGTGGGCAACGCGCATGTAACACCCCTGGAGTTGCAGGCGTCAATAGGCTGCGGTGACCGCTTACCATCAGGCGGGCCGTACGCTTGTTTGCCACCGACGTGGTATAAAAAAATGCTAATAAAAGATCCGCCATTTTACTTTGTTGTTATCAATATTATCTTTGCCCATTTATTTTTGCTAGCATAGAGTATGTAGCAGCAAATAATCACATCAAATATTAAATGATATAAATGTACCTGAATAATAACGCTAAAATACATTTTGTATTTAATAATAATTTCGGTAATGTCAAATGAATTGATTAATTAATGTTAATCCTTAGCATCACTAATATACAAAAAATCAATAGACAATATACGAAATTGTCAGTCAGCCATAATTGTTTACGTTATGTCCCGTTTGCTTTGGAAGGCACGTTAAGCCGTTGATCCCGGCTGCTGTCTATGATAGCAGTCGTTAAGAGTGCGCAGTACGTTCGGTTCTCCATACAAACGTATTTACGTTCTTATTTAAAACGCCATGCTGGAATAACATGAAACTTTGTATACACAATGGGATCCGGCATATCTAGGTCAGAAATTAGTTTCTGTTGCTTGAAATTTTAATGGAGAAAAATACAACGATTATTAAGGTTTTTATACAAGCCGTAAAAAACTCAAAAAGCAGCTGTATTTTTTTCTTTTACAATTTCTAGCAACAGCAACTAATTTCCGACCTAGATATGTCGGATCCCATTGTGTATACAAAGTTTCATGTTATTCTAGCGTGGCATTTTAAAATGAAAGCATAAATACGTTTGTATGGAGAACCGAGCGTACTGCCACGTACTGCGCCCTCTTAAGCCTTTGGGCGGCTTGAGAACTCCTAACAGTCAAGTTGCCCACTCACTTGACAAGGCTAATCCCAATAAGGTCTAGTTTCCCCCTTGGGTTGGAATGCCAGATGGCAATCGCTTTCGTAATAACTAGTGCCTACGCCAATTCTTGGGATTAGGTAGCGGACCCCCGGGCATCCTTCAGGATGCAATTGTACTGGCAATAACGCTAAGTTGATGATGATTATACCCGGGTATGTCCTAAAACTACGACCAAGACCACCGGGGAATGGGCAGCAGCATTCCTTAAATGCGGTGGAGATACTGCGATCGCCAACCCGCATGCCAAGCGTGGCGATTATGGCATTTACCCCCCATGAAATTGGGGTAGGCCTATGTCCAGCAGTGGACGTCCTAGGGCTGATATGGTATGGTGGATGATGATTATTTCCCAGTTCAATTAGCGCCTGGTATAGCTTTAATTTGATGATTCGTTGTGACAGCTAGAGACAAACGCATCCTTTAGGGATGATTCACAGTAGACCGTTCCGTGTCCGGGCCGGCCCGTTTTCTATGACAGCAAACGCAACGGCCGGCGTTTTTCTCTAGAAGAAAACGGGCCGGCCCGGACACGGAACGGCCTACTGTGAATCATCCTTTACTCGCTCAACTCAGCGCATCCTCGGGAGCTCTGGCGACCTTACTCACCACCAGGAACACAACACCACATACAGTACAGGACTATTCAGCAATCGGGAACTGAATAGCTCATGCACATTCTCCATTATTATATTACCTGTTATTTGCTTTAATTTTTAAATTTCCGTGTACTGACGCGTCTTATGCTTGCACTAATAATACACTGTGGCTAGTCTGAGAAATGTAACCGTACTTCATCATCATCATGTCAGCCGAAGGACGTCCAGTGCTGAACATAGGCCTCCCCTAAAGACTTCCACAATGGCCGGTCCTGCGCCACCCGCATCCAGCGGACACCCGCGATTCTTACCATGACATCAGTCATCCCAAAAATAACCGTACTTAAATCACTTAAGTATGCCTAATTGTGTGTTACGTTATGGCGCTGTATTCATCAAAATTTTGTTTCGCTCGCTAATGTTACGTAGCTCGTGCTGTGCTCGTCGAATTTGACTGTAAGTACATTAATAAGGGCGGGTTGCTCTAACTAACGATTACAGACCGATCAACGTTAAATATGGCGTTAACACAACTGCCGCCATCCCATAGACTCTTGTCAAAGTAGTCAATACAGTCAGATTTTAAAAGACATCGCTCAGAATTACAGACGCTTTGGGTGCAACCCAGCCTTTTCCTAGTATCGTTGTTTAGTATTTTATTAGTAGATAAATTAATGAGAAAATACAGTCGCGGTCAAAAATTTCGGGTCATCCTGAATTTAATAACCACAATATATTTTTTTTATTTATGTACAACGAAAATATATACAAGAATACTTAACCAAAATAATATAAAGAAAATTAAAACTAACTTTAATCTAAAACGGGCCCTTGAGGCATTGTAAAAATCATTTTTTTTTCATTTTTTTTTTCATTGTACCGAGGATGCTGGCGGCATTTCCTCGCTGTATCGCAATGCTGATACGTTGAGCGAGGAAACCGCCTGCTCTTCGGTCACCAGTTACGTCAACATACCACAATAAGGTATTTTTTATAGTTACATAATATACCTCTACTATTACCAACCACCACCCAACCCAACTATACAAGCAATTTCCGGGATTCTATCTTAAAAATATCAATATCCAATAATGACTTTTTTGCGATATCTCGCTGTGTTAAGGTTGTTTTTTCATGGGTTTTCGCGAGCCCGATTTAATCCTGGTAAAGTTATTTTTACAGTTTAAATGTAAAATTAAATAAGTCTGTCCGCGAATGTAGTATATTGTATCACTAGGGTCTAAAATAAGCCATATTACCACGAGATGGTTATTTTCCCGAACGAAGTGAGTAAAAAATTTTCGAGGGGTAATTATGTCTTTTAGACTAGAGTAATACATTCTACTTACAGCCTGTTTAGCCTAGTTGGTAGTGACACTGCCTCTAAAGCTAGAGGTCCCGGGTTCGAATCCCGGCCAGGGTATTGTTTGTGTATTTAGCGTGGATATTTGTTTTTGGGTCTTGGATGTTCTCTATGTATTTATCTTAAGTATGTATATCATCGTCTAGTACCCATAGTACAAGCGTTGCTTATAGGTAGTTTGGGACTAGGACGATATGTGTAAGATTGTCCCCCAATATTTATTTATTTATTTTATTTACTTTTGACTTCGATTGCGAGAAAATAAATAAACAAAGATTATCTTCCCAAAAAAAACGAAAATTCCACAGCGAATATATTTATAATTTGGCGCCAATGTCGCCATGTTTTTTTGCTACATTTGACATTGATCAATAAAGTTTTAAATTAACAGACATGAACTTGTCAATCATTTAATACGATAATTGATAGCCACTTTGGTTCTAGTCGGATTCAGAGTTGTCACGATGGAAACGGATTATTCACTACACCTGTACACAGTTTAAAACTAAGTACGTGTAGCAATTAAGTCCATATTTAGGGTTCCGTAGTCAACTAGGAACCCTTATAGTTTCGCCATGTCCGTCTGTCTGTCCGTCTGTCCGTTCGAGGCTTTGCTCTGTGATTGTTAGTACTAGGAAGTTGCAATTTGGTATGGATATATAAAGCAATAAAGCTGACAGTGGTAAAATAAAATCAAAAAAAAATTGTTTGAACGGTTAAGTGGGGATAAATTTTTTTTTCTTCAGCTCTATTGTGTGGGGTGTGGTGGATAGGTCATTCAAAATGAATAGAGGTCTTCATCAAACCTTGAAATATTTCGAATATAATCACTGCAAAAGAAGAAAGAAATGACCCCACCCCCCACCGCCTCTAACATTTGAACTATGGGTCCAAAAAATAAGTAAAAAATCATGAAAGTAAAGCTTAATAAACACTTTTAACAAAAACTATAGCGCACGTGATCAGTAAAGCTGTTTTTGGGTTATTGCAAAAAAGTCTTCTTTTCTTAGAAAAAGTCGTATGAAACGCTGTGAAAGTTGCTTGTTATTGTTTTTTTTTAATTAAGTTAATTGAGCAACTACGGAATCATACATTGAGCATTTCCCGACATGCTCTTGGCCAATTTTCTTTTAATAAACAAGCGTTTCTTCCGCCTTATCGTACGACACAGAGGTATAGATGATATAGACGTAGAGTGGATACTTCTTACGTTCCTTATTTTCGTCATCAAATAGAATAACCATTAATGTAAAATAAACTAAACATAGCAGTATAGGTAGTTATATTTGGTTGACAATCATCACAGATACTATCACTATTATTTTAGCGCGTTCTAGCTTTAGTAACAGAACATAGTAACACACAAAGCATAGTAACTAATACAAGCTGCCTACAATGAAGTATCCACAGAGTCTCCATACAAACGCAGATTCGCTTTCATTTGACTAATTTGCTTTCAAACATGAAATCTGTATACACAATAGGATCCGGCATATCTAGGCCGGAAATTATTTTCTGTTGCTGGAAATTATTATGACGTAACTGGTGACCGAAGAGCTGGCGGTTTTCTCGCTCAACGTATCAGCATTGCGATACAGCGAGGAAATGCCGCCAGCATCCTCGGTACAATGCCTCAAGGGCCCGTTTTAGATTTAAGTTAGTTTTAATTTTCTTTATATTATTTTGGTTAAGTATTCTTGTATATATTTTCGTTGTACAAACGATTGTTAAAATTTTCATACGAGACTTTAAAAACTTAAAAACTAGCTGTATTTTTTTTCTATTAAACTCAAAAACTCGCTGTATTTTTTTCTTATTAGTTTCTGTTTGCTAGAAATTATTCTAGCAAACAGAAACTAATTTCTGGCCTAGGTAAGGATCTCATTTTGTATGCAAACTTTCATGTTATTTCGGCACGGCGTTTTCAAATGAGAACGAAACTACGTTTATATGGAGAATCGAATTCAGTCGATCGTGCGGGATACCATACAGGCTCCATACAGGTACCTAAATCAGTCGTATAACCTCCAACGACCCCTCCATCTATACTATAGCTGTTGTACAAACAGTTGTTCCCAAATAAAACCGGTAAAACCACCCCCAGGGGTGGCTGTCTGATCTCTCCCAATATGTTATTATCATTAGGACGAACTTCCCAATCGTGGGGGGTAGTTGCAGTTTGTCTTTTGCTTCGCTACACACAAGCTTCGGAAGATTTTACGTCAGTACATTAAAATTTCGCAAAATGATGGTCAATTTTGGCATCGGCCAAATAACGTAATCAAAAAAGAATAAAGTGATTGAACTTGGTTGGATGTATGGCTTGGAACAAAAGAAAATTTTAAAAAATTGGAAAAGTATAAAGCACTAAGTAGTGCGAGAAATCCAACTTTCCGCACGATGTAGAAAATAAAAAAATAAAAATGGAAAAGTAAAAAGCACTAGTGCGCAAAATCCAATGTTCCGCACGATTTTTCTCTCAAAAATTACCACTTTTTGAGCAACTTTAATAATTGCCATTTTTAGCAATGGTAGGTTTAAAGATGGAAAAAATGAATACGGAAGGCGAAAATAAAAATAGCAAGCTATGCTATGCAATAATTTCGTGACGGTAATCAAATTTAATATAATAATTAAGAATGATACTAAATTGATTTAATAACAAAACAATACCTTTTTATTAACCTGCCTGTGCCCACAGTTCCATAAAAAAATTGTGTTTAGTAACAGTGTTATGCCCCTAACACTAATACAAGATATATACATATGGACTGCATGATATGCATAATGTTATTGCCAATTTAGGCACGAATTAAATAAATATTAGTTCTTGTTCCTCTTTTGAAGTTATTGTTCACTGTATTTTGTATGAGGAAAAGAATGGCTATATAAATCTAACCATGATGCAAAAACTGGAAGTTGCTACATATTTTAAGTGACATCGAAAATGATATTCAAATCACAAAGCATCTAATTTAATGCAGTAAAACTAAAAGTAGCTACTTAACTGAGACAACAATTAAGTACCTAGAATTATCAAAAGTCCTACCTGAACCCAACCTGAGCCCTTTTTAAACAATACATACTTTTATTGTAAATTTGAGAAAGTAGGTACTTAATAATTTTATCCCACATTAAGCAATTCATTATCATTACTTTTTCAAATTGAGTATTTCAAACAAAGTAAAAAAGTATTTAAAACGTAACAATAACATTTCTTATAACAGAAAGTTAGTCAGGTGTTCTTCAAACTACACAAAGGATTTTAAAAGTTACAAACGAGACCTATGTAAAACTAAAATTCGATCAGTACCATTCCCTCTTTGAAAACTCTACTGAGTTCGTACTGGCAATGAAACAAATGTTCAACTTTTTTCTGTGTGCCACAAAATGTGCGTCCCGAAGCATTCGGTGCACTGCTTTACCCACACGAGTAGATTAGTTAGTCTACTCGATAATAGGTGGCGCTAGTAGACTCTTGTGTACTGTAAATCTAATTTGATTTTTTTAAAGGGAAACTGAGTTACAAACCTTTAATTACAAAACATATAATTTAATAGTACATTACGATACAAGTGCAGAGAACAGGAAATTCGCAACGAGTTGTGATAAATTAAAACACGACCGAAGGGAGTGTTTTAAATCGACACGAGTTGAGAATTACCTATTCGCACGTGTATCGTACAACGTTTTACAGTACATATGGCTCTTTAAAGTTTCGACATATGCACGTAATCTACTGATTACCGCACTCGTGCGGTAAAGTAGCACCATATGTACTGTAAAATATATTATATCATTTGTAATAACTTTTCTCGTTGTATGCTCGTTTTGAGCTGATCCTAACTAAATTGAGCGTTCTGTATTTCGTTAGCCCCTTCATAGATGGCGCTGTAGCCTTGAAACCGAAAAAGAAAGTGTTCAAAGTAAAGGGTAGATGTCGCTACACGCATGTTTGCACAAAAAATATAATTTGTAATCTTTGAATTGACACATTTTTTTGCGTTCGTGACTTGGTTGGTCAATATATATTTATTTTTAATCAATTCTAATGAGTTAGTGAGTTTAGTTGTCGGGTACACTCAAGCAATTTAATTTGTGACTCATTTAAGACTGCGCAGTACGTTCGGTTCTCCATACAAACGTATTTATGCTCTCATTTTAAAACGCCAGGCTAGAATAACATGAAACTTTGTATACACAATGGGATCCGGCATATCTAGGTCGGACCATAGTTTCTGTTGCTTGAAATTATAATGGAGAAAAAATACAGCGATTATTAAGGTTTTCATACAAGCCGTAAATAACTCAAAAAGCCGCTGTATTTTTTTTCTTTTACAATTTCTAGCAACAGAAACTATGGTCCGACCTATACAGGGTGATTTTGGGGTCGTGATCCGGAATGATTGTACATGGTCAAGAATTCAAAGTAGACAACATCACAGTTGGTATGACGGTTTATAACACAAATAATTCTCTTTTTCTTCAAATTCTAATGGGCAATAATACTTTTTCATACAACTTGGTCACCCTACCCCACTGTCAACTCTCCATACTATCCGTCAAAGAGAGAAGGGTAACCATGCTTTTTTGAGATTTTGTATTTTTGTCATCAAAATAAATTAAAAAAGAAATACGTTTGTTTCGTGTCACTACAACTTTTTTGAAAAGGCCAACCGATACCAAGTCGTAAAACTTATTCTTGATCCACGACCCCGAAATCACCCTGTATATGCCAGATCCCATTGTGTATACAAATTTTCATGTTATTCTTGCATGGCGTTTTAAAATGAGAGGGTAAATACGTTTGTATGGAGAACCGAGCCAGACCCAGCGTACTGCGCCCTCTTAAGATTGTCAGTCCTTTCAAACTGTAAAGATATTCAAAAACAAAGTTTGCGAAATGGGTAGATAATTCAATTCCTTGATTGTTCTTAAAAAATATTGTCAATCACCCTGCAGACCGATTTAGGTGTCTTAAGTGTAGGTCGGTTAGCGACCAGCTAATTACGTGTGCCGGTTTGCGACCACTTGTACGAGTTGATGGACTGAAAAGGCTATTTTCAAGTTTTTAATTGCTTCTCATTCAATAACTACCAAATCGAAAGCATACAACTCACCGTTTCATTTTTTTTCAATTTCATTTATTAAAGGACCAAATATGAGCAATTAATTATGTTAGTAAATTCGGACTTAAAAATTAGTATTAGTACTTACAAAAATTTATCTATGTTGCACATAGGTATCACATTTAATTAAAAAAATTAAAAGAAAAAATTATAAAATCATTAGTTTCTGTAAGTAATTTCCATGATTGTATTTCTTATTTCCGTGATTGCCTATCACCAACTTGGTAATAATACAGTTTCGACATGTTGTCTTGTTGAACTACGATTGTAATTTGTTTTTTCTTCTTTTTAACCGACTTCAAAATTTCAAAAGAGGAGGTTATCTATTCGGTTGTATGTTTTTTTTTCGTTTTTTTTTTTTAATGTTTGTTACTCCATAACTCCGTCATTTCTTAACCGATTTGGAAAATTCTTTTTTTGATTGTAAGTATATATATCCAAGTTGGTCCAGTTTTTGTCAAAACGCAGTTCTGATGATGGGATCCATGAGGAATTGAGGGAAATCCTCAAATCTTAAAGGCAAACATATAGTGTTTTTTGTGTTTTTATCAACAAATCGAGCATTTTCATACAAAAATGTGACATTTGATGAAGTGGAACTGCTGATGATGATCAGAACAGAACTCTTCAACGACGAAAAGTTCACGTTTGGCGATTTGTCCTCCTAGCTGCGTTTGTTAAGCAAGTTCTATTTTCACGATTAATTTTTGTCATGCTCGATTTTTGATGATGGGATCCATGAGGAATTGAGGGAACTCCTCAAATCTTAAAGGCAAACATATAGTGATTTTTGTGTTTTTATCAACAAATCGAGCATTATCATACAAAAATGTGACATTTGATGAAGTGGAACTGCTGATGATGATCAGAACAGAACTCTTCAACGACGAAAAGTTCACGTTTGGCGATTTGTCCTTCTAGCTGTGTTTGTTAAGCAAGTTCTATTTTACGATTGTTTTTTGTCATGCTCTAGTTCTGATGATGGGATCCATTAGGAATCGAGGGAACTCCTCAAATGTGAAAGGCACACAAATAGTGGTTTTTGTATTTTCATGAACTAATCAAGCATTTTCATTCATAAAAGTGACATTTGATGAAGTGGAACTGCTGATGATGATCAGAACGGAACTCTTCAACGACGCGTAGTTCACGTTTGGCGATTTGTTTTCTTCGTTTTGTTTGTCAAGCAAGCAAGGTTTTTTCATGATTCCATGAGGAATTGAGGGTACTTAGTCTTCTTCCATTATAAACATACATTATAGCCATTTTTATTTTATTGTATGGAATCTAAGAGTGCACCATCTAAGTATAATTATCTTTTACCGGCCTCCCGCATTGAAGTCGGTTTTTTTTTCTTAAAAATTATTGTATCCATACTCAAATTTACTTATATAGAATAGAATAGAATAGAATAACTTTATTTCGCAATTTTACACTTTATATGATACAGACTAATATATAAGGATGACGCTGGTATTATGTGGATCCACGTGTGGTGCACTACAGAACTGCACGTCTAAAAAGCACGTCTATATTAAGTAGGTTAAGTATTATTATTGTAATGAGCATATTTTTGGGAAACTGTCGAGTTTGTTTCGGCGTTTATTCTCGGTAGTGACCTTTTTCAGAAACGCTAGTAGATTTTTGCAGAATAAAGTTCTTTATGTATTTCACCCATATATTCGACGACCTGTAAGCCTAGTTGGTAGTGACTCTGCCTCCGAAGCTAGAGGTCCCGGGATCAACGGCTTAACGTGCCTTCCAAAGCACGAGAACGCTCAGTTAGTAACCACTCAAAGCGGTCACCCATCCAAGAACTGGGTCGCTGGGCCACGCCACGAGCGCTCTAGCGCCTTAGTGATAGAGAGACACATTTTTCCAATACCACTATAGCCGACTAGATAAAAAAACTTATTTATGCAATATCGTATTATAACTGTAGTTTTCCGATGTAGGAAAACATAGTGACGCAACCGGATAAGACAAGGTTTTTCCCCCTGGGTAAAACCAGTGCCTACGCCAAAATTTGGGAAGTAGCTACCAAAGTGAACCCCTGGCTCCTTTATGATACTACTGGCAAAACTCTAGGAGGATGATGGTAGTGAAAGTACGAAGTTGGAGGGCCCGGGTTCGAAACCTGGTACCTAAGGGAATTTGTTTATCTGATGAGCAAAAACGTTTGTTGAGGCTTGCATGTTAGAGCTGTAGATCTCGCTAATTTTTATTTTTGAATTGACAAAATTTCCAATAACTGGCTCGATAAAAAAATCTATACAATTATCGAACCTGCTTACCAAATTTCACGAGAATCGGTTGAGAAATGCGAGCTGTAGAAGATAACAACCGGAAATCCGTTTTGTTGAAGCTGAAGCGAAAACCTTATCGTTTCACACGGTCGATTAAATATATCTTCGTCTAGTACCTTAACACAAGCCTAAGGCTGGGTTGCACCGACTTACGATTACAGGCCGGTCAACGTTAAATATGGCGCCGGCAGCTGTCATCCCATAGAAACGTGTCAAACTTTCCATACAATCGGATTTTAACGAACACCGCTTACTACTACTTAATGAGCTTGTCCCCTAATACTTTTTTTTTCATATTTTAAATCAATACAATGTCACATTATTTTTTGCAAGCAGCGTGTCTTGTAACAAGTTGCATGCAAGATGACAAGGGCCCGGTGGCGTCATGCATGTTCAATCGCACGGCGCCCTCGCGGATTTGCATAAAACGTCGCTGGTACTGACGCGCGCAAAAGTGCTACATTTATTTTGTTTTCGGATGCTCGTCTTTCGAAATAGCGGTGAGTACTTGTTTTATTAAAAATATTGGCAGCGATCTTTCTGTAGTGTAAACCAAACTTCTTTTGTTTAATTATTTTATTTGTAAAACATAGGTGACGGCTGTATAGAAACAGAGATCTTCAATTTTTTTATACCAGATATACGTACTAAGATTTAGTTGATTTTGGTAATTTAATTCTCAATCAACATTTTGTCGTTAAAATCGTAAAAATATGTTCTTAGTATCAAATTCACCATAATATAGAAATCGAATTAATAAAGAAAATAATTAATTATTGGATATTTTGTACCAGCATGTCATTCAAACTAGTTTATTCGATCTTTATTCACGTCTAACTAGAAATATTTTATAAATCGTTTAATAAGAACCGATTACGTCTTATTCTAATAAGAATACCTATAAGGTCACTGTCGCTAACCATTAACTGTTTAAAATTATGTTCTTATTAGGCGACTTCCTGACTTGGCGGGGCGGGTGCGATATGTGATAGGTATTTTGTTCTTTGACGTGATTTTACTGATGTGAGATTTCCTCATTTGACGAAATACCGTCAGTATTAAGTTTGCGCAGAAGTAATATACCAAGTGGGGCAGTACTACATTCGTATCGGTTGACACTGACAGCTGACAGTTTTCTCATATATCGTACCGCCTCCGCATCGATAAATCAGGAGGGCGCCTTAGATATGGTGTTCTTCAAGAAAGCAGTGTATAATTTTTAAAAGGTCGGCAACGTGCATGTGACTGCGTGACGTGCGTGATAATTTCTAAACTAATAATTTTTAAATTACAAAAATATATATATTTGATTTGCAAACTATGAGCTCTTTCATTTGATATGTACAATGATCGTAACTCATGTAGCATTTTCGGTGCAGCGTAGTGGTGTTAACGGAATTGGGATAAATGATTTAAATTCTTATGGTTTATTAGCGTTAATAACGTTAATATTAACCTTAATTAACCATTTAAATAGTATTTGTCCATAGCAACTCCGTTAACTACACTGCACCGAAAATGCTATAAAATCTTAGATCACTAGATATGTAACACGATATAGTTTGAAAAACTTTATATTTTAATTTTCTCATTCACCCCCTAAAAGTGGCCCCCATGTTTAAAATTCATTTGTTTGCGTTATATATCCGTCTTTGGGTCACAAACTTACACATTTGTACCTAATTTCAACGTTATTGCTTCAGTAGTTTCAGAAAAAATAGGCTGTGACAGACGGAAAGACAGACAGACACACAGACGCATGATCCTATAAGGGTTCTGTTTTTTGCCTTTTATTTATTACTTTATTAGGAGAACAAACAAACATAGATGTACGAAGGAAAAAAAACTTACAGATTAATTCTTACTAAACATTTTGAGGTACAGAATCTTAAAAAGGTATGAATTTCGTATTAGAATGTTAGAATTTCTTGTTGCAACTTTCTTGCCTATAAATATGACGAAGTACTTACGACGTATGTGTAGGTACCTACACATAAGCACACGTAAGCGTAGTATGAGTAAGTATAAAATGAGTAAGTGTGGGAGTCACACTGTCCTTTGCTGAATAATTTTAATATTAAGTATATGTTAAGTTCTTATGAAGACGTATGTACGTATTTTTGTATTGATTTTAAGCACCTAACATCATTTACTCTCAGTTCAGACAACTTAGGCGTTTATATTACGAGCATCAGCATTCGAATAACAGCTGTTGTCGTCTGACCCCGTTTGACCGAGTAAAACGAGGTCTTCGTTTCAGTTTCGGCAGAAATGCTTTCGTATGTCCGGCCGGTGGATTTCTCGCTGTTCTCCACTGCTGGTCGCATTTCCCAACCGATTCTCGTACAATTTTGTGAGCAGGTTTGATAATTATATATCATTTTTTGTCGAGTCAGTATTTGAAAAGTTTGTAACGCGAAAAAGTTTACAGTCACAGAGCCACTAGTTAAATATATGAGTAATATAAAGCCAACATTCATTAAACGTTTACATACTTAACTAATTTTATATTACGTAAGCAGTCACGTGGCGACCACGTACCGGAAGGCGTAGCGTGGGCAGGCCCCCCACACGGTGGACCGATGACCTGGTGAAGGTCGCGGGTGTCCGCTGGATGCGGGTGGCGCAGGACCGGTAATTGTGGAAGTCTTTGGGGGAGGCCTATGTCCAGCAGTGGACGTCTTTTGGCTGACATGATGATGACGATGAAGCAGTCACGCTGCTAATGAAAATTCTAAATTTCAAATTAAAGGGAAAATAAAAAACCTCCCCCTAAAGCGTTGTAAGAGGTAAGGTAAGGTAAGGTTGCATGAGCTTGATTGGTTCCGATAGGTCATTGGCTAGGCCAAATGTCGCAGGTTGGAATCCTGCTCACTGCGCATTTAATTTGTACTTAATGAGCTGTGTCTACTTGGCCGTACTCGTAGTTCGGAATAAGGTAATATTTAGTGGTCTGTGCGTCATCTTGATAAAAGAAGAGCTAGTTTAACTCGGAGAGGGTTCCGAAGGTAGGTGTGTTATTTTAAATATCATAGACTTCTTACAGGTTTTCCTGTAACTATGTTAATTTTTCTCTATTACAATTGTAAGCAACAGATATATACCGGATCCCATTGTGTATACAATCATCATCATCATCATCATGTCAGCCGAAAGACGTCCACTGCTGGACATAGGCCTCCCCCAAAGACTTCCACAATGACCGGTCCTGCGCCACCCGCATCCAGCGGACACCTGTGTATACCTATACAATGTTTCATGTTATTTCAGCGTGGCGTTTTATTATAATATCCAAATTATGTTTGTATAAAGTTTAAGAAAAAGTTTGTTGAAAGGAACTTTTTTGATCAAATAAAAGAGAAGATTACGAGTCGCCAGCAATGAGGGGTCATTCCTTCAATCTTCCCTTCTATAGGCAATGGTTAAGGATAAGGTCATGCCTTAGCAGATGTCCTATCATCATTCAAATATCTAACTAGGAAATATTCTTTATTTTACGCCGAAACTTTTGTCGGCGACTGTACTAAAGGATAGGCAGTGATGCAAGTGGCTTAGCAATCATAGCTCTGATCATAGTGTACTGAGGTAATCCTTATACAGTTGTACGTTTTACCTACCTTCATCAGTCAGCTACACAACGAATCCTCAAGTCATTACTGGGTCGGCAACGCGATTGTGATTATTTTTGAGTCCCAGGCCTTCATAGGCTACGGTGTCTTACCATCAGCGTGCACTCATGCAGTTGGATTGTTTGCCACTGTCGTTGTAAGAGTATGAAAAAATCGGCGAAGAGCATGTCGGGCCATGCTCAGTTTAAGGTTCCGTTTGTCCAATGAACAAAATTAAAAAAAAATCAATAACAAGTTTTTTTTTGGATTGATTATTTTCCGAAAATATTCACTTTATCAAGATTTTTTTGATGAAGACCTCTATTCATTTTGAAAGACTTATCCAACAACACCCCACACCATAGAGTTGAAGCAAAAAAACAAAGATTCATCCCCACTTTACGTGTAGGGGAGGTACCCTTATTTTGTTTTATTTATATATTTTTTTATCACTTTGTCAGTTTTATAGATTTATCCATGCCAAATTGCAGCTTTCTAGCACTAACAATTACAGAGCAAAGCCTCGGACAGACAGACGGACATGGCGAAACTATAAGGGTTCCTAGTTGACTACGGAACCCTAAAAAGCTAGCTTGATTTTTGTATGGATATGTTTTACGGCCGAAAAAGCCCAAATGTTGCCATTCATCATCATCATCATTACCATCATATCAGCCGAGGGACGTCCACTGCTGGACATAGACCTCCCCCAAAGAGTGCCACAATGACCGATCCTGCGGCACACGCATCCGGCGGACTCCTGCGACCTTTACCAGGTCATTAGTCCACCTTGTGGAGGGGCTACCCACGCTGCGCCATTCGGTACATGGTCGCCACTCGAGAACCTTTCCGCCCCAACGGCCATCGGCTCTACGTGCAATGTGCCCCGCCCAGCGATTCGGAGGGCTATGTCGATTACTTTGGTTCTACTGAGGATGGCCACATTTCCGTTTCGATCACGCAGAGATACTCCTAGCATAGCCCTTTCCATTGCTCTTTGCCTTCTGACACAGTTTGACTGTGACTCTGAGCCTTCCTGGTGCATGTAAGGTCTACAATGTTCCCGAGGATGGCTGTGCTGAGGGTGATTTTTCGGCCCTGCATTTTTCTCTCTCAGTATAAGGAATCCTGTCACCCGCATGCCAAGCTTGGCGATTATGGCATATACCCCCCGCGAATTTGGGGGAGGCCTATGTCCAGTAGTGGACGTCCTTTGGCTGATATAGTTGTGGATAAGGAAACCTCAAATAAAAAAGGTGCATAGGCTACGGTGGGCGCTTACCATCAGACCGTAGGCTTGTTTGCCACCGTCGCAGAGTACAACTAACAGTGCAGTTGGTTTAACTGTCAGCTATGTAGGTTTTTCTCCGGCGAAGCGTGGGGAGGCGGGACATTTTACCACCGGTTACGAAATGGCACCTCATTGGTTTTCTCCCTAAAGTTATAGAATTTTAATTCAATTCTCGCCGGACCACGCCGGTGGAAAAGCACCTTAAAAGACGGTTACTACTTTTGGCAGCTTGCATGTAGCCATGGTCTAAGGAAACAGGGTCTGCAACCTCGGATCTTGACATTCGTAACATAAGCCTACGTCACTGTACAGCCTCTACACACACGAACGCACGCTACGACGCGACCGCCAACTGACTGACTTAGGCTTAATGTGTCACACGCACAACGAAATTCCCCCGGAGTGTCATACCCTGTATTACTGTGTCATGTATGTAGCCTGAATGAAAAGGTTAGCAACGTACATGTGACACCCCTTCACTTGCAAACGTCTATATACAGGTGATTCGGGAGAGGTGAGCAAGATCAACACTACGGTTTCAGTAGATCATAAGCTACTGCTTCGTGCCACTATTAGTGAAATTAACGTTCATTTATCTTTGGTGTTGAAAACAAAATGTTTTTAATTATTTACGAAATTCATGGTTACTCTGCAATCAGAATACTTCAGTCAAAGTCATACGTGTCAAATTGAATCTCATCTGAGTCCGATTATTTCTGAAATATCGTAGCGTAGTCTGAAATGCGACGATTTACTTTCTTCGTTATCAAAGTGCTGTCAAAACAGTTAGAGGTTTAATCTTTATAAACAAGTTGTTGTAGGGTGGCCATGATTGTAGAGAATTAAACTTTAACTTAACAAAAATTAAAATACAGAATAAAAGGTATGGGTGTTTCACTTAAATACAATGGTGAACGATTCATTGCCATTTACTATGTATGTAGTGTTGGTCCTGCTCACGTCTCCTGAATCAACCTGTATATGCCACGGAGACCGCTTACCATCAGACGGTCCGTACGATTATTTGCCACTAACGTGATTTGAAGTGGGTGTTACATTGTCCTGACTTTAGCATCCTGAATAGGGGAGGGGAGTTGATGCATCTCGCTCTAACATATGATTATGTTATGTATATAAGTCCCGCTCTAAAGATTCTGAATTCATGAAGGTGTTATATCCGCTTAAAGGATGATTCACAGTAGACCGTTCCGCGTCCGGGCCGGCCCGTTTTCTATGACAGCAAACGCAACGGCCGGCGTATTTCTCTAGAAGAAAACGGGCCGGCCCGGACACGGAACGGCCTACTGTGAATCATCCTTAACTACTCTCTGTTATTTATGCGAGGTAGTTTTTAAATGAAACATCAATAAAATCAACGAGTAAATTATTTATATTCATACAAATTTTGATTATAAACTCAGATCAATAATCATATATATAGTTTATTGTTATTATTTACATTTATTTACAGCAGCTATTTCATTTTTATTATAAACAATAAAACACAAACAAATTACAACACAATAAAACGACCAATTACATCTAATAACATTAACCACAGGCCATTTGACACTTAAGGCCCATTTACAACCGATCGTTAAGCCCTTAGGCCCAACTCGGCCCAAGTCCATCCGTTGGTCTAATAATCACAATAAAACATGTAAAGGAAACAAAAAACCTGCCATGATACCATTAAAAGTGTTGGATAAAGCTTAAATAGTTCATTATAAATAGAACCTTACGTCTCTAAAAATAGGGTTGTTTTTTTGTCGCGCTGTTTTCAACCCGTTAAGTTTCCATCGTATCTGCTTCCGCTAGTAATTCTTTTACGGACTGAATAATTGCCTATAATGATACGTCATTTTTATCTGTCCATCTAGTTGTCTACGCACCGCCGTGGCGGTAAATACGGATAAGAATCTACGAAGACGTTAAATCTACTGTATAATTACATTAATTACTGAGGTATTAACGTTATTTCAATATGAATTTAGAATGAGCATTGTCATCTAAAAACTAAAGTAGCACACTTTTTTCATGTATTTACGGTTTTGAAAACCAAATGTATGTAATCGTAAGTTACTTACCTAATGTTTATGCATTTAGGTACTTCTGTTGTTACTTCAATAAACAAATAAGCTCTGCAGCAGAAAATTTGGCCCAAAATCGTAACAAAATGTATGAAAACCGAACCAAATTTGGGGCAAATTTTCTGCCACTGCGTAGTACATAAGTTAACATGTATTATTTAAGCTCTAGTTTTAAAATGTATGACATCAAAAACGCATACAAAATCAAAGATAAATATATGTTTTGGGTGTTAAAGCTACATCAATTTTATTTTACTTGAGAATCTTAGAAATAAATGAATCAGTATGAGCTGTATCGTAGTAGTTACCTAGAGGAGAGGTATATTTTTTTCATTAAGATTTTTTTTCATTAATTTTATTTTTTAAGGTTCACCAACAGTTGTTTACATCCTTACATCTGGTAAAATACACATGCGAAAAAACAAACTTGGGAGTAATGTAACAACTGCTCAAAGGTAAACTCTTCATGCGTTATTACAGGGAATTAAAAATTATAGAAAAAAGAGTTAAACATTATAAAAAAAGAAGATAAAAAAAGTTATCATAAATAGCTACAGATTAAAAACATTCACAATAATCCATTGTATCCATTCATCCTCCTAGCAGTAGTGGTTCCTAATATTTTAATATTGTTACCCCGTGACATATTAATACATCAAATAAGCCTTTTTTTTAACGTTGGGGAAATGCGTCTACGCATCCCGTCCTGTCGGGGAGGACGGGTATGACGGACTAACCGCGGCTAGATAGCCTTGGACTACCGTCTAAAACCACCAACGAAGTCCAGCTCCGCCTTGAATTGGAGCTACTTTGGCACCAAACATTTTGCGTAGGCACTAGTTTTATGAAAGCGTCATCCTTTCTGACTTCCCGAACTAGACGGTAACCTACACCTTGTTAAGATTAGACCTTACCTTTCCTATAGGTAAAAACAGTAGTCAGAAACTGATCTATATCTTCTAGGTATGCAGGTCACTTAATGACGTTAGTAATAAAACCCTTCTAATAATAACGTACTACAATATACATGCATAAACAAACGCCTTTTATCTATGACAAAAACTCGGAAGTAACGACAGATGTGCGTGATTTTTTCTCAACAAAAACTTCTATGCTAATACCACATTTGCATAATATAATGTTCGCTCTCGATTGTGAGGCAAAAAGTTAACCCTTTACCAGCTACGACCTTTTACTACTTTTTTTCGTGTCAAAGACCGACAACGCTCTATGCATAATTAGTTTTTTAGGGTTCCGTACCCAAAGGGTAAAAACGGGACCCTATTACTAAGACTTCGCTGTCCGTCCGTCCGTCCGTCTGTCACCAGGCTGTATCTCAAGAACCGTAATAGCTAGATAGTTGAAATTTTCACAGATTGTGTATTTCTGTTGCCGCTATAACAACGAATACTAAAAACAAAATAATAATAATAATTAAGGGGTCTCCCATACAAAAAACGTGATATTTTAGCCCTTTTTCATGGCCACCACTCGCCGAGCTAGATCTCAAGAACCGTAATAACTAGAGTTGAAATTAGCACAGATTACGTATTTTTATTGTGGCTACAAACACAAATACTAAAAACAAAATAATGAGATGATACAAAATAATGATACAACAGAGTAGTTGTTGGCGTTTTTTTTATGGTACGGAACCCTTCGTGTCGAGTCAGACTCGCACTTGTTTTCTTTTTTATAAGCCGCGTGTCGCACAGATGTGTGACGATCAGGAAGTGAAAAAAAGGCTTAAGATTGAAAGTGAAGGGTCGTTTAATGTATGGACGGTGTTTTAGAATATATTTCCTAGGCGTTTTATAAGGACACGTTTTACAAGGTGTGCAAATGTGGTGCATTTTCCCTTGTAATGTATTAAGTTACAGCGTAATTTATATTTCCCACGTTCGGTAAATAAACACTGGTCTATACCTGGTTAAAGTTATTATAATTACCTATAGCTATGTAATACATCTAAAGCATCCTGTTTGGTTAAGAATGCGCAGTACGTTCGATTCTACTACATACAAACGTATTTACGCTCTCATTTTAAAACGCCATGCTAGAATAACATGAAACTTTGCACACACAATGGGATCCGGCATATCTAGGTCGAAAATTAGTTTCTGTTGCTTGAAATTATAATGGAGAAAAAATACAACGATTATTAAGGTTTTCATACAAGCCGTAAGAAACTCAAAAAACCGCTGTACTTTATTTTCTTTTACAATTTCTAGCAACAGAAACTAATTTCCGACTTAGATATGCCGGATCCCATTGTATATACAAAGTTTCATGTTATTTTAACATGAAGTTTTAAAATTAGAGCATAAATACGTTTGTATGGAGAACCGAGCGTACTGCGCCCTCTTAACACGTGTAGCTAGACTGTAAGTGTTAATTTAAAGAATAAATAAATAAAATATTTATAAGCTTTATATGGAAGCTTTAACTATGCATATAAGTAAGGGCAGTTTGCACCAATCTAGGGTAACGGCACCAGTGTTGACACTTTAAGCTGACAAGCACCAGTAATGGACACTTTACTCCTAATTAAAATATCATACTGTTTTAAATTCATTGTTGTATAAAAAGTTAATAACCCTTTATTTGTTATCCCTTAATAAAGCAGAGGCGATTTAGCTCTCACATACGTTGTCTTAAAATTATTCACCAAAACGTTACTATTTTGTACGAGTAAGTACATATATTTCGTTTATTGTAAAGGCTTCTAGATTGGTGGTGCCTTTTAAAGGGTCAAATAAGAATTAATGTGCATAATTGGTCCTTGTACATACTTGTACGACCAAAATTCAATATGGCGCCGGCAGCTGTCATCCCATACAAACTTGTCAAAACTTTCCATACAATCATATTTTAAGGAGCACAGCTAACGATTACAGACGTTTTGGGGCAAATGTCAAATAAAGAAATTTTTTGTACGTAATAATATCAGACACTTGCAATCTTCATTCATAACAATAGGGGTGAGGAATATGTCAACTATAGGGAAGTAAAATGTCATATTTTGGGACAGTTACCTTATAATAACAAATATATTGCAGATGTTCGTTGATTAGAAACGTTCATTTGCATCGTTTATTGTTGCATATTTATCGTTTAATTTAATAATTTATTCCTATTTATAAATACAGTCCAAATAAGGAACGAAAACAATCTACATTTACATATCTAACGTACGGTCAACCAATTTGGTTTCTAGGCCACTTCGTACCTTGTCACAGTGAAGATCAATATAAAAGCTGCTAGAGATTTCATTTTAGTGTCACTGTGACAAGGTACGAAGTGGCCCAGGAATAATAATAATAGTACATGGCACTTTCAATCTTAAGTCTTAATGATAGAGAGGTGATTAATAGGTGTCATCTATTGGGCATTAAGGTGTCGAGCATTAGGTCATTTACCTTAACTGTCTTATGTATCCAAATTTTAGTGTTCACAAATGGCCACATGTTATATTTTTACAATTCTTATATACTATGGGCCTCATAAGAAGGCTCAAAGTCACCCAAAGAGCAATGGAGTGGGCTATTGCTGGGAGTATCTGGGAGTATCGCATCAGATATGAGACCACTCGCAGTAGAACATAAGTAACCGATATAATCCTCTGAATCGCTAAACTTAAGCGGCAGTGGGCGGGGCACATTGCACGTAAAACCGATGGCGGTTGGATACGGGTGGCGCAGGATCGGTCATTGTGACACTCTTTAGGCGAGGCCTATGTCCAGCAGTGGACGTCCTTCGGCTGATATGATGATGACGATGAAAGTACCAATCAGTTCAGACGGATAACTACAAAAAATAGAGCTTTATGTTCTAATGTTAAAATTGTAACGTAACTGGTGACCGAAGAGCTGGCGGTTTCCTCGCTCAACGTATCAGCATTGCGATACAGCGAGGAAATGCCGCCAGCATCCTCGGTACATTGCCTCAAGGGCCCGTTTTAGATTTAAGTTAGTTTTAATTTTCTTTATATTATTTTGGTTAAGTATTCTTGTATATATTTTCGTTGTACATAAATAATTGATTCTCATGTTAAAATGTTGTAAGTTTAAAAGTGACTTACTTTGATGAGTAGATTGAGCCCTGCAGGATAATCACGTAACTTTGATAAATCTAACTGTCATTTTAATATGGAAAATGTCATTCAGATCTATCTACCTCACGCACGCTTGAAAACATTGCGTAATTAATTCAGAGATCGGACAAATTTGCGTCATTGCTCGCAATAATGTGGACATGACTCAAAAAATAAATCAATTAATTCTTTTTACAAAATTAAATTTGAATTTCTGGAGATCATAGTTTATACGTGATTTTAATTTTATTATTAATAATAATCATAGCAGGATATTTACCATGTAGTAGTTGTTGGGTATTATTTCTAGTGTAAATTATCGTTTCAGTTTAAAATTTACTTCTTTATTATATAAAAATATTTACGAAAACGATAACCACTTTAAATTATATTTTTTTATCTCCGGAAATTCAAATTGTATTTCAAAAAATAATGAATTGATTAACATTTAGATTAATTTTGTCATGTTCACATTATTGCGAGCAATGACGCAAAGTCCGATCTCTGGTAATTATATACCCCGCTGGAAATATCGGTAACTAATTTGTTAGCACCTCGAATTCACACAGTTACAAAGAAATCATAAAAAAAAAACAAACGATTACATTCCCGTACCTGATTTATTTGCAAACTAATCTAACAAACTTGACATCTGACCCAGATTTAACCCGTAAAGCAAATCGCTACTTTTGTTCAACCCCTTTCTACCTGCAAAGAATGGTTGCTTTAAGATGTCACCCTAGCCTACATTGTCGGCCTTGGGAGCTATTATAATAACAATTGTTGATAATTTATTCAAATTCGAGTACAATGTAAACCGTAATTTAATAATTTATGCTGTAACTGTAACATTATGCGGTGACTAAGTTTGTTATTATTAACGAGTTAGTTCTTTCTTTGTATCAATTTCGACGGTTGGGAAATTATTGAATACTGATTCCTTCCCACAACTTGTACACGTGAAACTATTTTTACAAAAAAAAAATATTTCTTCTAAAGCTTAAAATATCCCAAGTAGCCATCAGAATATCAAAAGAATTAGTTGAGTAGTATAATGGAATAAAATAAACAGTAAATTAAAAATTTAAATCCATAAAAACATTTCTTACAACTACTAGGTATAAGGGTGAATTGCAATAAATTTGTACTATATTTAAGTGCTTTAGTTAAGAAAACTTAATTGTTTCCTTTGTGTTGCGAAAGATAGTCATACAAACTATATGGGTAATTTTCGTAACACAAAGGAATCAATTAAGTTTTCTTAACTAAAGCTCTTAACTATGTACAATTTTTTAGCAATTCACCCATAAGGTAAATGCCCCAATATTCGACACTGGCCTAGTACTTAACTCATAATAACAGGTGTCGACTATTTGTAATGCATGTGTCAAGTATCGGAGCGTTTAGCTTTGTAAACATTACATAAACCGAACTTAACACAACATTCTTCATTTATATGTAGGTACGTATGTGTAAACCTGCAACAAAAAATAAAAATTAGGGAATATACAATGTCATTGAAAAAAAAGTACATATTGTCACTGTGATTAAGAATGTTAATCTCCAATTACTAGGTCTTAAATACACGCTTGTGAAAATATCTCCCTCTTAGTATCTTAGCGTTTATAATCCCGATTGCATCCTCAGCTACCGCTTTGTAATGTATGTGTGTGCTTTTATCACAAAAGACATGTTCGTAATTACATATTTTGTACACTTGCTCTCATTTTCTCTACTAATTAACACTCCAAACACAATACACTGTTTAGATCACATCTTTTAAAAACTACCTATATCGAAAATTCTTACACTTCTCACCTAGTTCAATATTCATGTGAGAGTTTCCTAAACAGATTTACTATGGAAATACTACCAAAATGGCGCGTGGCGAGCGTCCAAAGCGTGGCCGCCATCTTTGCTCTGCGCAAACTGATGCGCAGTGGACCGAAAACTCGTACCCCTTTTGGACACTATTGTTACTTCGTGAATTCACCCACGCGATATTCTGAATTCAAACTCTCTACACCGCAAAATACAGTCTAATAACATGTGTCTTAAGTTGATTTTCGTTTGATCGTGAAAAGTACAATTTTATTCAAAAACGGAATGCTGTGAAGAAAAGCGGCGGTTACACGATGTTATAAATTGCACTCTACATTATTAAGATAGGGTTGTTTTTCATTTGCAGGATAAACTGTTATTCTGTCACCGATTTTTCTAAATGAAACCGTTGTAGTATAGACGTAGAATTGAGTTTTCATTGTGGCATAAAAGCAAAGAAATTGTGCATGTGTGTAGATATTTCGTGTACGTACACGAGGAAACCTTGTTATGGTCGCGCTAGTGTTGGTATTTGGTAAAGAAAGGGTAACGTTAGGATCTCTATGCTGAATTTTTACCTATGAATGTGACTTTCATTCGAATAAGCATACATTTGCGAGAATGTGTGCGTGTATTTTAATAATATTCATTTTTCCATGTCACTGGATGTCGGTATTCTGAGAATTTCGAAGCGTAAGTCAATTTAATGTTGTTTGAAAATGTGGAATATTACAATAAGTGGCTTCATTGTCAGTACTAAGATATTGTTTCGGCTTCCAATTTCAATATCAATGTTAATATATATTATTAGACCGTCATATATTTGCGGCATTTGCCGTGGAGACACTGGGACCGTGGAGCGCGGATGCCCACCGACTTTTTGGGCTACTATCCCGAAGGCTGGCCGAGGTGTCAGGAGACCGTAGGGCTGGCTCGTTCCTTGGCCAGCGGATCAGCATAGCTATCTAAAGGGGGGACTCTGCCAGCCTTATGGGAACCCTTCCACAGGACTCCGATTTTGGAGACCTTTTTTTTAATTAGTTTTAGTTGTTTTGTTGTATATATGTAAGTATCCTGTATTATTACATGGATTCGAATCCAAGACCACTAGCTTCGTAGGCAGTACTACCAAGTACCTACTCCTAACTAAAACGGTCTTCGTCCATTTTCATAATTAAAAAAAATAGATATGTTCGGAGGGGTGATTTTACGTAACATTTTCAACGTATTAAAAAATAAGTATGTAAAATTATCCTCACTAAATAAACCTTACGTGTGTTTGACAAGTTACGTAATTAACCAGCAGTGGTAAATACAGTAAGTACACTATGTGAATCCGTTGTAGGTACTTCGTTCGCACAATTGTATAAAGTAGTGTATCCGTGGGGTCATAAATAAAAACAAATGGGAACTCCAAGAGTGCGTAATTGATGAAGGCACGTCAGCGGCAAAACTGTGCGCATTTATAGTGCCCTGAAATTCAACGGCTGAGTTCCGTGCGTAGTGAGGGGACCAACACAGGAAAAAGTATCGATAACAAATATTCTGGGCCAATTAAATAATGAAATTAACCGTAATTTTGAGGAAATCGTGGCAATAGGCGTGGTTGTGGAATGAGCTCCCTACCGAGGATTTCCCGAGGGACTACAGTATGGGGTTCTTCAAGAAAGGAGTGTATAAATATTTAAAATGTCGGCAACGCGCATGTGACACCCCAGGAGCTGCAGGCGTCCATAGGCTGCGGTGATCGCTTACCATCAGGCGGGCCGTACGCTCGTTGCCACCGACCGACGTGGTATAAAAAATAACACAATATAATATTTTAAAAAGGTAACCTAATTGTTAGACATATAAATACAGTGCCCTTGATAGTCAACGGCTGAGTTACGGTAGTACGAGGGCTGTTCCGAAAGTTTTTAGCTGCTCTCACTCTATTCATGCGATATATTTTTTATTTATACCATTATGTGGATAATTTTAATAGTTATGAGCTGGGATAAAATCGTTAGTAAGCAGCAAGTATTTTTTTCACAACATTTTTTTTACTAAAATGCCTTTTGTATCGGCTTTTAAAAATTTGCGAAAATAGTACCATTTTTGATACCTAAAAACAGTTTTGACATCGAAATCCCTAACAACTGTGGTGAAAAATGCCCGGGATGACTTCCTAACTTAGTTTTGCTGATTATAATGTAAAATCACTAAATGATTTTATTTAATTTAAGTTTTTTTGTGATGATGACCAGTCCCTAGTCTCGCGACCTAGACTAATATTCGACACACCTGCTCATTGTCGCTGATTTTCATGCAATCGAAACAGATTACGTGGGTAGAGACAGGGAAGATTCATAGTTTGTGGTGTATAAAATTCCGTTTAGTTGTGGTGACATATTAATTAATATTGGTCCGCAACACAAAATTGGTATTGTGACCCGTTCAACGCATATTCGATATGGCTGTTGACACGTCGTACTTAAAACACAATAAAAAAAACCCAAGCGACTTTCATCAACAGTTTCCCCCAACACATATGTATCGAAATTACCCGCATAATGGTATCATTAAAACATATATCGAATGAATAGAGTGAGAGCAGCTAAACACTTTCGGAACAGCCCTCGTACGTACGGAGTACGGGGGATTTTTATCTGAGCTTGGTCTTTTGAGAATAAAGTATCGGTAAAATAATCAGGGACAGTTAATTGATTAAATTAGGCGTAATTCCTGACAAGTCGATGACGGCGATCCTAAGTAATAAGGGGTTTGTTCTACTTTGAGTTCTGGTATGACTCGCTAGGCAAAACTTGCTCTTGAATACTTTATTAAGTACAGTCAACCAATTTTATTTCTGGACTACTTCGTACCTTGTCACAGTGACAATTTCATATTGATTTTCACTGTGACAGGGTACGAAATGGCCCAGAAATCAAATTGGTTTACCGTACACAGTACATGGAGTTGGTTAGACTTGAAGTAAATTATTGTTGGATATTCAAAGACAGTGCCCTGGAAAACAATAACTGTTTGTCGACTGAATTTTCAAGTGCCACAATGACAAAGAGAGAGATACACAAACCCTCTTCATTTCCAGTAGGTCCTCGGCTTACTATTACGCAGTTTATACCCACGTGGTACACAATTTTCACTCACAATATTTGTGTATCAAATTTTTTATAGAAACAAATCTTGCATTATATTTTTCATCTTGGCAGATAAAATAACACAGACTTAATAAAACAGTATAACGGAAATAACTTGCTTTTATGAACCTAGATGTACCAAAAATATTTGAGGTAACATTCTATCGCACATGATTTATTTTGGCTAAGTTTTCTCTCCGTATCTCTTTTTTCCTGAAATCGTATATTTTTCACTATTGTTATCAAAAAAACCTAAACTAACCTAATGGGCTCTGTTCCATGTTTTTAAGTCATGAAAGGTAGTATCATCATTTGGAAAATTAAACTTGTTCGAAAAATAATTAATCGAATAATATGCGGAAAAATGTTCGTCCATAGGAAGTGCGGGTGGCACTTAATGTCTTTCAGGTCGATGTTTTTTGTTTTCAGCCATTAGACGGTTAAGAATTTAATCAGATGTATGCTTAAGCGACCGTAAGGTATTTAAACTAATGTATGTTTTCTTTCAACTACTGTAGTGACATGCGCTTCAATTAAAACTATATTTCAATTGAAAAAAACTACCGCTACAATTAACCGAGCCAATTAGAATATTATACGCATTTCTCGCATTGCTTCACGCGTAATGCGCTTGCGCAATTATCATGTCAGCTCATTATCATGATAAAGGAGCGCGATGCATATTTAAAAATAAACTTAAGTCGCCATTTTAAACCGTATTGCGACGAGATAAGGTTTTATGGTCACTTAATAGTCTTCGTATGAAAATATATTATGCGTTATCATCTTTGTATGTAAGGCCTTGTTACTGCAGTACAATATAGTCAATCTTATAGTTTTGACGTGATTTATGAAATGTTTCTATTAAATTATAGAGAACGAGATAGTTTATTGCTACAAGGGATTTTCTAGGTTTTACGGAAGCTTAGATCTAATTAAAATGGTAAATAATAAAGCATAGTGCTGGCTATGCTGGCTTGGTATGTTAATTGGAAATTTAATTGAATAAATTTATTCAAGTAAGAGTTTATTACAAGCTATTTATAGTACTTATATTATTTGACATTTACTTGAATAGCTTTATTAACAATTCAGTACATATGACTGTTTGTGTTTCAAATAAGCGCTAAATTTCTATATTTCTTAAAATAGTAACAGTAGTGGTTTATTTAATAGTTTATAACTGCCCTTGTTAAATATACTTAAAAGCAAAGGCCAGGTTCCTTAGATTGCAGCCCGGATAATACTAAAACGATGAAGACAAATATCGTCGAAAAAAACTCTCGAAAATATCGATAGACAAAAATGAACATGTCCCACCCCTAGCGCGAAAACAACACATTTGTTCAAGTCGAGAGTCGATTCCACTCTTTCTGGCGATGCCCAAAGCTAGCACTGTGTTAAATCGAAGAACAAATTACTTTCCTTGGCAATCGCGGCTTTATCGGCCGTAAGGGTAATTTCTGACGAGAATTTCCCCTTACGTAACGACTGTATTTTATTTCTGGCAACCCTAAACTATAGGGCTTTCATTAGTAAGGTTTATGTAAAAAAGGTAGTTTCATGTTTGTAGAAACGTGTAAAATTTTCGAATATGCAGTTAGCCTATAAAAAAAAGAACAAGCCTCCTCAAATCTACGTAGTTGGGACTAGGTCCATAATGTGTAAGATTGTCCCGCAATCTTTTGTAATTTAACATTTAAATAAATACCCCGACCGGGATTCAAACCAATGACCACCAGCTTCGTGGGCGGGGTCATTACCAACTAGGCTAAAGTGGTCGCCTATTTAGTCAGTTACCAAACTTAGTACTATGGTACGAAAAACTAAAAAATCAAAAATCTCTACGAATCAAACATACGTTAACTGCCCTCACAGAACAGTCCTATTCATCAAAATACCTACCACCACCGTCCAGACATCAAAGTGGATTTATTTCTTTCCAATTCCTTTGGCAACTACGCCCGATAGTGAATGGTACCAAGATGGCGGGTTAACCCCACGCGTGCTTGTTATCCAGTCGTTCTCGCATATTTCGTTCTGGCACGGCCGAGAAGAAAAAGGTAGAGGACATTAGGTTTTTTCTCAAAAATGCTGGCAGGAAAAGTGGATCTTACTTTTTCTATATAAGGTGAAGTAGTTATATGTATGATCTGATCAGATAATGATAAAAAAATAAATATTAACATTGAGGGTTCGCTACACGCACCTGAAATATTACATAAATTCAAGTAGTAACTTTTGTAAAAGGTAAAATGGGCAAATAAGAGTCATTGCCATTCGTCAAATACTGCACAACCAATTAATATTTACATATTGTATAAATTATTCTATACCGCTAACCGGTTGATTGTGACGCCATCTATCCTATTATCCAACAGCTTCTGTACATGGCATTATTTTCTACAATAAATTATTTCTGATTTCTGTAGCCTTTTCCCTCATTCTTGAGAAACACGCTATATTAACCTAGGCTGGATTGGCAATTGCGGGCTTTGTATATTAATTAAACGGACTCGCAAGCTGGTTGGTGGTAGTAAATTCATTATGATTTCCTGACGCAGTCAATCTACTTGTTACGTAAAACAGTAAATAAACTACTGAACCATGAGCTACTGTCCATCAGAAGAGACTATGTTTGATGGTCGCCTGTAATAAAAAAAAGCTGTAGGCGTTTTCACGGAAAACTGTGAGTACCTTTTACTTTTTTTCTCAGAATTTGGAAACGTTTGGATTTTCTTACTCCGAACCATAAGGTTTCGATTCTGACATAGAAAAAAGACATAAATTCGATTTTCTATGAACCATACCACCATACAAATATGGAAAAATAAGTTGTACAATACACAAATCTAAGCAGAAAAAAAACAAAAATGTCCGAATTTTGAGACAAATGTAGCCCACGATTTTAAGTGGAAAATATGGGGTCTCCAGTTGCGAGACCAGGTATCTTACAGGAAAGCGTAATACACCCTAGATCGTCGCTTATCATCAGACGACATGGCAGTCAAACACCTATTTCCAATAAAAATAAAATAAAAAAGTCATTGTACAATTTTTCAACTACGAACTTTTGCGTCACGCCCGCGCCTCCCTGGCTCAGGAGGGTTGCTTGTTAGACGACAATATGGGGACGTATGTGAAGAAAATATTATTTACTGTGTGCCGTATTGGAGTTTGAATTACAGCTCATTTGGGCAGGTGGAGTGGCCGTTCGATTCGGACTTTTAAAACATTTTTGAATAGATTTGCCGAATGGAGGTTAGCAAAAAAATTATGCGGTGTGTTTCCATTTGAGAACGTCATTTGCAATAACAATAGGCTTAAGTCGTAGTGGATGGGTTCATTATAAATAAGAACTTGTTAAACACCTTTATTCTTTTAAAATTTTTGTGGCTCCTATGAGTGTTTCAAGTGGTAACCCGCCAGATAATTTTGAGTATATTACATATTTTTACCTTTTTAACCGACTCGACTGCGTTAAAAAATGGATTTTCTATGAAATTGGCTTGAAAAAAAATCACGTATGGTGAGATATGTTTGTAACAATTATGCAACAGGGCTTCAGCAAACAGGGATAGACTTTCCTTAGTAGGTATGGATAATCTTTTAATTGATTTGATATAGCAATATAACATCTAATATTTCTTAGGATTGTTTAATAGGTGCCATTTTAGAAAAAATATAACATGTAGTTCCTTTAATATTATTAAAAATATTATTAAGGAAACATTAACAATCCTCCTGTATCTTGTCCCTGGTTTTGACTCTTCTAAGAAAAATAGTCCAAACTCTAAGAATTTTATAAAAACCCTGAAATCGAATATCGTGCTGCTCACACGTGTTATATATTCAGAAATAAAAGCACGTCTACCCCTGATATGAGGAAGGTAAACCAGAAGGGTGCCACCCCCGCACTGTATGACAAGTGCCAAAAATTCACTATACTTACGTATATGATGCGATGCTATTGTATTTTTGGCATTAACTATTATATTTTGTATACTGATATAGTTTGTTTTATTTAAGATGGCAAAAAGTAAACCAATCATTATCAACATCTATTATTTGACTGTTGTCTTCAAGTAGGGTTGTCAAAAAATCAACGCAGGTGTGTATTGTTCAAATATGTTTAAGTACTATCCAGTACACGTGCCGCACTTCGGTCAGTTTTATGACGTCTCTTCATTATCTTTTCCTTTCATATTTAGGCAGCAAAAGGTGTTGTAAAATCTTGCTTCAAGTGCTTTTCGTCATCTTAAATAAAATAAACTATAGTATCTATAAAATAAAACCAGCCGGTGAAAGATCAGCTAAATTACAAGAAAATTTAAATAGTTAAGTTTTTGATTAGGAAGTTTAAAAAGAAATGTGAAAGTACGATTATCTCGATAACCACAGGACTTTTATTATACATGGAAGTCCATTTTCTGGACCGGCCTAATGTGCCGTCCTGTCGGTGGTTTGAAGCTTGCATACATAAAGTAAGCACCAGTTGAAAACGAAGAAAATGTAATCAAACAATGTATTGAATTTGACATAATAAATGTCATCGTTTTCAACTGGTGCTTACTTTAGATACTCTGCTTGGGTATTATTTGCAGGTCACCCTGTACTTACTTATATTTGATTGATGTTATTGTTTTTATTGTTCGAAGATCTTAACGTAATAGATGTATTCTTTGTCCATAATATTAAGTGTTGTATCGCTTTCCCGACGGAAAATACACAATTGGGTTTATTTGCCTCTCGAAATTGGGTTTTTGAGTTTCTGGTCATATAATATACGTACGTGTACATATAATATTAGTATTCTCAAAAGGGGTGGACAGAGCACATGAAAAATTTCAGTGGCACTATTAGCTTGTAGGTTTAAGGATGGATTGCCATTTCTCTGCATAGAAAAAGCATCTCAGTTATATATACTTCATCGTTCTCACTGACGTATAATATCACATCTTCAAAATCCCACAATTAAACGCCATAAACTAATTTGCATCCTGTTTAAAGTCAATCAACTCCAACGACTTAATCATCCTTTCAACAAACCCTCGTTTAATTACCAAACACACCCCCCAAATGAACGGTAAACGCATAACGACAACGAATTGAGTAAAATCCACCCCAAGAAACAGTTAACCTACTAACCGACTGCTAATATAATACCTACACCAATTTAACCTTGACAACCCTAGTTAGTATGCACAGGCTTTCTTTTAAAATCTGATGTATTAATTTGCAAACTTTCCCGTCAAACAAACATCGCCCTTGCACCTTCTGTTTAAGGTTTTAATTCTTATGCACAACTGTTGAGTACAACGTTTCGTTTTCAAAAATGGAAAATTGCAAGATAATATTACTTCTTGACAGCATTTAATGAAAATAAAACTTAATGCGGTCAAATTAAAGATCAAAATGCAATTTAAGGGTGTGGGTTGTTGTGGCGGTTTGAATATGGAACGGTTATTTAGCACGTGCTTCTCGTGACGACGTTCGCAATTTGTGTATAAATTAGAACACTTATCTCGTCGTGGTCTTGTGTTTCCTCTCGCTCAGGCATATTCTGGGCGTATAACGATGTCTCTTTCGCGCTCAATGTCAGGGAGCGTGTAGGGGTGTACCTATGCCGCATCAGCGTTTCACTTTATCGATATTTCACGATAGCTAGAAATTTTAGAAGGGTGGGCGAAGGCGGGTTATGAATAGTGTAGTGATATATGTATGCAATTTATGGAATTGACTCGCTCCATGCAAATTTATCACATATCAATAAGAATAAGTACAATACGGTTTCAAGGGTTTGATATGGAAGTAAGTCTGACGTGGAATAACATTGGAATACTTTGAATGTTCAATGTTTTGTTCGCGTCCTGTTTAACGGTTTTAATTTTGAAATTCGAACGTCGATAGTCGATGTTCTCGCGCGTCCCGGTTCTCATATTTAATTTAGTCGCGGAAGCAACAGGTTATTAGCACCGGAGCTTTCCCGCCTAACTTCCCGGGCGTTCACTTTTTAAATTCCTCTCTTTCCCTTTCTAATTGGATTGCCTTCTCTGTTGCCCGTGAATGAAACTTGTTGCGTCGAATCATTTCGCATTTAAGAAGTGTTCCAAATTTAAAAGTGGCTGCAACGTTAATTTAGTCGCTCACACGATGTGTCACTTTGATCTTTATCGTATTACCGTTTACCCGTGAAGTTTACTTCAGCGTACACATTTTCACATGAACGCTTCAGTTTTAGGCGTAAAAATTAACACGTTATAAACTTTCCACATATTAACTCTATTGAACCCTTCGTGATACACCTAAAAACAGCACCCGAAATGTTTTCTCTCATAACAAATAACAGACAAAGGAAAGAAGTCCTTCAAAAGACTCGAAACAATTTCATTTTGTGACAAATTGCGAGATATTCTTATACAGATATCAAAATTCACATTTTTACCACACGCCGCTACGTATAAAATAACGCTCCACAATCATACATGAAACGAAGCCCACACCATATCTTGCTCTCGAACACACGAATCTACATACATAAATATATTTCTACTCACCACCCAATACATTTTATCTATGTTACCGTTGCCTTACTAGAATGATAAACTTTTTGAAAAGACGCAACGGAAAAGATTCGTTTTCGAAATTTGAATCGTATTCCGTTTGTTAACGGTTTGAATTTGGAATGATTCGGCGGCAACGGTTGGTCGTAAAGCGGGGTTGACGCGCGATCGAGTCTCACGAGGTATTCTCAAGGGGTGAGCGTAGTTCTTGCGCTTAGATATAAAGAAAGGTAGATACTTATGAAATTCGAAGGAAAAACCACCCTTCCCTATACTTACCCAGCGCAGTCGATTCGGTTTTCGCTGAGAAAATTGTAGCGGAGTTTGAGCGGGACATTCGCTTGCCGTCAGCCGCATAGAGACGACGATTTTTCTCGAATTTCCTTCGGGACGCGTCGGTTTCCAAATTTGAATTTGCAATTTGATTTTTTTCTTTTCTATTATGCCAGTGCGTTGGGGAAGAAGACTATAGATATTTTTCTTTTTTGTGTGTTAAAATAAAAGTAAATTCGCGTCGCGTAAAATGTAACTTGAAAACTTTACTACGAGGCGTCGTAAAGGTAAGATTTATTGTAAGAATAAAGAAGTTGACGTTTTTGATAGGGTTTCTGATACTAAAGTACTTTGTCGTTTTTAGGAGCTTATCATCAAGTTTTTAATCGTATAAAATTTGTTTCAGTTAAGTATGTAGTCGAAATTTAAGTTGAAGCACAACTTATTTTTTACAGTTTCATTAACTTCTTTGCGTAAGTTTGTTACTAGAAACTGACATACTATAATTTAAAAATATTTCGTAGACACTTTTGCAGCGCTAAAGAAATATTATAAACATTTTAGATATATGATAGCATTTAAAAATAATTATTAGATATCAATATGATAGTAATCCGATTTGACTCGAATTATTATTTAATAACTGTTTTTTTTATTCAACTGGAACTTTAAATAGAACATTTAGGTATAGAAACTCTTTTAACTATATCAGCAAAATAAATTCGCTGTAACAAACTATAATCTAGATCTAGTTATCTATCTGAATTTAATGATAATTATTATAATCAATTCGTAAAAACTTCACGAGCATTTATTATAAAGGACAGTTTACCACCGGCGGCGAACAAAGGGTCGTAACTCACAATTTGCAACAATTATGCACCGAGTAATCGCGGACTCAACAGTCTGACATGTCCATGAAGGTGTCTTGTCAGTGACTCAGAACTGTGTCATATCGGTATGCCTGGCATTACTTACCTACCGCTTTAATAGATACAAATATTTTAATTTGTAATGCTATTGTAATGTTATTTCATAGTAATTCACATGGAATGAGTAAGTAAACTGATTTAATCTAGACATATTTTTAATGAAATTACTTAGTATATGTATACTTGTTTATATGAAAAACCGTAGCCATAATATTTTATTGTAATTGACATTGAATGATTACAATACTGTCTTTGTTTACCCTGATCATTCATCAAATTAAATATAATTAATCCGCATATACCCATTTGAAACAGTAGTATTACGTATAAAGATGATAATAAGGTAATAAATACCGTTCAATAGGAGGATTATGTCTTAAGGTTTACGATTATGATTCAATCATTTAAATAGTTTTAATGTATAATGCATGCCTATCTATCTATTCTATTATGTGGCACTTTCTTCTTTTAATTATGTTTTATATTTTTAATGTCTTTGTTTTTATGTGTATCGTTTACTGTTTGTACTTATATATTTGTGTGATGTGCTACGAATAAATGATTTCTATTTCTATTTATTTCTATCCGCTTTGAAGGGAATTTTCCAATAGGAATTTATTCTCTTATAATAATATAGTTTCCAATACGATTAAAAGTTTACTTTAATAAGTTCTTGGATTAAGTTACTTCTACAATAAGGGCCAATAATATATCATCTTCATAAATCTGTCCGAATAATCATGAAATTAATCTCATACATATATCGTCATTCAGATTTTAACACTTATCTTAATTCTTCACACCAACTAATATTACATTAATATTTATTTAGGAAGAATTAAAAAAGTAAGTTAAACCCAATATGTAAGGTGATAAAAATTACTGTACAACAACCTAGAGTATTCTAATCGGTTTTTATTTAAAAAAAAATGTTTATGTGGCTTATATCTTTTTAGTGTTCCGTACTTCAAAAGGAAAAAACGGAACGTTTATAGGATCACTTGATTGTCTTTATAGGATCACTTGGTTGTCCGTTCATCTGTCTGTCTCACAAAGAATCTTTAGCACGGGAACGCGTGGAGGTATCGAGTTGAAATTAAAACCATATACTCAAATCTACAGTTTCTTTAAGCTGTCATAAAATCAAACTTTATAGGATCACTTGGTTGTCCGTCCGTCTGTCTGTCTGTCAAAGAATCTTTATCTCGGGAACGCGTGGAGGTATCGAGTTGAGATCAAAACCATATACTCAAGTCTACAGTTTCTTTAAGCTGTCAAAAAATCAAACTTCTAAATTAACGTGATAAAAAGATACAGCTCTTTTCCCGCCAAAAACGTATAATACGACACTCTCAAGTTGCTCAAGGGAATCAAAATTTCTAGGGTACTTTCCGTTCACCAGTACTATGAAATTTGGCAAGTAATATCGACTTATACTATTAGTAGAGGGAAAAGTCTGAAAACTATACATTTGTAATTAAATCTTATAAATATAGTCTTTATTTTAAGTACGTAATATGTACTAACAAATTTGCAAGGAACTTTCGGTGGGCGAGTCCGACTCGCACTTGTCCGGTTTTTTTTTAGAAACCGAGACTCTCGATTGATTCTGTTGTGTTCAACTGGTTAAAGTTTTTTCTATCTGAATTAGTTTTTTACCTACAAAGCGAAAACTAACAACCGACACCTGACGTTAATACAAATTTAGCTTACATCAATACAAATTTAGCTCATAACATCGCAAAAAATCATTCAAATTTCATTGGCAACATCAGACTTTATAAGTAAACGCTCCAAAAACGCCTAAACCTAATTTAATACCCATCACTCAACGTCTCCGAAGTGTTCCGTAAAATGCATCTAACTTTACCACACAATATCGAATCTCCATACATTACGATTGATATGGGGTGAATGACATATAATTTATATAAGTTATAGGTATAGACAGGATAGTTTATCGTGCCACCCTCTACCTTACCCTCCGACCCACACATGTACATTATGTATACGTAGGGCTGAGGACAAAATCGATAGCCCTATCCTTTGTAAACCTTGGGCTTGGTAGAATTTTTGAACTGTCAATTTTTTGCCGTTTTGTGAGTTACGCGGTTTTCGTAAAAAGTGTTAGGTTTTGAGAACTTTTTGGACGCCAGGCGATTTTTGACGCTTAGGTCCATTCAGAGTATTGTACATTAAGAAGGAAATGAGGAATATCTTGCATGTGTAATGTGTTAGAAATATATTTAAACGTAAATTATTATTTTATTTATGTACAAGGCGCCAACAGGTAATTTATAAAGTAGCTTGTGAATTTGTGGAAAGATCAAAATTTTAAGTTTACGTGTAAATACGAACATTAAAGCCGCAATAAACGTACATTTTGACACTCAAGGGAATTAAAATAATATACTCAAGGTACTTTTCCGTTGATCTAGAACTATGAAGAATGGCAAGCAATATCCTCTTATATTACATGAACAAGGAAAAATCTGAAAACTATACATTAGTAATATAATCATAAAAAATATAGTTTTTAACTTTCTCCACTTGAAGAACGTATATATTTATTTATAATACATATTTTTCCATCTGTTATCTTGCATCCTGGCGAGGTGTGCTGCCCGTTTTTTAGTTTCTTCGCATACCTATGTGAGTGCATCTATAAAATTTGTTTTATAAACCTACAAATTTGTACAGAACCCTCGGTGGGCGAGTCCGACTCGCACTTGTCCGGTTTTTACAATTGATATATACTAAATGATTAAAATGGCGATTTTAGCTTAGCTTCTAATACTTATTGCTAGTGATCTGTTTAGATAACTCTTACAAGACATTAAACTATTTTTTATGGCGGCAGTATATAAAACTCTATTAAGATAAATGATCTTGGAATTAGTTCACGTCAATATAAAACGCCTTATTCGATTATTTCTAGAAAAACGAGCTTTGTCATCATAATATTAAACCAGTATTCATAATAAATAAAACTGGAACTGTGGATCTCTCTACCGCTTGACATAAGACGGGCAAAATCTATTGATATTTCATATTCTTTCATATTCATTTATTCATTGCACCATGTTGTATACATAAGGTCTTATATAGGTTAATTATAATCCAAGACATGAACCCTGTCAGGGCACAGCAATGTTATTCTTACAGCTAACATGCAATAATAATCGTATCAAACTTGTACAAGAAAATACTAGGTTCCGAGACAATTAATTTAGGCTTAAACAGTACAAGTATTTTAATCAGTTTAATTATATGTATAATAGTATTTTGTAATATTTTATAATATACCTACTTACACTTTATTGTGATACTTCGATGGTTTACTATTCATATAGCGACACTATGTTAGGAACTCGTACCCGTATGTATATAACTTACGAGTAAACTAACCGTATCAGTAGGTACTTAGCTTCGAATTTAATATATAGTTATGCTAGACACGTTCCTTCAGCGATCTATCTTTCAAAAATTCATCTACGGAGTAGTAAGCTTTTTCCAGCAATAGATTTTTCAGGCTATGTTTAAATTTATTATAATTTTGTTCCTTAATCCAATCGGGAATCTTATTTGTTATAACGATACATCGAAAATAAGGGCCTTTTCTGCACATAGTCATCCTCGTATTCGGTATGACTAATTGATTTCCAAACCTACTATTTATTTTACCGGCCTCTTTGTTTGTTTTGAATAAATTTGAATGTTTTCTCACAAAAAGTGCCGACTCGAATATGTATATACAGGGTAATGTAAGTAATTTGTGTTTTATAAAATGCGGGCGGCAGGTATTTGGTACCTGTGTGTTCGTTAGGACTCGGACACATTTCTTTTGCATTACGAACAAATCCTGGGCATTTGTGCTAGCACCCCACATGACCACACCATAGCGGAGCCACGCATAAGCATATGCATAATATGCTGTTAGTGCTGTTTCTAAATTTGTATTTCTTTTTAAGATATTTAGCGCATAAACAAATCTCGACATTTTAGTTTTTATTTCCTGAATATGACTTTTCCAATTTATGCCTGTATCTAATTTTAGTCCTAACAACTTACATTCGTTAACTTCCTCAATAATTTGCCCGTCTAATTCTAATTTTATTTCCAGAGGTTTTTTCTGGATGGGTTTGAATTGGATAACTTTTGTTTTTTTGAAATTTATGAGTAGATTGTGTTCAGTAAGCCATTCCGTGACGTTTTTAAGCGTTTGTCTTAATCGTTCGTTGCATTCTGTACTACTTTTACAGCTCAGCATTAGCGACACGTCGTCTGCAAACATTACAGATGTTGTGTCCATTGTTTTCGGCAGGTCATTTATGTACGAAATAAATAACAGACAAGATATTACGGAACCTTGAGGAATTGAGCAAGTAATTAGACGCTTTTGTGAGGTTATTACTTTGACTTCATTAGACGTTGTATCATAGTAGTCAATCTGTACAAATTGGTATCGGTTATTCAGATATGACTTTAACCACTGGTAAGCCGCACCTCTGATTCCCATTGCGTATAATTTATTTAATAAGATTGAATGTGATATCCTTTCATATGCCTTGGACATGTCCAATAGTAGCCCAACAGCATATTGTTTTTTATCTATTATGTCCAAAGCAGATTGTGTATACTTATATACTGCGAGCTGCGTGGAGCGTTCCTTTCTGAACCCAAATTGATTATCATCCAGCAGCTTATATTTTTCCAAGAAATAATATATGCGATTTGACATTGTTTTCTCATATATTTTAGAAAAAAATATTTTCAAAACCCTACTTAAAAAACATTATTTGTCTCTCCCTTAATATCAACTACCTATAAAGTTCGGCTGACTATATAAAAATGTATATATATTTTCTTTTTCTTATTTGTTATGTAATATTATTATATATATGTAAGATTGTGTATGTATGTTTATATATAAAAGTATAGAAGTATGAATTTTACAAATTAATTTATATGATTCATATAAATCTCTGCACCACCTACTGCATATATTACTTTTCTCTTTTCCCGCTACCCAAAGGTTGTCTGGAAGAGATCGCTCGTTAGCGATAAGACCGCCTGTTGTCTACCTCTACCTACTTACATGTTGCTGTTTTTTTTTCTGTTTGTAACTAATTCATTTGTGTGAGGTGTGCAATAAAGAGGATTTGTATTGTATTGTAAATATAATGAAACGGGTCACTATCATATTTAAGGTCGAATATCGCTCGACATGTTTCAGACCGATTCGCGGTCCTTAATTAGTATTCATAAGTTCATACACAAGATTAAAATCTGGACAAGTTGCTGATCGCAATGTAATTTTACACCGTAATTAGTGATAAAGTCATAAATTTCGATCATTTTTACGATAATCATTCGCTTGGGAAGATTGAAGGTATAATTATGGAGCTACTGGTTTCAAGCCTGTTTCAATATGGGTCAACAAGACCTGCATATGAGACTTTTACGGACATGCTACGCTGACATAAAACGTGACTTTTATGGTCATGCTATGAAGACATACATAAAATTTTTACGGTCGATATTCTAACTGTGTAAGCATAAATAAATCTCTGTTTAATTAGTCAAAAATTATACGGCTAAAGTCAGGTAGATGTTAAACGAGGCTAAAAAAAGAATAACCTTTTTTCCAAAACCAATCAACCATTTTTCCTTTTTAGGGTCCGTAGTCAACTAGGAACCCTTATAGTTTCGCCATGTCTGTCCGTCCGTCTGTCCGTCCGTCTGTCCGTCCGTCCGCGGATAATCTCAGTGACCGTTAGCACTAGAAAGCTGAAATTTGGTACTAATATGTATATCAATTACGCCGACAAAGTGGTAAAATAAAAAGTGGAAAAAAATATTTTATTAGGGTACCTCCCCTATATGTAAAGTGGGGAGTGATTTTTTTTTTCATTTTAACCCTAACGTGTGATATATTGTTAGATAGGTATTTAAAAATAAATAGGGGTTTACTAAAATCATTTTTTGATAATGTTCATATTTTCGGAAATAATCGCTCCAGAAGTAAAAAAAAAATGTGTCCCCCCCCCCTCTAACTTTTAAACCATAAGTTTTAAAAATATGAAAAAAATCTCAAAAGTAGAACTTTATAAAAACTTTGTAGGAAAATTATTTTGAACTTGATAGGTTGAATAGTTTTTGAAAAAATTACAAAAATAATTTCTGAACTAAGTTTGTAATTTAACCGTATAAACAGGTGTTTATTGTACCTGTCATTTCTACAAAATCACAATGAAATGACGTGCTTTCAAAGGTTTTGTGTTTCTGTACTTAATATGTCAACTTAATGTGACGGACGGAAAACTACGGAACGCTACACTGAGCGTGGCCCGACACGCTCTTGGCCGGTTTTTTTCTTAATTAGGTCCCAGGACAATGTAATTTGACTCACAATTTTCCTGTTTCTGTAATTGTTGATTTATCCTAATCTCGAATATAAGATTAGTCTATTTTATTTCAAAATTCCTTATATAAAAATATAAAAACGGTACCAAGTGTACCAACATGTCCGATAAAAATATGAGATAAACTAAAAAAAATGGGTCAAAATATGACCCGAGGTTTTTTTACAATCAAATTATTTAGTTACGAACTAGCAATTAAGACAAAAATCAATTATGTATATATGTACGTTTAACCTTGATTCGTATAATTTAGACTTACATAGGTTTGGCGTGCATTACAGCTATGAAACCAGTCAAAAGTTTTAATATCTCGATTGCATATTAAAATATACCATAGCCTACGTTACGCGGAAAAGTGAAAGGGTTAGAGTAGTTTTGGTTCAAATAAGAAACTCACACGCAATACAAACATGAACTCAGAAAACATTAGACTCTACTTTGGACAGTCTCATAAAAGGGACATCATATTTTTTAAAGACTCTTGTCGGTGTAGCTTCCATCTAACTCTATCTAGGGTTGCCTCCTTTAATACAAAACTGCATTTTTTGACGTGATAACGTCTTTAAAATCGTTTTAGTCGGGTGACATGTTCAGAAACTTGTGTCACACCAAAACCTCACGAGCGCGATCGCAGGTATAAGTGAAGTGCAAGTGAAGTAAGACGTTATCACGTAAACATCTCGATCGTAAACCTACTTTACAAACAACCAATTTTTTTTTTTATTCGGTTAAGTTAATGCAACATATCTTTGGTCTTTCCCTTCCTCGCTTGTCTTCTATGATTCTATTTATAAAAGCCACCACCACCATATCAGCCCTAGGACGTCCACTGCTGGACATAGGCCTCCCCCAATTTCATGGGGGGTAAATGCCATAATCGCCATGATTGGCATGCGGGTTGGCGATCGCAGTATCTCCACCGCACTCATGGAATGCTGCTGCCCATTCCCCGGTGGTCTTGGTCGTAGTTTTAGGACATACCCGGTTCCAAAAGCCGGGTAAGCCGGGTATAAAAGCATCATATCGTAAATAAATATCAATCAGTTTTCCTCCTATTTTCTATAAGTCCTTTCTCTACAATTTCTTTTTTCCCCACTATCCACAGTACTCCTTTGTTTGTAATTTTTCCCGTCCAAAGTCGACCTGGACGGAAAAAAGGGTCATACATAGTTGAAAACATGAAAGACTTCGCGCCTGAGTCTTCAATCTTCAATAGTTCATTTAGAGGTGAATTATGTTTTATTACATACTTAAATTTATATGAACACTCCATGCGTTGAGTTCAACCAAAAATTAGGTTTCTAGTCATTTGAAATGTTTTCTTTGTAATTTAATATCTTTCTTACGTGTGTAACCATAATTATTTATCTCTAAAATTTATTGTAAAGCCTTTTAATAATTTAACTTGCACTACTCAATCGCAAATATCGTGTAATTGAATTACTATCATAGAGTACCTAAATGCCTATGTCCAGCAGTGGACGTCCTTGGGCTGATATGGTGGTAGTGGTACCTAAATTGTTCAATTTGGCATTGTATCTATATATAGATGTACATCTTAAGACTAAGGACTGCTACACCCTGACAGGGTAACCATGTATTGTAAGTACTTAAATCTAATATGTTATTATAAACACCTTGTAAAAAAATGGTAATGCAATAATTAAATAAATAAATGTCCCCAGGAAAGATTTGAACTAAACTAAATCTGTGTACAACCCTAAAAGAGCAGTATTCAGCCGTATGAAAAAAAAACTCGACGCACGAATTATTTAATCACGTTTTGATCAGTTAACAGTTCGTTGTAACAATAACCACCAACACGTGTTCTTACAGGCAATGGAAGGAAATGTAATGTTGTAATAAATGTAATGTACTGTTGTAGTACATGATATAAAAATTAAAAAAAACTGGACTGCGCGCCTATTTTAGCAAGAATCTTGTATTTAATATCAAACCGCTCCGTTCATATTTTTACACGCACTCAATTTACAGCATGGCCAAACGAGGCCGTGCAGTTATTTATTTAAAACAGTATTTTCACTTAAGAGCGTCATAAAATTTTATTTTCTTGTTTGTATTTATAAGGTGCCTACTAAAAAACCTGGTTAATCGGCTATGATCGCTACCGATGATTACCGGACGCCTCGGACGGGTTTCGGGAATTTGGAATTGGAAGCGTCACAATTTAAATTTGGAACTTATTGTTATGACGCTAGATCGCCTTTTATTTTTAATGCCGGTCTCGAAAATTTGAAATTAGAAGTTTTTTTATTATCTTTTAGGGTTGTTACTTTATAGCTGTTATAACGAATTGTTACCAGTAATACCAGTATCATTAACATTAAATGGCCGATTAATTTGATAGACCAAAGACATTTTATTATTGGGACATTAGAATGTTCGAAAACGATAATAGTTCTGAAGTTATTGTTATTTGATTATATGGTAATGTTGTTTGGAATTTAACGTTAAATTTTAAGCGATAGGGAATCAAATATATGGTTAGTGGTTTGATAACCTGCCATAATATTGGAATGACAGTTTTAACTATCATGCATTTTATTGTTATCATTTAGTTTTACGACACTAACGTATTGTAATAATAAAATAGGAAGAAATTTGAAACATAAACGTACACGAGTTACATTACATATGATATGTAGAAAAGCGCAGAAATAAACGAACCGAACTTCAAAAGACTCCGAAATATAAGTAATCATGTAAAACGAACTACACATTGTTAGTGAATTCGGGGGTTATATTACACAAAGCAGTTCAGAAGAAAAACGACACATGTATCTACGCTTCTCACAGCACAAGTGTCTTTGTTCTGACAAGGGGAAGGACCCACCCCCGATGTCAATCGATCAAACATGTGCAAACAATCGTCTCGCGAAACATAACAACATAAAACCAAATTAACATCAACAGAAAAACAACCTTATCATTCTAAGTTAAAGCTAAAGTTGGGTTGCAGGTAAATTTTGTGTGTTCAGCGTTATTTTCACTGTTAGTTGGAACATATTTTTCGTATATAAGAGAAATGTATTGACAAATATCGTGTTACGTCCATTAAGATATTGTTTGTTCCAATTTATGGAGTGTTTTGATGTATGTCTCGAGTCGGCTTTATTTTATAACTGTTTATGATTCAAAGGGTGTACAGATTGGGAGTGTATATATTTTATGTGGACCCGAGTATGTCCTAAAACTACGACCAAGATCACCAGGGGATGGGCAGCAGCATCCCTGGAGTGCGGTGATTATGGCATTTACCCCTTATGAAATTGGGGGAGGCCCATGTCCAGCAGTATACGTCCTACGTCCTTCGGCTGGTTTGGTGGTGGTGGTGTTATATATTTCAAAAGTGTCGACAGCGCGCATGTGACACCCCTGGCGTTGCCATCAGGTGGGCTGTACGCCTGTTTGCCACATAAAAAAACCCTTTTCATATTTGCAGGAAGGAGAAAACTTAAATATCACCAATGTTTGTAGTCAATAAGATGAGGGTCCTAGTGCTTGACACTTTCAATCTTAGGGCTTCTTAATAGTCCGCTATAGGTGTCATCTGTTGGGTATTAAAAAGTCGAACCGCGGAAGGACGGAGCTTGCGGTTTAAAGGTCGGTTGGTTCAAGTGGTTCAAACTGGTGGCAATTGTAAGTTGTGTTCATTAACACCTGATTGTAGGTATGGCAAGTTTGACAAGTTTCTATGGGATGACAGTTGCCGGCGCCATATTTATTAAGGTATGTAGACATAGGTTGATGGAACTTTTGATGTTTTTAGGTTCTTATTATAATATTTTTTTCGATAACCTAGGTACATTACCTCTATAAAGACCTTAAGACTTAAGCATATAGCGAACTCTTTGTTTTACCAGCTGGCGTACAAATATTTTAATGTTTTTCTTTTTTTTTAAAATACACTTTGGACTTCAATAAATATCATTCAGGATTGGTTGGTGGTATATTGGTAAGGGTATATTAATAAGCTCGCCATTGTATTTCTACTTTTTGTTTGTTTTTCATTTCGCCGAGTTTTATGTACAATAAAGCAATACATACATACATATATCGGCCTGTTTAGCCTAGTTGGTAGTGACACTGCCTCCGAAACTAGAAATCCCTGGTTTAAATCCCGGCCAGGGCATTATTTGTGCATTTAGCACGGATATTTGTTCCTGGGTCTTGGTATATAATATGTATGTATATCGTCGTTTAGTACCCATAGGACAAGCTTTGCTTAGTTTAGGACAAGGTCGATTTGTGCAAAATTGTCCCCAATATTTATTTATTACTAGCTGTTGCCCCCGACTTCGTCCGCGACGGAAAAGAAAACACAAAAATAATTTTTCAATTCGAACCAGTAGTTCCTGAGATCAGCGCGTTCAAACAAACAAAGAAACTCTTCAGCTTTATAATATTAAGCATAGATTATTATTATATGGCGCTGGCAGAAAACTGACAAACTTCCCAAACAGATTTTGACAGACGTAACTAACGATAACCGTAAACCAGGGTGACTTAATCTGCTGGAGTGACATTGATAATCCAGTCTTTACGCCCAATCATGGTATTTTCACAGTAACTTTAGTAGTTCATACAGTTTCACAGGTTTTTACCTGTTAAACGGACTGAATAGAGCATACTAAGAATGATGCCACTTTTATCATTAATAATAATAATAATAATAATTGTTATGGCAGGTGTTCGGAACCTAAGTAATAGCCCAATCTCTTGACCAGCCAAACTTCAACACCATAGCCCAGTAATCTTTTCATTTTATTTACAATAGTCCCAACGCCTGCTGGGACCGGTTCACGGGTATCTATTGATGTACCCGTGAATGGGTTGTAGCAGGTGTATTACATAGTAAAACTCTCCAAAGGGCCTCTACGTGTTGGATCTGTGTCCCCACGCAAGCCTATCAAAAGACCGGGATATTTTTCGTGACCGCGAGTTCGTGACTATAATAATCTTTATTTCACTAAGGATTACAAAAATATAGTACTTTACATTTCAGTGGCTTGCAGAAAATAACTAATGAAATGAATCCCTGAACCCTAATATAAACCTGTATTTTAGAAATTTAAGTTATCAATGTAGCCCCAAATTTATCAAAGTCACTCCGGTTTACGGGACCGACGTTTTAAAACACCTCGCTCTAAATGTACTCGAGGCGAGGTAAAGCATTCCAATCTCAAACTGCACGTCCTTCATTGTGCATGTTTCATTTGACGTAGGCATATTGGCGCAATCCATAGAAATACACACAGAAACGAGAGATGCGTCCAGCTTATAATTGGGTTTACTCTAAGTACTTATAAAATATGTTTTCGCTTTCGCTTATCACACCTTTTACTTACTTACTGATTTAAAGGAAAGATAAGGGTAAAATAAAACTATAGAACCAAGAACTCACTTCATAACATAGGTAACGCAACACGGACACGACACACACACACCGGATAACATTCTAAATTCAAATTAGAAATCAAATTCAAATGTAGAATCGAACACGTCTGCACACCGTTGTTCAACTTTTTAAAATGCGTTCAAAAATGTCCTGGGATCTCACTATCTTCCAGCCTGAATAAATTATTATACCTTTTTGTCCCCTCCCTGTGAAAGGGTTATTTCTATAGGAACTTATGGTTCGTGAATTTGCATATAATTTTTAGTTTATTATTTATATTTGAAGGGGTGCTATTGTTGCTAGCGTTTCCGAACGTTGATGAATTGGTTGTATTAATAAGGATTACGTAGGTTTGCGCCGTGTAGGTTGGTAGGCTTGTCTATTGTGTGTAGGTTCGTAGTGTTGGTATGGACCACGTATATGGAATATTTGTTTGTACCAAAGTTGGTTTGACTGAACTCCTATGCAATGACTCGGTATATATTCGTCTATCAAAGAGAATACCTATTTATAATAAATGGTACCGTGGTCAAATTATATTTTGTGATTTTAGGAAGAGAGATTTTGAGCCTAAAGGCGACAACAACTTTAAATCTTTTTATTAAAAAGTAGTTTGTTTCCATTTATTAAAACTTTATTGCACATATAAATCAGTACAAATGGCGAACTTAATGCCTCAAGGCAATCTCTACCTGTCAACCATACACACATAACACAGCAGTTTTACAGTCTGACAGCCAGATTATTATTTATTACTATGAATAAATTAAATTCTGAAAGTGCCAACTAAAGGTTAATAGTCGAGCACTGGGACTTTTAGCCATGGTATTTCTAAGTGTGTACTAATGTAAATGCATAGTAAGGACTAGATATCAATAATTGAAAAAGAAATACGATATAGTCTTAGATAAATATCAAACTTATATGTAATTAATGTCTAACAGCCTGTCATTTTTTTATGCAAAGCAGTCGAATATGAATAAATTCATGATAAAACAAGTTGCGATTACTACTAAAGATTAATAAAGTTCCCATGCATTGTTCAACATGCGTTAAAAAAAGATACGATCATATTTCTTATTATCTATTATTAATATTCTAACCATAATGCAACCGATCAACCGGAAGTCGCATCTTTTGTCAATGGTTGCTCAAACCCTTCCGGTGTTCTTGAATAGGTCGTTTTAACCCATTCACGTTTTGACCCCGGTTTATCATGTTTTGTGTTTTTTTAGATAAGAGAAATATTATTGTACGCCACTTGTCTTACAATAGAAACAATATGGAATATCAGTGTAAATAAATCTCCGTAGTAAAAGTTATGGAACAGTGATCCAAGATAAGGCAAGTAAATAAGTATATAGTAGTAAAATAATTAATGAGGAAAGACATGTGTATACAGAACAAAACAGGATTGCGCTATATTTATTTAAATCCATTATTTAAACAAGTATTTATTTTCTCGGCCAGTAATATCTTCTGTCAAGTCGATATCTAATTATTTATGGATGTTTATGTATGTAGAATTGCATTGAGTTTAATGACCATTGTATAAAAATGCATAATTTCTAGCGAAGGATATGTTTTTCATCGATAGTAATAAGAGTAGTAAACATTCCGGTACATTTTTGCGTGATTTATAAAATAAAAAAATGTTTGTATAATATTGATCCGTTGGTGAGGAAGCCGTTCCGTCAAGACTAATAGGTAATATTTATTCTAAAAATTCATTGCTTATCTTTTTTTTTTAATTCTCACTTATTCAAAATAAAGTTACTACGTTTCGTAATGTGTAAAAAACTAAAAAAATCTCGGCCAAATTAAATAGCGCTACAAAAAAGGGAACGTACAAACAAACAACTTTCTAAATATTTGCGTAAACCAACCCGCACTTCACACACAAGCCTATTATACGCAATATCGATGTAAAAAAAACCACTACACAAACAAAACAAACATTTCACGGATAGCGACAACAACAAAAACTCACGCGCACAAAAGATCTTCCCATTGTAGGGTATTTGACTATTCTTTGTTTAAAATGCTGATTTATAGGCTATTAAACCCTTTCTTCAATGCATGATAGATAAATTTATGCTTATTATTCGGTATAAATGCGATGGTAATATTTTATGCGGCGGCAGTAAAAGGTGCGTTGGGGAGAGGTTAGATGTGTTAAACCGAAGCAACTACATTAAAAACTCAAATAGGAGAATAAAATTGCACAATATATGGAACCGTATGTTTATTACTGTTTTTATGCTTATGTTAACTAGCCTGTCATGTTAGAATTAGAATACACATAAAAACCCACCACCACCATCCACCATATCAGCCGAAAGTCGTCCACTGCTGGACATAGGCCTCCCCCAATTTCATGGGGGGTGTATGCCATAATCGCCACGCTTGGCATGCGGGTTGGCGATCGCAGTATCTCCACCGCGCTTCAGGGATGCTGCTGCCCATCCCCCGGTGCGCTTGGCCGTAGTTTCATACCCGGGTCCGTTGCACAAACCAAATCACACTAAATTTCTTATTCAAGGAAAAAAATAAAAGTTGAGTGCTTCGAGCAGGATTCGCACCTGCACATCTGGCATATGCGACCAATCGCTCTAGCCACTGAGCTGTCGGAACAATCCAAGCACAATTTTTTCCCCTTTCATTTGAAATTTTGAATTTACATTAGCAGCGTTACTGATTAATACAAAATCAGTTAAGTCACACTAACTTCATATTAAAAATGTTAGTATGTGTGACGTCGCCTAGTACCCATAGTACAAGCTTTGCTTAGTTGTGAACTAGGTCGATTTGTGTAAGATTGTCCCCCAATATTTTTTTTTTATGTTTTTATTTTTTTAAATATTAATGCACTTTGAGCGATCAGAACATATTTATAAAAAGAAAAACTACTCTTTCCTTCTGCTTATAGTTATGCCATACACCTAATAATTAATTGATATTATCACTATTAAGTTATACTAATTATGAGATCTATTGGCCCTTTAATTAGCAACATCTATGAAGACAATTAACGCAGAAGACGCCGCAGTGACAGCTGACAACAGAAAAAAAACCCAATTGTCAGGTTGACAGCCTGTCACATGCGCTAAAAGTAGGAATAACAAAAATAATAATTTTTTTGGAATGAAATTTTACAAAACTAGTTGCCCACGTGGTTCTGCTCCCGAATTACAAAAATGCAAGCGAAGCCGCGGGATGAAGTATGCCTATTTTAATTTTTATATTTTCATCTTGAATTTTTGAAATTGAATAAGCTGTTTCGGAGATTATCCCCTACACACAAACTTACACAACAACCTCACAAACATTGGCTCTTATAATATATACTAGGTAGTACCTATCTAAGGTAGTACTAAATATACATATAAAGACATGGCATTTAAAAATATTGATTTTGTGTTGTTTACTTTTGGTGTCATTTTATGTCATGTTGACTGTATTACTATTGACTATGATCGGGACACCATAAAGCATAACCCTCATTTCTAATAAAAAGAGTTTTTATTTATTTATTTATGAACTACGGAAGTTTATCCACAGGACGTTTTGTAATAATAGCTGTGTAATGGCCACTTTTTGCTGTCAACAGCCGTATAATGGTCTTAGAGGAAGCTAAAGGGTTCCTAATACGGGCAATTATTTTGTCTATTGACGTGTCTTTTATTATAAACGGGAGTAGAGATCGTTACATCCAGTTTTAGGGTTCCACACCCAAAGGGTGCGTACGGAACTCTATTGTTACTCAGGCTCCGCTGTCCGTCTGTAGATCTGCTGACTGTATCACGTATATATCAGGTTAATAAGGAAAAAAACAACAAGAATGGTGATTTTACATGTATCCTATCCAGAGTAAAAAAAAGAAACATAGCTTATAGCAGTAGAACGAATCTAATTCTATACAAACGTCCGATTTGACGCACCCACACAGACACACGTCAGTTACAGTAAACTTAAGGGCATATTAGTTTTTTTTCGGTCACGTGAGCCGCGCATAATATCGTACCCTATTGCTCCAACGGAGCGCAGGTCCAAAAAGGTCTTAAGAGACTCTAGTTGAGATACTGCCTCAAGCCATACATCTACTGTGGTAGTAGTAACTTGGTACGTAATATAATATTAATACGGTATTGGTACGTAATATAGTAATATAATATTTTGTTATGGATCCCGTCATTGAGAGCGATCCGACAGGTACTCGGCCGGTTTTTTTTAATATAGTCAGTCACGGTAAAAAAAACTGCAAAGACATTTTGCAGTTAAAAATATACGTATTTTTGATGAGACTAATATGATTCTAATAATATTTATTTATCCCAAGTAATTTAAATATTGTTAATACTGTAAAAACAACAAGTAAGAATGAGGTTAGTAATTTGTTCCAATTGTATTCTGTATACAGCCTTCAGTCGTATTATCGTTGTTTTATATTAAATAATCTACCAATAATTATTATACCTAATAAGTATACCTTACATTTGTGTTTATTACTGTTCGGTGATTTAGCTACTGTACTAACGTACGTAAATACAGCAAAGTGTTATAAAAAATAAACCACCGAAAACTCCTTTATACCTCACGAAGGTGGAAATGTCGCACTTTTTAAACTTGAGCCGAAACAACTTTCACCTATCTTGGAGGCACGAAAAACAAAACTAACGTCCCTGAACTGAGTAAATGGCGTGAGAAAAAAGTAATTTTCATTCATAAAACCATTTTCTTAGAAGCTTCAGAGCGGGATGGAAGTACCAAGACGTAGCTCCGTCTTTTTTACACCCGCTTATTTTTAATGCACTTTCCCTGAGGAGTTTCTTTATACCTCTTTTCTTGAGATGTACGTGTTTTTTAAGTTTCCAGCCAGCGACATTTTCACTTTTGTCGCCTCAAGGGCGGGCAAGCCTTTGCAATAAAAAAGTTCGCTGTTCCAAATTTAAATAACAGCCATTAGACGCGTACAGCCAATAAAGTCCTATTTAGATTAACCAATCAATTGTAACTGATTTTTGAATATGGAACACGATATCGAACGTAATCCGTTGAGTGGCACTCGTGAAAGGGATGCTACCGTTGTCATTGTGTCTTTATAATTTATTGGTTGCCAGTGTTAAAAATGTCCTACATTTTATAATAGTGATCAACTTTACGAGTTTCGTGTTCGACTTTTGTCAAGCTCTATTTAACTTAGATTTTCTTCTATAATTGTAAGTATTATAAAAATATGAAGTTTGTGAATTTCTATTTTTTTATCGAAATCCCTGATAATACACAGTCAATTGAAAAAAATCTGTTACCAGTATTTAAAATGGACCTTTGGGATGAACTTATTATATTATATCCGGTGGCTCCAACTACGTTTTTTGTTATACCCCGCAGCTACGCGGGGAGATATTAAATTAAAATATTGGACTTTTTCATTCGCTCAAAAGACAAACATTAGTAAGCTTTACGTGACCAGCTAAATTTTGCTACCTAATGCTTAATATAATATATTCTATTAACATTTCTTCAGACTATAGTTAGTTGTTATTTACCTACATACAATAATACCTACTTAACCAAAGTAACTATAATGCTATAAATAATATTAAAACTAACATATACCATTAACTGGAATTGAATTGGACTCCAGTAAAAATCGAGAAAATATCCTTTCGGTTCATCCATATGGTCGCAAACCAGAGCAATACCTAAATTAGCTGGTCGCTGGCTGACATAATCCCTAATAATCCTATTATAGTTACAAAATTTCTTTTTCTGTGCAAATACTTATGTGAATATTACCGATGGCGTGTCGAGGCTTTACTTAAACCTCGAAAAATCAATATGCTCGGCGAAAGAAAGTTACCAAAACACAATAAGCAACAAAATCGAAATTCAAAGCCTCAGCGAAGTACAACATTCGGAATTCAAACTTACGACAGTGAAGTTGCGAAGCCACTCCAAGAGAGAAGTTTTACCAACAATATATTTGCTGCGTAAAACGTATGTTATTTAAGTTATGGGCTTTTGCTGGCGGGCGGAGATAAGGTTAGGGAAATTTAGTAGCGGTATAGTTGCCATTTTATGATACTTGGCGACGCCCTTACAGTCGCATGTGCGTTTAGATAATATCATACATATGATAGGTTTGTATGAAGTTGGAAAAATCATATAGTACAGTTATGTACCATCGAGGAATTTGAATGTTTAGCATTTTAACCGCCTTCTTAATTTGTTCGTATTATTATGAGAAACATCGCACAATGACAAGCCTGGATGTTTCTCGTAATAATACGAACAAATTAAGAAGGCGGTTAAACTGCTAAACATTCAAATTACGCGACTGTACCTATATAATGCGCAGTGGACGAAACTGAATGTTTGTCACTTTTGGACACTAAAAAAGTATTTATAGGGAAGTCTAAAAATGATAAAAAGGTACAGCTTCCTCTAATAATTACATAAAACATGTCTTCATAAATTTTTACACACCTACTTACTTGCAGAAAGGTCTAAGCCATAATTATTTGTTTAACATTATGAGAAACTGATGAAATTAGGTACTCGAAACACGCCTATGCTAAGAAAGGAAAATAAAGAAATAATTCCCATTATCTCGAGTCATGCAATAGACAGAACTTTACTATTAAAGGTAATAAAAATGTCGACTGTTCTGCTAACAACTAAGTTTTCGGAGTCTTGCACAAGGCATTTTTCGATCACTTCACCTAATCCGCTACCGCTTATCGCGCTCAGACCACCGCCTCAAACGCAAATGGACAGACAGGACAACTTCGGCTCATGTATGTTATCGTCTTTATAATATTTGCGGGCGAACTTCCCGACGCGGGTCGAAGGTGTTCTAGTTTCCTAGGGTGTTATTGAAATTTCTGAAAAAAAAGTGGCGGATACTAAATTCAAATTCTCAAATTGTATCTAACTGACAGGGGTAGTAAACCTGCTGCTAGAATTTGAGTTTTTTTTTATCAGAGTCCTTTTGATAAAATGTAAAAAGTATGTATGTAAATACATAAATTTACACCTGTGTATAAGTACCAAGAAAGGACCCATTCTGGACCCATGCATGAATTTTAGTGCCACTTCTAGCAATATAAAGTAACCATACACACGGGACAAATTAGCTTATAGGTCTGAATGTAAATAAAAATAAAAATAGCACACTGTAGTCGACAGTAATAAAACGGGTAGATTTTGACTGAATGATCTGATAATGATGATTGAATTTGGACTCTTTTGACCTATAAGTTTTTTAATATGCACGAAGGAGGTTTTAAGTTAACACAACGTGTTACTACTGTATGTCAGGTATGTTTTATTGAACAGAAATAAAAAAAGCGGTCAAGACATAAAAAATACATTTTCTGCCTACCCCTTTTCGTACAGACGTGAGTTTATGTATGTTTGCGAATCTCCAGCGGTGCGTGGTACTCACATGTGTGTAATATCTGGAGTATAATGGCGGAGAAATACATATGTGGAGCTGTAAGAAATCGCGCTGACAAACCCTCCGAGTAACACATTATCTATCACGGGGACAAAGTGGGGTGGAGTCGCGCTACAGACATTATCCAAATCGATATGTTTGTGAATACTTATAATGTCATCATCATATCAGCCAAAAGATGTCCACTGCTGGACAAAGGCCGCCCCCAAAGATCTCCACAATGACCGGTCCTGCGCAGGCCTCATCCACTTATAATGTAAACTGCAAAAATCATAGCCACTTATTCAAAAACGTCAATCAAATTAAAATGCCGCTAATATTTGTTTGTCCTTATTTGTCACTTTGGTATTTATGTTTGTGCCAAAGGGACAAAATAAATTTTAGTTAACAGAGGTTTGTCAACTTTTACAAATAAGGCGAATTAACAAAAACAAACTTACAACATAATTATAAATAAAGTATAAAAAAGACTGTCAGTCATGCTCAATGTGTAAAAGGAACAATATTTCCAATGTCAATGCTTTGCCGGTCTGTCTTGTACCGAGTAAAAGCGTTTGTAATATCGACTCCATACCTTCCTAACGTCGTATGACACATGTGGCGTATAAAGCGAGTATTGATCTAGTACGCCTTCTTTGCGATAGTAATACACAGTAACCAGTACCGTTTCTTTGCGTAGTTTCACGAGTTTCATGTATGCTTTATATGCTACCACAGATTGAAATCAGGGAAACACGGCGGTTTTCTTTTTGAATACCACTTTTGACAGGAAATGGAAGGAGAAGACATACATTTCAAGTTATTAACAATATAGACAAGGAAAAATAATAGATAAGATAGTATCATTGAATGTATTTATATGTATGTAAATTCTATAAATCACTATAATCAATTAAACCACTACACCAAAACAAGAATTACATGAACAAGTGTCATTTATGTATTGATAATGGGTTTTGTTTTCGATTAGTAACAATTGTGCCCATTCGGTAGGCAGACTTATACCGGTATCGCAGTACACAGATTGGTAAGATGTTTTAAAATAACGCGTTCTTAAGTACATATGGAATTAGGAACAAATAAAGTTTCCTTCAGTCATACAGACAAAGTTAGCGAGATTCATATTTTTTTGAGAAAACAAGATTTGGTTATAACATCACCAAACAAATTCCACTTTAAATTCAACACTAGCATTATTAAAATGAGCAACACAAAGTTGGCCACAAAAATGCACTATCAATAAAAATCCAACCACGAGCCAAGAAAACGGCGTCAAAGGCCAAACAGCGGCACCAATAAACGCCTTGTCATCCCTCTCTGATTGATCATTATTTTATGCGCCAAACTATCTGTCTATCTCGCTCGCGCGTGGAGCGTTGCCAGGGCATATTTTCTGCGATGCGGTGTAGAAAATGTGGCGTTTCCGTTTTCATTTGAATACGGAACGTGGTGATAATGATGCAGACGCGTCGGTTAATTTTTAAACGGCTTTATGGAGTTTTGAAATTGGAAGACTAGGTTTTTATGTATATAATTGAGCGAGAGTTTACTCAAACTTTGCTTAATGTTTTTAAATCAATACAGTACTTAAAGATGCGATGTTTTGGTTCTCATTGTTCTGGAAGTAGATAACATAATAGACCTTGACATGGCACCTTCAATCTTAATAGGTGTCATCTATTGGTCTATTGGGTAGTATTAAAGTGTCGAGCATTAGGACGTTTACCTTAACTAAGTACATTACAGGTTTTAAGAACTTTTAAAATATCTCGAAATTTTAAAATTGGAAATCTATATTCTTATATGCTACATTAAATGAGAGTCGGTCTCAAACTTGGATAAAATATAGGTAAACTTTTATGGTATTAATTAAATAACTGATTTTGAGGTAGCATCTCGTTATGTTATGGCTCATAGTCGTTGTTGCATTTTTAGAGTTTATTTATTTAATTATTATAATCAAAATCAAAATCAAATATTTATTCTGCAAATAGGCCATAAGGGCACTTTTACATGCCAAAGCGTGAATTTATACAATTAAAAAAAACTGACAATCTTACTAATAATAAAACTTATTAATAATAATGATTAAAAAATATACTGATTAACAATTCAATGAAAATAAATTTACAAATATTAAGGACGTATTGTATCTGTGTCGGAATAAACAAAAAGTATATAAAAGTAATTAAATATCTCAGAGCTGTATATGATCTCTGAGCGTCCAAATACGATTAATAAAAATCAATTCAAAGTCCTTAGAGATGTAAATGATCTCTAAGCGCTAAAATTAAAATAAGTAAACTTAACTTAAATTTAAGTAAACTTATAGGAGTTTCAACAGCTTTATAAACATGCTAACATTTTAAATAGAAGTATGGAGCTAATTACAGAAACTCACCAATATAGACAAGATATAAAATCAATATTTAGTGTAGGTATTTAAAATAAATATTTATTAATAACACTCCAGTAGAGTAAAAAAGTACACGTAACGTAAACTATATTTGATAAAAAAAAAACATTTTTTTCAATTGAAGACCTTTAGTAATAATTACTGGAGAGCTCAAGAGTTACCTCAATACCGTTTAATTTTTTGCTCCTATTACAGGCCACACCCGTAGACTTGTACCACAGAATAGTATAATAGTATTACATACTTGTACCTACGTTAGTTATTATTAACTCCA